>JABFER010000037.1:0-670470 GCA_013618295.1 Fusarium armeniacum
ACTTAATTCCTATTACAGTAATGTATGAGAGCAAAACAAAATGGTTAAATTGTAGGTGTTCCCTAGAAAAGGAAAAAAAAAAAAAAAAAAAAAAAAAAAAAAAAAAAAAAAGGTCTTGTGTGAGTATTGGAGTCATAATACTCAAAAAGTGTGATTGAAGATGGAAAACTTATCATCAGGTAGGTGTTCCCTACCCCGGACGCTGTGCAAAGATGTTAAAAACACAACTTCTATTATTCCTATCATCTATCCTGGAGCAACCTAGATTTCGCAAATATCTTGTGACAGAGTTTACGCATATAATGCATCTTTTTGTATTCAAAGCGGAAAGTTGAGAACAAATATCTGTCATTTCGCTCACGGCAGATGCTCTATCATGAAATCCACCCGGAACCATGGACATACCAAGAACATCTTTCAAGCTTCATAAGGACGCTAACGTTGTCGTTTACGTAAACCATTATCACCTTAACCGACCTAGTATCATAAAACTTACTCTGCATGTGATAGTCAATGAAGTGTAAAATTTGTATTGAAAGTGGCGGGCTGAGCCATTAAAACGGTATAAGATCTGCCAAATAAACTGCAAACTAGCTGAGACACGTATCAAGCGGGCCGTTCCAGCCTGTCAAACTCCTGGTTATTTCAACATCTGCCGGTCAGCCGAAACTGCCAGTCCACTTTAGCTGTCTCTTCTATTGGGTGTCGATACAGCTCTGCTGCGCGTTGCATATGCCACTATGTATGACATTCCACAAAAGGCAGCCGTTTACTAGATCTAGAAAACCTCACAGGAAGCTGAGACTGCCGGATGCCGGCCGTGCTGACGAGATTGGCCCAAACTCAATCGTGGTTGCAATACCAATGACCGGCGAGACTGCCCTTCATCGCTGCTGGAGCATCCAGAGCAACGCATTGTTTAGAAGGCGCGTATCAGAATGGAGGACCGGTTGTCGATCGAGTTCACCGCAATCAACCTCACTCAAGACCGAGAGGGGTTCTGAGACATCAATGCGGGGTTCACAGACATACCTACCTCTGCATATTTCTGGCTATTAGAGTTTTTGACAATATCCAGTCAATTGACAAGGTATTCGTGCAGGGAACACTTCTTCTTACCTGCTTGGTTGGTAGCAAGTAGGCAACGTTGAATGAGTAACGGCAAAGCCAGCAGCAGTCGGCATATGATATCGACATTTGTATTCCAAGGTACCAAGCGTAAACGGACATCTATAAAGGCTCTCGTTCCTTCAACTGAAAGATTATGAGACAGACCCCAAATCAATCATTCCATTCACACATTATATCCACATTACCTACCCACCATGCCTTCAGGTCTTCCCACTGCCCCTGACACTGAGATCGGCTTCCAGCCACCCCCTACCTTCTGGAAGTCACCTTCTGATGTGAAATCCGGCGGCAAGTACCCAAAAAACCTTTTCGGCCTCACCCCCTTCCCTATCACTGGGGGCGGTCAACCCCCTCTGATCTTCAACCCTGTCATTATTGTTCTTACGGGCTACCTAGAGGCCGTCAAGCCTGGTGCCCTTGACGAGGCAGTTAAGACGGCGCGCACCAAGATCCCGGACTTCATGGACAAGCTACACATCACTGATGCACTATCCTTCTTGGACTTTGCCAACGATCTTCTCAAATGGACTCCCCATGAAAACTATGAGGCGAAGGATATCTACGACATTCTTTGTATGTTCTATTACATCATGGATCAGGAGCCCCTATCTAAGCTTCAGACCCAAATCAATCCCGACCAGGCTGGACTGCCTCTGACCTGGCTCTCCTCATGGGTTGTCGTCTATGCGCAGCTCATTGGGCTTTTCATGGACACGCCAGCTTCGATAACTCCAGATTCTATCAAAAGCTTCCAGGAATCGCCTCTGTACGCCTATGATGACGCTGAAGTCCCTCCTGGAGGGTTTCGCACTTTCAATGATTTCTTCTCTCGCAAGCTCAAGCCTAACATGAGACCCATCGCTGACAAAGAGGACGATCATGTCATTGTGTACCCAGCAGACTGCACATTTGACAGATCGGTCCCCAAAGACAGCATCGTCAGTATTGAGTCTGACGGAGTCGTCAAAATCAAAGGGCTAGAATGGACCATCTCGTCACTTCTCCAGGGTAGCCAGTACGCTGAAAAGTTTCACGGCGGTGTTTGGATGCACGCCTTTCTAAATACCTTCAACTACCATCGCCAACATGCGCCTGTCTCGGGTGAAGTAGTCGAGGTGAAAAACATTCAAGGCGCAGCATACCTTGAGGTAACTGAGGACTGCAAACCTGTTCGCACTATCTGTGGACCAGACGCCCCAGACACGCCAGGATACCAGTTTCTGCAGACACGCGGTCTCTGCGTTATCGATAACCCTGTTTTAGGTCTTGTGGCGGTGCTACCTATTGGCATGGCACAGGTTTCCTCGGTGAAGATGACGGCCCGGGTAGGAGATGAGTTGAAGAAAGGAGACGAGATTTCATACTTCCAGTTCGGAGGCTCGGACGTGATTTGTGTTTTCCAACCACAAGCCGGTTTGAAGGTTGATGACTTTGTACCTTCCCCTGATGGCACATACTCCAAGTATGGTACGGTCCTAGCTAGAGCACCAAAGAAGTAAAGGGATTTGGAATAAAAGACTTTTAGTATTTGTGACTGTAGCTATCCTATCAATGACCTAAAGAGTGCTAGACCCGATTCGTTCCAGATGTCTTGTAACAAAAGGCCTACAAACCTAACTGAAATGTTTCGCAAACCACTGCAAAGCCTGCTTTTCTGCCTCCTTACTTTGTTGTAATAAATTCTCGTTCTTCTCATCCACACGCACGCAGAACCCGTGTCCTGCTCCAGGGTATACCACAACCTCTGTTGGAGTATCTGAGTTTTCCAACGCCTCTCTCATCACGTTTACCTGAGACATGGACACAATTATATCCTTGTCTCCCATAGCGACCGACACAGGCCTAACAATTCGTTCTGCGTCTCCGGGAAGTGACATACCGCTTGGGTGACCTGTAAAGACAGCATTGACCAGCGGTATACCAGCTGTGGTAACAGACTCTGGGTGCGCCAGAGTTAACACGGGTTTACCGCCCCAGCAAAATCCCGCGGCCCCTATACGTTGCTCTGGTCCCTTGCACAAACGAACAGACTCAAAAAAGGAGCGGATCCTGGGCCATGAAGCTGCCAGGCCGTTGTGATAAAAGAAGGGCGCCATTCCGTATACAGTTTGCGCGAGGTACCATCTATGTCAGGTTAGACGATTGTCCTGCTTCGTTATACCGGAATTACTTACGGCTTCCATATCCACTTCCAGCTTGGAGTCGTATCAGTCAACGGGCCCATAATGTCCTTTAGGAATCGATCAGTAGTGCTCAAAACCTGCAGTGTCGGTGCGAACATACAAGAAGCCATATGGGGGCCGGTCTACCATTCATGAAATCCGGAAGATAGACCAAGAAATCGCCGTTCAAGGCATACTGATCAGCAAGCAGCCTGTTGTTCACAAACTCCCACCCAAACGCATCCGGGACTATAATGATAATGCCCTTGACTGGCTTATCATCTGGTGGAGACGCAACATAAGTTGGTAGTCCAAATATTTCTTTAACTACACCAGTTGGTCGTCCATTATGGCTGTAGCCTTTGAAGCACTCCGAGCAAGACATTGTGCGACTTAAACCAGCATCATGTAATGATAAGTTGAAGATTGTAGTTTCGAAGTAATTAGAGATTATCGAAGGCCTGATAAATGTATACAAGGATACTTATAGTCTACTGTATTGTTTTCACGAGGTGCGATGTTTGAAGCTCACCACGCCGCTCAGCCTAATATCGGCTGTGATACTTTTTTATCGCCGTTCCGAGAAATCGGCTTCGGGAATTTGGCGATCGGTGGGTTGACCCGATTGACCCGGAGCTCCGACAACTCTTATCCCCATTGGGGTAGAGTAACGATCAGCCTGCTACATCGCTGGCTATGCATTGCGTACAATGTGGCTGGTTTATAACATAATTCCACTTGTGAAATCATCACGGACGCCTAATTAAAAGATGGAATTGATTTGTAAAATTTGGGGTTACTGATAAGAGTTGAGCGACGTGTCGGAATAGATCCTCATCGATGGGGTAGGGTAGTCCATAGAAAAGTATAATCGGGTTAATTTGCCCAATTTTGATCGACCCAGATCAAGCAAGCACCGTGGGACCGAAAAACACGGTTACGCGATAAACATATTTTGGCTCATCTTCAACTCACAATAGCTAGTACGTGTCTAGGGCACCCAATCCTTTCTATCATCTTACTTCGATCAGTCCAGATATACCATGTTTGAAGCGTTGCAAGGGAGGACGACTACTGCCCAAGCCCCAGGTCAATTGCTTCTCGTTATCATCCTTCACCTTCCTTGGACATTCAGAACCGGGATTGAGTCTTTGAAACTCCTGACTCTCAGCGGTACTACATTGTAGTCTTTGAAATAAGCACTTCCTCAGATCTGCAGCTCTCGGCTAAAAAGATTAAGACCCCATTTTGGAAATAGGATCGGCATTGCAATTCAAAGATCCAGGACCCTGACCCGCAAAGCGCTCTGGGCGGTAGTTGGAACCCCTGCTGTCAGCAGCTATTTCACCGAGTGGAAGATGCATACAAAAGAGGATCCCGAGAGCCTCATTTTTCTAACAAAAGGAGGGAAGCGGTGAGATGCTTTGAGAGGCATGAGCAGGTTTGCCTGGAACTGGAGTTGGGTCTATCATAGCCTTTCTAATAATCCCTACAGCTTTACCAAACTCTATTGCCGCCTTCCCATAATCAACATGACATGCCGTCCCTTCAAGAGCAACTTTCCATTGGGAGATTGGCAGACTATGAAAATAGTGTTAGGAAAATACGACTTTTCTCAATTTCGAATACAACATAATTCTACTACTCTCGGCTCTATAATGCTTGGCTGTCTGTCAGCAGAGCAATTATGCTACCCTGCCAAGTCTGATCTGCAATACTAAAAATCCTTCAGGATCTTGAATACATGTCTATTCGCTCTCGGCAGTTTCTGATTGGCCGAGGCTCTGGAGGAAGGTCTGAGCTGAATGGGACTTTTCAACGATGTCGGCAACACTTCACTCTCAATCTGTATCTCTAATGACTTGTCCACCACGGAGTAGAAAGGTTCACTTATTCGACATCACTAGTAGGATGGGTCCGTTCGCCTAAGTATGGAACATACATCGCGGTGAAAAGTGACTCTCATTATGGATAGGCTATCCTCTCTTGAAGATTAATATATAAACACAACCTTTCCTCACCTAGATTCCTCTTTTTTATCACCAAACTTCACATCTCCCAGTCCAACAATCTTGCAATTTACAACTATCACTTCACATCCAAATTCTCAACTATCCGCTACCATGTACTTCTCCAAGAACGTAATTCTCGCCCTCGCCGCTACCGTCGGATTGGCTTCAGCTGCTTTGCCCAAGGCTAACGAGTACAAGAGTCACGACTGGTGAGTCTCTCATCTGCACCAGACTCAGTTGAATCCAAACTAACACCGATGGCTTCAGCTCTGGCGCCCTCAACTACGGCCACCACAACTTTGACTTGCACATGGTTACTATGGATGATTCCAGTCACTCTGTCTACCAAGCCGGTACCCCCTGGTACCTATTCGAAGGAAAGAGCGGCAACGGCGGACGATGCGAGGGAAAGCTCTTGGGAACGGTCATCAACGAGACTCCTGCTTGCTTGGACCTTGACAACACCTTTCCTGGCAAGCGCATCAGATGTCTTTGCAACCCTATCATTGGACAAAACTCCTGCGATTGGGTTTAGAAAGCTATACGTTAGGCACTGCCGTGTGGATCTTTCTGGTCCAGAGTTTTGTATCAACTTGCAAATATAGCTCGATAATTATCAACAAAACAAAGCTCTGGACATTCAGGTTGAGAACCTTTTAGACTAATTGAATTAAAGATGACTATACACAAAGCTAGTTCTGTAAAGAATCTTCTATGAGAAAAATTCACCTTCAGTTTCTTTCCAGAACGCTAAAACTGGATGCCCCTGTTGGACTTGTGTACACTGCCTAGTCTGATCTTCTCAGTGGTGCAAACCTTTCCAAAGTCTGAGTGATACGATTGTACTTCGAGTTCTTGTCAAGACTCAGGTACAAGTCTGAGCCTTCGTTGAAGCTACCCCAAGCTGTCCAGCCATACCAAACATCGTGGTTGCGATCCAGGAAAGCGAGCATAGACTGAATGGTTCTTGTGCATTGAGGAAAGGGACCACCACCAAACTCAGTAATCATTCCTTGTAAGCCATTCTTACGCAGAACATCTGTCACTGCCTCGAAATTCTTCACGTAGCCACTCCAAGGCTCACATAAGCCATAAGCTCCTCCGAGGTCGTCAAAGTACTGGTGAAAATCGTACAGAGTTTTGTTGGCTGGATCTTGAATGAGACCAGGTCCGATACCTGGAGCGGAAAAGGCTTCCCAATCTATCAAACGAGCAAATTGGGTTCCTGAGACAAGAATCTTTTGTTCATCAGTGACGTTGCGGATCGCGAGGATTGCAGCTTGGTTTGTATCACCCCATTTCACGATATCGAGGTCGTGTGCTATATCCAGACGTCAGTAAGATTGAAGACACTGTATGAGACAATTTAACTTGACCCACGCTCATTCATCAGCTGGAAAACAACGTTGGGATTGCGTTTGTATCTTTGCGCAAGTTTCGTCCATAGATCGTTGAAATGATCATTGGTGACAGTAATGTTGGGGTTAAGGAAAGATGCTTCAGGCTGACCGATGACAGCACAATACCAACGAGCATAGTTGTGCTAAATCGGATGTAAGTGATAATTGAAAGCAAGATGTACACATCATACGTACAATGTCCAAGATGGCCTGTCCGCCATCATCTGTAATAGCTTTGACCAAATTATCTACAGCTTGCATATTGGTCTCATTCAAGCTGCCACCAAGACATGTCTGAACATGTTGCCACGCCATGGCGATTCGAAAAAGATTAAACCCCTTATCATGCCATGTCTTGTAATTTTCCACGGTGTCAGTGTATGGATAGCTGTGATACGTCGGTTCACAAGAGAAGGAAAGAAATGGGTTATAAGCCGACCCGAGGATATTGATATCGTTGGCAAGGCCAAACAGATTGACACTATTCAAGTCAGTATCATTTACCAGCATCGGTGTTCATGCTTACCCTGCCCACTGTACGCCGCTGGCGACGGCAGTATGAGCTGCAAAGAGGAATGCGATGCTTTGGAGTTGCATGATGAGGAATGAATTTTGAAGTCAATGCGTGATGGATCATTTAGAAAAGGGTTGAACGATTGCATTTTATACTATTCTCAGATATCTCTGGAGCTGTCAATTAATGATATAATCTGGTAGTCTCACGGACAAGATGCCGAGACAGACGTGAGCTAAATCAACACCTCGCGATCCAGTTCCCGAAAGGGAAATCCAACGACGATCATCTCACTCTAGCGTAGGCATATCCACCGCGTGCGCTAAAACACATCTCGCGATCCATTCACCACCCACAATGAGGCTGAATGGATGATGATCCGGATGGTTCGGCATGATTCAATCACCAAGTTCTAGAGGCCCAGAAAGGAAAAGAAATATTGCAAAGCTGCAACATTGAATTTTGCTCTGGAAGTAGTCCTTGCGATAGGTGTAAAGTCCCCATTTTTTGTACATAAAATGTGGTAGTTCTGTATCTTGATGCTTCAAGGAACATCAATAACTACCTAGAATTCGGGAGCCAATGAAAATGCCCTTCCTGGTTGAAATCTCCATCATTACATTTGCTACCCATTTCTGAGTAGCAGGAAAGTTATGTAGATGATTGTAGGCAACTTTGAGAGGGAATAACAAATTGAAGGCTCCGCTGCTTCCTCTCTGGTTGTTCATCATATAATCAATGCATCTGCATATCGCCATCGCATTGTGATGACGATTGTCATGATCGCAGAGTATGAGCGGTAATGTGTCATGACTGCCGTTGGTTTTGTTGAAAGAAGTCAAGCCAAAGGCCCACTCGTCAGACAAAGCCTTGAGCTGTCTAAGAAGTGAGTGAAGAAGTAGGTGCGTTGTGTTGAAGTAGACAAACTCGATAGCTCGTTCGAGACTGGAGAAAGAATAAATGCAATCAGTGGAACAGTCTGAGATACCGCCTGTCTCTGGTTCTGAAAGTGAATCACGTTTGGATTCCCAGCATGCTTTTGGGTAGACCAAGTTCCACGATACCCGCAGCCTATCGAGTTCTTCAAATGCGGAGTATAATCTGCAAACAATGAGGGTAGGTAACTCTAGATTCGAATTCGATATAGACAATGCATCAATATCTTCCATTAAGCCTGGAATATCACACAAGATATCTTGCAGACGAAAGGCAATGGTCTTGGACATGGGCTCTAATGCCCAAGGTAATTGTTTCCATTCATCTTGCTCTAGGAATGAGCGCTTACGGTTGATTATGGCACCGATTGACTACATAATAGGTTATTTGATGGGAAGGGGACCGCTCAAGATGAAAGGTTCTTACGATGAATGTCCTGTTAATTTGAAGAATTGGTTTGGCTGCCTTCTGCTGGAATCCTTGAGGCCCTGTCATTTGAGTCTTTCAAACGTCAGCTACATCATATGAGATGAGTGAAAGGATCATACCAGAGTAGCGACACCGTCGCAATGCTTTAACCAGTTCGATATCGAATCAGCTGATATCATATCGTATACGCCAAGAAACAACGCGCTCCATATCATAGTGAGCGGGGGTGAACCTGCCAGTGGGTCCCTAGCCCCAAGATCGATCTTCAGCTTGTTTAGAGCTTGGCCATATAGAATTGCAGCGTGAAGTCTCATATCAGTTAGGCAGTAGGAGGCAGAGAAAAAACCTTCTGCTAAACAAAGTCCAGCAGTGTATGCGGTCGAGTCTCTGTCGCGGAGTAAATTCGAGATGGGATGTTCGTCGGAGGAGGGTGGCGATACTGAATTGAAGAGCTTCGCAATCAAGAATGACATGACCATTTCGCTCTTGAAACCTTGGAGAGAAAGTTCCCGCGGAACGCTCTCTGCCTTAGTTCCATTCCCAGAGCATCTGTCCCGACCACCTAGTTGCTGCCGCCGTTGGTTGTTCTTATAGGCGCAGTCAACAAACACTGTCCGGTCGTCGTATTCGCAAACGTGATAACCTCGACTGCATCTATCGCATATCGGCCGTTGCTCGTCTACGCAAATTATTAATGTCGAATTTAGTGATAAATGCAGCTACTAATATATACCGCATTTAACTCTGCGCTTGCGACATGTCAAGCATCCCTTAGTTCGTTTTGGAAACCTTTTCTGTGATGATTTCCATGGAATTGGACTGTTTGATGATTGAATCATATTGTCGATTCTAGAGATGGCGGTATACTTTCATGCAAAAGAAGTCCCATTGTGCGCTGAGAGCGGCATACTCGAATCACGCGAAGCGACGCTTGAGCCTCTACTGCCGTTTTCGTTCTAACAGTTATCGGATGTTGAAGGTTTGAAGGTTTCGGTTGCGATTTTAAAGTCGAAGACCGAAGTCTAACACTTCACGAGGTATCAGATGTTAGTACAGTGATTGATGGAGTAGGCGATATCGGTTAAGCTTCGGAGGACGCTGATTGAGGGAGATATTGATACTGCATCTGTAAGAGTAAGAGCTCCAGTTGAACGTTTTTTGTGACTGATACATCTGGCATTCACTCATTAAATTTTCGT
The DNA here is from genome assembly GCA_013618295.1 of Fusarium armeniacum. NCBI lineage: Eukaryota > Fungi > Ascomycota > Sordariomycetes > Hypocreales > Nectriaceae > Fusarium > Fusarium armeniacum. The sequence goes on from JABFER010000037.1 coordinate 9,784, forward strand.
GATTCCTTCATTTGAATTCCTCCTCGTTAAAGACGAAGTTGCTTTTGAGGATATTGCGCGGAATCTATCTGTTGTCAAGGCAGTCGGCCAACTGGGATCTGACTCAACATGAAAGCGGTTAGGTGATTTATTAGAGCTTTGCGAAATGATCCTTCTTTCCTATTTAGAAGATGCGGGTAAGCAGTCTGAAATGTGATTTGATGGTCCGGACAAGGGCTGAAAACCATGTCTGGTTTGGAGATGTATCCTTGCCTTGTCCTGGCGATAGCTCTCGAGTATCAACTGCAAGAAAAGACTCGACGATCGAATGCTACTCCCAATGAGCAACATAACTTCTTCAAGTCGATTTCATCTCCATGATGTTTTGATGAGAAGTCAGTTGCAAAGCATTGTCCCTCTGGTTGGTTAGGCATAGACATCATGCCACGCCTGTAAGTGTAACCGCCACAACACCTTAGCATGGTTGCTTCATGGTCTGGAACTGTTGCTCGCTCACATACATACGACCACAGCTCTTGGAAAATACGGGATCCCGTCCGCTCTCCCATAGTCAAGCCGAGAAGCGGCGAATTAGTACTCAGGTCGGTGACGACTGGGGAATCCTCGCTGTTGTATGTTTTCATTTTTGTTCATTTGAAGAATTCTTACGCTGTAAACTATCCATTATCGCTCGTATATCAAGAGGCTTACTATGATGGTAAAGGCACTAGTTATCTAGTGGTTTTACACGTGTTTTGATGGCGAAATATGTGGTAGAATACGACCGTAGTTAACCTTCGAACGGTGCGTCACAAACCACCACCATCATATCTGTCAAAACCTTTGCCACTTAGCTATAGTTTACTTGAAGGGATCGAAAGTCAGCCGATGACATCAGTTAGTTTTTGTTCTGGAATCTTTCCATTCATTCCTTTACTCTTGGTAAATGAGTTTGGTCCTAACCGACTGGCGTTACCCTACAGTTGATCAGGTCCGGCTTAACCGACGGACCAGCAACTATTTCCGGCCAACACTTATTAAACCTCCACTAATAATCTGATAAAGAATGCTGTCCGTTGTCGGCGTCGCTAGTATTCGATAGTGGGATTTTGCTTCGCACGTCCGTTTTGTTCAGGACACTTCAGAAGACGCCAATCCGGAGGATCTACCAATTCAGGGGAGCTAATGGTTGAGTACCCGGCGCTAGACTCGGGACCCAGTGGCATGGTATCCGGACACGACGCTGATGAGGGAAATGGAGATAGGATATTAAGTATTACGTGAAGATGGCGAGTTGGATACTGTTTTGTGGATGGTAAAGTCATTGCATTCAGCTGATACAAGGAATACTCTGTATTTACAAGATTGAAAGCGGAATTAAAGACTTGAATGGTACCTGAAGCTGAGCTGGGAGGGCTAAGCCTAGGGATTCCTCCACGGGCTGTCTTTGGCGTTATTGAGCGCTAGCGTTGATGGAACAGCCCAGAAACGTGGCAGTCCACATTTTGCTACCGTAGCCGAGTTTTCTGTGAGTGGAACGAGGCTGTTTTGCAAAGTTATGTATCGTGCAGAGGACAGTCTAGAAGAAGAACTAAAGTTAATAAATTCGAGGCTAGATTAATTCAGGCAGGAAGAGAACATCAGGTAATTGAGCACGCGGCCCGTGAGTAGACTCAAGGGAGGAATGGCTGAATGGCTGACTGTCTGTGGATCCCCTGAAAGCTCCAGCGAAGCAGGGATATTGATGCGCCAATAGGACACCTAGACTAAACTCAAACCCGCCTGAAAATGGCCGGGGGAAGGGCCGGCAAGAGAGAGAGAGAAAACAGTGCTGCCACCAAATTTTCGACTCAAACTGTTACGTCTTCTTTATGTAACGACAAAGACTTTCTTTGGCTGGCCTTACAAGGCGACATGCCATTCGTTTCCCCAGAGTGCACGACACATAGGAATTCAATTAGCTTGGGATGAACAATGTTTATTTCCCCAGACTTGAATTGTCAAGCGAGAATTGATACGAGGGCTTGTGCAGACGACATGTGAGAAACGATGCATTGAAGAAAAATCCTTCCCTCGGACTAGTCTATTGACGGGACTGGATCTTGAGCTTGTGATTAAAGGGACATTTCCACGTGCGAGCCAACCACTGTAGCAATCCTTTCGGTGCAAAGAAAGATGTCCGGGTCATGTTATTGGTTAACAAAGAGACCCAATCCCGTACAAAGATAATCTCGTACAAGTGATAGTCCCCATTATTGGCCCATCTTTCTTCGTCTTATCGGCCAAATTACAGCGATTGCTCTACATTATCTCCCTCCTTTATTTGATACATTCATTATCTGTCGCAGCATCAAACAATACCTTCTTCGTACATGACACCACTTCTGGTCATTGATCCTTGACGCCACATCCTAGGCGACTTCTTCAACAGGTCAAGACCCGGCCCACGACAACCCTTTTCCGCTCTCTAAACCGCTATCTTTGTCTGCCGACTTCGCAATCTGCACCTCGTTCAAAATGGAGTTAGCCCCAACAGCCTAAGACACAGCATGCGATACGGTAGGTACCCCTGGCTGTCAAAATTCTCCCTCAATGTAACGGTACCGATTTCGCACTCATTCATCCATGATACGATCGCGACATGGATAACGTCCAAGCTATTGGTAATGGGGTATCTTCCATTTGGACAATCTCTAAATCCCGTCACACCAATAGATTCAAGTCTTAATACTGTGCCCATGTGTATAACTCACCCCAACCACTGCATCAAGGTTGATCTTGTTCCTCCAATTGGAGAGAAACTCATTTTATTGCTTACAGGCTTGACAGGCTTGCCACGAAGAGGAATGAATGATTGGGGGTGGTGTGCCCCTGGCACTAGTTCGACTCGGCTCTTTTTTAGTGAACGGCTGGCCATTGACGTGCGCTATCACCAGTGGCGGCTTGGCTGCGCCGCTTTCGCTGACCATCCAACACAACTAACGTCTTGTCTTGTCCTCCTTCGGTGACACCATTTTGTCTGGAACAATTGACCAGGGTCTCTTCGACCAGCCAGACCCCTTGCTCTGTTAGCTCTTGATCTGCTTGGGATTCATTAATGTCCCGCATCCGTCTGTCCCTCAAATGCAGGAACCCTGATGTTTCTCAATTCTCTGCTTTTCCCCACGTCGTTACACTCTTTGCTTTTTCTTTGACTTACCAACCCACCGGAGCCGCATACTCACGTCGACCTGATCCAAACTGGCTGATCAATAACTTGCCACCGGGCGTACCGCCCTTGACCTCTCCGTCATGTCTTTCTACTCGGACGCTCCCGATGCCCGGGCCTTCGATCAAGACAAGCCAACCCTGCTTGTCTCTTGGTGGATCACAGCCTTTTGCATGGCCATCATCATCACTCGGATGGCCGGTAGATATGTGCGCGTCGAAAAATTGCTCAAGGAGGACAAGATTGTGGCCGCAGCACTCGTACCACTTGTTCTCAGAGCTGTGTGTGTCCATTTCGTACTCAAGAATGGCACCAACAACGTGAATTTGGATGGCTTGGACCTGAGTGACGAAGATATCAGAAAAAGGGTTCTAGGAAGTCGTTTGGTCATGGCCAGTCGAATATTCTACGCTTCTGTGTAGGTGACAACCTGTTGATGTAGTGAATAATGTTGCTAACAAGGATCAGGCTATGGATCCTCAAACTCACCACTCTTGAATTCTTTGAGCGTCTTGCTGGTGCCACAAGACGAAGGTCGCATCGTATAATGATTCACGTTATTCGCGGTACCCTCGCTACTACTTTCCTTGCCGTCCTCATCAGCGATCTCGCCGAGTGCCAACCGTTCCCTCACTACTGGCAGGTCACACCCGATCCTGGACCTCAATGCCGTCAAGCTTTTGTGCAAATGCTCACGATGGGCACGTGTAACGCCCTTACCGATCTTCTCCTTATCGCATTTCCTATTCCTATCATCCTGTCGACCCAAATTCCGACGAAGCGCAAGGTTCTCCTCATCATGCTTTTCAGTTTTGGACTTTTGACTGTTGGCATAACTCTCTACCGCATCCCTAAAATTCTGCAAGCGGGTGGTAGCCAAGTAGTCCGGACAATGTGGGCATCTATCGAGATTCTTGCTGCGACTGCTGTGGGTAATATCGTTGCGCTGGGATCATTTTTGCGCGACAGTGGTGTCAAGCGTAAGAAGTACAAGGACTCGGAAAGCTACGACGGATACTCCAACTCGAGATCACAGTCACAGGGCACAAGGCTCACACGCACGGCGGGCCAGAGTCAGTGGGAAGAAGACGAAACTCCTGTGAGGACGACGGAGGGGATCTGGGCCAAGTCGCATGATATCAGTGATTCTGTGTCCAAAGTCTCTGGGGAACGACCTGTGAGTCCAACGCAAAGTCATGATTCACTTATCACACGTGACCATACGGACGATTCCATGGATATCCCGAGAGAGGGTTTTACATACCAACAACCCCAAGCGGCGGTGATTGCAGGAGATGTGAGAGAGGTGAAACGAGCGCAAGCGAACAATTGAAATTTGCGATTGAATTAAGCTTGGAACATTTCTTGTATATTTACATATTTCTTGGGAGGTATACCACGATAATCACGACCTTTGATTTGTCAAACATGAGACGAACTTCCCCACGGTTTAGTGATGTTAGCTCATTTCATGTACGTAACAACAACTCCAAGCCCATCACGATAGCTTCAGGGACCAGGCCAACCCCAGACCCATTGTGGATTAGAGAGGGTTTTGCTCCCCACGGGCAGAAAGTATGATCTTGGGGATAAGAGTTCCCGATTCCCCTCAATTGATGGTCAGGAAATGGGAATTGTCCAATACCGGGCATTCAGTTGTTGTGTCGGAACGGAGCGACTTACTCTTGAATCTGTTGGAGCCGACTTACTGATGGCGTCCCATTGAATGGAACGTCTCACTACCCGACTTCCTCCACTTTCTGTCACCCAGACTACTGTATGGGGTACACTAATTTCACCAGTTGGGTCATCTCACATCACCATTTCTCTTTCTTCACTGCATCTCACCTTGCCCAATCTCATCTGCGCTATTTCTCCATCACGGACAGATGTCGATGGTGTTCCACTCTCGATTTGTGACTCAATTCCTTTCCTCTCTGGCGATCTTTCCCATTATTTGCCACCACCAAAACAAAAGAGAGTTTACGCGTTCGTGCCCGTGGCAAACCCGTGCATCCAACCACCTGCGGAAATAATCTTCTAGAAGCCTTCTAGAAGCCGATAAACAGATTTTTCTTGTTTTCTTATCGCTCAAGCAATGAATAATCTGCATCGCAATCTGGTTACGCAGCTACACTCGCACGATTATTTTCATCACACAGCGTCATTCGTCACCCCAACCTCAATCAAACATCATCCCCATGTCTAGCTCCATCACCGTGTTTTTCTTTGCTATCCCTCCCAAACCATAAATCTCCATACCTCCCAATCCCCCGCCTTCCCAATTTTTGATAATCTCAGTGGACCGGGGAACAAAAAAACCTCACGATGAAAGAACGCGACGCCCAAAACATGAATAACGCACAAATAGAACTAGACTCTCTACCCAGAAGTGATAGTATAAAACACGAACCTCCGATACTCTACGGTGCAGGGAATTGGATCAATGGCTTCAGACGCGCGGATCCAAGGCCAGGATATGAGCCTACCGATGCTCCCGAGAGGTTTTACGACTTAAGAGCTGCCAATGCAAAGACGGCGAATACTGCCCTTGCAAGGGAATTGAAAGGAAGACATTTGCAGATGATTGCTTTTGGGGGTTCTATTGGTGAGTATTTATTCGCGGCTGAGAACAATTGTCTAATTAAAGTCCAGGTACTGGTTTATTCGTCGCTTCTGGTGGCTCATTATACAGAGGTGGACCAGCCAGTGTTTTGCTATCTTATATTCTCATCGGAGGAATGCAGTATTGCACGATGCAGTCCCTGTGCGAGCTGTGTGTGGCCTTTCCCATAGCTGGCTCTTTTTCGGCCTTTTCAACGAGATTCCTAGATCCATCATGGGGGTTTGCCATGGGTTGGAAGTGAGTCACAACATCCATCTTTCCAAATAGTGCTGACAGTTTGATCTTTAGTTATTGCTTGCAGTGGCTGTTCGTATTGCCCTTAGAGATAATCGCAGGTGCTTTTACAATAGGATATTGGAACGAAGCCATTAGCAGATCCGTTTTTGTCTCCATTTTTCTACTAACAATAGTCGTCATCAACCTATTCGGCGTCAAGACGTATGGAGAAGCTGAGTTTATATTTTCCCTCATCAAGATCACCGCCATCGTAGGCTTCATGTCGGTTAACCTTTGTTACTGTTGACGTCTTCCACTAACGACTGTACAGACTCTTAGCTATTGTTATCAACATAGGCGGCGAGCCAGAGGGCCAGTACATAGGCGGCATGTATTGGCGGAACCCAGGTGCGTTCAAGAACGGGTTCAAGGGCTTTTGCAGTGTCTTGGTGACGTCTGCCTTTTCATTTACTGGCACAGAACTAATCGGTCTGGCCGCCGCCGAGACGGCCAATCCTCGAAAATCACTACCCACAGCGATCAAGCAGGTCTTTTGGCGTATCATGATTTTCTATGTAGTCGCCCTCTTGCTTGTGGGTCTGTTGGTGCCTTCTGACGATAAACGCCTTGTCGGCGGCGATAACGTCGCAGATGCTACAGCGAGTCCTTTCGTTATCGCGATAGAGAAGGCTGGTACTTCTCTTCTCCCTGGGATCATGAATGCTATCATCTTGATAGCTGTTATCAGCGTCGGCAACTCGGCCGTCTTTGGATCTTCAAGAACGTTAGCTGCTTTGGCTGAGCAGTCCCATGCGCCTCAGATCTTCGCCTATGTGGATCGACAAGGTCGCCCACTCATGGCCATCCTCTTCGCATCTTGCATAGGCTTTCTCGCATTTCTTGCAGATGTGAATTCTCATGATGCTATTTTCAACTGGCTCCTCTCTATCAGCGCTCTGAGCACTTTGTTTACCTGGGGCAGCATCTGTCTATGTTACATCAGATTCCGCGCAGCCTGGAGTCATAATGCACACACGATAGAGCAGCTACCGTTCAAGTCGCACGTCGGCGTTGCTGGTGCGTGGGTCGCTTTGATCGGCTATATCCTCGTGCTCATATCGCAGATCTGGATAGCTGCGTCTCCTGTATATGCGCCAGACATTGACAATGGCCCCTCAGGTGTTGCACAAAACTTCTTCTTGAAGGTTTTGGCAATTCCTATCATCCTTTTATTCTATGTTTGCCACAAGGTGTGGTATCGCACGCAGGTTGTGCGACTCGATGAAATGGATGTTGAGACGGGACGACGGTACTTTCGTGTGCACATCATCTCGGAGCAAGAGCGAGAAGAACGGTTTGGTTGGCCTAAGTGGAAGAGGCTTTATTGGTTCTTATGCGCCTAATATTTGCTTCTTGTGTTGCACTTTAGACATATAATCTGTATAGTACCTAATTCAGGAAAAGGAATGGCCTCCACCAACGGAGTGGGTGTCATGCAATGTCACTTTCACTGCATTTTTAACTCGCGCCCATAATTGCTCTCCAGAAGTACCCATCCTAAAATGATTCATCTTTGTCGAGACAACTGGTGGCTGTCACACTAGAGTAAAGTAAGCGGCGACCTGAATGTGGTGATCCCTGCATGCATGCGAGTGCTGGGCTGGACCAGTCAGCATTAGTAAGGGAGGGGTTTCGCAAGGAAGAGAAACTCAAGTAATGAATAAATATTCCATTTATTCTACTTGGCGGCATTTCCATCCAAATACATACATGGATGGCGTGCGACTGAAAATGATGAATATTTCGAACCCAACAATTCTGTGGGGCGCAGCGCTGGCTGTCGTGGGCTTCTTCACCCACCGCATCCTTGCAATTGCCCTTCGCTCACACTCTTCACAGTTCAAGAATCTCCCTCGACCGAAGGTATAGATAGAACTCAACTTACCGAGCTTATCATTTAGGGTCCGGGATCCACTGACACTTCTTCTCATGACAGGGCCATCAACCTTTCGTGGGCCATGCTTTACGCATTCTTCGCGGCGCAGGCCCCAACGATGTGTATCTGCAATGGATGCGACAGTGGCCTGACGAACCTTTGATAAGATGTCTTTCGTGGCTCAATGAAGAGATTTTGCTGGTGAATAGTCTGGAAGCATGTCGCGAGGTGCTGCAGACCAACGCATACTCCTTGGCCAAGCCCGCCTTCTTTTATACACTGGTTGGAGATTTTCTAGGCGCCGGGCTCCTGTTCAGTGTAGGGGAGCAGCACAGGAGGCTGAGGAGGATTATCGCGGGTAAGAGTGAAATGTTCAGAGTGACTCCTTGTGCTGATCATTTCAGGGCCTTTGTCAAGACCGAGCATACGAAAGCTGTTTCCGACATTTGTGACTTACTCTCATAGACTGAACACCGATATTCAAGATTCGTTGGAGAGAAGTCAGGACGAGACTTTTGAAAGTATATGCTGCTGATCCTTTGTCCATGGACTCGTCTCTAACTCTGTCAAGTTGAAGAATTCATCATTCGTGTCACCCTCGACATCATCGGCGTCTCACTACTCGGCAGAGAACTGCGTGACTTTCGCTCGCAATCATCCCCACTGTCGTTCGAGCAATGCTATAACGCCCTTCTCGCCCAGCCGCTGGCCGGACAGATCATAACTTCCATCAACCTTTTTATCCCGCTGAGATGGCTTCCTGTGTCTGCCAACCTTGACTTTATCCGTGCCAAAACTGCTTTGAAGACCATGATGGAAGGTCTGATTGAGCAGCGCACGGCTGAAGTCGCGGCTGCGAAGCAACATGGGGGTGGTGGTAGCCTTTCCGATGATCTATTGACCAGGATGATCGAGGCGAGCGCCGGAGAAAGTCAGAAGCTTTCGAAGGGCGAGCTAATCGATTTGGTGAGCCTTATGCGACGTCAGGTGTGGTCTACTATGCTAATTCTTGAATAAGACTATGCAGGTCATTGCTGCTGGGCATGAGACAACTGCCGGTGCCCTGGTGTGGACGATATATGCACTAGCCAGGGACCCTGCTTTACAAAACCGCTTAAGAGCAGAGATTCGTTCAATGAGCACAGAAATGTCCGCCAAAGGGGTTGACGAATTGCCATTTCTTGACCATGTTATCCGCGAAGCTCTGCGTCTATATTCGCCTCCTTTGATGATACCATGGGAAGCCCAGAGAGATATGACCATCACAGGAGTACATATTCCCAAAGGCACAACGGTACAGATCGTACCAGCAATGATCCATCTCAACCCAAAAATCTGGGGTAGCGACGCTGAGGTCTTCAGACCCGACCGATGGGAAGACATGGATAGTAATGCATCCAGTCCTTACGCCATCGAGACGTTTTCGAACGGTCCACGAATTTGTCCTGGTAGAGGACTGGCCATATTGGAAATGAAAGTATTGTTGGTGGGATTGATCAGAGACTTCAACTTGGAGCTAGAGAACGATGAGAGGGAAGTGGAATTGAGGAACCCGACTTTGACTTTGAAGACAAAAAAGCCGATCCGATTCAAGATCAGAAAGGTGGGTTAGATTAGTGGTGGAAGTTAAGGAGATCCATGACTTGTCTGCCTTGATCTTATCAGCATATCGCTAAACATGATAGATAATGGATAAGATAAACTGATAAGCCCCACCATCTGGTAATTAGTTTACCCTGAACCTCGACTCACTTTATCGTGAGCCTTCTGGAGAAGCTTGCATGACTGTCTATAGTAGTCTTGAAGGGGTATTGTATATACTGTAAGAACAGTACCATTTGAAGTTCAATGTTGAAGTCAGAGGGTGTTATCGATCACGCAAGGTACTTTGAAGGATACTTCTATATGGCAATGTAAACCAACCTGAAATTCTGTAATAGCCAGCAGTCTGTTCAGATTGATATTTGAAAGGGGATGTTCCTGAGACTAGTTATAATTAGATCTACTGCTTGACCAGAAAAAGGCACTTCATCTCGCTTGAATGGCGACTTTAGGCTAGCCTAGAGACTATTGGAAAACTATTGGCAATAGCTTAACTGCTGTTTTTATTTCCGTCGGATCTATCTTTACGCTGCAAAATGCATCTCTTTCTTTCTTTTCACTTAACCTCCATTCAATAATTCTCTTGCGGGTATCCAAAGCCATTTGATCCGTCGAGATGCGATTCACTGCCTTGCTATTACCCATCATCCTTGGTGCTGCTTCGGCGGGTCCTTGTCGACCCTCTAGCGCCGAGAGCGAGAGCAGCGCTGGAACCACTGAACTTGTCAGCATGACCACATTCGATGTCACCGCGACTCTGTCAATCGAACATTCAACGACGACCGATGCAACAACTGCTGTACCTACAACTGAGATCCAGTTAGCATCAACAACGACACAAATAATCGAGTCTACAACAGAATTAACCGCCGCTGCCTCATCTACAACTGCTGCTTCTAGCCAATGCCTTGCGCCTGCCTCTCTGCAATGTTGCCAGACTGTCGGAGCGTCAAACAATCCCGTGATCAGCCTCCTTCTGGGTCTGCTTGGTATTGTTGTTAGTGATCAGAGCACTCTTCTTGGAGCGACATGTGCGTTTCCCCTTCAATTGTTTGATTTGGCAATCTAATATTTCCTTTCAGGTGCACCTCTTTCTGATTCAGGAGTCTGTTCCGCTACCAAAGTTTGCTGCAACGACAACACGCATGTTAGTCATTTCTCTTCTGTGACTGTTTACTGAATGTCATTAACTTGTGTTTTTGTAGGGCGGCTTAATTTCGATTGGCTGTGCTCGAGTTTAGTGATAACCATAATTAATTATACATTATATAACTTCAAGTCCGTCCCAAGAGACCGCTTAATGTTAATCAAGCCGGCTACTACTCTACCAGCTAGCTGTATTATAAACAAAGTTCGAACAAGAAGAATTTCTCACATCATATCAGTCTAGCTATAGACCTTCCACTCTTCTTCGATACCCTTATCTACAAATCTAGTAGGTGCAGATGTTGAAAGGCTGCTCAGTAGTGAAAACAGAACTTTATCATCGTCCAATAGCATAGAAGGAAAGATGGTAGCCTCTGGGTGTTGCATGCTTCGAAACAGCTGTGATGATTCTATTGCTGAACTTGAAGGCTACAAAAATGGAATGAAGGGTTTCGGGCCTTTGTATTTGCTTACATGTTGGACTTTGGTCTTCGACTTCAAAAATCGCGACACAACCCTTCAATTTCCTTTCATGTAGTTCATGCGAAGATGACAGTCCTGTATACCTATAAATCGGTTACTACCTATGATATGATTTATTCAGTTTTTGATCTACAGAGTTTCTAAATGAGACGTTTGAGGAACATTGGGAAGGCTCGGACTTCGGTTTAAGGTTAAAAATAAATAAATAAACCCTATAGGTACCTAATAACAAACCAAATGTCATAGACCCACTGGAGCTTGGAGTTCAGTGTCATAACGCCATCTTAGGGCAACGACACGAGCTGATAACATTGCGGAAAAGCTGAATAGCATTGTGTCTGCAAGAAAATTTAACGACAATGATTCAATGAGACGGATAATCAAGAGTAGAGATCTGAAAAAAACATAAAATGCTGACAAAGAAAGTTCTGAACCAGCCATGTCTGATGTTGTCATTGTAGTTATCGCGGTTATCCGTAAGGTCGTGCAGGTCGTGGCTTCATTTGTGTTCAAGCCCCTATACCGTGAGACACCCCGTCTCCTTGATTTCACAACGGCCCTGTTCCGCACCTCTATGCAACCAAAACGATCTATGCTGAATTGATGAGAAAAAGGCCATCCAAGAGGTGATGTGCGAGAGCTGAGCTCATTACAATCTTGTTTTTTTCTCGTCCAGCTTGCTCCTCGGCTAGGACTTTGCGGTATGGCAGCTAATCTCGTCTTTGTGGGATCCTCCTGAATAGCGATTGCGATGCAAACGCATTTTGAGTAGTGATGGCAATCTAGCGGAAGCATGACGGAACTTACGCCGTGCTTGCACCGAAGATAACGACTCGGCACGCTGCTCAAATAAGCCTAGCGCTGCTCGATGGCTGAGAACTACCACCTCTCTATTGATCTTGCGTCTCTCTCATTGGTTACGGCAAGCGACTGTAGCGGTAAACTAAATTGCTTGGAAAGTGCTTAATGGTAGTGACATAAGGCTACACTACTACCCCAGACTGACACTCTGCCAGACACTCGAGTGCTCCTGGGTCCTAACTCTGATAAGCATAAGGCTTGATGGTTCCAGACTCAGTCTAGACTACGCCATGAAACGCATAGTGAGCTAACTTGGAGCTGACCTTTGAACTCAACGAATGGCATCACGAACTAGTCATTCATCTCAAATGGTGGAAGGGTCCAAGTAATACTCAGCTGCGACGTCGTTCCGCTTTATCTTACAGCCCCCTCCTACGCATGAAGTCTAATGACATGTGCTTCGAGCCTTTTTTGCCAATCCCTTGGTGAAGTAAAGACTTCTAATCTGTAAATAAGAGGGTGATGTTCTCCGCAAATCTCAACCAGATAGATATGTTATCAACACTGCAGGTGGCTGCGCTACCCCTGAATTATGATTTCGACACCCGTACAGTACAGCCTCTCTTTATCCAAAGAGCGGAGCTCCGAGTCAGACAGCTATTTGAGGGAGTTACACGATGAAAGACAAGACAAGTATCTTCAGTATAGCAGTCTTAATTATCGTGTCTATTTGACTCAACAATTATTCCTATTGCTGCCAATAAGTCTCGCATCTAGAAGCGATGCTTCACTAATATTAAGAATGTCATGTATCCAACCTTCATCATGAGTTATTTATCTACGCTTCATGACATCGCTCCAGGAATAGTCGGGGATAGTCTTGACGAGCTGAAAATACTAAGCTCAGTCTGTATTAATACCAAGCTCTTGAGACTGCTCATGAGCTATTAGTGATTATAAGCCAACGCTAGGTTAATCAGTTCCGCAAGATATCAAGCCCAATCAATCGATCCCAGTTGCGGATCGAGAAGCCGTCCATATTAGACAGGCACGACTGTCATTCACATGTGGCTCGCTTGTTTTAAATTATGCATAGTGTAAAGTATCCTCATCACTAGCCTCACTACTCATCCTTGAAAGCGCCACATTAGTGTCAACGGGCGTAGACTGACTCAAGACACTGGAGTTTACTTAACTCGAATAGAGATAGCAACGGATTCCTTGATCTTACCGTAGACTTAACCCACTTGTCTAAATAAACGCGCATGGAACTTTTGTAACATGATCTAAATCATTGCTTCTTTCATCCAGGAACTTTTGTTCTGACAGCTGTCAAGAATGGCTCAAGCTTTCCCCATCTATCTGCCGCGGCAGCGGCAGTTAATCGCGACATGGGTGATTCTGCCTATGTTGTCGACGATCACAGTCGGACTCAGGTTTTATGCCAAGACAAAGACCAGGGCCGCTTACGGCTGGACTGACTGGATGATCCTAGTGTCTCTTGTGAGTTTTCTTGTCTTTTGAAGCGCTGTTTACAACACTTCTGTTCTAATGCTCTTTATAGTTCTTCACGGACCTCTTCTTCGTTCTTCTTCTTCTGAGTAGGTTCTCTGTAATGCACGCAGAAGCAAGCACTCCTACCAAGGATCAACCGTTAACACATCTGCCCCCGAACTAGTGCTCATATACGGAGGCATCGGCATACCTGGATACCCATACAGCAGTACTACGGAGCCAACCGACGTTTCGATAATCCACGATCAGGTATGTCCACATCCTTGCCGTTCCTGACGATCCTTTGGCTGACTCGAATTGGACTTTTTAGATCGGCTTCGCCAACAATGTCATCCTTGTGCTTGCAGTCTACGCATGCAAAGCCTCGATCCTTTTCCTATATCTCCGCGTCTTCACAGGCCACAATGGCCCGATGACCATAATTATATACGTGGCATCAGGTATTACCATGGCATGCTTCTTGGGGAGCTTCATCGGTTACCTTGCAGCCGTACAACCGATAGAAAAGTGGTGGGCCTGGGGCGATGCGACAGCCGAACAATTCCTAGCCATGCAGAACATCAACATCGCCTATGACAGCCTGACTGTCTTTACTGACTTTTTGATCTTTGTACTCCCGCTCAAGTCAATCTGGGGACTGAATATGAACCGCCCGAAGAAGATTGGCATTATTGTATCGTTTTGTTTCGGATTTATGTAAGTTGCCTTATATCTTGGTGCATCAGGAATACCGCACTGTTGGCTCACAAACTGTCGCTAACATCATTTGACTAGCACGTGTTTCATTTCCCTTGCTCGTGTCATTTTCACACATGGCTACCAATGGAAGAACCTCTATGACGAAGGGACGGTTTGGAGTCTTGCAGGTGTCGAACCAGTAGCAGGGATCATCTCCGCATGTCTCCCTGGGTTGCGTCCACTATTCCCCAAGACCTTCAAGATGACATCTTACGGCACTCCCGCAAACCCTAGTAGATTCAAAACTACTGGTACTGCAACGACGGATAATGTTAAAAGGAGTACCATCAAGGACCCTAATCCATTCACGGTCCTGAATGATGATAGCTCGGTCACAGAATTTCGACATACTGTCAGAGAGGTCCCTTCGAGGTCGGAGGTGAGTGATGATTACATTGAACTGGAAGAGCGGCGGCCGAAGGCTTTCGATGCCTAGCGAGGATATGCCAAGAGCTACAGTATCGGGACATTCATGTGTTGGCGACTAAGGGTATTTGTTTGAGTAGGAATGTCTGTACTATCTAACTGTATTACGCTGAGGTGGAGCGTGAAGCCTAGCTAGTGTCAGTATCTAAACTAGATTTCTTTTGTAATTTTATAGCTATACTCACAACCTTCTTCCTCCCCCTCTCTTACATATCTCAGAGGTGTTACCGACATAATAAATGACCGACAGCCTGAGTGCAGCCATTGTGCCTATTTGCACTGGCAATACGCTCAGTCTTCGTGTAGCAAGAACATAATCCCCCAAGTCGAAAATAACAAGTATATTAGTAAGATGCAGGCATATATTGGAAGCTAGAAGAGTGCCCGCATTACACATCAATTAGCAATAGGTGTCATGAGCAAATCAGCCATATTATTTAGCTTTTGAGAAAGATTAACAACACAGCGGTCCCTGCCTCGGACTTTAAGGTTTTTGCTCGAGTGGCTCTCATCGTAGACACATATTGATCGTAGTAGATTGAATCAAGCATCTCATGCAGGTAAAAGTATCCCCTTATCTATGAGTAGAGAGGTCCAGTTGAAGATTGTGAAGCACATTGAGAAGGCTTGAGCTTTGGTTTGAAGCTAAAAGTAACTGAAATGAGTAGAAAAAGGAAGAACTGCAACAACTAAAGGCGAAGGCTGGATGTAGAAGCTTCCTTCTGATACTTCACTTTCTGAAGCTTTAGTGTAGCTGTCTTCCGGGCCGACAGGGCAACGCTTAGTTGTTGTTTGCTCGTTGGTGCTCTCGATGGTGCTTCTTGGCTCATCGGTCGTCGTGGGTTCAGTGGCAGTGCTAGATTTAGCTAGGGTTGTGGCAACCACGACCTTGGTAGTAGTGCTTCCAACACTTGTCTCGGAGTCGGTAGTTGTTGATGCACCGGCGTGAGTTGGGTCTCTTGGTATTTCAGCAGCAGTACTAGTAGTGGTCTCTTCAGGGATCGCGGTAGTGGTAGTGGTGTCTGCTGTCGTTGTCTTCATAGCCACCACAGTTGTCAATGTTTCCTCGGGAGCAACAAAGTAGATGAATGTGCCAGATGCTGTAGCCGAGGTCGCGATTCTGTCTTTTACTTACTTTTAGATAATGGGGCCTTTGTTGAGACTTTGACTAAATTCCTCATTCGACTTGCATATAATGTCACAAGTGTTGTAGTTTTCCCCTTGTGTAACTTGAAGTAGAGGAGCTGGAATACACACTACTGGTTGCTGTTTATTTATACTACAGAGCCACACCCTTTCCTGATCTGGGAAAGGGCTCCAAGAAACAGTGCCAATATGACTGTGGCTGATACCTAACATTTACTACGCTCAGGACATTCAACTATTGAGACTAGGTTGATGATGAATGATCTGTTGATTGTCTGTTAGTAAACTTACGCATTGGTATCTCTACACATTCCTTTTCATTTCAATCAGTACGATATTAATGCCTGTAATACAACGATTGTTAAGTCAATACTAATAAAGACTAGCTTAAATTCCTTTCCTGAATTGCTGTAAACAATGCATTGAAGGCACCTTTATATAGTTCGTAGTTACCCATGACTAAATGAGACGAAAGAGCTCGCTTGCTTCATGCTCGATGTCAAAGCGTAACTTAAGCTGGCATGAAAGCCTTGAAACACAACAAGGACCTGTTACTGATTTTCCAGCGAACGTTCAAACTTGAATCAAGAGTGAATTCAGTGAGATATCCTGACTCACCACAGCTTCCATCAAAGACACTCATCATCGTAGTCACCGACTTTTAATTTCACCAAATTGGTTCATTCGGAAATCATAATTACCACTGACGGTGTTCCTTATTTCGGGGGAACTCCATCTGAAGCTCGACAGATTTATTGTAATCCATGTTTACAGCCTCAACTATTTGTTCCCGAGGGTCTGTGACAACTTTATACCGAGGCCTCGCAGCAAGTTTAGCTAGTCGATAGGGTAAGACGTCAGAAATGTCTTGAGTAGAAAAGATAGTCATGGTTCTGACTCGGTGACATAACAGAGGGCAAATCAGTAAAAACTTGTAACGTGGTAAGCTGCTAGTCATGTGATAGGTATTATTGCAAGAGATCCGGGGTCTAGGGTAGCCACTACTTAGCACGACTGTCGCGTGGAGATAAGACCACTGAGCAAACTCAGAGCGAGGACAGGGAATGTGAGACAGGGTTCGAAGACAAACCACGCGAGCAAAACCAGACAAAGAAGGTTACCCGATGGCTCCGTGATGTTGCAGTGAGAGATCCTAAAAGGGGAGAATTGAGCGTCGATGATGCACCGTTTTATTAGAGCTGGGGAACTGGGGTAAGACAAGGTTAGTCCATGGTTGTGGGAGGGACCGAGGAGTAGACTAGGTAGTGCAACGTCGAAGGATCCGATACGTGCAACGGCGCCAGAGTCAATTTGTTCTTAGAGGCGCCCGTCGAGTTGAAGTGAGGGATATCCTGGGATGTCTTTGTCATGATCGAACCATGGATTCTTTTTGTTCGTGTTGGAAAGCTAAAGCAGAGACTGTCTAGATTGTTGGAGAGCCTGTTAGTGCATCGTTTATTCTGATGCCTGGGATTTAGCGCCAAGAATTGGGTACAGAATACTGCTGCCTTGGCATCTGCTCCACTACGTCATGTGTGCCGTTTATCCGATGACGTTTAGGCAGCCGAATTAATTGGTACGTACTTTCAAATCAACAGCAGCAACAGTGGCAGCACTGAGACCTCCAACCCCAACCCAACTCAACCCAACTGGTCAACTCAAATTCAAGGTGTTCAGTGGCTTTTTTTTTATCCGTGCTAGTGCGCGGAGTTGTTCTAATGTAAGCGATGATTGGCCACAGGGAATTAATTGCTTCTCCAACTCTCAGTGGCGGATCGACATGGGCACATGGGGAAGAGGAAATGGTTTGTTTGACCCCGTTGCCTTTGATACTGAAGGCGAATACTAGCCATCAAAGACAATGAATCACTACCGACCAGATGGCAGTAGAAATAAAATGAATTGAGTTGCGGTACATGTTTCACTGAAAAAAATGATGGAGTGTGACGTTGATCAATCACTCACATTGTACATCCTCTTCCAGTGTAACCACATCCCTTGATCACTGCAGCAAAAGACAAGAAAAGACCCCTGCCCTCAGAACATAACCTTAAGTTTCCACAATTCTCCTCGTTGGGCCAACCACTAAGACGCTCTCTTCTCTGGTGCCACAGACTAGCAAGCACACCACCAAGCTCAGAACAACTCGAGCATGGGGACGGGTCGGGGATGAGAAAAGAGACATGACCCTATCTTCGCTGATCATTTCCCCAAAGTTCATGCTGACTTGGGACTAGACTAACCAATTCCCCCAGACACTCTGCATAAAACAACAAGCGGGGAAATCTTAGTTAGTCTGGGGATCGGATCGACTCTACTCTACTCGACTCTCAATCTTTCCCGCCCCTCGGCTCAGAAGCATGCGGGCAAGCGATACATCTTTTGTTTTGTCTCACTTGGGTATTTAACATTGCGCTGATCCCTCCTTATTTCTTTTTTTCTTGGCCAGTGCAACCCATCAATCCCTTCTTCTACTCATTCTTACACCTCTGAATACCAGAATGGACAACAAAGAGTTGGGCCCTGACGTCCCTCAAGCGTCTCACGACGAGAAGCATGCCCTCGATGGAACCCACAGCGATATTCCTCATGCTAGCGGAGGTCGACGCGGCTCAACTGCTCTCAACATTGTTGAGAACCCGTTGCAGGTACGTTGAAGTCAATCTTTATCTTGGCGATTTCTTGGCGGCGGGTACATCTCTTGGCCTCGTGGTTTACATCTTGGCAACGATCGCCAAGCTTCTTGGCAGCTCTAATTCCCAAATCAATCCCTGTTCCAAGAAAAGAAATCATCAATTGCAATTCATCTAAGAAACAACACTAACGCCGTTTTTACTTACAGCGCGTAACACCCGAAAAAGCCGTCAACGATGCCCGCCTCTTCGCCGAGAGCCATGGCATGCCCGAACACGCAGAACTCTTTGGTCGCGCTGCTCTTGTAGCCCGCGACCAAGAGCGCTTCAACATGGTCGAAGGACTTCGGGAAGACGAGCGACAAGCCCTCGAGTACGAGAGGGATCACAAGTGGCACGGTCCAAAGATGCTCTGGTACTCCATTTCGCTGTGCGCCATTGGAGCCGCTACCCAGGGTTGGGATCAGACTGGTTCCAACGGTGCCAATCTCTCGTTTCCCCAAGAATTCGGTCTCGACGAGAAGAATAGTATTCGAGACCAATGGATTGTCGGTCTTGTCAATTCCATCATCTTTCTTACTGCTGGTCTGATGTAGGTCTTGATCTCAAATACGGTTCAAGGAAATTACTAATTTGAACCAACAGTGGTGCCTTCATCGTTGATCCTCTCAATCATTACCTTGGTCGTCGAGGTGAAATCTTCGTCACTGCTTGCTGTCTTACCGCCACCCCCATCGCTTCCGGCTTCACCCACTCATGGCAAGCTCTTTTTGCTGTGCGCTTTGTAATGGGAATCGGCATCGGAGCCAAGAACGCTACCGTCCCTATCTACTCAGCTGAGATGGCTCCTGCACGCATTCGTGGTGCCCTCGTCATGTTCTGGCAGTTATGGGTCGTCGTCGGAATCTTCCTCGGCTTCTGCGCCAACGTTATCGTCAAAGACACCGGTCGAATCTCGTGGCGTCTGCAATTGGGCTCTGCCTTTATCCCCTCCTTTATCCTGGGTCTTGGTATCTTCTTTTGTCCCGAGTCGCCTCGTTGGCTCATGAAGCACGGCAAGCATGCCAAGGGCTTCCAGTCAATGCAAAAGCTGCGAGCGCACGACATCATTGCCGCCAGAGACTTTTACTACTCTTGGGTTATCTATGAGGAGGAGCTCCTTGTTGCGAGAGGTGCTGGATATTTCCAGCGATTGTGGGACTGCTTTGCTGTGCCCCGAATTAGACGCGCCAACTATGGTGCCTCGACTGTCATGATTGCCCAGCAGATGTGTGGTATCAACAGTAAGTCGAAAATACTGGCTCGAAAATACAGGGAACTAACAATTTGCAGTTATCTCATTCTACAGCTCCACCATCTTTGTCAATGCTGGCTACACGGAAGTCCAGGCTTTGTATGCTTCCCTCGGATACGGTGCTATTCAAGTCATTGCGACCATCCCAACATTGTTCCTCATTGACACCAAGGGACGACGAACACTATGTCTCATCGTAAGCAGAGCCTCTTCAAATTTCAGCACAAAAACTAACTCTCGTCAGACCTTCCCATTCATGTGTATCTTCTTGCTCGCTGGTGGTCTGTCCCTTCTCAACCACGACGGCAGTCGAGGTGCACGAATTGGACCTGTTGTGCTGTAAGTATCGACACCTTTCCGTCCTCAACTCTCGCTAACTGGAGTACAGATTCGTCTATCTCTTCACAATCGCCTACTCCCTGGGTGAAGGTCCCGTCGCCTTCCAATACTCTGCCGAAGTATTCCCCACTATTCAGCGTGAGCAGGGTATGGCTTGGGCTGTCTGCATCAACAATACCTTTGGTAAGCACTTACGCCTGTTACGAATAGATGAATCGTGCTAACTTCATCTACAGCTGGTATCCTCGGTCTCACATTCCCTCGAATGACTGCCGCCATGACACCCACCGGAGCCTGTAAGTGTTTCTTTGAATGTACGATATTGTTCATCTACTAACATCACACAGTCGGTTTCTATGCAGGACTCAACCTGATTGCATGGGGCATGATCTTCTGCTTCGTCCGTGAAACCAAGCAACTTACACTCGAGGAACTTGACCGTAAGCCGTCCAACGCCTACTATTCTTTGTCCTTTACTAACAATTATCTGCAGAGGTCTTTTCCGTCCCGACAAGTCAGTTCATCTCATACGAGACCAAGGTCTGGCTGCCATACTTTATCAAGCGCCACATCCTCCGCAAGAAGATCGAGAAGCCCCCAAGAATCATTGAGCGCGCTGATAAGGCTAATGACTCTGCTTGAGTATGTTGACATGGATGGAAATTTGTTTCTATGACGACAGTCGCTTGGATAGGGCTTGGTTTGTCTGGATGCCTTCATGATGGTAGCCTATTAGTTCAGTTTGGTAAATATTAAAAATGACATATCTTTACCTTTGACTACAAAACTGTACCTTCGCTGTAGCCTATCAAAGTGATTAAAAGCTCTAAGTAGTCGCAATATTGTGTCCGCTCCGAACATCCTCTTCGTGGAACCGGCAGATGTCCAATTCGCATCACACAAGTGGGTGACAACAGGACGTGGCGAATGCTAATGGTCATTTCAAGAGTGTAGCACATGACAAGACTATGGAGCATCAATATTGAGAGTAAAAGAGGTATAAAATTTAAAGTACGACAGGCTCATTCGCTAAATCAGACTAACTAATAAACATATACAAACTCGTCGTTCTTGGAGTCAGTGATATCCATAAACGCGTTCTGTCCCAACTGGTCATCCTCGCCCTCAGCTGCGTTAGCCACATATCGATGCTCCATACTGAGATCCCGAATCTTGGCAGGCTTGCCATTCTTGACACGCTTTCGCTCCTGGAGCTTGTTCAAGAACACCAAGTTGACCAGCTGTAGGATAATGACTCCGATCATAGCACCAGTGATACCCATGGTCTTAGTAAGACCAGGCTTGTAGTAAGGTGCATCCTTTGAGCTGAAGAGCAGTGGACCGATGATGTTACCAGCTGAGACACCGATGTTGTACAGTGACATGATGACGGATTTCTTTGTGGTGCCAGCAATGTTGGAAATCATCCATGACACGATAAGAGGGTTGCCGCCAAAGAGGAAGGCCAGCATGTAGTATGCCGCCAGCAAGGGGGCTGTACTGTCGCGGCTCAACTGGTGCAACATTACGGCGCCTGCGAGGACGGGAAGCATGACTGCAATCAGGAAGACCGACTTGACACGGAAACGATGGGCGAGGTATGAGGCGGGGAAAATGACGAGAAGTTGGACAGCGCCAAAGGGAATGTTGAGAAGCGAGGTGACACCCTTATCAAAACCGAAGCCGCCAACAATGATGGGTCCAAAGGTGTTAGTGACAGCAGCAGTGACGTTGAGACATAATGCCATGCCGATGAAAAGCCAAGTCTTGGGCTCGATAAGTGCCTCGAAAGCCTGCGACCATGTAAAGTTACGGCTGCCAGTACCCGTCTGGTTGGCTCGCAGACGCTCGATAGTCTGTAGCTTCTCATGCTCTGACAAGAAACGGGCTGAAGGGATGTCGTTGTCAAGAGCCCAGTACACCACGGGAGCTGTGAGGACGGTGATGAGACCAGCAAAGAGGAACAGAATACGCCATGAGGCAAGAGATCCGTTGATCTGACCAAGTCCAAACGACAATGCAGCGGCAAACATGTTGGCTGCACCATTGGTACCATACCAACAAGCGACGCGCATCGGCTGCTCAGCGCGTCGATACCATTGCGAGGTGATGACGGAAAACAGAGGAAGACAGGCTGCTTCGAATAAACCCAGTAAAAATCGTGTAGCCATCAAGCCTCCATAGCTTGTGCAAGCGGCCATACAGGTTTGTGAGATTCCCCAACCCAACACAAGACTACTCATAAAAACCCGATGAGGGACTTTGACCATGAGCCAGGACGAAAAAGGCAGCCAGACAAGTTGGGCAATGGGAGCCATTGAGCTGACCATGGAGTATTCATTTCCTGAGAGGTTCGTGTCTTCGCGTAAGTCCCAGACGGCGGCGTATCCTAGAACGGACTTGTCGAGGATTTGAAGGAAGTAGACCCATACTAAGATGGAGAGGATGTGCTTGTCTGTTTTGCGACGAAGGCGTTTGTTCTAAGAATGTCAGTTTCGGGCGTGAGGGACCAGAAGAGGACTGGTATTTACATCTTCTTCTGTGACTTCGATGTGCTGAGCACCGATCATCGCCGCTGCACGGTCTGCATGGTCGGATACTGGAACGGGCTTCGCGAGGTTGGATTCGATATCTTCGGTTTGTTGTTGAGTTGGTTCATCTTCGGACTTTGAGTTACGTGACATGGCTGTGGTGACAAGGTAAGAGCTTGGAGTTGAGGGTGTAAGGGAAAGTTCGTGAAACTGGGCGGAAGCAACAATCCTTTTATTCTCGGACTCGAAGACCAGCTGAATGATGATAGCGTCAAGTTCCTTGCAGTAAATCAGAAAAGTATGGAGAACCCCACGATATTCATGTCTGGGGAATCCGGGGGAGGAGAACTAGTGGAACGATAAATGTTGCGGGGTTCAATTGATCCATTGACTCGCAAGCGGTGAGTCGACAGTCACCCAGTATGAAGATCATTGCTTCTCTAGACACTCATTTCCTTGGAGTTCCTGAATGCCTCGGATTGTGATGCGAGTCATGCATGCGGGGTTTCCTAGACGTCATTTGCATGGTTTAGACTCCAGTAGCCGACGACGTGGGGGTTCCCAATATGTCGGCAATCCAAAGAGGTCAGGCATGAAACCTTGAAACGGTCCAGAATTGAACCCCGGCAAGGTCGACTGTCAACCTCGGGCTGGGCTCACTCTGACCTTGATCTGATGATGATAATGATCCGTGGGGGTTTCTCTGAACCCTTGCTTCTTATTATGCTGCTTCCCCATGTTTATTTTCCGACATGTGAGTCTCTTGAGAGTCTAGAGTAGGACCGAATTTCCCCGCACTCGGCTCCGCAAACTGTTGTTCTTGACCACGGAGTGAATGCCGATGAAACTGGAAAACGTGGGGGTTGGAGTTTAACATGGGCCAGGCTGTCCTTTCAACAACTCCAACTTTCAGTTACGCTAAGGACCTGTCATCGTCTGGCATCTGCAAGTTATTACTAGCCCAGGGAAGGTAGACAGTCGAATGAAAACAGTATCTTCTCCAGTGTTCTGTCCAGAGGAGAAGCGGCCGAGTATACAGAGTAGGTAGAGCTCAATGGGAAAACAATTCGCAGTGAACTGCGGTTAGCATTTGTTGAGAATGGATTTCTCTTTTGTAAGTTCGTTAGATCCCCGACATAAGGCTGCATCTCGTATCGCATCAGTCCAATGCAAATGCAACTTCGCTTAGCATTGCTGCAATGAGTCAAAGGGATGCGTGTGTCGACTAGCCAGATGGGTGGTTACAATTGAGCAGGACTTCGGCTAGCTTAAGAATACTGCTACGGAATTGAAAGTTTAAAATGATGTTGGCATGATGTTCTTTACGAGAACGTGTTTCCTGACTAACGAACACGGCCCGACAACAGCTTCACTTACCCCGGATTTTCAAATACGTGGGGGTGCTAATGCGTGGGGGGTTCAGTTTGTTCATCTCGTGTCTACGTAGACAAGTGGAGTTGATGGATCATGAGTTCATCACGTTACCCTAGACCATCGGCGGGGAAGCCGAAAGATTCCATAGAAAAGTCCTCTTTTTAGCATTCGCAAATACGCTTGTTTCAGTTCTTGGATAATCACTTGTCTCCCAAGTCCAATCAACAATGGCTAAAATCGCATCTATCGTATACTATCGTGTGAAGCCGCGATGGCTAATGGTCAAGGTCGTCGACGACAATGGTCAGCACGGATGGGGCGAGGCAACTCTTGAAGGTCACGATCTTGCCGTTGAGGGTTGTCTCGATGAGATGATACCACGAATCATCGGCCAAGAAGCAAAGTAAGAAACAACTAGCCCGACTAGAGAGTTTCAACCTGACCTTTGTCCAGTGACATCGAGAATATCTGGCAGACATTCTGGCGCCATGGCTTTTACCGTGGAGGTCCGGTGTTTATGTCAGCAATGTCAGGAATTGATATTGCCTTGTGGGATCTCAAAGGTATTCACAATCAATTCCTCATCTCCAATTGCATACACTAATTTGTCCTAGGACGCAATCTGAAAGTCCCGATCTACGAGCTACTTGGTGGCAAAGTGAGAAATAAAGTTCAAGTCTACTGTTGGATCGGAGGCGACCGACCTTCAGACGTCGAAGCAGCTGCGTAAGTTCTACTAAGTCCACGCGACCCAATTGTTCTGACATTACTTTAGCAAAAAGCGCTTAGAACAAGGCCTAACATGTGTCAAAATGAACGCCACCGAGGACCTGGGATGGATCGACTCACCGTCGGCTCTCGACAGCACTGTCGAACGTCTAAAGCAAGTGAAGGCACTCGGCCTCGATGTCGGTTTAGATTTCCACGGGCGCTGCCACAAAGCCATGGCAAAACAGCTTGCCAGAGCGCTGGAACCTCACAGACCTTTGTTCATTGAGGAACCGATTCTGTGCGAGCATCCTGAGGCGATCAAGAAGCTGTCAGACCAGACCGTCATTCCCATTGCATTCGGCGAAAGGTTATATACCCGATGGGACGTGAAGCGGTTTTTGGAAGATAGCAGCGTGGATATCTTACAACCAGATATCGCTCACGCAGGTGGAATTTCAGAAACGAAACGTATAGCCAACATGGCAGAAGCATACGATGTGGCCATCGCGCCGCATTGCCCTCTTGGGCCAGTCGCTTTCGCAGCTTCTGTTCAGGTTGCGCTATCTACACCCAACTTTGCTATCCTTGAGATGAGCTTGGGAATGCACTATAACACCGAAGCAGGCGATATTGATTTGCTGACATATCTAAAAGACCCAAACGTCTTCGACCTCGAGGGTGGACATATCAAGGCGCCTACTGGCTATGGGCTTGGTATTGAGATTGATGAGGAAATGGTGATAAGAATTGCGAAGGAGACGGAGCCATGGCAGTGTAAGACATTTCACGGACCGGATGGTGGGATTCGTGAGTGGTGAGGATAGTATGAAAGGATTCTGACTTACTATATCGGCATGTCAACGGAAATACTTTTATGAACCAGAGACTTTCAGTTCCTGCATTTTGATGTTGTATGTAAAGGGAAATACCGCCGGCTACTAAACAAACCTGCACCTTGATGGCGCATGCCCACCTCCAAGGGTTCAGTCCCAGTCACCGGATTTATGACCATATTCGTAGGGAAGGCTTCCAACAACATGCGAAGAGAGAACTAGCCAAGAGGATAAACAGATCCTCGATTACATCGGCCAGACGCGGAGTACTATAAATGCCTCAACCTATATGCACAAAGGATCTAGGCTATTGAATAAGATTTTAAACAACCTTAGTTGCTGGGTCTTTGCAGCTGCAGCTCTTCCATAGGTGCTATGCTAGTTCAAAATTAATAACGCAGTGTATGTTAGTGGCCGGTCTAACAAGGTTGCAACACCCAGCCAAATATGGTGTACAGAACATCGGCCCTCCCTTTTTTACCTAGGTAGTGAAAGTAAGAAGTTGGTTAAGCATATTATTTACCTTAATTTTCAACAGTAGTGGATACTGGATTCGCGGCGTTTTGACTCGAGTAGGCCAATGGGCTTTGCCAAGATACCTTGATAGATACTGCTTAGTGGGACGTTGCGAACCTTGATAGACACGAGCATCCTTGAACATGTCGTAAACATCACGGCCAAGGCTCATCTAGCATGCAGAGATTTCAGCCCCAAGTGATTTGTGATTCGTTCAATGTTTTTACATGACGCCACTGACAATTGACGTTCGCCGGAGTCTTTTTGGATTAACTCGATCTGTACCGTTGAGCCCTGTCGTTTTTATGCCAGCCCCATGAGTCACCACAACCAACAGGCAAGACACTACGGATCAAAGTCACATCAGCTAGAGTTGAAAGGATTTTCATCCGTTCGGAAAATGCAGTTGGCTGCATGTTTCCACCGCATGGGAACCCGGATGTTACGATAAACATGTCATGGCCTGTCAACAGACCTGTATAAATACCCTCCAATGCCACCTGCATCTCAGTTTCTTCAACCTCCCAGCCTTGTCTAGACTATAACACCACTCTTGAGCCGCCAATCATCAAAGATCAAAATCTTTTCGACCAAACTACTCTTCAAGATGATGTTCAAGTCCACCACCGCGGCTATGCTCCTTGTCGGAGCCGCCACTGCCACCCCCATCTTTGGCCGTGCTGAGGCCAGCCAGACCAAGTCTGCTTCACAGTCTTCCCAGACAAGTGAGAGCAGCGCCTACAGCTGGTCAGAGGGCTGGACCAAGGACTACCCCATCCACCAGTCCTGCAATGCGACACTCCGCACCCAGCTGTCTAATGCTCTGGATGAGACTGTCCAACTTGCTCAGCACGCCAAGGAGCACATTCTCCGACACGGACACAAGTCGGAGTTCTTCACAAAGTACTTTGGCAACGCCAGTACTTCTCAGCCTATTGGATGGTACGACCGTGTTGTTAACGCCGACAAGACTGGCGTTCTCTTCCGTTGCGACGACCCCGACAAGAACTGTGCTACTCAAGACGGTAAGTACACCACAGCCCGATAACTTTGATGCTTTGGTCTAACTTTTTCAGCTTGGGCTGGACACTGGCGAGGTGACAACGCCACCGGCGAGACTGTCATCTGCCCCCTCTCCTTCGAGATCCGCCGCAATCTTGACTCTGTCTGCAACTTGGGTTACACTGTCGCCAACTCCAAGTTGAACACTTTCTGGGCCACCGACCTTCTCCACCGAGTCTTGCACGTCCCCATCATTAGCGAGGAGACTGTTGACCACTTCGCCGAGAACTACACTGATGCTCTTGCGCTCGCCAAGTCCGACCCCTCTAAGAGCGTCATCGACAGCGACGCCCTGCAGTACTTTGCCATCGACGTCTGGGCTTACGACATTGCTGCTCCTGGCGAGGGATGCACCGGTGAGGTTGAGGAGGAAGAGACCAAGGAGGAGAAGCCTACTGCTACCAAGTCTGACTCTTCCAAGCCCAGCGCTACCAAAGAGGCTCCCAAGGAGTGCCACACCCACGACGATGGTGTTGTTCACTGCTCCTAAGCTCTCAATGAAACATGACATATAGATAGATACGACTTCGATTCTGATGACCTTTTTGTTGTGCTGGAGATAGTCAGGATAGTCAGCAGTCTCGGCCAAGAGCGCGATTGGAAGTATCCCTTCTCGTCTGCACATTGGTTCAAGATATAAACTAGATGACACTCTGGCGAACTAAATTATAATGATAATAGACAAGATTTATGTCCTATAAAGAGTTTTCTGAAGTTTCTGTACCGGGATTCCAGTTTCTGCAATATGTTACATTGTTGAAATTGAAATTGTTGTTTATTCTTATATCAATTACAGCATTCGGACAATGCTAGTAGTGGTAGTACAGTCATGACTAAACTCCAGGTCTGCTGCTGTTCCCATATGACCACCCATCTCTACCTGGTGTCCATACGCAAAGAGCCCATATTCGTAGTTGGAAATGGTGGTAGTATGTCATCCGGATCCTCCAGTCTATGAAGTCTCTCCTCCAAACTTTCTTCGCCGTCCATCAACTCCAGCTGCCTATTATACAGCTCTTTTAGCTCGCTCCTCGTCGCTGCCATCTGCTCTCGATACAGGCCACAATATGTCTCAAGAGTCTTGATCCGCTGCTGTAAAGCTTCTATGACCTCCCAAGCTGCTGAGCTATTCTGATACAAAGCTTTCATTCGCATTGCGGACTCTTCTTCGTTACTCTCAACTGTTTCCTCAAGATCACTGATCCTACAGACCAAGCTCTCTGGTTGATAGCTGCCTTTTTGCTGCAGCATTGCCTCCAGATCCTTTACGCGATTTTTCAGACTTGACAAGTCATCGCCTGTTCTTTGGATGGTGTGAGGAGAGTGGAAGCATGCGAAGTGACCGCAGTAACATGTTGCACCAGGAAGAGATGTGTTGTGATGAAATCCCATACATCCGCATCGGTGACCTTTTAGTTCCGGTATTGTGAGAATGTAGCGACATTGACCTTTGGGGAGTTGGGAAACGTCTCCTGGTGGAGCTGAGGCTGATTGGGTTGATCGACGAAGATCATGAGACGTCGGGTCATGATGAGGACTTGACATGTTGAGTGAACAGTTTACGTATACAAGCAAAGATAAGATGGGCAAAAGAACAAGATTCCCCGTGAAAATCCCATTTTATTGAGGCTTCTAACTACAGCATTGCCACCGGCAAGGCAGCTCACACGACCCCGCGAAAAAGGCCTCGGTGCCATGGCCGAGAGGGGACGTGGGGGTCAAGTCAGGAACAAAATCGGCCAACTCTGAGGGTTTCTTTGATGTAAGAAATCGGCCCTAAAATTACATCCCACGATCTGCGGGGAAGCGCGGATTGTGAGGTCGGGATTAAACTTGGCTATGTTGTTGCCGAAGGCTGTGGGGAATAGCTCGGAGGAGTGTTACCGGTTTAACCGAAGTTCGCAATGGAGAGAACAGGAGAAAAGGCGTCAAAAACATACAGTCATGATTATCTCAAGGATAGATGTAGATTGAATTTCTAGCAAACATAGATACAACATTCTGTTGCGGCTGCATCACCTGTCTGCAGCACTTATAAGACGTTTGTTGATGGCCAACAAAACAGTATAGAGGGTCTCAATGGTAGTCACCTCAATCCCCAACTCCCGGCCCTTCCTTACAGGATAGCCCAAGATGACCTCTACCTCCATTGGCTTTCCATTCTCGTAGTCAGTTCTCATGCTACTACCAATTGGCGGCATGCTTAGAATCTTGTCCAGAAGCTGATCGATCAGCTTATCCTCAAGAGGTACATCAAGAGCATTGGCAACATTGATAACTTCCTTCATGAGCCTTCGCGTCATTGGCGTCGACAGGTCTGAAGAGCTCAACCAAGAATGTGTGTCCGTAAGGGTGAGTGCTGTGAGGGAATTCCAAGCTGCATTCCAAACAACCTTTTCCCACCGTTGGACTTGGATGTCCGGAACGATTTGGAAGATTGTTTTGCCAATTGAGAGCAGTGACTCAAACTGAGAGAGGTGCTTGTTGTCGATGGCTGAGTCGCCGGCTTTATTCGGATACAACCCCATCTGCATGTCTTCGGATGTGGTGTGTTCGACGATACCGGGTTGTGGCTGTCTCGCTCCAAGCCATGTCTGTTAAGCTGTTAGTCATGGAGACAGTAACATGCATAGAGAAGTACAAACATACCACGCATGAAATGATGGTCGCCTTTGGAAAACGCGCTCTGAACGCATCTTCGTTACCTACACCATTCTGGATAATCACAATTGACGTGTCATCGCCAATGGCTGGTGCAACATCTGCTGCAGTACTGGCCTGATCAACTGCCTTGTTGGTGCAGATGACAAAGTCGAACTTTTGACCGGCATCTTTAACATGTCTAAGGACTTTGAATTTTTAGTAACATGTTCTAAAAAAAAAAGAAATGATTGATTGACTTACCGCTGTCAGGTTTCACATGGTGTTTGCCATGGTTCTGACTGTTGATACTGATTCCATTTGCAGCTACAGCGTCGTAGTTGGATCGAGCGACCACGGTTAGGCGAACACGTTCACTGCGACTGAGGATGAAAGCGTAAAAGGAACCAATGCTTCACCAGAATGTCAGCATAACCGTCGCGATTTGAGGGAGTGTATTTTGACGTACGCTCCTAATCCGTAGACTAATACTTCCAATTTTTTATCACTCATTTTGACGACGACAATGTCTGGTCCGAGGGCTGTCTGTTATGGACTCATGGGTGGATTCTATTTATGTGTTGCTTCTCCGAACCGCGGAAAAGTTTCCCCTCACTCAGAATAAGCGGCAATCCCCAATAACATCGTCACCGTGTCAAGCCAAGGGCGTGGGGGTCACATCCATTGAATTGCCGAATTACTTTGACGAAAATTGGGGATTATCTTCGGTGACCAATGTCCGTAACTGACAGTCAATTGAGCACATGATGCTATGGAGTATGAACCATTGCAATCCTGTTATGGTGGCCTGGCATCAGGGTGTTGGGAAAATTGGCCGCTAGGGAGCATAAGAGACATAATAAATAGGCCAGTTTATGCTGCTTAGGTCATACGTTTTAGGCTGTTTATTTTTTTTAATCCTGAATCTCAGAGGTCATCGTTTTTGGAACCCAGTGGCCCAGGTGGCTGGCCATCGGCCTACCCTACACATATTGAAAGTCTGATCAACCAATTGACAAGGCCTGTCAAACTGGCAAAATAACCCACAGGTGAGTCAATAGAGAGAAGGAGATATTCTGGAGGAATAGGATCTAAGTAGGTATACGCAAGTTCCAGTACATCGTGTTTTCGGTGTTTTTGCCTGCATCTTTTGGTTAACGCCAATAAATAGAACTCTTCCTCTACGGGGCATAGCAGCCAAGTCAAGGGTAACCAAGCTCGCCGTTCTCGTGTGGAGGGATGTAACTTTGATCAGAGGTTTGCCCAAAACAAAAGTCCAATAGCACGTGATATCAACCATTCATTCAACGACTCGTTCTGTACACCATGTCCGACAATGGCAGCTCACTTCGGATTCCATTATTCTTTAAAAACGCATACATACCTGGATTAAGATACGTAGAATCTAGAGATATCTACGGAAAGTAGAGTGCATTTTACAGGGATCCTTATTCGACGTCACGCAATTGGATGGCTCAAGCGAATTGCGCGGCCTCGTTTTCTCACAACATTTATCTCGCTACAACCTGCAGTAATATCATGCCAAGTCGTGATACGAGAGATCCTTTTCGGCTGATTTGCTTATCTAGAGCAGTCATGCATATTGAAACCCCCGCTGTATCCGGCCTCACTCAAAGTGGCTTGATGCATCATATCAGATCAGGAGAAAGCACCTGATCAAAACTACCACCTAAATACATCCAACTCCCTCTTTTCCCTTGAGCGTGTTTTGTTTCACCTTGATTCAACTACAATGGCTCTAAGGCAAAACGGCGCGGCTCATTTGAGCAGCGACATCGAGTTCATCGAGACTCCTAAAGCGCCCGCTGATACTCTCTCGACTGGCAAAAGCCCTGGTATCCCGTTAACCAACGTATGCTTCTCTCACTTACCGCAAGTAACTGCTGACATGAGAATACGTTTTGACAGTCCCCCGCCATCAAAAACCCCCCTCTCCCTGCTGACGGACCTGGATACGAACAATGGTCCAATCTCTTCCTCGCCGCCGCTCTCATTGGCATTCCTCAATGGCTCTCATGGAAACTGGGCGGCGGCATCAAAACGGCCATTTTTCTCTCAATATTCACCACGATACCCATTCTAGTTGTGATCTGGACATTTATGTCTAGGTACAGTCCCCGTATCAATCACGACGTCAACTTACCCGGCCGACCCGTCGAGTTTTATCTTACCTTCAAGAGTGATTCAAACCGCGCGCGATGGACAGGGAGACACAAGATACCAATGGCCACGTTCTTCGAGCTATACTTCACAGGCGAAGTCGATCTCAACGGTGATGCGCTTGAGATCTTTGAGTACCGACATGATTGGGCAACATTTAATTTCACCAGTGAAACATTTAGGTACATCCTTTTCCATTTCTTCCCTGATGTCGTTCTTCACTTGCGATCGCAAAATGAAGAGCAGGTGCGCACTAACTACCATAGCGGAAATGATCACTATGCATGGTTTCTGGGCCCTCGCATGATCTATACTTCCGGTATAATCTCGGACCCTACTCGTGAGGAGACGCTGGAGGAGATGCAAGACAATAAACTTGCTATCGTGTGTGAAAAGATTGGGTTGAAAGAAGGAGATAAACTGCTTGACATCGGTTGCGGCTGGGGTACCTTGGCTAAATTCGCAACGCTCAACTATGGCGCCAGCGTCACGGGCGTGACCCTTGCTCGTAATCAAGTCCAATGGGGAAATGACGGCCTTCAAAAAGCCGGCATACGAGAAGAACAAAGCAGAATACTTTGCTGTGATTATCGCGATATCCCCGAAGAACAAAAGTTCAACAAGATCACGCAGCTAGAGATGGCTGAGCATGTAGGCGTGCGACGCCTGACGGGCTTTTTCCGACAATGCTACGAGATGCTCGAGAACGATGGAGTTATGTACGTTCAAGTCTCTGGTTTCAGAAAGGCATGGCAGTATGAGGACTTCATCTGGGGACTATTTCTAAACAAGTACATCTTTCCGGGGGCTGATGCGTCTACGCCGTTGTCGTATTATGTGGGATGCCTCGAAAGTGCTGGCTTTGAAGTCAAGAGGTGAGTGATGATAGTCTTCGTTCCGAGCACTATTTAACAAATACTCCAGTGTCAATACTGTCGGTGTCCACTATTCTGGCACGCTCTGGCGATGGTACAGAAACTGGCTGGGTAATGCCGACAAAGTCAAAGCTAAATATGGAGTGCGCTGGTTCCGCGTATGTATCACACGTAGCACTTGAGATCTGTCGACTAACCTTTGCACATCAAGATCTGGGAAATCTTCCTTGCCTATTCTACAATTGGTTCACGTCAAGGCTCGGCAACATGCTTTCAAATTGTTGTGGTAAAGAATCTTAACAGGACTCATCGCATTGATGGTGTTTGTTCACAATATGGACTGCATGCTGCTCTTGCAACGTCAAGAGCCGCTGGAAAGGCTACCTTACCCAAGTAGTGAGACATGTTGTGTTGTAACGAGATAACAACTACGGACGGAGAACTCGTGAGTAAACAATGGAAAGTGCAGATCTAGGAACGAAACATCCGTCAATACTGGATGATATTTCAAAGTCAATAATACTCTACGTATAGCGCAATGGGAGACATATACAGGGACGAGATGCTGGACTACTGCCACTGCGAAGCCATCATCGATACTTGTGTTGACCAAATTAGCAAGTATTATTTCCTACATATCGATACCTAAGTGAACTTTTGTAATTTTAAACATTTTTATCTTGTCCAACCATGCACCATGTCAACGAACCTCTGGACCTGCATCCCATCCGTTGCCCATGTCGTTAATAGTCTGATCACAGCCTCATCTTCACCACACTTCTCCCACACGTAAAAGCTGAAATGCTCCTTCAACATTTTGATTAGTCCCAGTGGAAGCACCGCAAAGACCTGATTTGTTTCTGTCGCAGCATATACTGAGAAGCCCGCATCGGCGATCCCGCTGGATAGTGTCTCGGCTGCTAGGTTGGCTTTGCGGGCGAGGTCAAAATATAAATCGCCTTCGAATAATTCAGCAAACTGTGCGCCAATCACCCTTCCCTTGGCCAGCAGTGAACCGTGCTGTTTGACATAGAACTCGTATTCGGAAGCCAGTCGGGCGTCTTTGACGACAACTGCTTCACCTAAGAGAGCACCGTTCTTGGTTCCTCCGATCCAAAAGATGTCTGTTAACTCGAGGATATCTGCTAGTGTCATGTCGTTGGACTTTGATGCAAGGGCAGTGCCAATGCGAGCTCCGTCAAGGAACAGAATAAGACCGTTCTTTTCGCAAACTTGCTTTATGGCTGCCATTTCGCTCCTTGTGTATATCGTGCCAATCTCTGTCGCGTTCGAGATATATACTAATTTGGGCTTGGCCATGTGTGGAAAATGCCAATTATCGTCCAACGCTCGCTCAATGGATTGAGGAGTAAGCTTGCCATTGACAGGCGCAACATTTATGATCTTGTGGCCGCTAGCTTCCACGGCACCTGTTTCTCTCGTCACGATATGGCCAGAGCTCGCGGCAATGACTGCTTCGTGGGGACGTAGACATGCGGCGATAGAAATGGCATTAGCGGATGTGCCGCTGGGTACGAAGAAGATGCCGACATCGTCGCGTCCGAGGTGTGCGCGTATCCGCTTCCGTGCGAGATCGCAGTATGTATCGTTACCGTAGCCGGTCTCTTGGGTGGTATTGCTGGCGATTAGAGCTTTGAGGAGGGCTGGATGCGCGCCTTCGCTATAATCATCCATGAAGCCATAACGGGAGATTGGGGTTGGTATTTGAGAAGGCATCTTGAATATGATTGAAGCTCAAGACTGTGATGATCTCTCTTAGTGTGGCAGACTATTAATTCGTTAATTAATTAGCTGTGGCATTTTCTATATAGAAGATTCCATCTCCACTCGATGATGCATAGAATGGGGTCGTTAGTAATTGCGCTGTTAGTCAACCGTCACTTGTGGGTCATTTATTACTCAACATTCCCTGACACTCGCCAAACCATCGCATACAATTCTACACCGTGCCTTTCGTATTGATAATAAGTTCGACCGAATTCTGTCATGTGGTCCCTGTCAATTCTTTCAATTGAGCTGCTGACGACCACCGGCCCGGCCACAACAGCCCACGAGACCTCACTCAAACGGCGGGCCCCATAGAAATTGTACTCGCTGCATCAAGAGAAAAATCGATGAAGCTTCGATAAGTCTCCACTGTAGATGGGTCGAGCGGTTTCGGATACGTAAGTATCTTTTGATACTTTGGCTTAAGAGGCATGCCAGTTGCTGTCAAGTCTCCCGCTTGATCCCACAGCTCCGGATACTTTTCGAAGAAAGCGGGGTCAATCTTGTAATAACCTGCTCCCTTGTCCATGTTCAATTTATTGAACGCTGCTCTTGCGTATGCGGGCGAGGAAAACAAGGTTGAGATATCCGGAGCAGGTAGAAGTGCAGTCGTGGACTCATCGCCAGATGACCGAGACATTGTGTTGATGAGATCTGTGACACGCACGTACACTGTTATCGGCGGTGCACCCAGTATTAGGTCTGACATGAGCGCTTCTACCACGTAGCCAGTCACTGCATCACAGAAAATCTGGTCTATGTGCGGATTGGCCGAGTGTAACTGGATCAACCGGTCCCGGATCGATGGGAAAGGTATCCAGTCGATGATCCCGGGGTGAGGGTTTTCCAGCTGCGCTTTGGTAGGTCGGTATCGTGGATGGAGCTTGTTGAAAGTCGCTTCAGAAGGATACAGTTGCCAGGCGGTGAGTTCGATAATGTGATAGAAACGTGTCTTGGCATACCAGGCCATCACGTCTGGCCGGGTCATGCTATTGAACATGGAAAGAACCATCAACACTGGCTGATACACACTTGTAAGAGTCAGTTGTATCCTTCCAAGAGCAACGAGGTTGGGATCACCTTTGCACAGGATGATGGCTCTCTGGAACAAAACCGAGAGTGTTGAGCTTGGTCTTTAACATTTTCTGAAGCAACTGTATATGATCTGAAAACGGAGAATTCGTGAATGCGTAATCTTTGCCCAATACCAGGCTTGATTCTTCTGTTGCATTGACAGCAGCGAGATATGGTTCCAAGCCCATCTGGTACTCATGGCTCCAAATGTTGGGTATCTGAGAGTATAAAGGATTCGTTCCTGTGACGTTGATGAGCTCCGATGTGAGACTGTTGGTTGGTTCTGAAGCTGATTCTGTAGACATCTGATTAGGCGACAAGCTCAATGCATCAATGATTATATCACTTACGTGTAGCGTTTGCTGGTACAAAAGGAGCATCAAGGTCAAGTATCGATGGATCAAAAGAGTCCAGATCAAATGAATTCAACGAAGCATTTGAGAAACTTTGATCACCCTTCTCACCCGATATATGCTCTTCTGTGCCCGCTTCTTCCGGTGAATTACTACCATTCTTGGTGTCATCAAGCGTCTTAGTGACAGAGTCGCTCAATAGCTGAACAGAAGCCAAGACCTTGGACATCTTGGCTTGAATATTAATTAGTTGCTGTCTCAGCATTTTGTTCTCCTTTTGTAGTGCCTCTACTCGCTCGCTGTCAGGCCTCTGGTCGGCATTTACACGATTGCGCAACTCTCTGATGCATTCCGCTTGTCTGCGGCGAAAGGCCCGCTGAGAGAGCCGATTACGGAGCTTTCTGGAAAGTTTAATGTCAGTGATAGATGATGCGGGGAAGAGCTGGGTTTGTTCATTACTTTCTCTCTGCTTCACTGATAGGGGCATTCTTGTCATCGGGTTGGGACGTGCTCGGTGAGTCCATGATGGTTCGGTGTGCAATGCTTAGATACAAGGACAGCGACGGTGAACTGCGCGGTAGTCTGGATCCGATCTGGTCGGCATTCGGAAAGTGACTAAATCGTTTCTGCCCCATTTCCGGTCTTGAACGGTTAGGATCGGCGGTTCGGATTGCCCCGCGAGTCTGGGCTCCGCACAAACTTTAGCATACCTGTCAGCGAATCCAAGACTCAGGTCAGGGTATCAGAAGAAATGACCGCTCGAGCTATGGATGACAAGATTAGTGGGCTAGTTTATGAAATTTATACCACAGGCTTATTTTATTTATTTTTGTATCCTAAAGCTAAGGGGTCATCGTAATATCACTTCTAATTTGGAGAGCATCACGATATAC
This sequence comes from Fusarium armeniacum, assembly GCA_013618295.1. NCBI lineage: Eukaryota > Fungi > Ascomycota > Sordariomycetes > Hypocreales > Nectriaceae > Fusarium > Fusarium armeniacum. Next base: position 46,703 of record JABFER010000037.1, read on the forward strand.
CTATGTAAAGACCCAAACAGCGTGGACCTGCCTGAAGTTTAAATCAATAGTCAGATGAAGTTTACTCTGTTTACCCGAAGAGCTAGAGCTGTGGAATTATCTATAGTTCTCTATATTGATTTCCTACTGGGATAAATTTTGACTGATCATTTCTTGGTTCACCAGCCACGCCATCAAGCTAGGGGACATAGCAGCGACACCCAATCAAAAATTTCAAGTTATGCGTCTTTACTACACTTATAAGGATTATTTCGTCAAGTCCATTAAAGAACTCAAAACAACAGACCTTATTAAACACTATATACTACTGAAACCCGGTGCTCTACTAAAGAAAGTTCCCAACTGGAGATACTCACGACGAGACATGCAACCCGCCCAAGAATTCATTCCACCAATGGAGCGCCACGGTTTGTTCGTCCGCGGAGACGGCTTGTCACTTACTTCTGGGCAGCGGCGCTTGATGGCCAGAGATGCCGATCGATCCTGGGCGTACAACACAAACTCGGGCTGTACACCATGCCAGGTGATGGCCTTCGGAGACCTCGATTGAGGGTATCATAGTCAATCAATTGTCGTAACTCGGGCAATCCCACCTTAGTGAATGACATAGATGCACCGACGGTGAGCTCAAACTTTGAGGTTCCATACCGCATAGCCTCAGTGAGGCCATTAAAAAGCTGATTATGCGTCGGGCATGTGGTCATGCCGTATTTAGCCTGGGTCCTTTTACACCAGAACATAAGCCCTATTCGGTAACCGACAAGACCGCTGTAACTGATCCTCGTTGACCTTCGAACGCCTTGGCCGAACTTGAAGACAAAAGTGATGTATCTAGTAGTGATTAAGTGATCAGTCGGTCACCGTTGACACGGTGCAGGTTTGCTCTGAAATCCAAATTTCGTAGTGCACTATCACAAAGTGTTTTTCCAATTTGATTCACAAAATCCAGAGGTTAAATTCGTCAATTTCGGTTCTGTCTTGGCATAAGTACTGTAGTTTGATTAACTTTATGCATTTATTTTACTAACCCATCATTCCACCAGACATTCCTATACGTATCTCCATGTACTCTACATGTAATCTCATCATCCCATTCAATGTTCCACTCTCCAGCTTTCATGCTAGAACCTCATTCCCAGAGTCCTCATCAGAATCTTCAATCACGAAGAAAGAATGGAACAATATGTACCAGGCAGAAGGAATTAGAGAATGCAGAGTGACTACACCTGTTTGGAGGAATCACGAAAGGTCATTGGACTGCAGGTAAGATAGACCACTTACTTGAGTCAGTTCTCTATGGTTTAACTGACGCTATAGGCCCATCGTAAACCGATGCAGATGTATCTCCAACTACACGATGACAATCTCCTTTTCATCGTAACCGGTCTGTTGACCTCGAGATGCCACAACCGCCTGGCCGTCCATGAACTTATACATGTAGCATTGCCCTACCAGTTGGTACTCTCCGGCAACCTCTTTCGGCCTCAATACGAAAGGAACATCAGCCCCAATCAGCACGGCACAAATATCCCCGGATTGCATAGCCGAGGGACCCATCCCCCAATACCCATCCATCGTGTTGAAGAACCGTCTATTAACCGCATGAGACTTGAAGCTAGGCGTGAAAGCTTTGCCAACTTCCAACAAAGTATTTAGACTCCAGAAACCATCGCCGTGTTTTGGCTCCAGGTGAGATTTGTAAAAGCTATGGTTCAGATGCATACAATAGCCGGCCAACTGCTCAACCACTCGCTCACGTCCATCCATAGGCTGATTTCCCCTGATCTGGTAGTGACAGGACAATGTCGATGCAAAAACCGCTAGTACCTCTTTTGGTGAATACGGGTGCGGTCTCCGTCCTGCTAGGTCCCAGCACAAGTCGACAAGCAGGCCACCGAAATCCCGATCTACATCAAAGTCCGAAGACTGCATTGTTCTCGTAAACTGATCAATCTCTCCGATTATCAGGCCAGATACTTTCAGTCGATTACCCTCAGCGAGGGCCTTGGGAGGTTTCTCTTCCTCTTTTCGCAGACTAGCATCCCATGCTTCCCAGAAGGCGTCCGCGTGATTCTGTGTCTTCTTGTTCCACATTGGTACCCAGGTTGGATATCCGGATGTGCGTTGGAGGCTTTCTTCAGTTTGATGTGCCTGCACTAGGAAGTTTAACGAGTCCTGAGATAGACTGGCGGCTAACAGTCGATGCTGTTCTTGGAGATCCAGAGAATAGTTTGCCTGTAGCCATGGAGCTTTCGTAACAGGGTTCCTAGCCTTCGGGTGACCCAAAAATGCATACACGTGATCCAACGGGTTTGTGGCATTGAAATATCGTGAAGCCTCGAGAACGAGGACGAAGTCGATATTGCACTGGCTAGCGATGAGCTCGGCACAACCCCTTAGCAGGGGGTTTCGGTATATCCATGATTCTGTCTTTTCGTAAGTGGACCAGACATTCCACACAGCATAAAGAGGTGCGCCGGAGAGCGTTTCGGTTATTTCAGCCCCCAATGCATGCCTCAGTTCCTCGGTGTAGTATACGTTCCATATGAAGGAGGCAATTTGGTCAAACTCAATACTATTGTCACCCCAAATCGCTGTTGCTGAACCAGCAAGGCCAACCTCTTGGAGTACCCACACGCGAGAAAACCAAGATAGGCCAAATAGTCTCCCAACACAATCTCTCCCCATCTCACCTAACACAGAGGCATGAACTGATCGCCTTCCGACGGCTTTTGACATTTCTCGAGGCTCTGGATTAGATTCGGTCTTTATGTATACTGCAGGTAATTCGCCCTCATCGGGGTAAAAGTATTCCTTGTCTGTTTTGGTATACAATTTGTAATTGATTGTCTGCAAGCAGCGGAATGCCTCAGACGCAGATCCCGTAGGATCAGGACCTAACCACACAACGACATGATGGGCATTGTCATAGATAGCACCCATGAGGTCGACTTGATGACCCTTTTCGTTATTGTCATTTTGGTTGATGCAGATTGCATCTGCCCAAGCAATTTGCACCTCGTGAGGCTTTCGAAGGCGACACAGCCCGTCGGAAAGACTGCGGGTGATCATGCAAGCATGCCCTAACAGCTCAAGCTCTGCAACTTTATCCGGGCTCCCCCAGACATAGGAGAGAGCTGTGTATGGTACGGAGTTGTCTAGGTCAGACACGAAAAGTTCGCATGCCAAGGCGTCGTCAGACGACCCTGGAAGAATTCTAAGCAGCCGAAAGTTTCGCCCCGGTGGGATACGAGTGTACGTGAAAGATTGAGAGTCCATAACTTCTTCAATCCGAATAGACTAGAGAACAACCAGGTGCAAATATGTAAGCTGAAGGGAAGTAGCGATGTTACTTATTTGACAGTAAGATCAGATCCCCACTCATACGTGTTCTGTAGGAGGGGTATATCGCTTAGCTGAATCTTTCGTTGGCATAGCCCCACAGAGAATAACATGACGCTCACGCCTTGGATGAGGATAGCATAATTCGAGAAAAGGGATATTATAGCTTTCGTTTCAAAAGAAATAACGTCTTCTGCTAAGTGAGTCCGTTCCGCTATACCGCGTTCTGTATCATAACTTTGGCACCCACTTAGACTTATAAGACGCGATGACTCTGATATCAATTCTCTGGACATACAGTCAGAGCCAGGGCAATGCACAGATTACAGGATAGACCTAAAAAGACCGAAAATATGCACTCAAGTCCTCAGCTTATAGATTGTATCTGGCTCGCATTGGAGGGGAACTACCCTGTGTTCATGAGAGCTAGATAGTTGGTAACTATAATTATACAATCTTTGATTAAGTGGAATACGCTGGAAGACTTTCGTTATTAAAGTATGGTGGCAGAGTGTCTAGATGCATCTGTTCCGCTCTTTTCCTCTCTTTCCTCATCTTCCTCCGATTCCAATAACACATGCAAAACAAGCAGGTGAATAGAGCCCCAAAGATGATAGGCAAGCCCACCATGAGGAAAGTCAGGAAAGGACCTTTGAAAGGAGTGTCATTGACTTGTCGTCGTTCACGCAGTGCTTGGCCGGTCACAGACTGAGAAGTCTCCCAAGATCCAGTAGTCTGCCCACCGCTCAGGTTAGGTGGCCCCCGGGACATGGTCGCATAAGTTGATCGGGCGATGGCTTTATGATTCCAGCCTGACGGGCAAATGGTCGGGCTGAGGTTCAGGTACTTTTCGCCGTCGGTGTTCTCCCGATTGAAAGGGTGCCCAGATCTGATGAATCCTGAAGCCAGAACAGGCACAGTAGTGGAACTGCCAGTGTGTGATATGCTCGTTATCGTGAATCTGCTCTTGCAGCTGATAGGCTGGTCGTATGCTGTAGTTTTAGCAACACTGGCGTTGGCGTTTTCTGAAGATGGCATTTCGTGTAAGAAATTACCATGCTGGCACCGTATTTCTCTTGGTAGGTGCACATTTATCTTTATTTGTACAAATAACAGCCCTGTCTATTTAACTGTTCTAGGTTGTCAATGGACTGTTGGCTGAGGCCTGTCTTTGAAACTGCGCCCCAGGCTGTGTCTTGTCAGGGGATTGTTCAACCCCCTGCTAGCTTGATTTTTGTTGGCTCTAAGGTTCTAACTACCACATAAAGACGTCGATTAATTAAAATACCCTGTTTTTGTCTGCGGCGCATGGGCAAGATGAAACTCCATAATTATTAAACGGCCACACACACTCCAGGGCGACCTATCCAATTTCCGCGTGGCAAAACATCTTTTAGATATTGGTAGATATGAAAGGGGAAATGAGAGGCGTACTAGAGACTACACAACGTGAAGAGCTTCAACATTTATGTGGCTAACGAGATCAGCACCACTAGATAATACTCATGTTTGATATCACTGGCAGTGCACTACTTTATTCCGTGTCAGTCATATATTGATCGGTCCAGTAAGTGTTTATCTCCAGAGGATTCCATCTATCTCAGTCTCGCTACTATGTACGATCATTGGTAGCGTGTCTGTGTTGCACAGAGGTACTGATAATATCTGCAGTCACGCACATTAACAATTCCTATCAGGTGTTCCGAGATATCACGTACTTGGAAGACTTTCATTTGGTATGTACTATCGTCCGAAGAATTATTCGTGTGTGCGGAGTCTCCATACATTGGCGTTCTAATTAACCATCGAGTCATGGATGAAACTGTTGTAATGAGATAGCCCAACGAAGGTTTTAGGGAGCCAACTGTGAATCTAACAACTGTTCTAATTTGTCCACCTTTGTTGTCACAATATGAGGCAACTGAAGGTCTATGGTAAACCAGTCTTGTGAGTCCGATTGCAGCATACTCTAGGCTCAAGACTATCTAAAAGCTGACAGTAGCTCGATGCCCAAAACATGGCCTCAGATAGCGACTATGTTGACAAACTCCACAATTCATAGCTGATTGTCAGAAGTAAGTAGTTACGATAATACGATTGGTCCATTGAGTTGTCTCCACTCAGTTTCCTCTAAATCGCTCATCAAGGGACAACAGACTTAACTCAGTAAACATCACCCATCATGTCTACCAATACAGACGATCTTGTTCTTCCTCGTCCCGGCGTGGAAACCTCACCCCAAGACCCAATACCAGGTCCTTCGGAAGCATCATTCATAAAGACTTTCGGAGCTCTTCTGCCTCCTGCCAAGTTTCTCAAGACTGCCCACGGCAAAGTTGCTTATTATGAGACCCTCCCTGCAACGTCCGAGCGACAGCCGATTGATCGTGTACTTTTCATTCATGGCGTCCAAACCCCCGCACTAGGCATGCTTCCTCTCACTCGCGCCCTCGAAAAGTCTTTTCCTCATGCGCATCTGGTTTTGGTAGATCTTTGGGGCCATGGATTGAGCGACACGCCAATCCTGCCTCATCAACCGTCGTTGTTCCATCAATTGATCGATGACTTACTTGATCATCTCCAATGGGCTTCTGCTCATCTGGTTGGTTTCTCCTTTGGTGGAGCTACTACGGTTAGCTATGTTGTAGCAAGACCAGCTCGTGTGAAGAGCTTCACCCTCGTCGCTCCAGCTGGTCTTCTCCATTCCTCAGACTTTACGCTTGAGCAACAAGCCCACCTCCGTGGCGACGATGAGCAAGCAGCGAGGAAATGGGTTCTGGAATTCCTTGAAGGTGGTGAGCTTGTTGTACCCAAGGACTGGGAGGATAGAGTAGCGAGTGGTGAGATCGTAGCTGAAGCAGTGAGATATTGGCAGATGCAAGAGCATCCTGGACACTCGGCCTCTGTGGTAGCAATTTTCCGAGATGGCGGTGTGATGGACTCAGATGTGCAGTTTTCAAAAGTGTCTCAGTTGGGAATACCAAATCTTGCGGTGCTGGGTGAAGTGGATGATTTGGTAAGCGCACAGCAGCTCAAGGATCATGGGTTCAACAATGTGTTTGTTGTTTCACAAGCTGGCCATGGAGTAGTGAGGGACAGAGCGGATGAAGTGGCAGCTCTGATTCGTGATTTCTGGAACAGACTCGATACTTAGGAGCCGATACTCAGTGACACTGTGGGCCTATAGCAGGATTGGGTGGATCAATTACTATTATGAGTAGTCAGCCAATTTTGCAAAGGACAATCAAGTGTTCAGAGGAGAATAGATTGATCTACCACATGCTGCGCACGTCCTTGACTTCTGATAGATGACGTATCGTATCATAAATACCGCATTGTAGCGACGGAGATCCCCTCAAGATTAGTCTAGATCCTTACGTGGCCGATGCTAGCGTCTATCTAGTACCTGTATGTTCGAGTTTGCGCCTTCGACGTTATCCAAAACTTTTAACGAATTGCAGACATGTAGATCAAGCAAATCCATGACGTCGGTGGCTGAGGAGAAGCGTTGTACATATAGGTAGGTGTAATTCACGTATTCAGTGCCAAGCCATTATCCTTCATCAACTTTCAGACACATTTCAAAACTACAGCAATACAAAATTACCTTCAAAATGACCGTCATCGTCATCAACAGCCCGGCCGAGTATAAGGAGCATCTACAGCAGTACGAAACTGTCATCATTGACTGCTGGGCGACATGGTGTGGTCCCTGCAGAATGATCAGCCCGATTTTCGAAAAGCTTTCTGAAGAGTATGGCAAGGATAATGTTTGTTTTGCGAAACTCGACGTGGACGCATGTCCAGATGTTGCTGAAGAGTTGGGGATTCGCGCGATGCCCACTTTTGTGGCTTTCAAAAACGGCGAAAGGATTGATGATGTTCTTGGAGCTAACCCTCCTGCGGTTGAGAACCTCGTCCGGAAGGCGACTCAGTGATCTACGATTAACTCTGAGATATCACTCTGTCCGGGAAGTGATTCGGACGGGCTGACTTCTGATGTTGGTTGTTATAGGACTTCGGTGATGGGGCAGGGCGGGCAAGTTGAACGGAAGCGGTTTGATTAGGAATATATGACCGACACACTCGGTGCTATACATGATGACTTGCCTATCTGCAAATCATGAGTATTATTTTAATTGGTCGAGTTATTGCTCCTTACGGTTGGAAGTCCTGGGGAAATTGCTAAAGCATCCACTTCGGCTTAAAGACCGTGACAACAAATGAATATTCAACATTTATTTATTTATTTAGCTTTAAACCGAAGCCCAAGCCTTCTCAATGTTCTCAACTAGAGGATCCGTAGATCAAAAACTCAATAAATCAGATCGTAGGTTATCTCCTTAACTTTCCCAACAAACCTTCATGCTGCCAACGCAGCAACGACTGAACTCTATGATGAGGGTGATAGAAAATGCTTCTGCCAAACTGCACGCACAGTAGCTGTTGAATATTCAACATTGATCCTGCTTTTAATAACGCTTTTGCAGAAGAAGCCTAAAACGATTAAACAGCCCCGATCCTTATCCAATTGGAGGTACATCTCCCGCTATTTTTTCCCACATCATCTTCGGCGCTAGGACAGGGTTGAGCAATATCTTTATTATTGCTCGTATCGGTGAGGGACAAAGCAAACAAAGTCTCAGTTCGGATCTCTGAAGTGTTGAACAAGTGGCTACATAGGCAAATAATATAGCCAGTCTTGCATGTTCCAGACACGTATATCGAAGAATTGTTTCAGACACGTATTCCGAAGTGATGTATGCCATCAAAGGTGTAGGAATGATGTTGCATTTATAGATCCATCTACCTCCATTTACCTACAGTATTCTCAAGCCAAACAAATCCATATTACAATTATCCTTCTCATCTTTCACGCAAATTCCGCAAGCAAAACAACAACATCAAAATGTCCATCGTCAACATCAAAGACAAGGCTCAATGGGATGATCTTCTCAAAAGCCATGGAGTAGTCATTCTTGAAGCCTGGGCGACGTGGTCCGGTCCCAGCAGACTCATGAGCCCCGTTTTCGAAAATCTCTGCACCACGGAAAAATACGACTCTGACAAGGTCGTATTTGTCAAGTTAGACATAGACGAGGTTTCTGATCTTACTAGTCAGCTCGCAATTCGCTCACTTCCCGCTTTCTACTCTTTCCGTGACGGCCAAAAGCAGGAACAGATGATAGGAGCAAGTCGTGAAAAGCTTGAAGCACTTGTCCGCAGGGCCATCGACTCGAATTAAAGTCATTGTCAGAAGCTCATACACTGTACTACATGCCTTCATCTTTCGACTCACTCGCCGGATCCGCCAAGTACTGGTACTATTTGTCATAAGAATTTCGATGAGGGGACATGACAGCAAACAATGCAACTGGTAGTTTATAGTCGACGCTCTCTATGGTGTATATAGTTCAGTGTGTCCAGCTATGGCCATGCACCTTTAGTCCTTCCTCAAGATTGCAAGTCAAGCACAGGAAGCGTTGGTGGAGAGAAATAAATAAGAGATCTCCAATAACCGTACAACTATTATCAGTTTCCAACAACCTTTGTTACAGTCTCACCAACATCCTCTGTCTCAAGCCCCAAGATCCTGTTGCCCGAGTTCTCCTCCTCGGCATAGTTTGCTCTCAGGCCATCCGTATTTCCATAGGTGGTCGCGTGCACAAGAATAAATCCACCACTGAAGTCTCCAGCACTCAGCCTTTTTCCAGCTTCGGCGACTTCGGCATCAGTTGATGTCTTTTCGACGTTCCACTTCGCCCCAGTAGCTTGCTCAAGGGAATGCAGAATCTCGTTTTGTGTAGTTTCAACTGAATAAACGTAGAGGTAGCGGTTGCGAGTTTCCTCGGGATGCTGAAGAGTTGAGACGACGGCTCGTGCGAGTTGCGTTTCGTTGATGAGGGTGAACTTTTTGTTTCCGTCGTCCCAGATTTTGGCGGTTCGGTTCTTGATGTCATATCCAAGAAAGCCATTTGCTAGTCCCTGCTGATCGTTAGCGTTTAACCTTCCTGTAATAAGAAAGTAGCTCTTACCCAGTCGAACAATAGACCAGTGGCGAGACCAGTCCAGCTCAATCCATCTTTTTCCTTAGACTTGAGATAGTCGATAAGATTCTTCTTGACTTCGAACAAAGAAAATAGTTTCAGAACAGCTGGGTCTTGGCTGCTTGAAGAGAACTCGGAGGGTAAGAATCGCTTGACACCTGCGCGGACAGAAGCATCAACGAGTTTCTGCTGCTGATCGAAGCCTTCGACTCCAAGAGCAGAGATGACAACATCTTGGCCTTTGAGAGCTTCCGAAAGATCGTCCAGAGAGAAATCTGTTGTTCGGACTGTCACATTCGCCGGGTAAGTAGCTTTACTTTCTTTACGGGATAGGACCGTAACATTGAAGGCAGGGGTTGACGTGAGACCGCCAACGATGATCTTGCCAGTGCTTCCGCTAGCCTTGAAACCATGTCAATAGGGGTTTTTGCTGGAAGGTTATAATGACTTACACCGACAACGACAATGTTCTTATAGGACGACATGGTAATTGATAGGAAGATAGATGCTTTGGATGAGATGGTTCAATATGGTGTGAATGAATCTGTTTGTTGAGAGGGTATATGCCGTACTTTCGAACACTTAAATATTAATCATGTCGTGATTTTCATTCTAAACACAACATATCGAATCTCCATCCGCAAAAAGGACTTGCCTAAAGCGATCGCATTTTCGGACGAAGCAGTGGACGAATGACAAATGTAACTATGTGGCTAGTGCTGACGGTTGGTCCATCTAGATCCTTTCGTCAAACTCGACCAATCAATTCCCTTGATTTCCAACGATAAGAAGATCGTCTTGGTAAGCCTGGAAAATGCCGATCCATTTAGCTTTCGTATTTCTCAGCATCGTCCCTTCTCGTGAAGATATGTTAAACGCGAAGAGCCGAGCACTGGAACTTGCCTGACTTGGCCTCTAGGTGACGAGATAGACTGGACCTTTTGTCATGACAAGGGACTGTCCTTAATTAATCATCTTCTTTCCCGCGTAATTGCCCACTCATAATGCTTCTCACAGGATTGAGGCTGCGTAACATGGGTAAATCAGATAATCTTTCTTTACCAACGACACGAGATTAATAAGAGTCGAATGATGATATGGATCAGCAAGCCAGAAGTTTTATCGCCAGAGTTCGGTAACGTTGCATTGTCTCTACGCAATTCTACATACGGCATCGACTTGCCGGTTGCTTCTACAACTATCGAGTTATGTTCATCTATTATTTTATCGGCCATCTTATGACAACAGGTAAGTGGTAATACCGTCATGTGAATGCCAGGGTCGACGAAGAACAAATAAAAGAACTCGGTACGGATAGTTGACAACATAATCTGCTTATCTACAATGGTGCGTAGATCCACCAAGGTTTCCAATTCAACAGGATTCGTCAACACCCTTATCCCGCGGTCAGGGTAACAAGGCCACTTAGTGTAGCGAAACTGAACAGACTCGTGCTTCTACAGGTTCGTTGTTTGTTTTCCATACATTCAGTGGCCTTGTGTAAACTTTGTTTTATACTGAGTCAAGAATTTGAATCATCTTATTTCGGTGGAAGCTATGAGAACTTAAGAGATCGTATATAATGGCCTAAATATGGTCTATGCCGAAAACATAGCTTGTTACATCGTCTGGAGTTTGGTGGTTAAGGCAGGGATGACAAAGAAATATACTTCTTCTCAGCTCAGGGCAGCGTAAAGACCAACCACACCTCCAGCTCCAATTAGTGCTGCCCTGACAAGGTTAAGCCAACGGAACTTCTCCAACAAGTCATACACCTTTTTATCTTGTTCTGGATTCGAATCTGTCTTTGTGCGTTCTTGAGGTCCACTAAGATCGGTAAACTCAACACCCTCGCCACTTCCCTTGACAGAATCGAAAGCACTTCTGTCGGTCGAGGCATCACCTTCGGCGGCAGCCTTCTCGCTTCTCGCTCCACCCAATTTATTATTTTCCCTAATCAAAGCAAAGTTTGTAGGAAGCATGAGTTGAGTAAAAGGCGCGATGCCAAATGAAAGTGCTGCAGCAAGTAAAAGTCCATTGGTTTTAGACGTGTTGTCTGATATAGAAAAGAGGGAGCTGAAGCTTTCATTCTCGACTGAGGCGGAATAGATGAAGCCGATAGTTGAGATGAGTGAAGCGGAAGGGAAGACATGAGATCCACGACTGAAGAGCCATCTTGTTGCAGGAAGGGAGCGAGACGCTGGTTGAGATTGAAGCTCGGGGATGTCAAAAAATGTCAACGTAGCGATGCCACCTGATGCTAAGAGGGCGGTAGTAATGGAAAGAACTTGGGCGTGAGACATGATGAAGCGGTGTGAATGATTCTAAGATCTGGAAACAAAACGTAAGAATACTGCCATTGAGGACCGTTTATTTATTGATATATATATATTTCCATAAATATGGATGACGTAGATGGACGACATAATGGCGTTTCAATATCTGTGTCGGCATTTCAGAAGTCTCCGTTGTTCCGCCATTTGTCCGCCTACCAAGACGTATCTCCGTTTTCTTGACGCATTGGTCACGTACTTTTTATCACAATTGTTATACAACCTTGCATTTCCCTGACAAAGTTTACCACAGTCCGTTGGTGATTCGCCACTCTATGTATATAGCAGGAGCTTCTCAAAGATCAACTTTGACAGCGATAACACTTTGCGAGTAAAATCCCGTCGCAAATAGCCACCCTTTTTTCTTACCACCCTCTAACTCAGGATCAATGCCGATTAGCACGGCCGTAGCTGCCGACCGCAATCTCTTTCCATCATCCTCAAAGAGCAGCTTCTTCTCCCATTTCCCGTTCTTTGGCTGAGCCAGCCAAACCATGACGGGTTCCATTCCAGAAGCGACACCAACCGACTTTGCGAGATCTCCAGCTTTGGACAGTCCTGCGGAGACATAACCGCTGCTGTCCCCATTGATATTCGAGAAAGAGTCCGAATACCATGATGGATTGTCCACGGCTGTATCGAAGTTGATGGTCTCGAGAACTTCCAGTGAGTGGTTGCTTTTGACAGTCGTAAGGTGGATATCCCCGCTTGCAGCACTTCCAATTGCTATTTCGTTCGGTGTCCTGCCATGACCGAGACCGTTATTGTTGTGGAGCCCGGTGAGCGCGACAGAAGCATTAAGGCCGGCGGCAGCATCTTGAGAGGTCACATCCATGATTTGTACAAATATGGTTGTTGACCATTTTCCGCCATAGTACACATCTTCAATCTGGCGGAGGATGCCTTCGCGGTAGTGATGATCATTGGTGACATAAAAGCTGTTCGGAGAGCGAGCAACGATATCATTTGGGGTTTCGATCAATGGATGACTGACGGAGCGGACATATCGAGCAACTGAGGATCCCGTCCTATGATGGAATATCTCAACTTGGGAAGCCGCTTTGTTGCCGGGATACTTATCGTAGCTTTTTCCATCGACGACATGTTGCAGATATTCAGGATGGGGAAGATGGTTGATAGCGAAGATGTACACACTGGAATCATCCTCAGGATCCGGAATAACGTCGATACCATGGGTGATGAACGGACCAGCAAAGCCTTCAAAGTCCAATCTCTTGGACTTCAATGTTGTAGGATCTATGACGTGGATAGACCCACGGGCCTTGCTGGCAGTGAGGGGATCATGGAGCACGCCAAGTCCAGGAAACCACGAGAAGCGCGACTCATATGAATCCTCACAAGCAGTAAATAGCAGGCCGCTAGACTTGTGAAGATGCAAATCCTCGCATAGCATCGTATCTGCAATTGTCACAAAATCTCCATCTTCAACAATAGTGTTGGTCGGTTGGCGAAAGGCGCCGAGAACAGTGGTGAGACGATTAATTGGGCGGGCGAGAAGAACACCGAGGCCAATTGCTAAAGCAGATAGAGCCAAAGTCTTTGGGCCTCCAATGGAGGACTTGGAGGAAGTCATCTTGAATTGTTTTCGCAGTTGCTTGAAAGATGTTGATGGTTCGATGCTGGGGTCCTGAGATGAGGGGAGATAGAAACTAGACTAGACTAAACCAAATCATACTTTGCCGAGGTCCAGTTTCACGGCGGATTGGTTTACCAAGACGCTGATCATCCATTTACTTCCAAATTTGTTGTTATGCCTTAAAAATCCATTTTTTGAGATGAGGGTAGCAACGAGACCCGATTCCAACTATTAGTGTTTACCCAGCCACATGCTGTCTCGATAAGCCTACCTAGTCATCGTGTAATAATGCCATAGACTATGTAGAGAAAAAACTACCTCTATTTGAAACTTTACAGAAGATGCTTAGTAGTATCGCAGTACATAAAACCGCAGCACAAAGGGGACGCATTTGCACCATCTAAATAATTGGCGTTTTATGCCGGCATGCAAGTGCAAATGAAGAAGCCAGAAATCGGTAGGATGACTAAATTTAGGTATCACAACCAACGGTGATACACGGCCAATTAACCCAGCACAAATGCGATAAATGGCCAATAGTGGCCAGAAATTGAAAGCTGATCTATTGGAGCGTTAAGGTTATCGAGATGTAAGCCGTCAAGAGTCCAATTGGTTGGTCAGACGGTTAGCATAAGCGGAATGGTAAGAAACCGTCATATCTGTTGCTATAAATGTCAGCACAATGTCATATGCGCAATCTTACTTTTCGTCACGCAACTCAGAAAACCATCAGTCCTACAAAGCACTGATAGAGTAGTCAAAAGTTGAAATATGAACCGAACATACCAGTCATCGAAACTGCGGCTCATCTATCTCGCGGTAGGTAGGACTTATCTACAAGCAAAGTATAGCTACTAATCACTATTACAGCACTCTCCAAGTACTCAGGCAGTCTTGTGGCTTCTCGAAGAGCTCGGGATAGAATACGATATCACAAAATTCGACCGTCCACTCGACAAGCGAGCAGTTGGCTTGAGTAAGACGCATGTACAGGGTCACGCGCCACAGCTCATCCTACCTGATGGCCAAGTCATCACGCAAATGAGCACTTGTATGCTTTACCTCCTTCTCACTTATGACAACGAGCAGAAGTTCCACGAGACCGATGTCGGTTACAGGGTTCGTGAAGATTATCTTGTTAGCCTTGCTACGGCCGATCTCGTCGCGCGATTGGGCACGAAGCATTTGTTTATGGTATTAGGCACTCTGACCCCGTTCTTCATACGTCCTCTAGTAAAAGGTCTCGGCTATGGACTCAATAAAGCGTTTCTGGACGCGGATGTCAACAATGCCTTGCATGTGGTGGAGATGGAGCTTGAAGGCCGAGAGTGGATTATGGGAGGTAACGCGCCTTCCCGGGCCGATATGGCACTCAAGATCGCTTTGGACATGGCAGTTCAGCCGAAACTTGTCGAGATAGATAAGTGGCCAAGAGTGAAGGCCTGGCTAGAGCAATGCGAGGCGAGACCTGCATGGAAAAGGTCGCTTGACAAAGGAAGCGGCTATCAACTTGACTGGAACTCTAGGCTTCGAGAAAGCCAGAAGCCTGGTTTGTCGACTTGGACATGGACATCGGTGGCACTGGCTGGTGCTGCAGTTTCTTATTTTGCGATCTATGGCATCAATTAAGACCAGTGCTCTTTGAATTCTTATCGTTCTGTTAAATAAGACTACCCCTCCCAAAGATACTTCTGCTCAACACCTGGTATCAATGGTCTCAGCGCCATACCATAATCTCCTCTATTGGGCGTCCTCAACAGCGTGTGAATATGGAACTTGGCAGGCTCTTGGTTGTTCAGGAATACGCCCGAATGGTGATCAAACTCGAATATCGCCACTGGGCTCTGGATCCTATAGTAGAATGGATCCTCGTCCCTGTAACCACCAATCCAGCAGAAGTGTGTTTCATGGAACCACTTCTTCATCTGTTCCAGACGTATCTGCCTCGCTGTAATAGGTAGGTACAGAAAGAATTCATTCGCAATGTCCAAGACATATTTCTGCTGCTCATCCGTCATCTCTGACACAATGATGCCTTCATATGGAACGATTCTGTTGTCGCGATAGGCACCACACAGATGTCGCTGGTCATCATGATTCCACCGCGCATGTGGCATGGCGGGATCTTTCATAAGTTCAAAGACCTGAGCTGCTTTCTGCTGGTCGGGGGGTAGACTTTGCATTAGTCGTAGTCCTAGATCTTCCTCCCGGTGCAGGATTCGTGTGCCTTTGTATGGTCCGTCATCAATCAGATTTGGCTCTGCTCCAGTAAACCATGGTGACACCACAATTTGAGATCTGTACAGGAAGACGTTTAGACAGAGATGGTGGCCGTAGAATGAGAATCCCCAGGGACGAGTCGTGGATGGGTCCCCGAAAAGAGCGAAATTGTATGAGAACTCGTTCATGATGGAAGGCGACTCTACGAGTTCTCCTAGAAAATGGTTTACCCGCATAGCACCAATTGCTTTCTCATACCCTTCGGTCGAGAGGGTAAGCTCCAAGACTTTGAGGACTTTTACCCTCAAATCATCTGTTACCTCATCCAGACGAATGCCTTTATCGCTGAGCAGGAACTCGGGGTTGGACCATGAACGCCACTCTGGACTGTCGATATGGTAGAAGGTCTTGTGTTTTTGTTCTTCGCTAAGGCTATTGCAAAGACTATTCGCAGCTTCTACTATGGATTCAATCGGGATTCCCTCGTCTTGTAACTCGAACAGGCCATCTCTCACGACACCTAGACATCGTTAGTCGAAGCTCTCGGAGAACCTGGATAAGGTACCTACCACCAGAGGTGATGCCTTGATAAGGCTCATTGAATAGCTTTCGCCAGTGCAGATACAAGCCATGTAGCCATGGAGGCTGTCCATTCTTCTTGAAATTCTCCGCATACTTGTGAGCATCTTGCTTCTTCATGTCCTGGAACCGTGGTTGGTTCAGATCCGGGACGTACTGGCGAAAGCCCTCACCGTGGCCTGGTTGAGACATGGTCAATGGGATGAACGTATATCAGCGCTCTTGATTCAATGTAAGATATCGAGATTAAAACAATGGACGTGATGCCGACTTAAATCTGGGCTTCTTCAAAGTCGTCATCTGTGAGAGGCCATGGCTTTCATCAAGCACGGATATATCTTCCATTTCCAGTATCGGTCATCCGTGATTGTGGCCATCAATTGGCTGAAATTGTTCACATTGGCTTCCCCGCTGTGTTCAAGTGCGGGGGATTCAATGCGCTATATCCGAGGTTCAAGGCCTCCGATACAGGAGGGTCAGCAGTCGAAGTAAGCGTCAACCATATCGCAATACACACTGAGGCCCATAGTGACATTTCTCTGTGACTTTTTACATACATTGAAACGATCACGATGGCCTCTTCAACTTTCAAGCGTAAGTGAATATTTCTTGATACTACAAACACTTGTTCTTAACTTACTTGCCAGGTCTTGTGCGGTTTGTACCCAAGTCAGACTCAACAAGTATCCTGATCGGTGAGCCAGCACAAGAGGATCTGGATATTGGTCTTGCCACTCGTGATGGTAAAGATGTCACTGTCAAAGTATTCACAGGATCTTCTGTCCTTTCTCCTGGCACTCGAACAGACAGAACCGAGACCATCGAGAGGATCTTGTCCCCTTTGGCACAAGAGGAAGTTGGAACTATTCGCTGCATTGGACTCAACGTAGGTCTCCTATGAGAAACCAGATTAAGAGAGATTGACAGTTGTACAGTATGTCCAGCACGCGAATGAGGTGAAAATGGACATCCCAAAGATCCCAACTCTCTTCCTGTAAATCCCCAAATTCTTCTTCGCAAAAAGCCCCAGCTCATTAAATGTCGCAGTAAACCTAGCACAGCTTTAGGTGATCCTTGGCCTGCTCCTACTTTACTTCCCAAGATCACCCAAAATGACGGAAGTGGTGATTACGAATCGGAGCTCGCAGTCGTCATTGGCAAACCCGCCAAGAATGTGTCTGAGGAGAATGCCATGGACTACGTTTTGGGCTATACAGCTGCTAACGATGTCTCGAGTCGTGTTTCGCAGCTTAACCAGTCCCAGTGGTGCTTCTCCAAGGGATTCGATGGAGCATGCCCTATTGGTAAATCGTCGCTCATCTCAGACTGGAAGCAAATGACTGACCATTGATGCAGGACCGGTTCTTGTTTCGACTTCGGCTATTCCAGATCCCTCCAAATTGCATATTCGTGGCTTGAAGAACGGAAAGGTTCTTCAAGACTGTTCATTGGAGTGAGTACCCAACTTATCGCATGTGCTATCACTCACTGACGTTTCCAAGCGATCTCATCTTTAGTGTCCCCAAGTTGGTCAGTTTCTTATCGCAAGGAACTACTCTTCCCGCCGGTACGGTAATCATCACGGGTACACCTGCTGGAGTGGGAATGGGGAAGAACCCCAAGGAAAACTTGCAACATGGTGATGAGTTCAGAGTTGAGGTTTTACCTCATATTGGAACGCTGGTCAGCAAGTTCGAGAACGAGTAGTGGTTCAATTACAAGTGGAACAAGGTCGAAGAATGAGAATTAAATGAAACGTATGTTTTCAAGAGTCTATGTGATCTGATGACCACCCAAGTCGTACTTCGTATCCGTGCCCAACCTAAGACGTTCTATGAGTTCTGTTGATCCACTGTGCACACCTAGCTATCCAACAGAGCGGGGACCTTCTCAACGAGGTACTCAACAATAGCATCTGGTCCTCTCTCAATCTGCAGACCAGTAGGGATAGCATGGAGCTTGATGTCAGGCACAATTGACTTTGCCATTGCGTGAATTTGCTGTGCCTCTTCTGGTGACCACATGGAAGCCGAGAACTGGAGGAAACATGGTTAGAGCTCTGTATCAAAGCCACAAGGCTTCAGATGGTACACTTACCAAAACATCGGGCTTGTGCTCAGTAACTTTTGGAATAACCTCATCTATACCTGGACCGCCATGTCAGTAACTCAAAGGATACGATCTGGAGGTTAACTTACTCTGACAGTTGTCAACGTGAATGATCTCGTAATCATCTTGAAGCTCGGTAATAAGACGCCCAATGAGACGCTTGGCCCGCTCTGGTGCCGTGTTGACTGTGACAAGTCTGAATGGTCCTTTTCTTATTGTCATTTTATCGTCGGCCAGTGTATTGGTAGTCAAGTGCGGAGAAGCGAATGTTGTTGATGGTGAGTTGTAACTTGTATATGACTCGGCCTAGTTACTCCGTATTCGGGAGCAGAGAGCGGGGCAATGCCCGAAAGGAACCATCCGACTGTCAACTTGAAAACTACACCGTATCCAATGTATAGAGTACTCACAATAATGATAATTATTCGTTGGATAGTAGTACAGAGTATTTAAGTAACATAACAGGACAAGGTTGGAGAGTTCCCGGTCAAGAGCCCTCATCTAAATATTGCCCAGTACCGAGGATGTGAGGTCGCCGATACTGAGCATGCTGGTTAATGCAATGATGTAGAGGCAAAATAGAGTACTGCGGGTCATCAGAATGGGACGAAGCTTTGAGATCTCGCATTGCCTGAATGCTGCGGTTCCTGGCTCTCACTATATTGCAATACACCTTGCTGTCTATTTGTGGCACAAGAGAAACTATCACACAAAGTCACAGCGCGGAGGAGAAAGAGTTCTAGGAGCACTACAGTAGTGAGAAGCAATTTTCTTCAAGCCTGTTTCAATCGGTATTCTTTTTTATTGCTGCCAAGTTTGAAAATCAGCCCGTTACTAACGCTAGTTGAGTCCTGTATTCCTCGCCACCAGCTTGGATGTCTCTCATTCAATAGAGCCAAGCAGTCCGTAAGAGGACTCGGCTATGTCGGCCGGACATAGTTCTCGGAGTACTTGCAATTTCTTGACAAGCAGTCGCGTACCTTCGCCCGCCTCCAGACTCCATTACGAACGATATATCTGAAGTCACAAAAGTCTACCAACACGCGCTCCTCGCCAGCTACGGGCTTCGTTTCATCGCTAATGGCGTCATAATTGCACATTTTGAAACCGCGGTAATGTTTCAGATATATTGCTGTTTTTATCAAGGTATTCGAGTTGATGATTGTAGTTGTAGAACTATATTGCTGATGGATATGGAGAGGGTCTTCTATGAGGGGGCGGCGCCATTATTTGTACTTCAACATGGACAGTGACTCGTTGTTACTTTTGTTCCATTTGCGGTTTAATGTTTGTATAGCTAACTTCCTCATAAGTGCGAAGGCATTCGATAGGGTTATTCGCAATATCTAGAGAGCTGCATCGGCTGTTTGTGCACTGTCGAAAGCTACCTATGATTACAGAAGTGACTCAGTTCGAACTCCATGGTCATGTGAGCCATGAGCAAACAACATACCAAGCCTGATATGAAAGGCCGTAGCACAACATGACTTGTTATATGACAAACCATTATTAACAGAGAAGCTCAGCACATCCGTAAAGGCTGGAGGGATAACCAGTGAGTCATTGAAGATGGTTTAAATCTTGTGAACGTTTATCTTGTGATTTCATAAATAGACTAGAGTTATGATTATGTTTCGCTGTTCTGTTGATTCGTCACAAGCTCCACGTTCTGGGTTGCAGACACGGATTGGATCCATTGCAGCAAGGAGACGGGCTGGGAGGCTGTGAAATGTTTGTTAGAAAACGCGCTACGTGTAGAGGGCTGAATTAGCAGCGCGACGGGGGGCACGCCCTGTTATCTCTTTTATCGTGCTAACGAAGCTACCTAAGAGGACATACGTCTTGAGCGTAGTCCAAGGTACTCTAGTTAGCTAGATTCCACGAACAATCACCCCTGTCGCGATTGCAGCCACGCCCCGCAGTACTTTGTTTCTTGGTGTGATTAACACTAAAAGAGAAGTACCTGCAAACACGGAGGGAATTTGCTGGGCTATGATTGCAAAACTCATTGTTTCCAGTCGCATCTCAACATAGTCTATCAACCCATGCATCCTTGTGATCCTCATCACGAATATACTTAGAACTCTGGATAACAGAGAAAACAAATAAGCATTAGATCGTATTTCACAACGGTATATTAATAACTCAGAATGGGCAAAGACGGACAACCTGTTTTGTACCTCATTTCCCTTGTTACTACCCTGAAGCTGCTACCCATTTACCAGTGTGACATGTCGTTATCTTATCCTGAGACAAGCTGGGTCACGGGAGATAAGACGACAGGGGTTTTGATATGTGTACCAATGCAAACGGGCAACCTACTCCACACGTTGTGTCGTCAATGGCGCTTGTTTCTGGTCTGATGCAAGTCTTGACTCAGTTGACATGGTGCTTTTCCCGAACCGGCCAAAACGGCAGGCAATTGGAGACTTGGTGAGTTGATCAAAGGAAGGTAGACGCGGACAATGGCAAACAAGCCTGGTGATGGTTAGGCATAAGTAGTGGAAGACTTGACTGCAATATTTATCAGTGCAAGTCTTCTTAAATATACGGAGTTTACTATCATCCATTTCAACACGACATTATCACTGCAAACTCAACGTATGAAATCACAAGTACAAGATGTGTGAGACGCCGCTCGGTGACTACAACTTCGCCCGTGACTTTAAAGGATACGGAGAGGAAGGACTGCAAGGACTGAAGTGGCCCAATAACGCCAAAATTGCTGTGTCATTTGTCATTAATTACGAAGAGGTAAACGCAATGCCAAAAGAGGAGAGCTTTGACAGGAAAAAAGATGATTGACCTTCGATATAATTCCAGGGCGCCGAACATTCAATCCAGAATGGTGATACAGCCTCAGAGACAGTCCTCCGCGAATACCCCGGGATAGCGCGTATCAACGAACGCGACTACAACGCCGAATCAGAATACGAATATGGTTCTCGAGTCGGTTTTTGGAGACTCTTCAAACTATTTAACAAAATCAATATGAAGTTTACTCTTTATGCTGTTGCGCAAGCACTTGAGAAACAACCCGAAGTAGCTGCGCGTTGTGTGCAAGAAGGCCATGATGTTGCATCGCACGGCTATCGATGGGTGGATCATCATGACTGGTCCATTGATAAGGAGAAAGAGTTCATTAGAAAAGGAATTTTGAGCTTGAAGAGTCTCACGGGTTACGCGCCAAAAGGCTGGTACTATGGTCGCCCATCACCTCACAGCCGCACTCTTATACCACAAGTCTACCAAGAAATGGGCGAAGAACTACTGTGGGCGAGCGACACATACGCTGACGACTTACCATACTGGGTTGACCTTCCCCGCGAGCGTAACGAACTGAACCCAAAGGGCTGCCTCATGATTCCATACAGTTACGACTGCAATGACTTCAAGTTCCACATCGTCACTGGGTTCAGTGACCCTGACGGTTTCTGCACTCATTTGAAGAACGCCTTTGATGTGCTGTACGAAGAGGGAGAAGATGGACAACCTAAGATGATGACTGTCGGGTTGCATTGTCGCATTATTGGAAGACCCGGACGTTTCAAGGCCTTGAAGGACTTTGTGGACTATATAGCACAGAAGGATGGAGTTTGGGTAGCTACAAGGACGGAAATCGCGGAGGTATTCAAGGCTCAATTCCCTTATGTTAGAGGCCAGTCGGTGGGAGATGGACCAAGATGACTGGGCATGAAATGTTTCGTTCAACTTTTAATATGTTGGATATACTAAGATTGGAGTCGTTAATCTGTTCATATGCCAAGAGAGGGCGTGGAAGTGAAGAGAGTCTAGCGTTGTTGCCTTGCCTCAGGTGACGACTGTGGAGAAGCCATTATGTCAGCCTCACCACAACACTCCAAAGAAAAGACGCAGATCTTCGAATAGGACAGATTGCTGACCATCGAAATAATCAATTCTGTCAAATTACAACATATTTCTCACTGAAACCCTCACACTAGTTACACCTAAACCATGCCAATGCCAACCGAAACCCACAAACTCACGGCGACAGAAGTCATCGCCAAAATCCGAG
Organism: Fusarium armeniacum; assembly: GCA_013618295.1. Classification (NCBI taxonomy): domain Eukaryota; kingdom Fungi; phylum Ascomycota; class Sordariomycetes; order Hypocreales; family Nectriaceae; genus Fusarium; species Fusarium armeniacum. The sequence continues at coordinate 68,966 of JABFER010000037.1, forward strand.
ATGACCAACTGTCAGTGGAAGAATATGCGGAGTCATTGCTGGCACACATCAAAAAACGTGATCCGGTAGTCAAGGGATGGGCTTATCTTAATCCTGATCAAGTGCTCAACGAAGCTAGAAAACTTGATCAAATCCCTAAGGAGAGTCGCGGGCCACTTCATGGTGTCGCAGTGGGAGTCAAGGATGTTATCTACACGAAAGGTGAGTCAGCAGTATCTAACGCAGCAGTTTGAACGTTGACCAATTGTTCACCATATAGACATGCCCACCCAGTTCAACTCTCCCATCTACGAGGGTGATGCTCCCCAGGTCGATGCAGCCAGTGTTATTATCCTTCGCCAGGCTGGTGCCCTGATTTTTGGTAAAACTACCACAACGGAGTTTGCAGCTACTGCCCAAGGCCCAGCGACCACAAACCCGCATGACAGCGCTCGTACCCCCGGGGGCTCATCATCAGGATCAGGTGCAGTAGTTGGGGATTTCCAAGTACCTATTGCTCTTGGCACACAGACTGGAGGTAGCACCATCCGTCCGGCATCTTTTAACGGCATCTATGGCTTCAAGCCAACTTGGAACTCCATTTCAAGGGAAGGGCAAAAGATGTTTTCGATCATTAACGATACTCTGGGCTTGTATGCGCGAAGTGTGGAAGACTTGAACTTGCTCGCCGACATCTTTGCTCTGGAAGATGACCAACCTCCAAACCCAAACGTTTTGCTCAAGGGACTCAAGATAGGTATCTGCAAGACGATGGTCTGGCCGCAAGCAGGCTATGGTCTTGTGGATGCCATGATAAAAGCGATTGAGCTTCTTCGCTCCAACGGTGCTATAGTCACCGAAATTGAGTTCCCAGAGCATCTGCAAGACTTGCCTGATTGGTACTCCACTATATTTAACTCTGACGGAAGAACAGCATTTCTACCCGAATATAGAATGGATAAGAGCCGTATCGCAGACCAGCTTGTGGGTCATGTCGAGAATCGCATGAAGATCTCCAGAGCTGCGCAGCTCAAGGCTTTCGATAAAATTGCCGCGGCGAGACCTGTGGTGGATGACATGCTCAGTCAGTTTGATGCTGTCTTGACACCGAGCGTACCAGATGAAGCGCCTGAGGGTATAGAATCCACTGGTAGCGCAGCATTCTGCCAGATATGGACGGTGAGTAGTCATGGACTCGAGTTGGGTACGTATAAATGGAACTAATGCCATACTACAGGTCCTGCATAATCCGGTGGTCAACGTACCTGGATTTAGGGGGTACAATGGGTTACCGATCGGATTATCACTTGTTGCGCCTAGATACCACGACAGAAAGCTTCTTGCAGTGAGTGGAGTTGTGGGGGGATTATTTGAGGCTTCTTTTTGATGTGCCCCCTTATCTGAGATATACACTTGTGGCCCCAGGCAACCTGCGGTGGAAGTGGAACCTGTCTTTGGTGATCCGGAAGTTTATTCAAGCTTACAAATCTCAATCTGCTTCCACGTATTTTGTGTTTCCAGTGCCATGATGATAAGGGCAACGCAAGATACCTCAAATCTAGTTTTCCCCGGGTGATGGTTGAACTTTATAGTCGGTGCCTTTCTCTTTCTGCCACCCTTGGGTCCCCAACCAAAGCCCAACAACTTTCAGTTTACTTATGAACAGAAATCCATTCTACGTAAGTACAAAGATCAAAGAAGAATCACCAACAGTGCAACCACAATTTTCCAATATTCTCAAACAAGTCTGCTCTATTACTCAAAGGTTTCAAGATCATTCATCAGACCTCACAAAATGGGACTCGAGGTATCGAAATACAACATAGGCGACGATGGGCGGTTGCAAGTGTACAACATGCAGAAACCCCCACCGAGTGCCAGGTTCTCCAACAATTTGCCAGTGAGTCTATTATGTTGTCAGAAATTGATCCATGATCGTTCACTTATATAGAGAAGCCGATGTATCGTTTGTATCCGGGTGACATAGAGTACGAGAGATGTAAGCGAAACAGCACAAACTGGACTAGGTATACAGACTGACAGTGCCATAGTGGCCGAGCTCTTTACCGACAACTGGCAGCACGATGACAAGAAAGCAGTGATCAACGGCATCTTCAAGTGCAAACCTGAAGAACTCGCCGTGTCCAATAAAATGCATGCCTGGAAAAAGTATCTGAACTTGACTGGTACAACTGTCGAGGCAGCAAAATGGCATTTCCACTGCACCTCACGAAAATGCAACTTTGAAGAAAGTGTTTCCGATTCGCGCCTTTTACAATGTGACGACGCGGACACTTGCGCGTTTTGTTCCATTCTTCGCGATTCTCTCAGCATGGAATACGCTAGTAAGTCGATCGAGGCGTTGCGAAACTCAGCAGCAGGAAAAATAAACTGACTCGATTCACAGGCGAGGGAGGATGGTTTGGTGCCGGCATCTACTCGTCCAACATATCGTCAAGTACGTCGACCTGTGCCCCTGAGAGAGGATACAACTAATAGGACTTTTCAGAAGCGGACAAGTTCTCCCATGACCCTTTTGGAAACTATCACACCGGCCTCCACGCTGTCATCGTATGCAGGGTCATCGTCGGACGGATACAGTGGACGAAAAAGAAATTGTTCGGGTTGAAGCGCCCGAAGCCCGGTTTCCACAGTGTAAGTCTCATGTCGGAACAACTTGTTGTTGGGAAAGTATGCTCACAAGTTTCTAATACAGGTCCAGGCGGTTACAAAGAAACGAGGCGGGCCTGTGTTCTTCCCGGAAACAGTTGTCTTTCGTGACGAGGCCATTCTCCCTGTGGCGGTCATTACCTATGACAAGACGCAGTGGAACCCCCGAACCGGAAAAGTCCTGTATTAGACAGTAGGGTTCTCAAACGAACGGGCAAAACAATCACAAATCAATTGTTGCAGTATGTGATAGTTGTTTGTTCATTTGTTGAAACTTTGGTACAATGTCTGAACAGCAGTGAAGACCGGAGGGGAGTATGCTGAGACTGGAGAACCATTTCCTTCTGGAATTATTTTTTAGTTTTTGTACTTCCACTTTCCAGGTACGTGTTAAAGGAAGAGTCGCATTGCGTAACACCGTAGCCCTAAGTTAAGTATCATTTTAAACTTTTGTGTTACTTTGAAGAGAATCTCGATACTAAACTTTAAACACCTGACAAAGTGTATGGTACTTGTAACTCTTCGGTCTTGCTATACCAAGCCATCGACTGTGATTGTGCCGGTCTTATGTATCATGTACTCGTTAACAGCCACATCCTTTCCAGCTTCCTTTCCGTACCCAGACATCTTGATCCCTCCGAAAGGCGACTCAGCCGCGGACGAATTCCCTATCAACTTGATTAGCACATACACAAGACAGGACCTAAAGGAAATGCAGGAACTTGCCTGTATTGAGTGCGATCATGCCAGCTTCAAGATTCTCAAAAAGTCTCCAAATACGATCGGCATTTTTGGTGAAAGCATAGCTGGCCAAGCCCATCGGCGTATCATTAGCCACCTCAACGGCTTCCTCCTCAGTCTCGAACTTATAAAATGCAGCAATAGGTGCAAAACACTCTTCGCAGGAAATGAGAGTATCGTGACTCATATCTGCCAGGATGGTTGGTTCAAAAAAGTACCCCCCTTCGCCATTCTTGGGAGAAAGACGATTGCCGCCCGTCACGATACGGGCCCCTTTTGAAACGGCGTCTTTGATCAGGCGATCGGCCCGGTCCAGGCTTTCGGGTTTTGTCACTGGTCCCAGGGTAGTTCCTTCGGAAGCACCATGGCCGACGACATACTTCGCTGTTTCTTCCACGAAGCGTTGCAGGAATTTGTCATATATAGCTGATTGGACAAGGAAGCGGTTCACTGTAACGCAAGCTTGACCGGCATGACGCCACTTGAGGCCCACGAGCTCACGTAGGGCCGCTTCTATATCTGCGTCATCAAAGATCAGGCAGGGACAGTTGCCCCCAAGCTCGAGAACGACCTTCTTGAGGCCCAAACTGCAGAGATTCGCAACCAGAGTTCCGACGCGGGTTGATCCAGTGAAAGTTACCTTTTTAACAAGGTCATGTTTACAAAGTGCTTCGCTCAGAGACGGCGTGTTGTCCAAGCTCGTAGGCAAGATGTTCAAGACACCATCTGGAAATCCTGCTTCGGTAGCTAACTTGGCCAAGGCCATGGCAGTTACTGGCGTTTCGGGCGATGGCTTCACAACCATAGTGCACCCTGCCGCCAACGCTGCTGCAGCCTTTCGTAGAACCATTGCAACGGGGAAGTTCCAGGGAACAAGAGCCACGGCTACACCAAGTGGTTGCTTGATGGTAAAAACCCGTCTGTTCGGCGCAGATGGGGCGAAACATGTTCCCTGGATACGCTCCGCCTCGCCAGCAAACCATGCGGCGAAGGTCAAGGAGTAGTCCATCTCTCCGATGGCTTCAGTGTACGGTTTACCTGTTTCGTAGACAAGTAGTGTGGCCAGATCCGCCTTATGCTCACGAATAAGGGAGTCCCATTTCAACAGCCATTGTGCGCGCGCTCTGGGGGATGTTTTCTTGAAAGTTTGGAAGGCATCGTACGCGACCTTTACGGTCTGGTCCACGTCTTCTACTGAGTTGTTTGTGACTTTTGCCCATGGTTTGTTTGTTCCAGGATCTGGGGAAGTTTAGCTTCATAACCGGTTTAGTGAAAGAGTATTACCAAGGACGTCAAACGTTGCGCCTGAGAGCGCTCCCTTTGTTTGGCCTGCAATGTACGAGTCCGTGATAAGGAGATCCGGACGATTAAGCTGAGTGAAATGTGAGCTTTAGATCTTTTAGTGATGGCAGGTAATGTACCTTGAAAGGCAGTTCGAACGCCATTATGTCCGTCCGTCTATTCCCGATACCTTTTTCGCAGGTCTGCACCGTATCGGACAAAGAGAAGAGGTGCCCTCACGCTGTAAGTTGATGATAGGTTACAACAGAATTCAATTGTGTACCGTAGTAAAGGTCGTCTTTTCTGTCATGGCTTTGTGCTCCAATGTATCCACGTAACATGTTGTTTAGTAATGGTCATCATGAGCTTCCCCGCTCGCTGATCACCAACCAAAAGTGTCGTGTCGGCTCGTAGCTGCAGCCATCCGAGGTCAAGCCACCTTCCAGAGACAGATATGATCTGCGTTTGTATGAGGGTGAAGCAATAACCAACACAACTCAGCAATGGGAACAGCAAGATCAACGTCGGGACGAGTATAACTATCACAGACGATCAATCAACATCAATACCAACACTAAAACATTACATTCCAACAATGGGACGCCTAGACGGTAAAGTCGCGATTGTTACAGGTAACTTCCAATGTCTCATCCTGTAACGTTCCACTAGTTGACACAAACTGAAGGCGCTGCATCTGGCTTTGGCCAAGGCATCGCAGAGCATTTCGCCGAAGAAGGTGCCAAAGTCTTGATCTGTGACATCAATGAAGAAGCCGGCGAAAAGGTCGCAGCAAAGTCCGAGTCCTTTGCGTTTCAGAGCATGAACGTCACGAAAGCAGCAGACTGGCAGACCGCAGTTGAAAAGGCAGTGCTGCTTTGGGGACACATTGATATCTTGGTCAATAATGCTGGAACAAGTTATGAGAATAAGGTACGTTTCATTCGATACACGGGTGATGGAAGATCATTGATTGATATTGTGGTTTCCAGAGCACTAATCTCGTCACGGAAGAAGAGTTTGACAAGGTCATGAACGTCAACGTCAAGAGCGTCTTTCTCGGAAGTAACGCCTTTACTACACAAGTCAAAAAGCAGGGCATCAAGGCGTCCATGATCAACATTGCCTCTGTGGGCGCACATCGTCCAAGACCCGGGCTGGTGTGGTACAACGCCTCCAAAGGAGCCATTGCAAACGTAAGTCGACCTTTCCCAGCCAAAAGGGTGGTACTTGGTGGAAGCAATGTGCATTGCATCTTGCTTTCCTCAAACAAGAGACAAGAGACAACTAACAGTGGACAAGGCCACGATGGGTCTCGCTGCAGAATACGGCCCAGATGGCATACGTGTCAATTCAATATGTCCTCTCGCTACAATGACGGGTCTTCTTCCCAAATTCATTGGCAAAGAAATCACGCCCGAGGTGCAGAAGGCTCTGGGTAATGTGCCACTTGGCCGCATGGGAGAGATTCGAGATGTTACCAAAGCTGCGGTGTTTCTTGCGAGTGAGGAATCTTCATTCATTACTGGTGTGAACTTGGACGTTGATGGAGGCCGTGCGATTTAGACAGACCAGGCGAAACCCTTGTATGTTATGCATGTTGGTCGTACCTGTATGACATATAGTTTGCGTATAGCCCCTCATTGACAGCAAAAGAACAATGCAATGCCAAGTCTTATCAACAAGGATTTCTTCCTCTGGTGCATCAAAAACAAGGGCCGGAAGATCCCACACCCATAAAAGTCGAACAAGGCCAGGGACCGGGACCCTGGCAAACAGAAAGTTCCCCCGTATGCGGCTTGTCGATCCAACAACCGTGGATTGAACCTTCCATCAGGGTATCAGGAAAATTGGCTGCTAGGAGCATGTGAGACGAAAAAAGTAGGTCAGTTTATGCTACATAGGTTAGACCTTTTAGGCTGTTTATTTTTCTATCCTAAATCTTAGAAGTCAACTTTTCTGGAACCCAGTAGTGTGCAAAAAGACCTGTTGGTCGGCATGTGAAAGTATACAGGGTTGATCCTGGCCTGTCACAAACCACAGCATTGACTGTTGTCTCTGCGCTGTGGGCGGGAAGAGAAAAGAAGGCCGAAAAGGTTTTTTGACAGACCCAGCGGTGGGGAAGGGTTGCCAACACCGTTTGGATCATGATTAGATCAATGCTATGAGGTTTGGGTGTGGTAAGTATTACTCGTATAAGTTCCGATTGAGATTGAAATCATCACATGCTAACATAAAACTGGATCAGATCATAGTAACAGCAATTATGGATTTCTACCAGTGATTAAGTATTTGACTTGGAAGATTCCACAGTGTCTATTTGACTCAAAGTATTATCAACTATGACCGAGTGAGTAGTTTACTTCTCAGAGGGGATATTCTGGCTACTGTTGCTAGAAGGAACGTTATTGACACCAGTATCCGGGCCCTTGTCCCCGGCATGGGCTTCCGATATCAGTCTCCTGTCAATTGCAGCACGCTCTTCATCCGTGGCATCGTTAATATGCACAGCAACCTCATCGCCGAATTGCTTGCCAATCTCTTCAAGAGACAGTCGCGCTGTCTCAGGCCAGAAGAAGTAGATAGCTGGGATGAAAACAACACTCCAGCAAATGACAAGAAGAAAGTACTTCCATCCAACCGCGTTGAAGCCAATGGGGGCGGATTGAAGGAGAATGATAGTTGCTAGTTGAGTTAGTCAGGTTGTACGTTGAGACAGAGATGCTATTGATACTTACCAGCGAATTGCCCAAACAGTGACCAACCAATACCGATAGACCTGATTTCGGTAGGAAAGATCTCCGAGACGTAGAGATACATGGTTGTATTGCAGAATGTTCCTTGGAAAGCAAGGTACAAAAACATGAAGAGGACGCCGATCGCATTGCCTGCTTTGTTGTCTGTACCAGCATACAACGAGATCATGGCACAGTACACAGAAGTGGTGATAACAATGCCTGCAAACCCCGTCATGTACATCTTGCGGCGAGAGTTGACCTTATCATGAAGCCAAGCCCCACCGGGGTTGTAGATGAGTCCGGCGGTAGTCAACCACAAGGCAGAAAGTAGTAAAGGCATATAGCCAGTCTGGCCTAAGCTGGTATATAGGATGACAGCGTAGTTGTTCTTGCATCGGTAAGTAAAGGTACTTCCTACGACAGAGGGACACTTACAATAATAAGCGGGCCTCCAAACTCTGCACCCCATTGCGTCATGAATCCGATGATCATGCGTGTCCGATAACTCTTCTTCATCACCACAGCTTTCCAAGGGCTTCCACCATAAGCCTCAAGCTTTTTGGCATCAAGCTCAAGTTGTTTGTCAATCTGGTAGAATTCCTCCTTCGCAACCAGGTCGTCGGGGTCATTGGATGACTTGCGAAGTCGCACAAGGACAGACCAAGCTTCGTCACGGTGGCCTTTGGACATTAGCCATCGAGGCGAACGCGGGATCCATGGAGACCCAGCAAGGAGAACAACTGGAGGGAGAATCTGGAAGGCTAATGGGAAGCGCCAACCAAATTCCAGATTGGAAGAAAAGTAGACTGCGAAACCGATCCAGGAGGAGAGCATATAGCCAAAAACGAGGAAGATTGCGTGATGACCTACTAGCCAGCCGCGGGCTAGAGGACTGGACATCTCGGAGAGGTACATGGGCGTTACAGTAGCCATGAGACCGACGCACATTCCCATGATCCACCTACCAGCCTGGAACATACTTCAAACATGTTAGCCTTGGACGCGTTACTCGGATTCCACGATAGAGCTTACGCAAGATTCTGAGCCGCGCATTGAAGCACACCACCGAGGATACCCAGCGCACAGCCAAATTGGATGCTTCTCAAACGCCCATAGTAATCGCAAGCCCACATGAGGATCAGGCAAGCAACGGCACCACCTGCAGAGAAGAGGCCATTGGCAGTCGCAATCGCTGGCGTGGTTATAGTATCGTATCCCGGTTCGCCATTTTGGGGAAGATTGAAGAATTGATACCAGCCTGGTTGCCCGATGGTGCTTCCGATGATCGAGGCAGCATATCCATATGTCTACAAGCAGTATCAGCATGTCTTCTGGAGATTCAATATACTGAGAGGGTCAACGTACAGTACCGCCAATGGCAACAAAGGTGATGACAAGCTTGTTGTACAAGCTTGTCTGATTCCCTGTCTCTGTCTGTGGCATTGTGACCCAGCGACAATACTTGACAGTAATTGAAACCAGCTACGAAGTAGAAAAAGCAAAAAGAATATAGAAAATAGAGAATACGAATTGATCAGAAACCAAAGTTCTGATCGACAATTTTACTTTTGTCAAAGAGTGTCACATCGGGTCTTTTTGACACTCCCACTTACTAAACTCCCAGCTGGGAACTCGGTTGCCGATCACCGGAAGCGTGTTCAACCTGCCGAGCTGCGAGCGTCAGACCAATTCCTGTACTGCAGGGATATGCACGCAAGTGATAGGCATTGCGGCTTTCCTATTGTGACTGCAAAGAGGTCCACTTGGATTGCATGCAGTGGCAGGGTTGACGATGACCAGCGACAAACATGCATTTCACGTAGCAAACTGTCTAACGAGCTGTGGGTATACCAAGGGTCTTGCGAAAACTCGAACCATTTTGACTCTTTTCGGACTGGACTCCGGCACGGCATGCGGTTCGTTGGCGCAAGACGGTAGTGATCGCGATTGCTGTGCGTATTAAACAAGGACCAGATCAAGTGCAGCATCTTACTGTTCCTGCATCTCCCAGCTGAACTCCTTGAACTTTGATATTGATTTTCAACATAATGGACCCCTCAATCATGGAAAAAAGCTGGGAGGAACTCCCAGATCCCAAACGTGTCTGGATTGGAGAGCCAGGTAGTCGAGAAGAAGGTCTTGGCCGTCTCGTCCTGCTCACACCAGAGCGAGTCGCAGCTGCAGCACAAAGCCAGATCAAGACGGGTATGCGAGTCAATCTGGGTTGGGATCTAAATAAGCTTGAGTACGCTTGTTTTAATCGACAGCCATGTGAACTGAAAATGGTGCCTTTACTGGACGGCATGGCCTTTGACGATATCTATGTTATGAACCCACGTCAGTACCCTTGGCTTCGGTCAGATTCTTTGTACTGATCAGGTCGCAGAGCAAAGTAGCCAGTGGGATGGTCTGCGACACTTCTCCATGCCTCGCGAAGAGGGTAGTACAGAGCGTGTGTTTTACGGAGGGACTACTAAGGAAGAGATTCTGGACCGGTCCAACGATAGGATTGGTATCCATCATTGGGCTCAAGAAGGAATTACAGGTCAGTTTTCAACTTCAAACTCGGCTACTTGAACAAGGGACTTATGAACCAGGTCGAGGAGTTCTGATTGACTATGCATCATGGGCTGAGAAAAGAGGCATGAAATACACAACATTCTCGCAACATACCATCAAACTTGTCGAGATCTTGGAAATTGCCAAGGAATGCAATATCACTTTCCAACGTGGCGACATTCTGCTCGTCCGCATTGGGGTCATCAAAGAGTGGGAGCATGAAATGGATGAAGCAGCCAAGCAAACCTACGCTGTCAGCACAAGTCCCAAGCACGCAGGCGTCGAAGGAACAATGGATGTGCTCAAGTGGGTATGGAACACAGGGCTTGCGGCTGTGGCTGGCGATGCGATTAGCTGGGAGGTGAGTCTCTACCGTCTGCACATGCTTGGCTTTCGGTGATTAATGGTTCTTGGCTTCAGGTATACCCGCCTCCAGAAGGGACAATCTTGATGCATGAGTATATGTTAGCTGGATGGGGGATGCCGATTGGTAGGTTCTCTGGTGGGTGATTGTTGACACTGCATTCACTAACTATGCAGGCGAATTGTTTGATCTTGAGAAATTGGCCGAGACATGCAAACAATTGAATCGTTGGACGTTCTTCATGGTCTCGTCACCGTTCAATATGAAGGGTGGCATTTCTTCTCCACCAAATGCGCAAGCCATTTTCTAGTCTCGTCTAATTACCTGGGAGCTCGGCTCAGTAGACATGCATGCATGCATGTGAAGCAAATAAACAAGGGTCCACAGCCTACAGTTAGCCTATGCGTCGTCCACAATCAGAATCATAAGTTCATAATTGCTTCTTGTCGCTTCTCATTTGCATCAAACCTGAAACTACTGACCGTGGCTGAGAGAAAACAATGGCTCAGTCATATTTGACGACACAAGCGACCCTCCATGCCAAGAATCACATCATCAACTTTGTTCCCTCCTCTCCTCTCTTCTCTTCCCTCAAGGCTCCGCTACTGAGACGTCAACGGGCCGCTTCCGAAGCCGCGGTGGGGATGTCTGTGTCGATCATTGACCAGTCTGGACGCCATGTAACCTTGAGCCGACCAACAGGACATTTTTATGCCTTTTTGTTTCCTCTTTGCATACTTGAGTGCCGAGGTTGGATGGTGGGATGCAGGATCTAATTTCGGTAGCTTATTCCTTCTCTGGTGAAGATGAAGATCCTTATGCACGGAGTTTTTACATACCAGGGCATGTGCACCATACGCTTAACTTGTTGACGAGCATAGGCTATGTAACTCGAAGTGATCTACGTTTGTTGCGCATGTCAGTTACAACAGGCCTAGACGCATTGTTCACACGTAATCAATACAGAAGAATTGGCCGCTATGAGCATAAGAGACGAAATTATTAAGTCAGTTTAAGACTCTTTAGCATGTTTTCTTTTGTACCCTAAAAAGTCTCAAAGGCCAACTTTCTGGTACCCAGTAGATACTCTAAACGTCTCAGCAAAAATCTTCGACCAGTCACTAAAATTTCGAGCTCTCATTCAAATGAGGCCCAGTCTTTCTGCCGCGTCCAACAGTCTCCTCAACCCGCACAAACTCGCTTAGCCAATCGAATCCTACAGTCGTAGATTCCTGATGTCCGATCCAAAGTAAGCGCGGCAAGAGGAGTCTTTATTCCGTAATCGACATTCCTGTACACATGAATTTGACAAGGTAGCGCCACTCAGGGGCAAACGTATTGTTTGCGCGAAGCTCAGACTGTTTTGTGACTCGTCCAAATCCTTGTAGAGTCGGAGAATAACCATCCGGTCGTCTATCACATTCTATTGCAGAATCTCTGCAGAATCTTGCCATCATGACATCCATTACCTAAATATCCCAGCACAATAATCTTGCAACAGCCCGCTGATGTCCGTTGAGAAGACTTGCCACTTCGGCGTTAGCTTCCTTCCGTGCCCCTGAGGCTGATAGGGACGCTTTATTGATACAATTTACTTTGCATCTTTTCGGCTCAGTTGATGACTATTACATATATCTTACTCAATCTCTTGGTCGATTTGGTGTCACTTTTGACTTTCCGAAGAGTTTGGATACTGTGATACTCCTATTGAAAGCCAACATGGTCAAACCAGGCATGGAGCCCCCACCGGGGAAAGAGTCAAACTTTGACAACCCCGACCGCGAAATGTATTATATCTGCATTGTATCGAATGCGATTGCCATGTCCGTTTGCTCCATTTTCATGTTTCTTCGTCTGTGGGCCCGTTACAGGCTCTCGATGAGACTTCGGATAGATGACAGTATGTCGAAATTATTCCTCTCGCCTTCTACGTGCTAATTTGATATACAGTTGCTTGCATCCTTGGATATGTAGGTCATTGGTCATCAGTACCCACGATTGTTATCCACTAACACCATCTATCAAGATCGGATTTATGGGATATTGTGTGATATGTTTATTGAGTGAGGACTACACCTCAACCTCCAAACGGGTGCAAGCTAACAGCGTTCAGTGCTAAGATATGGAGGAGGGTTACACCAGTGGGATGTCCCTGAGGATCTTGTGCCCCAGTATAGCCAGGTGAGCTTTCTCAAGCCGCATTCAGGAGTAAATATCGTGTGTTGACACTACCTCAGACGGTCTATGCAACGATGGTCAACTACGGTCCAACAGTTTTCGCCATCAAAGCTGCCATCTTGCTCTTCCTAGCCAGCGTTTTCGCCCCATACAAAACCTATGTAAAATGGATTTACGCCTTCCTGATCATCATGGGTATCTACTACGTCGTCATGCTCTTCCTCAAAATGTTCATTTGCCGTCCTATATCCATGTTTTGGGGGGCAACAACCGATGGCCAATGTTTCAACCAGCGTGTCCTGATTCTTGTCGACAACATCATCAGTCTTCTCAGCGACATCGTGGTGCTTCTTTTGCCCTGCCCTCTGACTAAGAAGCTCCAGGTAGGCCTGATGGCTAAACTCAAGATCGTCGCTATCTTTGGAGTTGGAGGTATCGCTTGCATTTTCAGTCTAGTTAGACTTGTCTTCATCATCCAAAATGGGGAAAGTCAGGATCAGACCTATGTCTTTCTCCAAATCAATCTTACTGGGTGAGTTACTAGTACTTCTCTAAATCACTTCCGCTGCTAATCAGAGCCAGAATCGCCGAGTGTGGTATCGGCCTTGTCTGTGCCTGCTTCCCATTTATGCCGATGCTTTGGAAGTCAATTCTCCACAAGGATAAGCCGGGCTACTCGTCTAATTATTCCCGCTCCCAGTTCGAAATGATGAGTGGATCCAACAAGAGGTCGCGAAGCGCAACAAACAATGCAGAGACTGCTCACTACAAAGAGAGCATGGGTAGTGATGAGAACATCCTCATACCTAACGGTAAATCTTATGTCACCACTAAGATCAGAGCCGGGGATGATGGCACCGAAGGGAGCAGTGTTGGTGATGAGAACGGAGGTCATGCAGCAAGTCTTGATGACTCTCATATCCTACGGACGGTGGAGGTGGTTCGAAAATACGAAGAGCGCTGATGCTCCCCGGTCATTCCATTAATACTATACTATCAGGACTACCATCGCCCTTGCAATTCATGGCGGGATGCAAGTTGATCAAAACATAATTTCATTACTCGTAAATATGATGTATAACTACTCAAGTTGCCATTCCAAGCTCCACAAATTCTAGATGCCGCCGCACCAAACTCTTCTAGTCCATAACCTTCCACTGGTCCTGCTTGGCACAAAGGCTTAGTACTTGTAACGCCAGCCGCGCTCGACACCAGAGTTCTCGGTCCAACCCTCTTGCTCGTCGAGCTTCTTGTTGAGCTTGATGGCCCTCCATCGGACAAGGAAAGCAGACAGAATAGTGAGGGCGCATCCAAGAAGAAGGAGACCACCAGCCATGCGGTAGAAAGGCTCTTGGCTTCGGGGGTAGAAGTAGGGGCTGAACCAATGGCTGACCTGGCTGATACAGTTGGCGATAGCGATAAGAGCAGCCTTCTTGGCACGAGGAGCGGGCACGACAGTGGTTTCCCAAGAGAGCTGCAAGTTGAGACCGTTGTAGGTACCACAGACGAGAAGGATGATACCGATGTAGCGAGCGGCGACGTTAATGGTACCAATGAGGATACCGCAACCGGCAGCGGATAGAATGATAGGGATGACAATATGGTATGTAGACTCCATGAAGTGACCACAAGACCAAGCGATGAGACAGGCGGCGATGTAAGCCAGTGCGTAGGGAGGAGCCTGGATGAGGTAGGTAGTCATCTTGTTGAAGCCAAAGGTGTTCATGATTGAAGGAAGGAAATCCTTGAAACTCTGAGCAGTGACGAGGGCGAAGTGCATGAGGCAGAAGTACCAGGTGAAGGGATCGCGGACAGCATCCTTGACACCGTCCCAAGTGCCACCAACGCCCTCATCGATACCACCGTTGGAGACAAGGATACGGTATTGGGCCATCTCGCGCTCCTGCTCGGTAAGGAACTTGGTGTCGTTGGGCCAAGAGGGGAGAACGAAGAAAGCGATCACAGCGATGATGACGGAAACGATGCCCTCAATGAGGAAGAACCATTGCCAAGCATGCATACCAGCCACTCCATCCATATGTTCTAAAATGCCCGCCGCGAGAAAGCCTGAGATGATGTTGGAGATTGTGTTACCAGCATGCCAGATAGCCATTCGGAAAGGACTCTCCTCTTTGGTGTACCAGGAAGAAGTCATGAGAGTCAGACCGGGGAAGAAAGGAGCTTCCATCAAGCCAATGAAGAAGCGAACGACACAGAAACCGACACCGTTGGTCATGGCGGGCATGCAGATAGTTCCAGCACTCCACATAAGCATGACAGTTGGGAGGAAAAGCTTGGGGTTTGTCTTGGCCATGATGAGGTTACCGGGGAGCTGACCAATGAGATAACCGACGTAGAATGTAGAGATACCAGTGTTCCAGATCGTATCGGACATGCCGAGATCTTCCTGAAGACCGGCGAGACGGGCGTTGGAGACGTTGATGCGATCGAGGTAGCTGAGTAAAGTTTATCAGCCATTGAGTTTCATAGGGCTGAGAGTGCGTATTGACTTACTTCATGAGGAACATGAGGGTGACACAAGGCATCATGTGCCAATCAACCTTTCTGAGAACACTCTTGTTCAGGGCCGTCATCTGGGTCTCAGACAGATCCCTCAGAAGCGGGAATCGAGCCTGGATCTCGATGGGAGGGATGTTACCACGAGCATGCTCGGCCACCTCGACTTCGGCGAGCTCAAGCTTTTCGTCACGGACATCATGGTCGCTGGCGTTGTTCTGTGCGGCAGCAGTCATAGTGGCGACTTGCGTTCAGCAACCGAATAGAGCAAATGATTGTTGAGATAAGAGAGGATGCAGAGACCAGGAAGAAGCTACTTGAGTGTCTGGAGAGTGAGATCTGCTATTCCAAAATCTGGGGTAGGAGGATGTCCAGCTTATATACACAGCTTGGCGGGAGCTTGGAGAGTAGAGTCTCTGTCCCTGCCTGAGCATATTCGAGAAGAAGCAAAGGAAAAATTCCGTCAGTGTGTCCGAGTTCTCGCTCTTCCTCCCTCCCACCGTTAAGGTTCGAACTAGCTTGGTTAAGCTTAACTGCCAAGACGCGGAGAACCCAGCGTATGAAGGCCTCGAATCGTGCGATTAGACAATCTTTGCGGGGAAAAGCTCTCAAAGCTGGGGAGACTAGACCAAACTGTTGTCACCATTGCAGCGTGGGGATTCCCGCGGGACTATAATGCCAAGGCCTTCCCGGTTTGGGGGGTATTTGTCACAGTTTTGGGAGGAGAAATGAGGAAGAGCATAAGCGATGTTGTACGGGAAGCGCGGGAGCTGAAAATTAAGCTTAAACAATAAATTGGAGTCAAATGTTTGACTGTATCTGGTATACGACTCCGAACGCTGATCCCGTTCCCCGGCCTCGGATTTGAGAACGTGCTAAGTCCACGGGTCAGTTTTCTCTGTTAGGCGAAGAGGAGCGATGAGAATGCGGGGACAACCAAGTTCTCGGGGAAGTCTCAGTCTGGGCACATGACAGACTGTCGGTAGCAGTCAGCGGTAGTCAAAAGGTGTGGCGAGTGCAGGGCAAACAAAGTATTGAGCTCGAGTCATGCGAGACTACAGCCGTCGATAACGATCCGAAGAATAGCTGAGATTATGACGAGAATTACTGGGATGTTCCTAATTGAACCTACTATTGTATCTACAAGTGACCCTGAGATACCAAAATCGATGCCAAGTAGCAATGGTAGCAAAGCTTTTGCCAATGCTGAGACAATGCCGATCAATTCATGGCATCGTGGATATTGTGGGGGAAAAGGTGTTGGCAAAGAAGCTTAACTACAAGGTTATATCTCTATTTCGCCGTTTTTTATGGGTAACGCCGATCGCAAGTGCACTGTCACCAACGTTAGTGAAGTGGTGTCCGTTTTTGGAGTGCAGATACAGGGTAAGTCGATAATAAAATGAAAAACGCACAAGAAATCAATTAAACAAATGTTGAAACATGGGGTTTTATATGATCAAAGACTACAAACAGTCTTTTAATAATTTGATTGATCATGATAACCCTACTGCTGAGCCAAAATTAACCCGCAGTCGTGCAAGCTTGAGATTAACCCCTAGAGCGACAACACAGTGGAGAGGTCACGATCGTACCTTCAACATCGTTTTAAAAAGTTGGAACCGAGACAATCATAGTCTAAAATTGCCTTTAAATGTTGTAGTTGTCAAATCAGAAAACCTGATTTTATCGTAGGTACTGCTAGGATGATACACTCTACGGGTTTGACAGCCAAGTTGCACATCACTTGCTTCACCAACTGTGCGTAGATGCCATTTCTGCAGTAATTCTTCTGATTAAATGCGAAAACTCATTCTATCAAACGTAAAGATGTAACGTCCTTTTTGCGAAATGAAACAAACACCTTAAACACCCTAAAATGCTGTGATATCATCCAATGCTGCCCTCTCTTTTGCCTATTTCAATTGATTCCATCACTTGCCACCCATCAAAAGCGCAGCGATGTTCTCATAAGCTGTGAAAACAATTCCACCACTCAGAATCAATCGGCCCAATCGCATGGTGCTTCCGCTCCAGAAAGCCCTTACGCCTCCATCGCGGATCACAGCCTGGAATGCCTCACTCATAGAGACACCCTTGGCAGATTGAGATCTTGTCTTGATCGTGTCAAAAGGTTGCGTCGCGTAAACGGTAATAACACCAGCGACTGCACCGATTCCGAAAGTGATGAAAGGGTTCTTAGCATCAGGGCCTACAAACTCCTTGAGGATGTTGTAAGAACCCATTCGAACACCAGATGTGGCCGACTGCTTGAGGGTTGTTGAGGTGAGACCACGGTAAATTTCGCGGATACCTCTCTCAGCAGCGATTGTGCGGAGAGCGTGGAAACCACCATTGAGACGCTTGGTTCCTGATCGCGCATCATCAATTCTGGCATTTATTAGTATTCTTTTCGCAAAGGGAACTAGGTTGCTTAAGGGTATCTTACAGGGCAGTCTTGATTCGCTCAGTAGGCGTGACCACAGTCACACTCTCGACAGCACCAGCAATCATACCACCGAGGATGTTCTTTCCTGGGGTGAGCTTTCCGTTTGAGTCGGCCAATTGAGCCTTGACTGTGTCAAAAGTCAAGAAACGAACACCAGCCTTGGCGGCAGTTCCCTGTCATACATATTAGACATAGTCGCAGTGACTTCGATATGGCGATACGTACAGCAATTAACGAAGAACATCCAGTGTAGATAGCGCGAACTCCATCGGAGCGAATTGTGGTTCCAATGACGGCAAAAGGCGATCGCGACGTCTTGACGCCCTGTTGTCTCGCGCCCAATTGAGCAACAGTCTTTGCCCACTCGAAAGGATATGTGATGGTGGCTTCAATACCACCGGCGACAGCGCCAGCAGCCAGAGAGATACCGGGTGTGATCTTCTTCTTTTGTTGAGGAGTGATTTTTGGTGCAGACAATTGCTTGGGCAATTGCTGAGCAATAGGTTGTTGTGCGGCGTCCATTGTGATGGTTGGTTCCTGTGAGGCTGAAGTGAGATGAGGAGAGTGAGGGGAATATGCAATGCAATGCACAATAATAAATTCTGGCCAAAAAGAGATTACGGTCAGAAGAGAAAAAAGGAACTAATAAAAAACAGGCGAGGGAAAGGACGAGGTAAATAGGCCGTTTATTTGACGAAGCACCTCGTTTCATGCGACGCGACACGGGAGTTTGAGCCTCAAAGATAACCACTAATTATTAGTTGAGATAATTACTGGGCTGTCCCATGGGGATAGGGAAAGGGGAAAGAAGGGAAGGGAACGGAAGCTTACGGGGACGGGTAAGGCTTCAATGGTGAAGAAGAACATCAGTCACTGCAGGCTACGGGAATAGTTGGAGAGAAACAGGGACAGAGAGACACTGACAGAGGACTGAGACAGTGAGAGAGAGACGGAGATAACAAATGGAAAGAGAGGATTATCCCGCGCTTAACCGCAAACAGAGCCGCGGATCAACAGTGGAACCGACCGAATGGGCGATAGAACCAGTGATGGCTCATCTTTGTGTCTTCCCGTCTCTTCCCGTGGCTGGTTTCTCCCTCTTTTTTTCCTTCTTCCCACCAAGCAAAACTGCTGCCCGACCAAAATCCAACAGGATATGCCAGACGCTCAGCCTTCCTCTACCCGCGTCCGTAGGCGTGCAACTGAAGCCTGCACCTTTTGCCGCAAAAGAAAGGTACTTGATCCAAATGACTAATCATTTTTTTCTTTTTACCCCATCTTCCCCTTCTCCTCTTGTTCCCCATGTTTGATCATCCCCTCACCACATGCACAAAAAGTCTCTGACGTAGTATCTTCCCGCGGGACTAACTCAACCAACCCATAGATCAAATGCAACGGCCAACGCCCGTCATGCATCAATTGCCAGACATACGAGAAAGAGTGCGTCTACGAGCCTGTTCCCGATGCCCACAAAGCCGAAGGTCGGCAGAGACATCAGCGTCTCAAGAGCAAAAACCGTAGCGTCAGCGTCAAGGCTCGGACTGTGTCTCCAAGTGCAAGCGCTAGCGGGGTAGTCCGGCAGTCCAACGAGGTGCCAGCACCAGCATCAGCCTCGTCTGTAACAGGCGACAGTGAAGCAGCCGCAGTACCAGATGAACGTAGTAGTCAGCAATCAAGAAGAAAGAGTCATGATGGCACACGCGGTAGGGGTAGTAGCAGTAGTCGTCGTGACACAAAGCCTGCCACTGCTCCTCGACAACAATCCTGGGATGAACCTGCCAGAGACTCTTCATCGCGACCCATGGATCCAGGTGTCGCCCGTCTTCTCGTCCTAGCAAATGGCGAATCAAGTTATCACGGTCGCACGAGCGCACTCTTTGAAGATAATGCCCAGGACCAAGAACGACCTGTAGAGCACGAGGCCAATCCGCGAATGCCTGACCACTGGGTAGAGCGCGGTCTTATCGCAGAGGCGGCCAAGCAACGTGGGTACATCCCTTTATACTCGAGATAGTCAAGAAACAAACTAATTTGACGCAGGCCAATTGGAGGACATTCACTATAGCAAGGGCCAGCTCGACTTTGACGGCGTCGATCCTGATCTGGGAATGCATCTCCTGTCGCTCCACTGGAACCGACAGCACCACTCCTTTCTCATTACCTATCGGCCAGCCTTTATGCGGGACATGGCCTGCGGTGGACCCTACTTTTCCAAACTTTTACTCAATGCCATATACTTTGGTTCATCAAAGTTCAGCCCGCGCCTCGAGGTTCGCAAGGACCCAAACGATGTGCGTACCGCAGGATGGAGGTATCGCGAGAGGGTGCGCGAGCTGCTGGGCGGTTCGCTCGACAGGAGCGACATCACTACCATACAGGCACTGCTTGTTATGACCAACTCGTTGTTTGCACTTGGTGATGAGAGGAGTGCTGCGTGGTTGTACGCTGGACTTGCGTTCCGCATGCTGATTGATCTCGGGCTTCATGTCGACTTGACAAACTCGCACATCTTCTCGGATGAAGATCTTGAGATACGTCGGCGAGTGTTTTGGGGGGCTTTCGGTATGTTATCCCCATCCTCCCTCATCGAGTACATCAATGCTAACTCACGGCAGTGGTCGACAAGATTCAGAGTCTGTACCAAGGGCGTCCCGTAACTCTCAAAGAAGCAGACGCCATGGTCCCCATCAAGTTTGTCGACACATACTCGGAGCTAGAATTCTGGCAACCCTTTGCCTACTCGACGTCCAAGAACAACTACACAGGCTCACCAGCCTACAGTATCTCGACCTTCACTGCTCTGTGCAAGTTATCCATCGTGATGAGCGACATCATGAGCTGTATTTACACCGTGCGGACGACAGATCAAAACCCAGGCGAGCTTTCTACCATGCTGGACAAGCTGCAGCGCAAATTACGTGAATGGCAGGATGGCCTACCCGATCATCTCAAACCTGAAGCGGTGAGCCAGCCTGGCGCTGAAGTTCCTCCACCTCATGTTTTGAGTCTTCAGTAAGTTTGCGTCCTACGGGATTATGTCGGACGATATCTGACTGACAACCTAATCTAGTGCCATGTATTATGTCCTTGTAATACTTCTTCACCGGCCCTTTGTTGCTGATGGTCATTTGTACAACACCTTCCGTTCTATCTCAGTTGACTCAGTCATCAAATGCTCAGAAGCTGCGTCCAGGATATGCAGCCTTCTACGTGCCTACCACCGAGCCTTTTCCGTTCGTCGCGCGCCATATCTCATCTCTTACGCGACGTATGTGGCTGCTACTATCCATTGCCGTATCGCCGCGAAAAACGGCAAAGGCTCCACAGCCTATGTTAATCTGATGACATGCCTGGCTGTTTTTAAAGAAAACCAAGAGACAAATTCGGCGGTGCAAAAGGCTGCGGTTATCATTCACAGGCTCATGAACAAGTATGGTGTAAAGGTGGAGGACATTCCCGATGACGCACTGGAAGCTGAACCAGCCACAAGAACGAAGGATCAACAGCCTCAGCAACAACAACAGCGCATCATGAATCAAGTCAACAGCAACTATGAAGCTCCACTCAACAACACAAATCCTCGGAACAACAATAACGGCACAGGGACCCCTTCGAGTCAGGAAATGCACGCTGTTGAAGTCACCCCTAACAGTACTGTACCCTCGCCTGGATCAGACTGGATCAATATCGATGGTATCATCCAGAGCTTCCTCCGCGATAATCATCAAGGCGACTTCAACAACGAACCAACCGCATACGGAGCGAACCCGAATCAAGTTGGACCGTATCCACATCCTCATGCCCAATTCCAGCATCAACAGCAGCAACCTCCAAAAATGGCGCAGCAGGCTGATGGGGAGCATTATCTCCACCAGCAACAACAGCAACCTGTCTATTTCCCCGCAAATAACTTTCCCACGGGAATGAACCCTGGTATCATGACTCCAAATGTGTCGGTCCCGGCGACAGCGGCCGAGATGGAGAATGGGAATTCATGGCAACAGCAACAGCAGACTTATTGGCCATCCAATCAAGATGCTGCCTTTCTGGAGGACCCGATTTTCGGGTTTAACGGCTCCAATTCTGGCGAGTTTCAATACATGGGTCGATAAGCTAACCGCTTTTGCCACTCTTTATCCCTTCCCGTCTACGCGTTTTTTTCCCGCGGGACTGAGATCCCGTAATAACCGTGTAGCATCACCAAATATGACGGGAACTTGGCAGCGGAATACTCCCACGGCATTGCATGGCATACCCACAGATTCATTGTTCCCTTCCCGGGGCATGACACTCCGAGAGCAAGAACCATGTCGCTCACCCACTGCCAATACCCGTTGACAGTACCAAGCCCGAGAAATGGCGAATTCGTTGCCGTAAACAAGATTTATTTAACTCTTGTTCTCTTTTCAGTCATCCGTATCTTTCATGAGTAATGTATATCGTGTTTAACTACTTTACTTGATACCACTGTATATACGTCAACACGAACAGCACTATACTGTAACTACCTGGCTTGATTCGATACCCAACTACACATTATACTGCACCATCACAATGGCTATCCAGGTTCAAACCCAGGTGGAGGAGCCCTATCCCACTCGACACGCCCTTTCATGCGTGCTCATGCGCGCAGGCACGTCAAAGGGTCTCTTCATCCACCGCAAAGACCTTCCCGAGAAGGAATCTGAGTGGGCTCCACACCTGATCTCAGCTCTCGGATCACGTAACAACGATGCGAAGCAGGTCGATGGTGTTGGTGGTGGTTCATCAACAACTTCAAAGGTTGCTGTGATTGCGCTTTCTAAGCGTGAGGATGCCGATGTCGACTTTACCTTTGTCCAAGTCGCCGTTGGTAAAGAGTCTGTTGACTTTTCCGGCAACTGTGGAAACATGAGCTCTGGTGTTGGTCCCTTTGCTGTCCAGGAGCGTCTTGTTACTCCTCAACCAGGCCAAACCCAGATTGATGTCAGAATTTTCAACACAAACACCAGCAGAATCATCGTCGAGACTGTCGAGCTAGACCGAAACGGTGATTTCAAGGAAGACGGTGACTTCTTCATTCCCGGTGTCAAGACGCCCGGTAGTGAAGTCAAGTGCGCCTTTGTCGATCCTGCCGGTAGCATGGTCGGCTGCTTGTTCCCTACAGGCCGGAAGCAAGACTGGCTCGAGATTGACCCTTCAGCTCTCTTGCCCAACGTTGCACCCTTCAAGATCCGCGCTACATTAATTGACGCCGCCAATCCCTTCGTCATGGTCAGCGCCGCATCTGTCGCCGAACTTCTCAAGTCCGATGATGCCCCCGAGACGAAGCATGCTCTCGTTGAGACAATCCGATGCCAAGCTGCCGTGGCGATGGGTCTTGCGACAAGCACCAAGGCCGCTGGTCTAACACGCGGTACCCCCAAGATCGCTCTTCTCTCACCACCAAAGCGATCCCCCGACAGCAAGACTCCTGATATCTTCGTCCTGTCTTACTCTATGGGTCTTCCCCACCCCAGTTTCCAACTCACCGGTGCCGTCTGTCTTGGCTCAGCAGTGAGCATCCAGGGCACCATCGCTGCAGAACTATCAGCCATGGTCGAAGGACCCCCTACTCCCGAGCGAACGCCATCACCAGTGTCGCAAGAGGATCAGGGAGAGAACACGTCCAACAAGAGACAAGTACTGATTGAGCACGGCAAGGGAACGATTCCCGTGCTTGTGGAGAAGAAGGGCGATGATGAAATTGCCAGCTGTGCCGTTTCACGAACAGCGAGAAGACTCTTTGAGGGTCGTGTCATTTACTATTTGTAAACATATTCTGTATATTCTAGACTAGCACAGCACATCATTGTTACGGCGTATATGATATCACACGAATTGATTTTGATACTTTTCTTTTCTTTGCCTACATTTGCTCCTCACGTAACTTGTGTGTGATTTGTGACTTGAAAGCATGAAGTCTAGTTGCTGTTGTATAGCGTGGGGGAACAGATTGACGTCAATTGCCCATTTGATAGGGTGTTGGCATTTAATGAAGCATTAGTGAACTTCCTTGGGTAATGATTGCTGTTTTTTATACATCCAAATTGAGCCTTATTGAACTGCGCCTTTCCAGCCGCAAGGCCCAATATGCAACCACTGCATTAACTAGATCAGCTGCGGTAGGAAACCACCAATCAATCCAGGAATCGTCAGTCCCCCACGTCAAACGGCTGCTTCAGAAAAAAGGCTGTGTTGGCACGGCTTGCAGACATATTGTGAAATGACTCACTCAGCCTCTGATTTTCCATGGTTGTAAAAAACCTCCTTCTGCCAAATTCCTTTCAAAACATTTCCCCTCATTCTAACTCTTCGTATCGGGCCTTCACGAACCACAACCATTATTTCAATAGTGACTTTGCAACGTCCTCTGCAACTATAATGTCGTTTCCACTAGAGCAACCTTATCGCAGACAGCTGCATCCTGTGAATGAGGTAAAAATACAAAATGGTATTTTTACTACCGGAACAACTGTCGCTCAGATATGGGACATGAATGTTTTAGGATTTCAAGACGAAATATTAGATGACGATACCTTAAAGTCTCGACTTACTACCCTGGTTGGTTGTTCCCCTGTTACTTGGTCTGCGAAGTATGTCTAAATATCTGGAATCTGTACATAGAAAACATTATGGGAAGCACCCGACAAGACAAAAGAATCATGGAGTGAATGTCGCAAATTGGTTCTTATGTAAGGCACATTTCTCTCGAAATTCAATTGTGCTTACTGACATCGTGTCTAGAACTACCCATGGAGACCCTACTGTTGACCGGCGGGCTCTACAACTTCGCTTGGATACTTTGGGCTGCATTGTCGATTTGGCTAAGTTTGATCGATCTCATTCTTATAGGCTTTTCACTACATGGATACCTTTCATTTCGTCCTACCTTCAATATGAAGACGATGATATTACCCCCACGCATCTGAGTCGGTATACCAAAGGGCTTTCGAGGATGTGAATAGTGTCCCATCAGATGACCTGCTGACCATCTCCCAGATATCTTATTTCGATGTCCATTGAATAGCAATTCGCTCATTTGCTCGATGCGGATACACCTTGCATCCCTCAACTGCCTCGTGTTCATGAGCGCAACGCAGGCCAGCGACGCGAAAGACATCCGGTCTCGATGCATAGCTAATGTCGACATGTTGAGGATTCATCCTCTTTACTTCCTGTCAATTGTCTACGAGAACCGCTATGACAGATGGACCAACTATATTTCCAAAATATGGAATCAAGTCGCCTTGATAGAGACAGTGACAAACATGACACATCCAGATTGGCGAGCAGGTGCAGTTCAATCGCATGAAGTTCAGTCCTTATCGACCGTCGAGAACTTTCTTCATCAGCTCCATGCAACTAACGTTGAGTTAAGCCACAGCAGCACGGTCCTGTCGTATGCATTCAGATTCGGACGTCGGTGCTTGGAAATTATCGATGAGACGGACAAATTGCGAAGAGGTCTTGAAATGACCTCGCTATCTCCACGTCGACGATCGGAATTGGATGACAGATTCAACACCATTCTGGATCGGCTGACTCCTTTGTCTGATCGCGTGTCCGAATTGAAACAAAGGATGTCCAGTCAAATCAACGCGGTAATGATACACTTCTGAAGTCCACTTTGTTAAGAATTGTTCAACTGACATCATTGCTTGTTTTGAGTCATCGAGTTTGATAGCCCAGAAGGATAGTAGGGTCAATCTAGCCATTGCTGGGCTACAGGCCAATGACAGCAGAACCCTCAAGGGCATAGCGATACTGACATTGCTATTTCTTCCTTCAACCCTAGTCGCTGTAAGTAACAAAGCTTAACCATCAACTCTCAACTGATGCATGTTGTCTCCAAGTGTCATGTTCTAATCGAAGCCAGACTCTGTGGACCACAAACCTTTTTGAACTGCAAGGGGCGACTAATTGGAAGGTTTACATCAGTATAACAGCTGGCCTTACGGTTTTGGTGATCTTGTTCTCATGGCTCTACACTTGGCTTTTTCAACGACGAGATAACATCCGCTGGGAACGGTTTTCCAAATCCGATCTTGGGTTTAATTCCAATAGTAGGCCTACGTAGGACAGTGGGGATCTGAGGTAGTTCGATAGATAAACCTCATAACGCACTTTAATCTGCAATTACTCAAGGCTCGGTCACGGCCCGTTTCCAGACATTGTCAATCGTTTCCCAATATTTCTGTGGACTCTTCCTCATGTGATCCACATGACCACTTTCGAAGATCTGACTCTCCGTTTTATACCCAAGCTTCCTTCCAGTCGCAATGTGTTCTTCAATATGCTCCGCTGGGATCAGAATGTCATCTTTACCGTAGATGAAAAGCCTTGTGCTATCCTTGCTTTCCCATTTTTCATCAAAAAGTAGTCTTTCACAAAACTTAGGAGAGGATTCCCGACCGAATACAAAGTCAAATAGGTGGATAAAAATGAAGAAACCAATACAGAAGGATTGCGTGATGAAAAAGGGCCAGGGGAGTTTGGCTGCTGGGCCCATGGCCATGGCTTCCGACCATCGTTTGAGGTTTGACCATGTGGGCTTGGTCTGCCCAGGTGCCGAGTCGTAGACTGTCAAGACGTGTGGCATTGGCGCGTTGTAAAACTCTCTATAGGCGTTCAACGTGCTTGAATAACTAACAACGCCGGAATTGGACAAGCAATGAAGTAGAATAATGTTAGATGAGCTGGCTCTGTCTTTAGGGAATAGCTCGTTGACGACAGGCATCATGTCTTCTGTTCTTTTCGATACATGATCAAAAAAGCCTTGGCTGATAGACGAGAGTACCGCTATCTGTTTGGCATATGGGAATAATGCACGATAGCCTTCAGTGAACTTGGAGACGTGTTTTGGAGGTGCGTCGCCCCAACCGTACACGACGACTGCATGAGGGTGTCCTGGACCCGGCTGATTTCCTCCGACATCTTCGCCTTCGCGAACGAACACCCGTTTTGACAGGGGTACAAAGCCTGGGAAGCTAGGTTGCTTGGTCTGGCTCATGATAGTACAACGATGGCAGAGACTAGATTTTGGAACTTAATAAAAAGACGAAGGCAAGTAACCCGGGCCTGCCGCAGCAGCATTGCTCCATTTAAGGACTCCCATCTGCATAAGCTTATCTTTTCCGTCTGTCCAAAGACGGAGCAACCCTGCGACGGGATGATTTTTTTAACTCTTGGCGTCTGCGTCTTATGTCAGATATCCCCTCAAGCTTTCTTATTGCTCGAAACGTGCAGCAAGGTCGCCAAGCTCGCAGAACTGGCCACTGGATGTAAGCACCATGTTTATATGCGCTTTGCCTGGATTGGAATTCTCCTCCTGTTGTGTTGCATTCGCTATTGGGTGGGTTCCAGCAAAACTAGCCTCTGATATTTAGGATAATGCAATGAATAGCCTAAATGGTCTGACCTAAGTAGCATAAGATGAACTACTTGTTGTGCCTCTTGTGCACCTAGCGGCCAATACTTTTGATGAACTAGGTAGCGACTCGATAGAGATTGAAAGCACAATACAGATGTGGCCGATGATGATCGGCGCTGCACTTGGCAGCTGGGTCAACATGCACTCTTTTGATGATCTCTCGGTGTTTGCGATAAGCAAGACACCGCCGGTGAATTGGCTAGATCAAATTAAGCATTAGCAATACTGTTAACATCCATCGTGAAGCCCTCGCCTTTTCGGTCTTTGCAGGGGTTAATTCGACGTCACTCAATCTTGAGGCGGCGATTCCCCGCATGTCCACCTCGTAGGTGTTTAATTTCCCGCTGAGTAATAATTCCCGAAACTCAAGATGACGGAGAAAGAGAATGATGGACAGAGCGAAACGTCATGAAAGGTTCGGAAATATCTGAAATCACCAGCGATCAAAAATCGAGCAACTTCTAGACCTTATTAGGTTCAGTTGCATCATGAGGTTGGGCCGTTGATTATAAAAGAGGGACAAAACCTCCAGTCTCTGCGTCTTGCATCCCATCATTAACAAACATTCGAATATTAAATCCTACCTATTATCATTTGTATAAACACATTGCTATTATGGCAATGTCCCAAGACTTGTCTCTTTGTGTGACCTGCGGAACGCAGTTCGACATCCCTTTTGACGAAAGACCATCAACATGTCGCATGTGTAATGTATGTATCTCGCCTCGGCTCCTGGTTACCGTCTATCATATAGAATGGCATTTTCATCCGATCTTTCAAAGGCTGAAAGAAGCTAACACGACGCAGGAACCTCGACAATTTGTTCCACCATCCGGTCAATCCTGGACCACCTTGGAAAAGCTCCAAGCCAACCACAGAAACGAGTTCAAACAAGACGAGCACAATGACCGTATCTGGTCAATCTTCTCAAAGCCTCAAGTAGCCATTGGTCAACGTGCCATCTTTATCAAGACCGAACATGGCAATATCCTTTGGGACTGCATTAGCTTACTGGACGAAGAGACCATCAAATTCGTCTTGTCTCATGGTGGCCTCCAAGCCATTGCAATTTCCCATCCTCACTTCTACAGCACCCACCTGGAATGGGCCCGAGAATTTGACTGTCCCGTATATCTTGCTGCTGAGGATCAGGAGTGGCTCAACCGTGAGGACGTTGAGCATCGAAGAGTGCTCTTTGATGGCGAAACACAGGATATCCTTCCTGGTGTTACCATGGTCAAGCTTGGAGGCCATTTCCCCGGAAGTTCGATCCTACACTGGAACAAAAACATTGTGAGTATCCCCAAGAGATCGATTATCAAGATTTCTGACTGTATACAAAAGTTCACTGGCGATACCATCGGCATATCTTTGGTAAGTCGTCCTTTTACAAAGACGAAGTCTGCATTAACTCAAGAATACAAAGTCTGGTCTCAACCGTGCTCATCACAATAAGAGTCACCAGGTCTTCTTCTTTCACTATGCATTTCCAAATTTCATCCCACTGGGCCCTACTGCCATGCGTCTTATGTGGAAGAGACTCCGTCCTTGGGACTTCACAGCAGTGTACTCTTTGTTCTTCACCACTACGGTGCATGAACCGAATGTGAAGGATATCATCTTGGAGAGTATGAAACGTCAGGCGATGCATCAAGAGAATAACAATCATCCTCTAATGCAGGAACATGTGTAGGCATGATAAACGGGCCTTGATAAGATGTGAGCTCGTAAGATATTTGGAGAAGCTTTCCGCGTAGTCTAGTCAATTATACGAAACAGTATGATGAACAAATCATCAATGAACTAGATGGGAACGAGTTCGAAAGTATAATACGACTGAGTACAAAAAATAGCAACATCGAAAAGTGTCATATGTTACTTCTCTTCAATCTTTCCAATTTCCGCATGTTGTCCGATAGACTTCTTGGCTTTCTCCCAAGAATCATCGCCAGGGTACAACTGGCTTCTGAAAAACGCCCAACTAACTCTCTGAACTGCGGCAAGTCTCTCAGCACTCTCATCCTGGCACTCCAACGCATCCCAGCCGCTCACCCCACCAAATCCATGCTTTCCACCTTTGATCTCAAAAGAAGCCTTGGGACTGGGTGACTCTGAGTATGGATCGAGATGCCAGTCTGCACCACGGGACGTCAAGTGAGGACTCACATCTGAGTCGCCCCATGCCACGAGGCAAGGTGTCTTCATGTTAGAGAAGTCGATGTCGTAGAATGGAATCATGGAAGAACCTGCTTCGGAGAGATCGGCTCCACCATTGCCAACGGAGCCCATGACAAAACCGGCTTTGATGCGGGTATCCACAAGTTGCATCTTTTCACCGTCGCGAGGGTCAGTGTTGACAGCGCCGAGAAGAATATTGGCTGTTAAAGAACCAAGGGAGTGGCCAGCGACGACAACTTTCTCTCTATCAAGGCGGCCCTTAATGAAAGACACAGTTTCCTCAATCGTGTCAAGGCTGTCAAGAATTCGGTGCATATCCTTGACACGCTCGTCCATAAAAAGCTCCCTGATATTCTCGCCAGAGAGTTGAAAGCCTAGCTGTCTTGAGCTTAGGTGGGTTGGTTGGATAACCACAAAACCGTGGCTAGCCCACCAATCAACAATTGGTCCATAACCCTTGAGCGACGAGAGATAGTTGCTCGGACCATGACCATGGGAAAGTAGGATAATGGGTAGATTCGAACCTGTTGCCGGGGCCGTAACTTTGATGTCGAGAGGAACTCTCCGGCCTTGCGCAGGAAGAGTCACGGGTGTGAAAGACATGATAGGGGAAGGGGAGTTGACAGGGATATCAGCCGCACCGCCAATGAGGGGAGTGTTTGGGAATTCCATGTTGAGGTATCGTGTTGTCGATGAGGATCAAGGTATTATTGATTTTCAGATGAGATGGATCAATGCTGGTATGCTGTAAATTGTAAAGTAGAAAGCGATGGTGAGACGTATTATCTCGCCGGTTGGGTAAGAAGTCACTCTATTTATATATCAAGACACTCTATAGGAGCTCCAACTAAGTCAGATTGATCATCTGCACGAAGTAAGCAATTCAACTGAACATGAACAACAGAATCCTTTGAAATGATGGTAACTGTTTGACCAATCAGAGCTGGATTGCCGTCATTTTTCTGGCTGCTGATTGGCTCTTTGACGTGGCCGCATCCCGGACAATTGTACTTGTCCGCTACCAGGACTTAACACGGACTTCCTAACGGATATAGTCTGTGATTTCTCAGCTGGATACTAATGGTCGCCATCACATTTCGGATATAGCTAAACACCGTAGACCATATTGAATGCTATCGGACTTTAGTTGGTGCTTTCAATCTGATGTCGGAGGTGGTACTTTTTCGCTCAGGATTACAGTGAGTAACCCTCTTTCTGACCTGCAGCAACAATCAATCTACTCATTTCCGCTACAAGGTCTTCGATGAATGCCAAGTGAGAAATCTCCGCGACAGTTAGTCTCCGAATGGGAATCTGCCGAATTAGCCTTGTAAAATCTTGTAGAAGCGTCAAGTTGCTGGAAACCGAGTTTGTCTGTGTGTTGACCAGCGCGATAGAAAAGACGGTAAAGATAGCTGTCATGGGATAGAAGAGAATAATCCTTGGATCATAATCAGTAACTGATAAATGGGAAAACCTGATGAGTGATAATTGAAAGCCATACCAAAAGCATTCATGAGCAACAACTGGCAAAGCCTTCTCCAGATACGTCAAGATCGACTTGGAAGCATCGATCAACAATTGCAAATTCGCCTCATGGCCGTCTCCGACCAGGCCAGCTGCAGGGCTAAACATCCGGCATCGAGCTTTGTGAATTAAAATGACACAATGATGATACGAGAGGCGAAGCATTATAGCCTGTGTATTCGTATGCGCATCCACAGGGGTCTTGTCGAGGAAGGAGAGCGTCGGGCGATGATCTAGCGGTAAGGTAAGACGCCAAACCTCTAATTCCTCATCTAAATACCGAATTCGTCTCAAAATCTCGGCTTCGGACTGTCTCAATGCGCTCATCGAATAAAGATCGTCGTGTATGCGAGACTTGATGATGGATAGCCTGATATCCCACGGGTAGAGCGGTACAGTTGCGGGATTGTATGGGGAAAATTGGCTGAGGCTGAGGATGTTGGAGTTTTGCATTTCGGCATAGTTGATAGGGAGAGATAGGTCGCAATGAGCATCGTTTATGGCAGGTGGCTGGGCGATTCTGTGACATAAATCTTTGTCCACGGAGTAACAAATCCAGAAAAGATCGCGCCTGTGATGGTTGATGTTTCCTTTGTCGTAAGGTTCTGTGGTCGGAGGTGAGATGTGTGCCTGGAGTTTAAAGATCATCCGGGATGCGATGGAGATCAAAAACGATGCTGAGTGGAGGTCTCCAACAAAGTACTTATATATAATCTGCCCGAAAATTAATATGATGGGTCGTCTTGGTGCGTCTTCTGGATGTGCTCACCAGCATTGTCACGGCTTCAAGACCGTCCGTTGTTATCTCCCGCAGCATCACAGGTAATGATCTTTCTATCTCCTTCACGTTTTGTTTTAGTAAAGACGGGTCAACCTCTGCAACATCATGCCCGAATACATCGCTCATCAGAAGCATGGCTCTTACACAAGCTGTGGCACTAGTCGCACCACTATGCCTATCTGCGGGATCAAGAGCGTATTTGTATGCAAGAGGTAATGTTGTAGAATGAAAGCGATGTAGGCTGAAGATCGGAAAGACAAGGAATTGTGCAGATGAAGCAAATTCGGTAGCAAAGTCCCTCACGGCGTCGAAGTTAACGGGGTAAATATTGTCTTTTGGTGGTGAAGACTGAGGACTATGTGGTGAGGCACTTTGATGGCTTGGGAGGAACTTGTTCGTGAGTGTTGATCCGGTTGTAAGTTGTATCCAGTTTTGGCCGACGTCGCTGAAGAATGGTAGACCGTTCAAAAGTTGAAGGCCTTCTAGATATGAATAACGGCATTCTGTATCAGAAATGTCTGGGACTGCAAGGATATTGGCGTCAATTCAAACTGATCTTACTAAGAGGCAAGAGCGAGGATGGAACTTACAATCGGAATTCGGATTGTCCAAGGCGTCATGGTAGGGTTCTGCTCCGGACCCTTGGGTACTTAGCGGTGAGACATTCACAGATCTGTCAACTCCGTCATTCAGGAACGATCAAAAATAGAAATACTTCACTCCCATGGATCCACTAAAGACTTGTGATAATACAGTATAGATGGCTTATTGGGAGAATTTCGACTGATGACAAAAGTATTTACCTTGGCACAGAACCTCTCGCCTTTATGGCTTGCTTATAGGAGCAATACAAGTTGTGATGCTTACAGTAGTCGCATCGAGGGACAGCTCTATCGCAATGGATCTGAAAGACTCGAATAAGTCCAGCACAATATAAGAACACCAAAGTCAGGGAGAAGAAGAGACAAAGAATGGGCAATGAAGGTAGGTCGGCGTTGGAGAATGAGTAAGCCTTACCTTTTTCTTGCGACAAGAGTCACATGACTTCGGTTTTCTACCTCTCGCGGATTCCGGCATTGTTGCTGTATCAGGTAGGTGTGTATGATCCTACAAGATCTTGTTTACTGGCTATTTTTGCGGGCGTGTTGCAGGAATG
This sequence comes from Fusarium armeniacum, assembly GCA_013618295.1. Taxonomy (NCBI): domain Eukaryota; kingdom Fungi; phylum Ascomycota; class Sordariomycetes; order Hypocreales; family Nectriaceae; genus Fusarium; species Fusarium armeniacum. The sequence goes on from JABFER010000037.1 coordinate 101,532, forward strand.
AGCTCGTGTCTGGCATCTTTTCACTCAATTTTCCGCTTATTAATACAGACTAGTCCAAATTGAGTAAGTATCGATCGTGACGTGAGTCGAAGTTCGGCAGTTGAACATACCCAGACAGTTTCCAACTTAACCCTAGCACAACTCGATTCTGTTGTTAACTCATTTCGAGAGAATTGAATGCTATTTAGAAGTTTTCTTTTCAAATCATTGCAATCTGGTCACCGTTCTACGGTACTTTAAAAACTCGACACTTGTGGATTTTTAAAGTAAACAAAAGTGGTCGTGGACCCGCTGAATCAGCGGCAAATACTTCCATGACATGTACGATAGGAACGAATCTACGATCTTTAACGAGGCCCACACAATGAGGAATCGTAGTTTGAGCCAGATTTTGTCCATATAAATAACGAACAAGGTGGATTCACCTAGTTCTCATCATCAATCACTTTCTTCTCAATTCACAATATCCCTTCAATCCTACATCCTTCATCACACCGCCAATATTCCAGAATGGCTCAAGAAACTTCCCAGAAGAAGAGGGTTGTCATCATCGGCGCAACCGGTCTACAGGTAAAGCCTTCTTTCAACATCCAGCTTTCCTCAATCCTATATCTAACACACTGTCTCTCACAAACAGGGAGGTTCTGTCGCAAAGTTCCTCGTCCAATTCCCAGACCGTTACATGATTCGCGGCTTGACTCGCAACACTTCCTCCCCAAAGGCCCAAGAGCTCACCAAACTCGGCATCGAAGTCCAGCAGGCCGATGTTGATAACCCTAAAAGTCTTCAGGACGCGTTCCACGATGCTCACATCATCTACGCCATGACAGATTTCTGGCAGCATATGTCTGGCACTAAAGAAGAAGCCCAGGGCAAGTCCATCATGGACATTGCTGCTGAGCTGCCGCACCTTGAACACCTCATTTGGGCAGATCTTCCGGACGCCAATACAATCTCAGGGGGAGTTTATCCTCATGTTTATCACTGGCAGAGCAAGGCTGCTGTCACGAAATACATCCAGAAGGAGAAGCCTGACTTGTGGAAAAAGACTACGACTGTGCTTTTCCCTAACTACTTAGAGAACTGTCTTACTCAGCCAGGCACATATCTTCCTATTAAGGTACGTAGGCTTTCTTAACCCATAGCAGCATTTTTGACCAAGTTGAATAGCAAGCGGACGGAACTTACCTGAGGTCTTTCGTGTTGCCCGAGACTACGCCTCTCCCCAATGTAGCCATCTCTGACACAGGCAAGTTGGTGCAGTATATTCTCGATCATCCCGAGCAATGTCTTGAAAAGTCTATCGCCTTTTACTCCGAAGCAATTTCAGAAGGCGACAAGATTCACTCTATGGCTGAAGGTATATACCGAAAGAATCTTCGAAATAGTCACCAACTAATCTTTTGAAGCATACAACATCGAGATTCGTTACCACGAGATGTCTTCGGATGAATTTCAAAGTATCCTCAAGAAGTATATGGGTGATGTGACTGCTTTGGACTTTACCGAGCAGCTTCTCATATTCCGAGATTTCGGAATGATTTATGAACGGTCGGAGTTTCTCCAGGCCAACCAGGTAAGAACCAGATGAACTGAGGAGATGATCTGTTCTAATGTGGATACGACAGCTGCCCGGACTCAAGTTGACGACCTGGAAGGAGTTTATGGAAGCCAACGACTTGCATTCTTATATGACTAGTGCTTAATTGGCTCTCTTCATCATGATGTCTGTACACGTGCCATGACGGGATAAATAGAAATGGAATTTGGACTAAAAGTTATCCAGTTTGTTATGCTTCCACACTGTCTAAATTTGCGACATCAACTCCCAGGGATAATGAAGTCAGATAGGAAGCTCATGTCTAAGGGATAGAAGAAGGATTAATTTATGGTGAAAGGCTTCTAAGCATTATTTACCGATGTCTGTTTAATATTACTGTCTTATCTTTTAAACTATGAGGCTATGTGTTTTACCAGTTCTGAGTGGCTTATAAAGTATACCTGAACCCTTCCCGACCCTCGCACAGATACTTGCCATCATTAGCCTGCCGGTTGTTATGGCGGAGGACAAGCATAGTCAAAGCAGCAACGACAACAGCCGCAATATTGATCGCCATCACGGCAATAATGCCTGGAAGATAGTTGGGCGCATCTTGTTGACCTGATTATGTTAGCCACGTAAAACAGATAGTGCAGGACATTTCTTACGAAATACCATGCTAGAGTAGATACCCCCAACACCGCTGACACTGATCATGATACCTGTAGATACCGCACGCCGTGCGTCACCAACAATGTTATTAGCCTGCCAGGCCAATGTTGTCACAACAAGACCATTAGCGCCAGCAACTCCCAGGAAGGTGCCGATATATCTGGGTGTGGGAGAGTCGAGGAATCCAGTCATGCAAAGTCCAATGATGCCAACAAGACCTTGGAAGATGACAAAGGGTCCGCGCATTTGAAACTTGTCAGCAAGCCATGAGATAGTCATGGCCTCCACGACGGCAAACAGGGCAGGAGGAGTGCTGAGGATAAATGACAGCTCAAGAGAGTACCCAAGACCGCCTCGGAGGATAATGGGGAGGAAAAAGAGGAAAGCATATACTCCAACAGCACCAGCCATGTACATAAGAGAAAAAGCCCACGGCTTCCAATCAGCGGCAGTTGTCGCTAGAATCGTCATTGTTACCTTCTCATGTTCCTCGGGGCCTCGATCCTCAGCTAACCGGGCCTTTACGAACGTGCGCTCCTCAGCAGTAAGGAACGTGTTTCTGTCCGAGTCGGGAAAGTCGACGATGATGAACCACGAACCGATACCAGCGAGAACCGTTATGGTACCTTCGATGATGAAGATCCAGCGCCATCTGGATGTGTTAGTCTCAGGCTCTTAAAACTTGGGTCTATATGAACCGACCCCTTGTAATGATGATGCTTGGAGATCTGGATCAGGCCATATGCAAGAATGTTGGCGAATGCTGATAGTGCAGAAGCTGTGAGGAAGAAACCAGCCATGCGCTTCTGCACCTCGTATCGCTTGTACCAGGAAGAAACAAGATATACACAACCTGGATGATATGAGTAAGACAAGTCCAATTCAACTCAAGGACAGACAACTTACCTGGGAAGAATCCAGCCTCAAAAACTCCAAGCAACGATCTGAGAATAGCAAGACCGATCCAGTTGTGCAGAAAGCCAATGCCCAGAGAAACCAAGCCCCAGGCAACAGCCAGAAATGCAAGCCAATTTGCAGCGCCAAGTTTGTGGATAAAGGCATTGCTGGGAATTTCGAAGATAATGTAACCGATGAAGAAGACCATGAGAGCGATGGAAACTCGGTTTCCTTGTGCGAGACCAAGGTCTTCGTCCATCCCCGAAATGCGAGCGACTGCGACGTTGGATCGATCCACAAGTGCGATGGTGTAAAGACATCCTAAAATCGGCAATAGTCGAGAGTCGATCTTTCGAAGAACTCTTTTCTCGAATTTGGTATCTCGCGTGATTTCACCGTGGTCTCTGGACTCCGTGCGCTCTATCTGTTGGCTCTCTTCCTTCAACATATCAATGTCATGTTCGTTGGCCATAGTGAAGATGAATGTAGATGATGTAGGTAGTGTTGATATCAAATTGTCGCTTCTCGTATGGGACGGGAGGAATTCTTATACATTGCCAGCTTTTACTAAAGTGATCGTTGTTGCATGACTCGAGAATCCGGGGTAACGAAGATTACCTTAGTCTGTACTCTACCAAGATGAACGCGATATCGGGCCTGGCCATCGGCTATGGACCATAGCCGATGGAAGATAATCTCGTTCAAGACATCTCCACCAAAACCGACAAATAGAAACTTGGCCTTCATGCACTGTTGCGATGAAGGAATGCGGGGTAGGTTGTTTGCTATCCCAATCTAGCCAAGGCTAGATAGATGTCCATGGAGGCTTTGCTACTGTCGGTAAAATACCCCAGATCGTTCCAAAGTCGACACAATCGCATCTCACTGTTACACACAATGGAACTGTCACGCATGCGCCTGCAGCCAAGGGGTATAGGTGTAGGCATGAGCCGTGAGCCCAATTCTGGTAGGAAAAGAAGCACTGCCTGTCAACGCTGCAATAAGAGGCGGACGAAATGTGATGGGTCCATCATTGGCGTCCCCTGCTCTGCCTGCAAAAAGAGTAACAATCACGCCCAGTGCGCTCTTATACAGTCTAAGCGCAGGAGGTATGTTATTTTCAACCCATGATAGTATTGATCTGATGTTGGCTTGGTAGAGGACCTGATGGACGTTACACTTTGGAGCCTGTTGCCAGTTCCGAATCTCTTCGAAACCCAGAAAATGTCGGCGTAAATAACACGATAGACAGCAGTATGGACCCTTCTTCCCCAAGACCTGAGCATATAACGAGGGATGGATGCGATAGGCCACTGTCTTCAGCTCAAGCTGGAAGTCCATCACAGTCAACAATACAGCCAAGTGTAGTTGGTGAAAGCTGGTACGCATCATATGTCATGAGAGGTTATACTCCTGGTCACAGCAGTGTCCATCGACCAATTGGCGAATGTAACGAGACTGTCCAAGATGTCACCTTCGCTAAGAGGACGAATGAGGTCTCGAGGATCTTACCACAACCTCATGATAAGCCTAGCTTGTCTGATCTTCCAAGGCCAGATATGGTAGACGCTCTGATTAAAGCTTACTTTGACCGGTTTCATGCTTTTTGCCCGATTCTCAGCAAGAGGCTTTTCTTCAAATCTATATACGAAGGCAACGTATCTGGAACATTATTAAGAAGCATTCTCTTCGTTGCATCCTTACACTGCGATCGAGAGGTTCTTCATCGCATGGGGTACAGCACCCGCTTGGATGCCAACCATGACCTATTTACCAATGCAAGCGCTTCTTTCGATATGGATAGAGACTCAACCCGCCTTGATATGATACTATCTTCCTACCTTTTACACTGTTGGTTCGGAAACCCCACGGCTTACCGGGACTGCCATTGGTGGATTGCTGCTGCCATTCGATCTGCGCAGTGTACAGGCTATCACAGAAGTACTACCAATAGTCAGATGTGCTCTGAACAGCGATCCAGATGGAAGAGGGTCTGGTGGTGTCTATATGTAAGTGCTCACCATAGGCAAGTGGCGTCTCCTAACGAACCAGGTTCGTGACCGTCAAATCGCGATATCAACGGGTGCGCCCATGGTGATCAACGATATGGACTATGACGTTGAAGAACTCGTTCTGGAGGACCTCGAAGACGAGAGTGCGGAGACAGCTCAATACATCGTTGCGCAGGTCAAACTGAACAAAACAGGCAAGCTACCCCATACATCTAGGGGTCTAACGGTACTGACTTCATAGTGGCCCGAATGTACTTTTTGCATTGTTCGCCCTCACGACTTCCCCTGAGCAAGGATTTGGCTGTTTGTCAAGAGGCCATACATGACATCAGGACAACCTTAATATCATGGCATGACGACTGTCCAGCACTGAACTTCTCGAACGGGAATCATCATTTGAGCTTGACACTTCAAGTCTGTTACCAGTAGGTATTGCGTCTCCTCAAATGGCATTCCACTTATCTCATCGTCCAGTTACTACGCGATAAACCTGTATCAGAGACTACAAAGACAGTGCAGTAAGTCTAGGGAGACGAAGCTCGTAGTGGATGCTGCAACACAAGTATTCGAACTTGTGGAAAACTCACTCTTATACTGGACGCCAGAACATTTCCCTATGATTTAGTAAGTCAGCTAGAGATTTATAGCTCTGTTGCTAACTGGTGTGTAGTGTGTCCGCTCTATTTTCTGCCATGATGGCTCTTGCTGTAGATGGAACTACTATAGCACCGAGGAGTGACCAGATGTTTGCCAAGATCCGCCGCGGCTTACTTGCTTTGAAGCAGTTCGAGCAAGTTTATAATCTTGCACGATGGATCAGGAATTTCTTCATGGATATCTTGAATCGATCTGAGTCTCAAGTGGGGGGCCGAGGGGAGGTTCAAGCAGCCAGCCCATCTGGTAACGGAAATACAACCGAAATGCAAGTCACAGAGGCATCGGTCGGAAATTCCCCAAGCCAGGAGCAGCCAGCCAATTTATTGGCGGGAAAACCATTACAGACGAATCAGCCGACATTTGTTGCGTCCGATCCGGCTCTTGGAGACTCCACATTCATGCTTGGCCAAGATCCTGGGGAGGTCAGCGTAGAAGGGGGAGGTTTCTGGCCAACATATTTGGCGAGCGGAGTCTTTTCAAACACCAGTTCTGGGGATTCTATTGACTTCCCACAATCCGATTCAACTCAGTATCAAGCCATGTACTTTCTAGCTGATCTAGGGATAGCTAATGTTAGTTCTGGACACTTCTATGATGGGTGAAATGCTGGGGCGGATGGCCACGGTTCGGACATGGCAACTATATAACCTCAGTAAACGAGCAATTACATTGACGTTACCTAGTGTCGGGCTTAACTTTGTAGGGAATCATATCGGGCTGTAGATCTGGGCCCTTGGTTTGCTTGACTGTCAGGGAGGAGTCTTTGATGCCTGCACCATAACGCGGGGTAAATCTGACTAGTGGTTACTGTATTATCTAGTGGTTGTACTGCCAAGCCCGATCAGGCTTGTCGACCATAGCCGAAGGTTCCCAGCACATTGCCGTAAGAGGAAATTTGTAGACACCATAGCCGATGTCGATAGATCCGCGTAGACTCATCAACGACGGAACTCATATATACAAAACAGAGGGTCTGATCCAGCACGAAAGAAACGCAGAGGGTCTGTTAACATACTTCTTCATCTTTACATAGTTCTCTACTCAGTTTCTGGAATCATATTCCCCTTCGCTGGTCATGTCTGTTGCCCTAAAGCTCTTACGAGGTGCACGTACAAGCTGTTCATCTTCAATAATACGCCTTCCATGTCAACGGTATAGATCACTGTCAAAAGCGACTTCACCATTGGCATCATATAGAAATGGTTCAGGTAGCCAAACAGGTAGGGTTATGTCGCTCTTTTGTAGATGTTGCTCAACTTGCTTACTTGTCCATCGCAGGGGCTTACATGCTCGGACTTGCCGCAATTGGTGCTGCTTGTACAACGATTGTAATTCCTTGGTTAGAGAAGAAACCACAGTATTCCACACAACCACTAGCGAGTACTCCCAAGATACAACACGACATCACTGCGACCAATATCAAAGCCGCAACCAAAGAGTTCGCAGCGCTGCTAGGTGCTGAAAACATATCCACAGACCAAGCAGACCTTGTTACGCATTCCGGATCCGACTACCAGTCTTATGCTTGGACCGAAGAAAACGCCATCTGCTCCAATGTCGTTCTCTATCCAGAGACCACTGAACAGGTCTCGGAGTTGATGAAGATTTGTTTCCGGCGCCGATTGCCGGTGACGCCTTATTCTGGTGGCACATCGATCGAGGGCCAATATATTCCGCATTTTCAAGGAATTTGCGTTGACTTTGGTCGAATGAGTAGCGTCGTGGAGCTCAACAAGGATGATTTAGATTGCGTTGTGCAGCCAGGTATCGGCTGGATGGATTTGAATGAAGAGCTCGCAACACATGGACTCTTCTTCCCGCCCGATCCAGGCCCAGGTGCCATGATTGGAGGAATGGTTGGAACAGGTTGTTCCGGTACTAATGCTGCGGCGTATGGAACTATGAAAGACTGGGTATTGTCGTTAACAGTGGTCCTAGCTGACGGTACGATCATCAAAACTCGTCAAAGAGCTAGAAAGTCAAGTGCAGGCTACGATTTGACAAGAACATTTATCGGAAGCGAAGGGACATTGGGTCTAGTCACTGAGGCGACACTGAAGCTTGCAGTTAAGCCTCCTTGTGAAGCAGTGGCCGTATGCACGTTTCCATCGTTACGCGATGCTGCCTCCGCAGTGCGAGATGTCCTTTCAGCAGGCATTCAGGTCGCAGCTGTTGAAATCCTGGATGATGTTCAGATGAAAAGTATCAACGACTCTGCCTTGACCAGCATAAAGTGGAAAGAGGAGCCAACCTTGTTCTTCAAGTTCACCGGCAGCGATGACTTTATCGTTCAGCATCTCGCCAAAAAGGTTGGCGTCATCACAGAACGGAATCACAGCACGGCATATACCTTTGCATCAGACGAAAACGAGCGGAACGAGCTGTGGTCAGCAAGGAAGAACGCGCTTTGGAGTATGCTTGCTATGAGAAAGTCGCCAACAGACAAGGTCTGGACGACTGACGTGGCAGTCCCGATGAGCAGACTTCCAGACATTATCGACTTTGCCAAAGACGACATTGAGAAGTCAGGCTTACTCGGATCGATAGTCGGACATGTGGGTGATGGCAACTTTCATACTTTGCTGCTATTCTCAGAAGATAAACGACATGTAGCGGAAGGCGTCGTCCACCGAATGGTTGACAAGGCGATAGAAATGCAAGGGACAGCTACAGGCGAGCACGGTGTTGGGCTTGTCAAGAGAGACTACCTTGAGAAGGAACTTGGTAAGGAGACTGTGGATATGATGCGATCGGTAAGTTTTGCGACCTATAACCATGCGTAACAACGTTGGCTAATCTCGGGGACACAGATGAAGAACGCGTTTGATCCAATGTGTATATTGAACTGTGATAAAGTGGTTCGCATGCAACCCTGTGATACTCAGACATACAAACACACGTTGGAGGAGGCTCTTCCTTGATAATTTCCAAATTTAGTTGTAAAAAGTATCTTTGATGCCAAGTGAAACAATCTTTCCTATCTTTGTGTTATGACAAACCCAACGTGCTGCGCTGTGACGATGTTCTGACGCTACACGGCCCACGAGTTTAGGAAAACAGATAATGACCAACTGTTTGACCCGGCAAAGTCGAGTTTTCAACCGCAAGGTGTTGATAAATGCCTAACACGGAATGAACACAGCTAATTTGAATCAACCGAATGTTTCATCAACCCTAGAAGATACTAGTTGTGAGTTATCTTCTATTTATATAGATAGTGGTATCTGTGCAGGGTAGCATCGTAGACATGACTTGAGTTTCAAGGGGGTCGTTTTTCAGTCAGAAACCTTACCTGACTAGACAGTGGAGAATGATGACAAAGCGAGAACCATAATCGGAAAAAGTATAGTCCGTTATCGCTTGCCATCAGTTGAGGAATGACTAACCCGACAACAGCGATGTCATGGAATAAGATTTGCTTACTTGGCAATATCGAGACTGACGAACACGGTTATAGCCTTACGAAAAGATAGTCACACGCCTATGTCTCCAAAGGAAAGACTATCTCTCGCTCTTATGTCTGTTTGTTCCCGAGATCCTGGTTACCTAAGATGCCAAGACCTTGGGGGGCTGAGCTAACCAAGTTCGAAACCAAACCCCCACCTTGTAACAACGTGGGCAGGAGTTTGCCAATTTAATCCTGTATCACTTTTTCCAAACAACTTCTGTCGGTGAAATCGCCCTTCCACCCTTTCCAACTAAACGCATCTTGACTATTGCCACTACATAGAGAAACGCTGCATCCGTTACAGAGGACTTATACTACAAGCACGCCGTATTGCGCTTTATGTCTGGGGCGGTTCGCGTTATAACAGCAGTTTCCTGCACGACTTCAGCTTACCTCGACTGACATGACTGAAGCTGAGAAGCCATCCAAATGGAAACGAGCGCGCGTTCCAAAGGTCAGGTCTGGCTGTACTACTTGGTAGGTAGGAACAACTCTACCATAAGATCAAGGCTGACAACGACAACAACAGCAAGTATGTGGTTCTCTCAGTGCTCCTAAAAAGAAAACCAAAGTAATAACCTTGACTGCCTAGAATCCGCCATTTGAAGTGTGACGAGACAAGACCCGAGTGCCTTCGTTGCGCGAAGGATAAGCGGACATGCGATGGTTATGAGATGCCGGTCCACTACAGGCCCAGGGTCAAGAAGACACAGCAAGACGGTGTAGTCCGTCCAGTCCAGCCTTCTTCAAAACTGCTGGTTCCAGCAGGTCTATCACCAGAAGCCTTTGGATCAGCCATGGAACTGGATCTTTGCTACCATTTCCGAACATGCACCGTTTTAGAACTAGTGAGCTCCTTGAGTTCAATGAGTTTTTGGCAAGATTATGCGCTACCGCTTAGCCAAGACTCCAAACCCGTCAAAGCAGCGGTTGGCGCGTTGGGAGGCGCCCACAAAGCCTTCAAACTCCAAACGCAGACCGATTCGTTGACGCAGTCGCTTGCTCAATCTTACGAGGTAGCGTCAATTCAGCAGTACAACAAAGCTATCAAGATTATGCAGGAGTACATGAATTTGCCGGAAAGAAATGTTCAGGTGGTTCTGACATGCTGCTTGATCTTCATCTGCACCGAGAGCTTGTATGGGCGGCATGCAAATGTCGCTCGGCATCTAGAGGCTGCATTTTCATTATTGAATACTCATCATATGTCGAACCATGGCTTTGGAGACAGAGATCAGAACGATCGAAGCGATTTAGACAAATTTATGGAAAATATTGGTCCTTCGTTATGTGGTCTTGCATCCGATCTCTTTTTCTACATGGGTGACAGATACTCATCAAAGCTTGTATCAGAGCTACAAAACTGGCTCCTCAGACAAGACCCAAAATATTTACAGGAGCCCGGAGCCCCGTTTCTATCAGCCCAGGCTGCGGCATCATCGGCGCCGCGAATGGAAATGATCTGTGGAACAGCCATGTATGCCGAGTGTATCATGTGTTTGACTATGGGCCATCTCTGTGGCACGAATGCCTCAGTGTGCAGGCGCTTCGAACAAGGCTTGGATCCAGAGTCTTTCTTCCGGTACTGGAGCGCACGTTACACCGCGTTCAAGCTGAACTTCGATCCTTCGACAGCTTCACCAGCAGAGCTGTTCCGTTTCAAGGTGCTTGAACTCGAGGAGGCAACTTGGCATGCGACGTTCAAACCAAACTCGAGGAAAGGCAATCTTGAAACATCAGACTGCATTGAGATCTTAAAGAAAGCCGAGTCAGTTATTGAGCTTTCGAAAAATGAAACAGGTCACATTTTCAACTTCCAGGCGAACCTTATACCCCCAATCGCCTATGTTATTATATCATGTCAGGACGAGAAGATTCAGTGGGAAGGTGTTAGACTTCTCCGCCGTCTTGGCAGAAGAGAAGGTGTTTGGGATAGCAAGAAGGTGGCCGATATTTACGAGAACATGATCATTGCAAAGGCGAACAAGTTGTTATCCTGGGATGATATCCCTGCTGATGTACCGCAACTTACCCAGTTGCTAAGTTCGGTTAAGCTGGCGCAATCGCCGGAAAGTCCTAAGTAGACAGTGGTACTCGGAGTTATTGTGTTGCCTTTATACATGGTTGGGCATTGATAAACGGACAAAGGCAACAGGCATCGTTAATGCAGCAAAGTAGTCAAACATAATATAGTCAAATTATATTCTCAAAGTTATGTGAACGTCTTGGTAACTTGAAATTATTCGCCAACTAAATCATAGCCAAGAAGAAAGCCGCACCAACAAATGCAGACATGTACCAATTCGGTCTGGAACCAAAAGCCGCCGCGTTATCCTCCGCTGCAGCAGTCTCGTTAGCAATGATAAACGTGGGATCGTAATTCTTGACATCTGTGTTGTTTGACTTTCCGTCCCAGCAGTATCTGTCAAAACACGTGCTGCACTCCTTGGGAACAGTCTCATTGGCCTTCCACCAACTTCGGCTCATGATAGCGCAGACGACACATGTGGGCCATTCCTCATCAATCGTGCCGTTTCCTTGAGTGGCACCGTTCAGGGCATTGAGAATGATACTATCACGCTCAGGGATAGTGTAGGAGAGATCGAAGGTGGAGACATTGCTCAAGAAAGTGTATGGTGCATTGGGAATATAGAACACAAGTGGAGGAGGAAATTGGCCGTCCTTAAGCGTAAAGTTGTTTGCATCACAGCCAAAGAGTGTTGGGCGTTGGTTCAACTTCTCGTTGATAAAAGTCTCAGCTGATGGAATCGAGGGAAACTGAGTTCCGTTTCCTAAGCTGGAATCCACACGATCGTATGTCGCACGAAGAGCAGTGCCGTTGGGCCAGTTCGTTTCTGTGTCTGCTGAAGAATCGATGGCAAAGATAATGTCGACTCCACGAATAGGTTGAATCAAAGGATGGAGCGGGATGTTCTGCAGATCCTCTCCTCCGTCGACAAGAGTCAATTGATGGTCCTTGGCATTGTAGCTTTTGCCTGTTGGGTTCCACTGGTAGAATGGATTGGGGGAATAATCCGCAATATCCTCGTCGTTGGTGTCCAAAGCTTCCAGGACTCCCTTGATAGCCTTTACGACAATTGAGGGAATATCGTTTTCCTCGCCGATCTTGGTGATGTTGTTGAGCAGGAACTGATTGAATAGCGAAGAGGAAGTGCCCATGACGAATCCAAACTGATCAAAACCACGCACACATTCGCCACTCTTGTTGATAGTTCCATTTGTAAAGTTGGAGCCGATATACTCCGTGGGAACAAATCCGTAACTAGTGGGATCCCACGTTCCGAACTCGAAGGGGTTAAACTCGTAAACGGTTGCGTTGAGTGAAACGATTTGTTGGCCAGGAGCACGACCATCGGCGACGAGGATGGGAAATGGCGTATCTGCGTCTTTGAAGTTGGAGGTATCGGCGATGGAGGAGAAAGTATACGCAGGACCTCCCTCGGAGGCATCGATCAGCTGGTAAGAGAGAGCACGACCCCACCAGTCAGTAAGTGTTGTGTTCCATCCATCGGCCTTTTCGTCAACAGCGTCCTTGATGTCATCCCAGTATTCAGCCGTGTTCAATACGCTGAAGCCTGACTTTTCGGGTCCTTTGAAAATAGAACGATCAAAAGCCCAGATGTCTGAACTCTTATCACCCTTTTGTAGCTCTGGAATCGTGCTGAAGTTATTGGCAAAGATAGACCCAACAAGCCAACCACCTCCTGACAGACCAGCCAGATAAGTAGAGGATTGTAAAAGACCACTAATGGGACCAGATTTGTTGTTGCGTGAGTCAGCAGCAGAGATGAAGCCTGCTCCATTCATCAATGCTCGGTATCCACCACCAGAAGCGGCGATGGCGATGTTGGGTAGCGCAGTCGCATTGTTTTTGTTTTCCTCGATCCACTTTTCGGCGTCGAAACCTGAGATGTTGACTCGAGACAACAAGTCCTTCATTGGATCAATTGTGTTGTTCCTTCTCCGACGAACCCAGGCCTCTTCCTGATCTGAAAGGCCATCGGCAAGGCGGACTTTGGGGCGCGTTGAAGGGCAATCAACCACCTTTGGAGCATATCCACCACTCGGAGAATTTGGAAGAGCCCGGATGCTTAGGGATTTGCCAATAGCTGCTGGTGAGCCTAAACCCGAGTCATCCGGAGTAGCAATGGCCGCGCTGGTAAGCCATAGTGTAAGGGCGAGAGGGCCAAGCATGTCGTCTGTTGTGACAATGCAGCGTCTGAATATCCAATAACTATGAAACTCTTAAAAATTAATAAAAAGACTTATGGGGATTTTGCTATTCAAGTAGGTGTAGAAATTTGCACCGCCTCGAGGCTGAAGGGGGGCGCCGTAAGAAATACGAGGGTGCAGGTGTGATAGGACAAGTAAGCGGGAGATTCCTTGAATCCTACTCCATATAAGCGGCCTGAGCACATGTTAGACGTCACGTAGAGAATGAACGTGAATGGCTGGCGTGACGCGTCTCACAGAGGCTGGCTCAGGTCAGCTTGTTTAGAGATCTCGTTCAGCTGCTAGCCACAAGAATCTGGACCAATCCCAATTGTCTGTGGCAGTGAATACGCGGATGAGTTGTCCCATCTCGGATCGATCGGCAATCAGCTAACTAAGCCCCGTCCGTTTTTGAAGATGACGTGTTGGACTTTTTAGGTAATCTTTAAAACGGATACGGTGAAACGAATCACAAATGAATGGACAAGAGAAGCAGTGGAACGGTTGAAGAGTGGCTCTTGTTGGCCTGACAATTACTGCCATACCGGATGCACCGGTTACCAGTAGCGGTACCCGTTAATGATTAAGATTGAGCCACTGGAATGAAGAAAAAACACATCAGCGTTCCCACAACATGTGAAATGTGGTACAAATTAGAGTTTGCAGCCGAGATTATCACCGGAAAGTTCCTATCATCCATACATTTACATTGAGTCCACGCATCAGGGTGTTAGGAAAATTGACCGCTAGGAGCATAAGAGACGAAAAAGTTAGGTTAGTTTATGCTACTTAGGTCAGGCCTTTTAGGTTGCTTATTTTTAGACCCTAACTCTCAAATGCCAACTTTTCTGGGACCCAGTAGCCACGTTACGCCTTCTCTTCGTGCACAATACTCTCACCCTGCTTGCCATAAACCTCCTCTCCAGCCCGTCGTTGCGCGATAATATCATCTGTCTGTCGACGCCATGTCCGAGGCATGCCTTTTTGACTGAATAGTATATCCATGTCCTCGAGAGAAATACCCTTGGTTTCTGGAACGAGGAAGAAAGCAAAGACAATACCAAAGACTACAGAACATGCAAATAGAAGAAATGTTCCATATGTGATGTTGGCCATCATATAAGGAGTGGAGTACACGATGGTGAATTGACCAAGCCACTGGGCACATGTTGTGAAAACGAGACAAATAGATCGAATGGCCATCGGGAAGACTTCAGCACTGAAGAGATGTGTTAGCAATTAGGTTGCAATGGAGAGAAGAAGAAACGGCTTACCAAAAGATCCAAGGAACTCCATTCCAAGAAATTGCATAGAATATAGCAAAGATGTAAACCATAACAATAGCCACATAGGCACCAGGGGTCTTCTCTGCCGGGACCATTCCCGCGTCAAAAGAACCTGAAAGCTTGGAGTAAATTCCAAGGTAAAAAAGTGCGATCGCTGCCCCGGTTGATCCAATCATCAATGACTGACGACGGCCGAGAGCGTCGACGCCCCAGATCATGTAAAGGCATGTAGTACTCGCCTTCACAATACCAAAGATACCAGTCGCTAGGAGTCCAACACTCGTTCCAGTGAAGCCGATGGACTTGAAGATAGAAGGAGAGTAATAGTTGAGCGCATTGATGCCTGACATATTCTGGATGAACATGAGAGCGATGCCTAGAAGAAGACGAGGTCTGTTCGCAGGTCCCACCACTTCACGTAGTTTCGCCAAGAAGCTCCTATCAGCCCCCATAGCTTTCTCTTCTTCTATCTGGTTCAGAACAGTGTCAATCTCCCAGTTGAGGTATGCGTGGTCAGCGGGCAGTTGTCGAAGACGTTGAAGAACCTTGCGAGCCTGGTCGGTCCGTCCGGCGTTTAGCAGCCAACGAGGAGACTCAGGCTGGAAGAACATGCAGATAACCAGCAGAGTGCCTGGAGCAAGTTGAAGCCCAAAGGGAATGTGCCACTGTGCATCGGATGTCGGGGAAATGTGGATGTTCACTCCGTAATTAACCCAGAAGCCTATGATCTGCGAGAACTGCAGGAAGATTTCGAAAATACCAACGAGACGTCCTCGGATAGCAGGTGGACCGGACTCGGAGATGTAGACAGGAATGATCATGGACGATGCACCGACAGCAAGACCTGTGTTTGATAGGATTAACGGTTTCCTCAATGATCGTTAGAAGGGTGAAGGGAAGACATACCAGTAAGGACACGACCAGCATAGATGAAAGACAATTTGCCATCAGCAACGAGTTGGATAATAGCACCGAGGTTAAATATGATACCACACAGAATCAGAACCCAGCGACGGCCAAGTTTTTCAGTCATATAATAACAGAGCAGGACACCAAAGAAGCAGCCGCCCTGGAACGTGCTGACGATGTTCGCCTTCAGTGATGCTAATGCAGTACCAGTCTCAGAAGCCAGATTGAAGCGGTCCTGGAAAGAAGGGAGCGAAAGAGTACCTCCGATGAAAGCTGAATCATAGCCAAACATGGAAGATCCCAGTGCTGCGGAACCGGCGAGAGCGTAGATCCTCCAGTTGTAAACTTCTGGAGGCGCTGGGTTGGCCGAGTCATCTTTTGGCCTGGCGAATATGTTCTTGACCATGTTGACCGTCGTTGGTGGAGTTAAAGATAAGTGTTTAGTAGGTAGAATGATGGGAAGATGAGGTACAGGACGAGGGGCGGTATGATGGTAAATATGTGTCTCTGGAACCGGCCTCAATGAAGCACTGCGGAGAAAGGGGCGTTACCCCAGATCTGTTACCCCGGATTCTTACCCCAGGTGATCTGACAACGAACCCGGCAAGGTGGTCCGCGGAAAAGACAATTGCCGCTTTCAATCTGCCAAGCTAGAGAGTACCGAGGGTATTGCTCAAGGGTAAGATTGGACAGACTATCTAGTGGGCGGCAGAAAGAAGGACCTCTCAGCTTTAGCATGCGAAAATAAATGAACTAAGCCTGTTGTCTAAATGGCATAAACTGAACTACTAGTTTTGTCATTCACGCCTCGAGCGACATTTCTTCCGATATCCTGAGGACTCTTCCTGCTGAATTAGGCTCAATCCTGAACCGAACCCTGGTACATACATCACTCGAACGAGGTAGTGTGGGATAACCCTTTAGACAATTGGATGTATTGGACGGGTGTCGACTTCTCCTTGTCGCCTCCTACTTGTCTATATTGTACTTAATAGACTAGAGGCTGTTGTGAGATTATAAAAATAATATGTTGTCAATATTACGAGATTGGTAAATTGAATAAGGCAGTAGTTATCTGCAGCTTGATATCTATCCACATACAAACTGCTAAATTACCAACCAATATACCAGCTTATTGTGATCCGAGTGCCTTTGCTATCGCCGCTTTGGCAGCTTCAAGTGGCATATCAGCCAATGGCCTCTGCATCCAAAGAACTTCCTGTGCAATTCCCTGATAGATCATGGCCTCTGTCCCAGGAATCACCTTCCATCCGTTATCTTCAGCAAGACGGTACAAGCTCGTGACTATCCTGGGATGATAGCACATTTCGAGCAAGACTCCCTTTTCTTTCCTCTGAACGAGCTCAGTAACAATGTCTCGCGCCAAAATCTCTCCCTCTGTGCTAGGTGGAAAGTCTGGGATTGTGCCAACGACAAGAACTGGCGTCTCGAGCTGCTTTGCCTGCTCTAGAGAGGAGATATAGGTCATTTTCGGACCGTCCTCCGTTCCTGAAAACGCCTCAATCACTGCGTCTGCCTCTTCTTTCAGACGGTTTACGAGATATATCTCACTGGCGCCCAGCCACTTGTGTAGAGCGTAGACAGCACTCCTGCAGGCACCTCCACCGCCAATAACTAGTGCCGGCTTTCCTTTACTCTTCTCTTGGAGTCCAGGAGAATTCTGCAGGAAGGCTTCACGGACTCCGACGCAATCCGTGTTTGTACCGATGTACTTTCTTTCACCCGTGACTTCGTCTTTACGGATGTAGACAGTGTTGATGGCGCCTATGGCCCGCCCTTCGTCTGTTACTTCGTCGCACTCGTTGATCCATGCAACCTTGTGCGGCATAGTGACAGCAGCTCCTACACAGTCGCTAGCCTTGAGTTTGGGTATGAAATCACCCTTATCGACGGATTCGATCAGATCGTAGGTCCATGGTACACTGAGACTCTCAAAGATGGTCGAGTGAAGAAGAGGTGCCAATGAGTGTTGTAATGGATAGCCAAATAGGTAGGTGCGGCGAGGCTGCTGAAGCTGGTCGTTATCCATCTTAGAAATGTCTAGATTATGTACCATACGTGCGTAGGTGACTGTTGACTTATGATTACTAGAAGTAATTCTTTGGGTCCTTAACAGTTAAAAATACCTCGGGCTCTTAGGGTTAGCATCTGCGGCAATAGCGTCTTTTTGGGATCCATGTCTCCCTCTCCATTGGCGGTCTTGATAATTCTTCCCCGGTCGCACTCAGACATAAGTGGATTCGCCGTGGGGTACGGAGTAGTTAACAGACCGCTTGAATCTTGAAATAATTTGGTATTGAAAGAATACGGTCTTTCGATTGATGCATCATTAATTATTCAGATCATGTCGTACAGGCAGTCGCTCAACGCGAAAAGCCAACCCGACTGTCGGGATAACTGTCACAAAGGGTCAATTTCCCTTTCTGACCCAGTCGTAGGCTTTTACTACGCGACCAATGTCACTACATCTACTGACTATAATGCTTCAATAAAATCACCAGCCATCGCTCTATGACTTGAAAACTAAACTGAGTCAGAAGACTAATATCGGGCGGCTAAAGCTTCTACCGCCCGGCTGATGACCATATAGAGCTAGACGAAAGGGTATACTAAGCATATGATAAGCATGACAAGGTTTCTATGATAGATTAGACTTCGACTAAAATAAAACGGAAGATGACAGATGATAGTCACGTAACGGATGGTATCTGGAAGATTGGTATACCCAACTAACAAATACCCTGCAAACTTGTTCTCGGTCATATTGGTTGGAGCACGGATTCTACATGGAATTTCTGCTGTATCTTGATTTAAGAAAAAGGTAGTTACTCTATAGTCAACAATATTTGCTAAAGTTGGAGGACTTCAATGTCCCGTTGTCGCAAGCAAGAGACAGGCGCCTGGTCTGCCAACGATGTGTTGTACTTAGGCACTTGCTATCCTCGCCTGCATTGCACTACGCATTGCCTCCACTGGAGCTTGCCTTCCTGTCCATAGTTCAAACTGCGCATAGCCCTGCTCCTCCAGGATGTCAACACCCCTATACACATTCCACTGCGGGTGCCTTTGGGCTACCGTCATCATTCCTGTTACTTGGGGCCTGTATGCCATCTCCACTAAAACTCCTCGTTCAGTTGTGGAGAACAACCCAGGAGGAATCTTTTCTTCTCCCAAATCATCGGCAGGTATACACGCCACGATAAGACGAATATCTGCATCTTCGGCCTTATCAGCTTCCTCCAGTGATGTAAAGGCGCGCGTTTTTAGTTTTGAGAATCTGGATGCCAGCTCTGTAGCCTTGGATAAGGTCCTGTTGACCACAATGAGTTCACGGAACCCAAGTGTTTGTATAGCGTAGCAAGCCGCTCTAGCAGCACCTCCAGCTCCAAGTACTAGTGCTGACGATGATGAAAAGTCTTGAACCCCAGACTTGACGATACATCTTCGGATTCCGATCCAATCTGTGTTATCACCATGAAGGATCCGACGTCCGTCTGCCTCTCGGACAACAATGGTGTTTATAGCACCAATATTCTGCCCTTGTTCTGAGACGGTATCCAAGAGCTTGCCGATTTGCAGCTTGTGAGGGAATGTGACTGATGCACCACCAAAGTCGGGGCGACTGATGATTTCTTCCACTGTTTCATCGACATTTTCACTCTCATGGATCTGGTAGTGATGTGGAAAGCCAAGTTCCTGGAATCCGGCATTGTGTAGGGTTGGCGATAGAGAATGGGAAATATTGTGACCAAAGATGAAAAATTGCTTCTTGTCCACAATCTGTGACGTTTCGACCAGATCACCATTCACAACCTTGTTTGTGGGAATTTGGCAACCTTCGTGTCGGTGACCTGGAGCGGAGTTGTTGTTTGCAACCATGGTTAAGCAACAATTAAAACGAAGTGAATGAACCTGGATTTATTTGCTCGGAGCGTTAGGAATGATTATGAAAGTCGATGTTTTTCTGCGATGGAGTGACTCAAGAAGATGATGACCGTTGTGTGTGAACCGATGTAAAAATAAGAAGGACAGATAGTAACCTGGGTGGCAAAGACCTTTCCCGGCCAAGCCGAACATCTTAATTATGTGGATCTGGACATACATGTATTTTACCTACGACCGGAAGAATTAGTTCTTTAAATCTGGACATCACAGCAGAGGATACGGCAATTGAATGCTTTGCTCTCTTGAAGTTCATCGCGTTATGTACGGGATCTGTGACTACTGTATTCCTCATCCGTGACTGGATCACCTCCCCACCCTTCTATTATATTCTTGGAAGACGGCTTGTCTCATAACATTAGCTGGTGCTCTTCGAGTTGTAAATAACTCGAATTGCATCATTCCCTGCTCCGGTAGAACCTCAAGACCATCTACTGCGATCCATCCCCTTTCAGCCAACTGCCTTGTTTGTTGTAACAGTGGTGTTTCCAGTGGCGTGTATGAAAGCTGCAAATATTCATCAGAACGTATTTTCAGAACGTAGCGTAGGCATGGGACTCACCTCGATTACCACGCCACCAGTCGGGCTCGATAGCCAGTTTTCCGGGAGGCTCGTATCCACGGAACATTGTCCACTAATATCTTTCGTGGAGATACAAGAAACGATAATTGTTGGCAAGCTCAAGTCCTCTGGCCATAGATCCGTTTTTGAATCTATTATCTTGAACACTGGATCTGGCCCGCAGTATGGGCTCTCGCTCTCTCTTTGAGATGCCCTCAAATCACCCTCACCTTGCCTGTCGTTACCGTTTATTGGGGTCTTGAACTGCGCGATGAGCTCTTCAGCTTTTGACCGGGTACGGTTATGAATGACAATGGTCGTTATACCCAGTCGAATAAAGGCGTAGGCGGCTGCTCGAGCCATTCCACCCGCACCCACTATCAGACCCGTCGTCCTTCTCCTTACAGCATTGATGGGAGACAAGTTGCGTTGAACACAAGTATGTATACCGATCCAATCAGTGTTCTCACCAAAAAGAGCCACAGTTGGCCCATTCGTGCTTTTATCCAGCAAGGAATCCATCACAGGAGATTTCAGACATATCATGGTATTGACAGCTCCGATAGCTCTGGCTTCCTCGCTTAGAAAGTCCATTTTTGGAAGCACGGCAGTTTTGAAAGGGGCAGTGATACTGGCTCCCCCAAACCTGACGTCCTTAACCAGTTCAAAAAGCTCATCCATCGAGTCCTTCGTGTAGATGTTGTAACGGTGGGGCATGCCCAGTAGTTCGAAGGCAGCTTCATGCATGGCAGGTGACAGACTCTGTGAGGTGTTGTTTCCATATATACCAAAGAACTGATTATCGAGTACAAACGACGCAAAGACCGCCCTCTGGGCTTCTGAGACGGTCAAGAGAGAACTTGATGGGCACTCGGGTGCCAACTTGCGAACAAGTGAATGGGTAACTGGGCTGAGAATAGAATTCAAGTAACACGACATACGTCCAAGACTGCCAGTGTTATAAGCTATCACTGGTATTGTGTACTTCTGGGAGGACTTGACGCGGTGGACGAAATGCTGCGCCGCGAAATTGTCCGCCAAGCATGTTGCTTTCTTGCAGATACGAAGGATGTCGCAGCCAAGTGTCTGAGCTCGCTGGATCATGGCCCACTGTTTTGGAGAATCCCACCCATCATCTCCCTTTTCGGAAGCAGAGTAGTGACCAATAATCTTTGTCTGACCCTTTGACGATACCAAGTTTTGGATTTTGGCTGTGTCGAATCCGAGGTCCACGCAGAGATATTCCGGCCCAAGTCTAAGTCCATGGTCTAGAAGCCTGAAGTAATCATCCGTGCTGACTTGATGCATGCCGTCAGAGCTTATCTGATAGATTATAGGAAGGCAGATATTTCTTCTGACAACAGACACCTGCCTGCTGATGCAATCTTCTGCTGTGTCATCGAGCCCTTGCCCGTCCCTGCAGAAGGTTGACATTGGTATGATGAACTCAACGGCGTCAGCTTCTATGTCGACTTCCCCAAGGTCAGATATCAAGGTAGTGAGAGTTGAAAGTGGTATGGACAACGCATAAGTGAATCTCCGCGAAACTAATGGTAAGGAAGACAGACTGTGCCGAGCTTTGTATTTGCCATATGAGTCATCCCGCTTGACTATTCCATGTATCATGTCGAGGAAGTCTTTCTCGACATTCTTGAGCGCGAGAGCTGACGGGGACAAGTCCCCGCGGGATGACGCACAATTTGATTTCCGTAGTGATATGTCAGAAGTATTGTAGTACTCAAAGTTCGATAACCTTCTGTAAGCTGGCGTTGCACGACTAATGAGGTTTTGGATGGTTGTCAAGTCGAACACGCGCAAATGTCGTTGGATATCCTCGGCATCACGTAGGATAAAAATGATGAGATGGTCTTCGGCGAATTTTGCAAGCCATTCTTTTCCCTTTCCCTCAACAGCACCAGGTCCGCAGACAATGATGGCTCCCGTTGGATTTTCAAAGAGCATAGATCTCATCAACTGCAGTTCCTTCTGGCGATACTGGGAGATACCATTGTCAGATTTGTAGGCTGCTCGCGAGAGGCCTGTGATTTTGTAGAAATATTGGTCGGCGTCCAGAACTCGAAAGCCCAATGCACTTGATGCTAGCACAGCCAATGTGGACAGGCCACTCCCGCGCATGCCAATAAGTGCGATAGAAGCATTAGGCGCATAGTCCGCTATTCGCCGTGGTGTATCTGGACTATAGGCTCTAGACTTTGGTGTTTTGGGAGTAGGCGCATTTGAGTATTCTGAAAGGACTTTTGGTGTACAAGCCCGTGTAGATGGAGTGTATGGCGACCTGGTGATATTTGCAGTTTCATCAATTAATGGCGGTGTTTTGGACATCTTGGGATATGTCAATAGAAGTGAGTAGTGAATTTGGTTACACTGTCGTAGAGGTCCGAAAAAAGAGCCTTAGCCTGTCGTAACCCAGCTTTGCCGTAACGGAGCGGCCTTGCCTCTGTAATGGTAGCTGAAGATCCTGGTAAACAATGTCAACCAATTAAGATGAGGCGGCAGAAGTCTTTGCCGCTCATATTACGCTTGTAGACATGGAGCTATGCTACCCCGCATCACTTTGCTTAATATGGTTAGATTTCAAGACCGATAGTTTGATTGGATACAAGAGTTGACCCCGGTACAGTCCATCGACGGCCTGTTGAGAAAGATCAAGCTCTGGCGCAGGACAGTGCAGTACAGCATAACACAGCAAGGTCATCAGTCCGTCCTGGGCACAACATGTCGACTACAAAGAGTCAAATGAACAACAAACTACCAACAAAAGACCCCCACAGAGGTCCAAAGCGACCGAGGACAGAGGCTGATGAGTCTGACGAAGGATCGTATGGAAAGAGCAGGCATCGTGTCACACGAGCCTGCAATGAGTGCCGAAGGCGTAAAGACCGTTGTGGTGGTCAAAAACCTTCTTGTATATCTTGCACCGAGAACGATCGCATTTGCAGTTATGGTCCATCAAAGAAACGCGGTCTACGCCCAGGTTACGTCAGAGCCATCGAAGCCTTGCTGGGGTTGATGATTACCACAATCGAGGGGAGCGAAGCTTGGATATGTGGTCTTCTCCAAGGAAAGCCAGATCGGATCTCATTACGTTTCGCCTCGTTCGAAATTCAGGAATCTGATGTGTCTGTCGATTTCCTACTTGATATATGGCGTAAATGCAATTTGTGTAAAGAGGCAGGAAAGCTCCTGGCGCCGGAGAATGTCGAGACTGATGAGGATGGTACCGACTCAACTCGATATTTCGATACAAAACTGGTGGAAGCATTTGCACTATCCCAGTCATCAAGGGATGATGATGAGAGTGCCCTCTTGACGCCAATGAACACTGACACAACGCCTCATGAAGTGGCACTTTTTGACTCACCCCCTACACCTATCGTCTCAGCCCATGCCTCCAATCAATCGATGGAGGTAATAGCAGAGACATCCAATATCCCCCAACCGAAACCCTCTACATCAAACAGTATTCAATCATCTCCGTCGTCTATCATTCAAGTCCCCACGAATTGGCCATACCTCATGGATGTCTACTTCGAAACCACGCATAGCTGGTTACCCATTTCACAAAAGCACGAGCTTCTACGTGCAGCTTATACAGTAGTAAACAGCCCATCAACATCAGCTAATTCGCTTTCTTCCGGCGAATTAGCCTTTTTACATGCTGTACTGATGTACTCCTCCCATCAAGCCAGTACGATACCAAATATGTCAAAAGCGTCAGTCGACAATAGCTATGGAGTCAGATCGCCGCAAGACTTGACTCAGTCTTCTTTATTCTCTGACCCAGCCTCTTACGACCTGGGTCACGTCAAAGCGCTCCTCGTACTATCTTTACTTGAGATGGATCGCAACTGCTGGAATAATGCTTGGATCGCCATAGGTCGCGCCGTATATACAGCAACATCACTGGGACTTATATTACGCGATTCAACAAAAGAACAGCCGGTATACGATGAGAACACCAAAAGAACCCTCTTGGGATGTGTGACACTGGAAACCATCATCGCATCTCGGCTCGGTACCGCAACATGTTTGCAATCTTCGGATATTTCGCCCAACAGACTTCTCATAACTGACGGAATAGAAGAATGGGAGCCATGGCAGCCTAAGATTCTGGTAGACACCAGGGCTGCTGCAAGTCGACAGGTCTCAAATACTCATGTGCCTGGACATGTAATAAGCACTTTCAACAGCCTGCTCCAGGTTATAGCTCGGCTGAATGACTTGGTCCATGAGCAAACACGTCCCGCATCAGACCAAGCCCTACACGAAACCATGCTTGCTTGTCAGCAAAATCTCCTTGAGGACCCTCAAATCACTGCTGACGTACCCCCTCAAAAGCTCTGCCTTTGGATGGTCTCTGTCACGACACTCGAAGTTGCGGCAGCAGAACGTCTAGCCTCACACGGCACAAACTCGTGGCGGCCAGATGGTTACTGGAAGAGAATCGCATCATTAGTATACCTAATAGAGATCCGAGCTGACTCGATGGGGAGTTGTTCTGTATCTCCGGTAATCCAAAGTTGTTTAGAACTTTTGCAGAAGACCATTACTCGCCATCGACCGCAGTATGTCGGTTCCGACGTCCAGCAAGACTTTTGTCTCCTTGAGCGGAATATTGCTGCGGCTAAGGGTTCACTTCAACCCGTCTTTAACAAAGACCCTCAAATAGACGTTGTCTCAACGGATCAAGCAACGACCAACATTCCCAAGCCAACACACCCTGTATTCACAAATGACTCCATACGCCCGCCTACAATTTCCAAAATTCCGGCTACAACCTTGACCATACCTACACAATCAGAAATGACATATTCTTCAATAACACAGGATGATGTCTCAACAACCATCTTAGCCCAATCGCTGGGAGTGGAAAACAACGGGACTTTTGACACATCAAGATCTTCCTTGGGGGAGGATCTAGAAGACGACGGTCTATTTGACAGCCTTGCGACATTGGATTCGACCGACTGGTAAGTTTTCCTGTGCAGAGATAGGTGATCGATAATGACCATTACACAGGCTAGCCAATCCTCTGGAATTTATGCAACACCTTGGTCTGCTTGACAACCCTTCAAACAGCGTGGAGAATATTTTTGATATGGAGTTCTGAAAAATGGGTATACAAGGCATTAGGTCTGCCAGTGCTGCACATCATATTGACAGGAGGGATGAAAAAGATATCACTTTTGATCATAGAAGCATGTTGACAACATATCGATTGAAGAGTGTTACTAAGATATGAACATTTCATAACCGAGGAGTTGGGTAAAATGATTATCAGTCATGATATGTTGAATAAAGCAAACTCATTGTGGGTCCGTCTTGGAAGTTACCAGAACATGTTTCACTCCTGTAGTTTGCTTATCAAAATTGGTAGCGGCTACTTGACCACATACATTATGTACCCGAGGCCCGTTTGCCGGAACAGCATTCTGCCGCCCCTCATCATGATATCACCTCTTCAGCAACATAATACAAGCTCTCACTAAAAGTTGTTAGAGACTCTGATAATTATCAATTACCATTATTTCAGCGCCCATCACAATGACCGCATACCGTCCCGCCATCTTGTCAGCCTCACTTGGTAGAGCATGGGTACATGAGTTTGCTGAGAAAGCTAAGCAGGCTTCATCCCAAGGATTCGAAGGCATCGAAGTCTTCTATGAAGATCTTGAGTACGAGGCAAAGCGACTACACAATGTTGAAACTCCGAATGACGAGCAGATACTGTCGGCAGCAACCAGTATTCGTCAGCTGTTGGATGAATTGAACCTCGCCGTAATCGGTCTCCAACCCTTTTTATTCTATGAGGGACTGCTGGATCGTGAGCAGCATGCCCGCCTGATCGAAAAGATCAAACTGTGGTTCAAAATTGCTGAACACCTGGGAACCAACACGATCCAGATTCCGGCCAATTTCCTCCCCGCTGATCAATTGACCGGAGACATGGATGTCATCGTTGGCGATTTGGTCGAGCTGGCCGATTTGGGACTGGAACAGAACCCTCCGATCCGTTTCGCGTATGAAGCCTTGTGCTGGAGTACGCACGTTGATACTTGGGAAAAGTCATGGGAAGTGGCTCAGAAGGTCAACAGGCCCAACTTTGGCCTGTGTCTCGATACCTTCAATATTGCTGGGCGCGTCTGGGGTGACCCTGCATCACCAACAGGCATGACACCTAACGCAGACCAAGATATGAAAGAGTCTCTGGAAAGACTTGCTCGAGATGTCACTTTGGACAAGGTGTTTTACATACAGGTTGTCGACGCGGAGAGAATGGACTCGCCTCTGGTCAAGGGTCATCCATTCCACGTTGATGGAAACCCCGCAAGGATGAACTGGTCAAGGAATGCCCGAGCTTTTATGTACGAGGAAGACCGCGGCGCCTACCTTCCTGTAGAAAAGATCGCCAAGGTATTGATCCAAGATATGGGTTACAAGGGTTATATCTCCATGGAGCTCTTTTCTAGAACAATGGCTGAGGAAGGCAAAGACGTGCCACAGAAGCACGCCGAGAGAGGCATCAAAGCGTGGAACAAGCTTGTTGAACGACTCCAATTGAAGTGAGACGCGTATGGGTAGACTAGAAACACAAAGAAGCATTCAGCAAGATGTATGTCACAAGATAACGAAAGCCCATTGAGTATCTTCAACTGTAGGGACTTTTATTCGATAGATACCTGCAGGACTAGAAATTGATACCAGCACTACTTTCTGCTCCGGCCATCAGAACCTTCCATGCCCCTTCCTTATCAAGTTTCTTAACCTTCTCAGGGCCAGCCCAAAGCCTCCACTGTTCTTCAATCTGATAACCAATAACATGTGTTCCTTCAACAGTAGGCCATCCTTTTTCTTCTGCGAGCTTGATCATTCTGGTCCTTCTAGGCTTGAAGCACATATCGAGAAGGACGCCCTTTTCCGGACGCGAAAGGAACTCCTCGAGAGAAGCCTTCACGGCGAGCTCTTCGGGTGTTTTGGGTTCAAGATCAGGCACAGTACCAACGACGTAGTATGGCGTCTCAAGATTCTTTGCATCATTCTCTTTGACATGAACAATATTGGGGATCGGCGAAAGCTTCTGCGAATCTTTCACAAGATCCTCCACCTCTTGAGCATCGCGGTTCAGCACGTAGATAACCGATGATTTGAAGTAGGAGCTCAATGCGTAGACAGCAGCTCGGCTCGCTCCTCCTGCACCGATTATCAGAGCTGGCTTGTTCAGGACTGGCACACCAGCCTGGTCTCCCTTTTCAAGTAAGCAGCCCTTGATGCCGCGCCAGTCGGTGTTGGTTCCATGCAGTTTCTTAGGATCTTCCCAATCGCGGTAGACGTTATTGCAAGCACCAATGGTGGTGGAAAGGTCATCCAAGATGTCAAGGCGAGGAAGAATAGCGTTTTTGTAAGGCATTGTGACGACCAGGCCGGCTGTAGTGTCCTTTCTCGCGAGGTCCATAAGATCATCGAGAGTGGCACATTCTGTAGCGTAAAAAGTCCATGGAAGGCCAAGAGACTGTGCGATGTGATTGTGCATGGGCGGAGCGATGGAATGACCGACACCAATGCCCACCAGGTGCAGAGTGCGGCTTTCTTGGTTTTGAGACTCCATATCGTTGTTGCGAATATGAATTAGTTGATTAGTTGAATGAGTTATCCAAATATCTGTGCAACAGGTAGTTTGGGTTATATCATGCCTTTGCCTCACTTTTTATGCGGACAATTCTTCTGCCGGCTTCATCACTCACTGGAGACGACCCCGCAATTAGTGCTCAGAGGCTATTTTCATTCCCCCCTCATCCTCCAGTGACAGACCAATTACACTACACTCAATGTATCATGTGTTTCTTTGCCCAAATTGGTTTTACGATTGTCTTTACCGAGAGTACGATTGTGTTTCTTATGTCAGATCTATCTTTTCACTCATTGCTCCATACTTTAGAATAACCACAGAGACAGTAATAGATGTGCAGAAAATCTCACCCGGTAGGTCATGATATGTGGTACATCTTTATCCGCCAAAGTCCAGGCTGTATTCTTACAGTTAATAGTAACCGCATTCACAAGCAGGGCTATTGATTGGAAATAAACTTGAATTATGTTAGGTGACTTGGATACACTCCAATTACTTTTGCACTTGCTATTGCCACGATTGATGCAAAATGAGCACCGGTTTAATCCCACGGTTCGAAAGATTGAGTAGTATCATCATGTCCTTCCTTTAACCATTCTTTGGACCCGGCACATCGCTCTGGAAGTGCTTCATCATGGTCTTATTGTTCAGTCTTTCGGTCTTCAGTCGCATCTTTCGTTCTAACCGCTGTGCTGTGTCCAACTCCTTCTTTCTCTGTAGGAGGAAGCTGCGCTGTTCCGAAGATGACATATGTATCAAGCTTTGCTGGTCCCTAACACTTAGTCTGGCAAGCTGAGACGCCAAAGCTGCGTCCTTCTTATCTTTTGTTGCGAGTGCGTCTGACGACACGTTAGCGGGCAGAGTAGCCTGACTATCCTGATTTTTTGTATCGTCCTGAGCTGCTCGTTGACGCGGCTGCTTCGCTGCTGAGGCTGTACGATGTGAGAGTAGCTTTCCTGATGCCAGGCGACGGGTCTCGCTGTCGATAGCGATGCCATTATCGGTTTCGTATGTCTTTAGTCCCTCAAGATCGTAGAATTCTAACATCTCGTCTGACAATTCGATTCTGCAATGACCTTTATCCATCATATGTTGCTGAATGCCTTGAGCAGTACGGCTTCTTGTTCCGCAATAAATGCACTCGCGGTAAGTATTGATAACAAAGTGGAGGTACCAGATTAATGTCTCGAGGTCCACACTAAGGTGGTTCTCATATGGGATCCTTAGACTGTGTGCTGTCTTCATGTGCTCGATATTCTCATCGAAATCTTCGCTGTTTTGGGGGCAGATAATGCATTTCTCAGGCTCGAAATCTGGCAATACGCCGTCGACTGCTTCGTCTACAGATTCTGTATCGCTGCCTGATAGTTGTTTGTGTGAGCCGCCCATGAGCTGTGTGTGGTTCGAGTAAGTGTGGCCATCATCTATGGTTTTATCGATCAATCCAGAAGCAATTGCACGCAGTCTTAAAGCTGCTATACTATCATGGAATCAGCATTTCGTAGAAAGCAATGAGTAAAATAGACACTTACTGCGATTCGCTTTTCGCGTGTATTCTGTGCTCTTGGCTATTGTCGAAAGACACATCGCAGAGAGAACAGGTCGGTCCTGTGGATGCCATAGTTGCTAGTTCAGTAGGTAATGGTCAGCTTAAGTGTGGTGACAAAAGAGAAGGATCTTTGGACTGTTATATGCAGTCACTCAGTGCCGGAAATATTTACCCAGACGTTGCGAGTTCATGAAGCGGCGAGTGTTGATTGAGGTGACGCTATAGTGGGCCTCCAAAAAGAATGACTGGACTCCAAATGCGTGACTCATTTGCCGGACAGGCTTGTCTGATTGGGAAGGAACTTATGTATCATGCAGGGATCAGGAAGTAATCAGTCGCAAACTACTATCGCATCCCGTGGTCAGGCATTTTGCATGAATAAATGCTGATGATAGTCATTATTCCGGATGGGGATTATTCTTGTGAGATCATCAATGTGGGTAGAGCAATGACTGAACTCTATAGTGTACACATGGGCCGACGGAATAGGCTTCTGTTGAGTTGCACACACAGCAACTCTTTTTCCCAACATTAAAATTGAATTGACGTAAACATAGGTACTATACTATACTATCTGTACTTTTGAGAATATTTCAAGCCTTCTTCTTCTTGCCCAAATTCCACTTCTTAACCCGGAAAACATAATAAGACAAAACAGCAATAAAGATGTTGAACGCAACATACGCCCAGACAAGACCATAGTTCCGCCATCTTTCACTCCAGTAGATTTTGCTTCCCGCCAAGAACTGATCCGCGTTAACAAGCGAACAGTACTGGCATTGCTGCGTAGCATCGGGGTTTTGCAACTTTCCTGGTGCCTGCGTCAAGTAGGCTTCCATGTATTCACCACATGTCTGTCCAAAAGGTGGGTTGAAGATTGACGTCTCATCCTTTGAACACTCAATGGCACGACCAGCCAAGATTGTTGAGGCAATGCCAGCGACCCAGTATGTGAAGGGACTGACGCGGTACATAAACATCCAGAAGCCTGGGAGAGAGGACGGGGGTTGAAGAACGCCACAGAAGGTCAAACTCATCAGAACCAGGAGGGTGACGATAGAAGACGCAGTGAGTGCGTTGGGAAGCGCGGCAATTGTCATCTGCGCAAAAGAGCTTGCGTAAAGCATGAGCTGCATCATGAACAAGAGTACGAGACCTTGACGGGCGGATGCCTGAATACCATTGACAGGGTAGTAAAAGGCGCCAAACATTAGAATACCAGCGATAATCTGAAAAGGAACCTCAACAACTACATTGGCGATCATAAAGGCCTTCCAAGAATATGCCTTGCTAGGGCGCTCCCGGACCTCGTAAAGCTCACGCTGGGTGATGAAATGAGGGTGGATCTACACAGTATTAGTAAGTTGCATAGCAATACCGGATCCAAACTCACCTGTTGGACCAAGGTATTGAATACAGTGATGACCATAAAGACAGAGAACAAGATGTTCTGCATACCGGCAAAGGTAGAGTCGGCGTTGAAGAACGAGAAGCCAATAAAGAGGCCAGAGATTGTGCAGAGCGCCAACTTGGCCATGATGTAGTTTGGCATCCTCCAGTACTGCTGGAAGACTCTGGTAGTAACTTGGCGAAGCTGCGCAACGAAAGGCATTGCAAACTCTGACTGACTGGCGGCATCGTCCGCCGTGTGTTTTGATGACATAGTTGAATGAATCCTTTCGACTTCGGCCTTGACATCCACCAACTCCTGACTTCCTTTCCAAGCAGTATGCCAGTCCTCTCCCTTGGAGCTTCTGGCGTTGTTGACAATCTCAAGCATCCATTCAGCTGGGTTTTCATCATCGCCACAGGTTCGAGCTCCCTGTCTCTCAAAGTAGTTGAGTAGAGTACGAGAGTTCTTACCAATATCACCAAAGTACACAGTCCTACCACCCTGTGCAAGGAAGAGGAGTCGGTCAAACTCTTGGAACAAGATGGCACTGGGTTGATGGACAGTACAGAGAATAGCCTGCCCGGCGTCTGTCAGTTTCCGGAGGAAGGCAACGATAGCCCAAGAACTCTGTGAGTCCAAACCACTTGTCGGCTCATCGAGGAAAAGAAGAAGCTTGGGCTTGGCAGCTAGCTCGACTCCAATTGTAAGAAGCTTACGCTGCTCGACGTTAAGACCCTCTCCAGGGACACCCACGACGGCGCTTGCAAAGTCCCTCATGTTGAGCATGTCGATAACTCTCTCAACCCACTCATGCTTCTCCTCAGTGCTAACAGTGCTTGGCTGGCGGAGCATGGCGCTGAATCGCAGACTCTCGCGAACAGTGGAAGTCTCAAGGTGAAGATCTGGTTCATGTTAACGTGACGGACTGGACAAAAGACAGATGTATAACTGACCTTGTTGTTGAACGTAACCTGTTTTTCTCTGGAAGCTTGCGTCAAGTGGCTTACCGTTGACTAACATGTCTCCTGTAATAACACCCATACTGGTTCTCTGCGCTAGAACGTCGAGAAGAGTCGTCTTTCCAGCACCACTGACACCCATTAGAGCTGTGAGGGTACCGGGCTTGACCCAACCGGTGACATGATCTAAAAGTCTTCGTGGCTCCCCCTTGATCTGAATGTCATACACAACGTCCTTCCACGTAAAGATATCCGTTTGGGGCTCGAGTACAGTAGTGGTATCATTCCCTTGTCCATTCTTTTCAGGCACAGCAAGTTCCTCGTTCATGGCACTTCTATCCGCGCCAGCCTGCAGGTGAGCGGGAACGTGACCGCGCTGGAAGACGAGTACTTCAGCCTTGCTGGATGTCTTTGAGTTCAGTTCAGTCATTGTGAAGTAGAGCGCCATGAAGAAAACAAGAAACGCCAGGAGGATGCCAAAGTTACGCCAGACATGGGAGTAATAGTACTCGTAGCTCGTCTCTATGAAGTCATCGCCGCTAACTGTCCGTTGACCGGCAACAGCTCCAACTGTCGAACAGATCCATGAGTCGCCAATTAGTTGAGGATAGGCAGGAACGAAAGATGAGCAGGCAAATTCTCGGCCGTGGAACTCATTGGCGACGAGAATCTCAAAGGCATAGTATATGGGGTTAATCCATCTAACAAATATTAGCTATGATGGCACAAAAGGCGTCTCGTGTTCTTACCTGATCCAGCTAAACCAGACAACCATCTGTGGTACATGGATCATGAAACCCGTGTAAATTACGAGAGCTAGAATCATGATACCGGCCAGCATCATGGCTTGTGAAACTGTCTTGGTAACAGCAGCCAAGGTTCGAAAGATACCCGACATGACAAATGTGACGATGAACGAAATGAGGAAGTAGAGAAAGAAGGGACCAGGCTGTCGACGAAGGCCCGAGAGAAAGTAAAGGATAATGTTGAAGACAGTTGCGGAAACAAATTTGATGGGTATATCAGCCACGATACCAGAGATGGCCTCAGCTGCGGGATGATAGAAGGCGTAAGATGCATGTTTCTCAACGATAGGGCGTTGCGAGTAGAGATTATTGATCTCAGAAATGGCTGCAAAGGCGTTTATCAGAATACCCATGAAGAGGACAGCTCCCTTGGAGTAGAAGCTAGCAGTAGCATTCCCTGTGCCATAATACACAGAGCCAATAATGAGGGCCATGATGATTTGAGTTGCAGTATGTGTAGCAGTTGCGGCTATATCGTTCCATATCCGCTGGTAGGCTCGTCTAGTGGTCAGACGAATCTGCGTTGTGAGGTTGATGATGTACGGTGACTTGCGTGGGACATGTTTCTGTTGACTAAACAAGTATTGTTAGCATGCTTGCAGTGTTTTCTATCTGGGTGATACTTGCATGAGGTTCTTGTGCTCTCGCATTGGAGCCATGACCTCGGATCGGTTGTCAACGTTATACCTGCTCTGATACAAATCAATCTCTTCTCGCAGTGTCTTGTACTCTTGTGAGTTGTGCCAATACCTCTCGAACTCTTCCGCAGTACGAGGCACAGATTTTTCCATCCCCGGTCGGGCCTTTCTCTCTAGAGGATTAGTGGCAGAGGTCAGGAAGTCGCCTACGGTCTGACGTTGAGGGCATTGCCAGCCCATCCGCTCAAAGTATGCCTTTGCCTTATTCGCTGGTCCAAAGTATATTTGACGGCCCTCATACAATACCACAGCCTTATCGAAAAGGTCGTAAATGGCTTGGCTGGCTTGGTAGATAGCCAGAGCGTTAGCAGATCCGGTGTAGTCGGACGCCAAACGAATAGCGGCCGCAAACTTTAAGGCAGTCGCAGAGTCTAAGCCTCGTGTACTGTTATCCCAGGCAGCCATAGGAGATTGCGCCAGCATCATTTCAGCGATACTGACACGTTTACGTTCTCCTCCTGAGACACCACGAATATAATCGTTGCCGACCATTGTATTGTATGTGTGAGTCAAACCACAGACTGCCATGACAATCTTGGTGGCACTCTTGCACGCTTCGTCGCGGTTCATCCCAAGAACCGTCTTGGAGTTAGAGGGCATGCGACATGCCGCTGCGAATTCGAGCGTCTGCCCAACGGTCAAATGGGGAAAATGCTTGTCAACCTGTTAAGAAGATGTGTTAGTAAAACATCGATCCGTGTGGTCAGAAATGTCCCAGTTTCTCACCTCTTGGTTGTACTCTGTCTCGCCCTTGAATTCTTTCATCATGTCCTTCTGGGAGACACCATTGTATGTGATAACCGACTGCGGGCCGACGCTGAGACCTTCAAGCTCTCCAGTCATGGTCTTGAGCAGTGTCGAACACCCAGATCCTGGACGACCGAGGACTATGAGAGTCTCACCACCCTGGAGAAGGCCATCAAATCGGTGAAGAATCGTTTTTGGCTCTTTCTTACCAGACCGCAGGTGCTGTGTAATGCGCAATGGGGCCAATAACACATCAGCTAGGGTCTTTTGTAGCTGCAAAGCGGCTCCAGTGCCGGAAACACTGAGGTCTTTGAACGCGACTCCTGCACTCTTGGGACCTACGCCAGCCTCCTGCAATCGACGCATAAAAGAGGGTAACCATTTTGAGAGGTCGAAAGCTTTGTTTGTTGGGTCCAGTGCAGGATCTTGTTCTTCGACATCTGGGATTGTCGATTCTGGACTGGCCAAGCTTTGTCGGCGATGATGCGAAATTCCGGTAGCAATTCTATGAAGTTCTTGACGATCTTGCTCCTCCATGATCATCGTGTTGGCTCGCGAGATAGGAGAGGGCCGGACGTGGGCATAAGTGCTGGCAGTGGAATGTTGGGGATCATGGCTCGAGTGGTTGGATGTTGACCCATTCTCGTGACCAGAGTCTGGCAGGCTTTCTATGGATTTTCGAGAAGTCATCTTGACGGTATGTCTATCAATTGACTGAAGGAAGCACAATCGACAATCTGTGGTGCAAGAGCTGTTGTTATTATTATGGTATGGGAGAGTTTTTGTTGCCAAGCTGTCTAAGTAAACTCATTTTCAGCTGAAAGCAGTTTGACTTTATGCTTGTCAGCCAAACCGTGGCTCAAGGTTTAAAATTCGGGATGTAAACGGGTTCAATCCCCCGGAGAGCTGCCATTGGCACATTCCTGGATCACATGTTGAGTGAACTCAAACTCTACGCTTGTTCGCATGGCGTGTCTGACTGGGGAGACTCTGACGTTTTTGTCGGGCGTTGGTTCTGCCCGCTTTGGCCGCGAGGGCGTCGTTACTCAAAAGTGCCGAATGTAACCAGTCTTGTCTTGATAGAGCATCAGTGTCTTGCTTTAGTACGGAAACGGCTTGTCGGACGAGTGCGAAGAACCGATCGATGAAGCCGGGCGCACTGCCCGCGAATCCGTCGGAGAGCCCAATTAGAGTATCTTTCATCTTTAATGCTTTCGTCCGGATCAAAAAATACCTGGCAAGATACCGAAATGCCGTGTCCACTCTCGCTAGCTGAGCTCCCTAATGGCGTTCTAGTGGGTGGCACGAAGATGACCGCTCAGCTTTAGGATACACAAGTAAATGAGCTAAGCCTACTTCTAAATGGCCTAAACTAACAAAACCCCGCTGACTAATTTTATCACCCACACCTCGCGTGGCAATCTCTGGGGAGGCGTTCCAAATTACCTCGCAAGAGTACGAGATTCTAATCAGACAATATTAATTAAGGTATTTTGAGTTTGAGATGTTGTCGTATTCGACCCACTGGATCAACCTGATCATGAATTGACTTTTTTTCTTTCGTTGTCGTAATAGTGTCGATCTTGCTGACGCCCGTTCCTTCGACCGGAAAGCTAATCAAGTTCCCATCGTTGAACGAACAATTAACACTAGCACACCTGTGCTTAATTGATAGTTTCTGAGTCATGCTTTCTATTATTCATGGCAGAATGAGAAGTTGCTACCAGACTGGGACTTGATGTTGCTGACTTCAGTGCCCAGTGAATCCCTTGAGTTGACTGTAGGGTAGGACCTCTCGATCAAAACCTTCCCACTCAAGAGTTGAGGAATGCCAGGCCGTGACGTGATGCAACATCATTGGCTCGACTGGGAATTAAATGCCAACGAGAATAAAAGGTCGAAAAACGTCTGCAGACATAAATCTGACCATTGATCGGAGATGCCTTGCTCGGAATTCTCGGCTGCAACTCTCTGTCTCCTCATATCGCCCGCATCATTCCCACACATGCCATTAGGTCATGTCCCTCGGCCATTGCGCACGCATATTGATAGCAACATGCATCAACTGAGTTGTCTATACTGCGTGTAGACTAGTTGCCCAAACGCAGTAGAAAACATCCTCTGAGGGTAAACTCACGGACCATGCTAACAGGAGCCTGAACTATCTACACGGTGTCTCTTCAAAAGTCACCACAACGAGAAAAATGACCTAACATGTAAGAGGTCTAGCGCCAAGCGCCTCTTCGCGTCTCGCAAGACGCGACGCGTTTACAATAACAATCTCATATCAATGAACGGCTTTAGCTAGCGAATATCAGAAAAGTTGGCCTCTGAGTTTTGGATACAAAAATAAATAACCTAAAATGTCTGATCTAAATGGACTAAACTGACCTAGTAATTTCGTCTCTTATGCTCCAGCGGCCACTAGAATTACAAAACTAGCCCCGATCCCGCCCTAATTGCATTTCTTGATGCTTGGATCATCTGTGTTTTTGCAAATAGAAAGACCAAAATTCAGTATGAAATTTCACTGATTGGTTTCAGAATGCCTATCAGTTGTTGTACTTGCTGGGGAATTACTCAACCTGCTGGTCAAGTCCGTGGTTGTTCTTCGAGATGGGCGCAAGCCCACAATCCTTGCCAATGGCGGAGGATTCAGTAATGTCGCCGATACTGTAGCGCCCTTTGATGACAGGACGTGACGACATGTCGGAATACTTGTCAAACTCCTCTCGTTCCCATTCCGCAGATTTAAGTACACTGCAGGGTTGCTATCCTGCAAGGCCGACTTGATTGTTTCGTGAAGGGGAAGTGTTGCCTTGTCGGATCCAAACAGGCCATGAAGTCCTGCGAATTTCGCAGTTTCAATAGGAATACCAATGGGCGTGTTCATGTCCCAATTAAATGCCCCAAGGCCAAGGTTGAGCCAGTCCATGTCATCAGATCCATCACTGTAGTTGGTTGCCTTTCGAATGATCTTTTTCGTAGTTCTAGATCTGGCCTTGCTGTTGTTAGAAATCGAGTAAGAGGGGAATCCATCATCGTCTGCAGATGACTTTCCAAAGTCGAACTCGAGATCAAAATCATCTTCAATGGATAGAACAACCTTCTGCTTCTTGGGCTTGCGCTGAGGCCCGGCAGATGTGCGCTTTCGCTCGACACTTCCAGTAGGAAGCTCTCGGAACTCTGCGTTCTCATTCTCGGTTTGTTGGACGGGCTGAGTGGTCATGTCGGCAGAACCACTAGGATAGTCAGGGTTGCTGATAACCATATTCTTATTGGTTGGACTGTAGCTGTTGTCTTTCTTGTTCAAGTTGAGCTTGAACCCCTTCATGTCTGCGGTCACAAACCCAGCAACTGAACGACGTAGACACATTGTCGCTTCGGGGAATCTTTCGTTGAAAGTCATCCACTGGCTAGGAAGCTCAGTCTCGTTCCGGTCTGGATGTCCAATGAGTGCGCCTGCCAGCCGTCCAGCAGTAGGACCCCAAGCTGCACTGTTCCTGCGAATAGTTACCTTGCAAGTAGCGAGGAACGCTCGTTACATTCTATTGTTGGCTCTGGAATACTCGTAGGGGGACTTCTTGGGAGTCTCTCAGGCTGCGTTGCCCTTGCGAATGGCTGCTTTGCAAGCAGTGAGGAACGCGCGGTACATTCCGTCATTGGCTGTGAAATATTCGTAGCGAATTTCTTGGAGGCCCCCTTGGATACCAGAAGAAGTGGTCGCTCGAGGTGTGGATGATAAAACTAGTGGCCCAGTTTATGACATTTAGACTATAGGCTGTAGTTCATTTACTTCTGTATCCTAAAGCCCAGCGGTCTTTCCTTCTGCTACCCACCAGCAGCCATCTAAACGACAGTATTAGGTATGAGTAAGTCAAGTCAGTGATAAGAGATAACTTACTGCGAGGTGTGTGGTGTGGTGTAGATGTGAGGGAGTGGTGAAGTTTGCTACTCTTGGAAGATGCTGAACGATCTCGGGTGACTCAAAATGGGGGATATAGGAGAAGACTGCGAACGTTAGTAACAGGAGAAAAAAAGCGCGCGTGGATAAAAAACACACCGAGAGAAATGACGATCTTCGAAGTGTTGTTGCGGTGTACGTGTTGTGTTGTGTTGTGTTGTGTTGAGAAGGAGAAGGTGATGCGTGTTTGAGCAGTAGGAGGGAGTGGAAGGATGAAGGTGAAGATGGAGGAGTGGTTGAGGGCAACTGCAGCCCGATGAGTCAGCATTCTTTTCTAGGGGAGTTACAATGCAGCGCCTGCCATTTGCGCTGCAGGCCACCGTAACAACCTGGAAAATCAATCAACAACATTTCCGTGGGCACCGAACACGATTACTTTCAGGGTTGAGGGCTGGGTAGACCAAGTCGAATTGTTAATGATTTGGGCTGCTTAGTGAGGTGGTACGATGTAGGCTAGTCTAGATAGCAGTTAGTGATTCACTGCAGTGCATAAAATAGAGTAGCAAGACACTGTGAATAATGCGCAGTTGGATTCATGTGTCACCATTCACATATGAGTGTTAGTGATTTAAATTTCCTCACTTCATGCGCTCGCTAGTCAGATCCTTTTGCGAAACTGGATTAAACGCAACATACTCGCGCTCGTCCCATCAAGTTCTTCTGCCAAAGTAAGTCAGTCGGAAGACACTCTCAGCTCCAAGATGCTAATCATTGATCAATACATACAAGAGACAGTAGATAGTCATTTATAATAGTAAGATGAGAGAAACAAGACAGCTCAGCAGTGCGAGAATAGCTTTACTATAAAAACAAGATTGTTACATCATGTGTGTAGTTTATCTATGAGGACTCATCATAGCTCCCTCCCAAGATACCAGGCGTGCTTGTGAACGAAGTACCGTTGTACTTGCCTTGCTCATCCCTACCGAGGAGGAAGCTTTCTGGGGGTCCGAGGTAAGACTGTCGTACACCACCAAGGTCGACGACAATCTTTTGAATCAAGATGTTGGGCAACAAGGCCCAGATACGAAGAGTATAGGCTCCCTCCTTAGAAACCTCGAATGAAGACGTAGTATAGTTGCCGTACAGACCCCATACAGCGTTTCCAACAGCGTAACCCCATCCATCAGGCATGTTAGTACCCACGTTGGGGCCAATGGGTCGGACAATTGTTGGATCGGGCTGCTCCTCGCCGGACGGATACAGCACAATGGCATACTCGAGCGGGTTTCGATCTCCAAGGTAGTTGGCACCTGGAGACATGAAAATGGTCACGTTGGCTGCGGAATGGTTGGTGAAAAGGTACATGTCGTACTCCAAAGCAGGTCCTTCGCCGACATCCAGCTTTTCGGTATCAAGAGGATACAAACCAACACCAGCCAGAGTTCGGCCATAGTTCTTGATGGTGCGGTACTCGAGCGATGAGCTGTCTGAGTCTCCTTTGTTGATCTTTTGGTAGTGCGATGCTTCGATCGAAACATGTCCATCAGATTCGACAAAACCCTCTTCAAAGCTGTCAGGTAATTCTCGGTTGATGACCGTCGCCACAATCTTGGGATCCTGACCGCTGTATCTCTCGAATCCCTTGCAGTCACTGGTGACGTTGATGTAGACTTCGGTTGTGTTGGGGGCCTTGGGTGCCTTATCCCAGTCGACGGTGACGTATACTCGGCTATCCGAGCCATTGTTGCCACCGACTGTGCCGTTGTACTGAGAGAGCTGAACATAGTCTTCCCATGGTGCCGCAAACCAGTTACAAGACTTGGGGCCTCGGTGAAAGACGTCGATGTACCGGGATTGGGCGCCAAAGGGTTCGAGAGGGGGAAGTTCCAGGACGTTCGAGGACAAAGTGTGCCATTTACTATCACCCATAATGGTGGCATTGGAACCCTCAGCGCCGACACCATACTCACCACCGAGAGATGGCCAGACATCCTGGACAAAGCGAAGATCTGGAAGAGTGTTTCTCATGGGCTGTTGCCAGTAACCATCATAGCCCAAGTGAGTTTCTGTGTACAGTTAGATACGATGAATGAAGTGACTGAAGGTAACTACTTACGATCCAAGATGTGTGCCCACTTGCCATCGAGAACCTCGTTCCATCTCTGTGTTAGGTTAGAATCCTTATACATGAGATCCAGAGATTCCCAGATGACATCGTTGGCCGAGTTTCGTTTCTGTCCAGCGTAAAGCTGATTCTTTGCGCCGTAAATCTGGATCTTGTTGACGATCTCACCACCAAGAACTGGATGAAGCAGCATCTCGAAAAAGGCAGGCTGGTATTCAGAGTCGAGCTTGTCATAGACAGCCTGGGTATCTTCTCTCAGGGTGGCCCACTGCTCCAGAATAGCTTCAGCCTCGTGGTAGTTGATGACCGAGTAGACTTGAGGCTCCAACAACTCGAATTTACGACGAGCAGCATACATGCCGTAGCGTGTCATGATGCTTGTAATGGCTTCAACGTGCTCACTGCCAAACTCTCGCTCAACCCATGCTTCAACCCACTTGGTCGTGCCGTCAGCTTCCCATCGTTCAGTGTCGTAGGCGAGATCCATGAAATGACTGATGGGAATTTCCTTTGGTTTGAGATCACCAACGTTGACAATCCAAATGCGTCGGGCATTCCTGTGATAAGCCAGGGTCATCTGCTCAGTGGTCTTCTCGAGTTGGATAGTGTTGATCCACTTGTAATTTCTAGGGTCGCCGACATAGTCGAAGTGATAGTATACGCCAGCGCCGCCAGAGCGATCGGTCTCGTTGGCAAGAGGCAATCTTCGGATATTACCCCAGTTATCATCTGCCCATAGAAGAGTGATGTCATCTGGAACCTCTAGGCCGTGCTCCTGGTAGGACTGAACTTCCTTATACAGACACCACAGCGAAGGAACGTCGGTGAGGTTATCGACCTTCAGGCCTTTTCGAAGAATCTCGCGTTGGTTGTCGACAAGAGTCTCAAGCATGTCAACGATACCGTCGATTCCAAGATCACCTTCAATAGCTGTGTCACCAGTTCCTCTCATCGCCATCGTCCACAGGCTGTTTCGAGCATATGGCTTCGCTCTCTCGACACCATAGCGGAAATACTCGTCGATAGTCTCGTTGTTGGTGTGGTACTGCCATTCACCTTCGTAGAATGTGCGGAATTCGTTCTGTGCCCGCATCATGGGCTCGGTGTGAGATCCGCCAAGGACAATTTCGTAGGCATCAAGCAATGGCTGATTGAGAGGGTCATCGATGTAGACCATGCTGCCCCAAACGGTTGGCCAGAGGTAGTTGGCTCGTAGACGGAGCAATAGCTCAGAAACAAGAGCGTAAAACTCATGATTATAGGGAGCAGCGTTGTTCCAAGTTGGCTTCCATCGAGAGCTGGTTGGGTTAGTACATATTTTACCAAATGCGAGTCTGAACTTACCCGACCCAGCTGGACAGTCCTGGCTGCTCGTCGTTGAGAAAGATACCTCTGTACTTGATTGAAGGTGACTTTTGAACTTTTGGCTTGGATACAACATAGATCTCGTCCCTTTTACGCACAGGGACGTCGGCCCACCAGTACCATGGACTGACACCGATCTGTTCGCTGACATCGTAGATACCATAGATGGTTCCTCTAGGATCACTACCCGCGATGACTAGTGCCTCGGATGTTCCGTTCATAGGGTCCTTGACAAGTTGACTGACAAACGACTCCCATTTGCCTTCAATCTCACTGACATCGATGAGACCGTCATCGACCAGAGAGTCAATAAGCTTTGAATGGCCAATTGTACCGACAATGATGGCCGTGTTGGCTTCATCAGGGTCTGAGTATGCAGGACCAGAAAAGCTCTGCTCCTCGAGAGTGCGGTACTGCAAACTGTTAACTCCGGGCTTTGATGCAATAGAAATACTTACATATGTGTTGTTCTTTACGTCCACAGGCTTAAAGGTATA
Source organism: Fusarium armeniacum (assembly GCA_013618295.1). Taxonomy (NCBI): domain Eukaryota; kingdom Fungi; phylum Ascomycota; class Sordariomycetes; order Hypocreales; family Nectriaceae; genus Fusarium; species Fusarium armeniacum. Next base: position 143,405 of record JABFER010000037.1, read on the forward strand.
CTTGGCTGCAGAGGCATCCTTCTTTCCATTGCTAAGGGTGAAGTTTGTGCCAGTCACACGTCCAAAGTCGATAGCAAGGTCTCCGGCAGCACGAATTACTCCCCAGTATTCGTCCTCGGACACCCGAATTTGCCCTTTACCTGCATCGCCACCAACAATCTGGAAGGCATTGTCCGAGTTGTTGAAAGAGACAATAGCCTGTTGGCCTAGACCTGACGCCAATGGCACCAGGCCCAGTAATGTTAGCGATACTCGTGAGAGCTTCATCGCCTAAGTAGAAAGCTGGTCCTGGGGGCAAGGGACTTGAAGCGATTGACCACAGCTATAGAAGCCTCGACCAGCCATTCTTTTCTTATATAAAACTGCCGGGTAAATGCAACAATTGCCTTTCGAGAAATTTAGTTTAGGCATTATCTCATGGTCTATTTAAGTGGAACTTGTTCTTCAATAAGTTGGGGTATGATCATCGCCATGTTGCATCCGCCCCACTGAGCCGGGTTCCTTATTAGCCATGAGACCGGTTGTTTTCAAGCTTGAGTGATTAATCCGGGGTATTGACCAACCGGAAGCTCTACAAGTATTTACCCATGATGAACAGGCATAGACTAGATGACGGTAGACGGTCAACATCAAGTTTGTTTGTCTCGATGACTACTGGAGATGAGTCCCCGCTCCTGGGCGAACATCCTAATTCGTGGAAATGCAATAACGTGTCATGACACCGCTGCGGCCGAGAGGAAAGTTAATTGAGAGTCATGCCATGCTGTCATACCAATTATGCCAGACACATAGAGTCTTGGACCAAGTCTCTCCACTCTCGAGTGTTTATTCGGTCATAAGTCCATTATTTGAGCCCTTGCTCTGCAACCCCGCAGCAACCAATAACTAACTAAAAATTACAGACATTGCATTTCCCGATTGGAAGCTTGTACCTTTGCTACTGAAGACCTGAGGACTAAAAATACAGCAACATTATTGGCTACCTACATGAATCTGAGGACTTCCCCGCCTAGTAGGTGGCAGAGAAGATGACCTCTGAGCGTTAGGGTATAAGAATAAATCAACAAAGCCCATAGTCTAAACTGCATAAACCAATCCACTAACTTTATCATCTAAACATCAAGAGGTGAGTTTCTCTGATACCCTGAAGCTCGCCTATCGACCAGCTTGTTGGCATCGTAGAAAAAGTCTAGATAGTGGTCAGTATCTACCAACAACTCCAACACAATATTGGCTACCTCAATCAGGAGACAGAATCAGAAATAAATAAGCAATGATAGTAAGATGAACTTTGTCAAGTGTATTAAAATAATCTGTATCCCCTAAGGATCCACCAATGAAGAAAGAACAAGCAACTCTAGTCCGGCAAATGTGGCCCTGAAGACTAGGTAACAGAAGAATGTACAAGAATGCTAATGCTGGACAAGAGTCCTCGAAAAAGAGCCCAATCGATCAATGCTAAGAACAGTTATGCTCCACAATGCAATGCTATGGTACCATGGAAATCCAACGGAAGAAGAAAAGGCTCTACAGGACGAAAGCGAAACCAGCAATGGCAGCGGCCAAGCCGGCGAAGGACTTAGCGGCGCCAGCGGTAACAACGGGAACCTCGGGGGTACCGGTCTCAGCAGGCTGCTGAGGCTTTCCAGTCTCGGGCTTAGCAGGAGGCTGAGGCTGCTCAGTCTTGACAGGAGGAGCAGGGTACTCAGACTTAGCAGGAGGGGCGGGGTGCTCAGGCTGGGCAGGCTTGCTGGGCTTGGGGGCCTCGGGCTTCATGGGAGACTCGGGCTTGGGCTCAGGGACAACAACAACAGGGGGCTTGCCAGGAGTGATAGGCTTAGGAGGGCTGACGGGCTTGGGAGGGCTGACAGGAGGGTGAACTGGCGCACACTCTCCGTTAGAGCACTTCTCATAGGTGTAGCAGTCATCCTTGCACTGCTCGAAGTAGTAGAGGTCCTCCTGAACGTCGCAGACAAACTTGCGAGCATACTCCTCAGAGTAGTCAACCTGGCAGCTGGATCCGTGGCAAGTAATCTTCTGGTTGCACTCCTCGTTCTTGTAGTCAGAGTAGTAGCAGCTTCCGTTCTTGCAGATCTTAAGCTGGTTCCATGTGTCGTCGTAACATTCGCGAGGCGCGCAAAGGTCGTCCTCACAAACCACCTGCCACTTAGTGCAAGTAGGGCAGTGGACTTGAGGAGCACAGTAGTTACCATAGCAGATGATGATAACACTGGTAGGGACAACAGGCAGAACGGTTGTAACGGTCTTGGTGGCAACCACACCGCTCTCAGTGAAGGTAACGGTAGCGGTGGTGGTAGCAGCAGGAAGAGTCTCAGTGATGAAGTCGGTGTTGGTAACAGTATCGGTTTCGCCAGGGTTGACACCGATGGCGACGTAGATAGAGAGGAGAACGTTGATGTCAATGCTCTGGCGGCGCATGATGCGAGAGCCTGAGGTACGACCACCACAGTTGACTGAGTCATCACCTGGGCAGACGATGTTACACTCATCGGTGCTGACAGAGGTGGAAGTGGTCAAGTCGAGCTCACTGCCACAGTAGCAGCTCTCATCGTTAAGACCGAAGAAGTTGGAGCCAGCACATGCCTCAGCACAGTTGTCGGCATCGTTCTCCTCGTTGGAGTAAGCCAGGTTGAAGCTAGGGAAACCGTTTCCAGAGAAGCAGCCAAGGAAGTTGAAGCCAGCTGGGTTTCCAATGCCTCCAGCCGCAGTGGTGGTAGAAGCGGCGGAAGTCTCAGTGCCAGTGGTCTCGGTACCGATAGTAGCGGTACCAGAAGTGGCAGTCTCAGGCTCGAAAGTCGCGGTAGTGGTGTTCATGAAGCGGCCGGTGGTGAATGTCTGAGCGGCGACCACATTGCCCATGGCCAGGGCGAGGATTTCGCTGTAGCGCATCTTGAAAGTTGTAGTGTTGAGAACAAGTGAGTGAATTAACGATTGTATTAAGCTCTCGAGAGAGTAGAGAAGCGAGTGAATGGAGAGTGTGAGAGTTGTTTGATGATGAGAATAGTTTGAGTTCGGGGGGGAATCAAGTCCTCTTTATAGCCGATTGGATCATTCAATTTTGCTATGGCATCCAAGTTCGCCCCTATCCTTCATTTTCGACAATTCCTAACATTTCAAAGAATTTGGAGTTTTTGTTACACTTTACGATTGCCAAGGTGGCCGAACTATGAAAGTTGAGACATGAAGTTCCAGACAAACAAACCAAGAATGTAGTTACTGACTCGACCTGTCTCACCCCCACAGATAACAAGGGATGACCCCTGAGCCTAACCGAATTTTCCAACATCGAGTACATTGAATTGCCGTTTATCTTTTATTGTGAGATTAATTTGAATTCCAAAAATCGTGATACATGAAAGATACCCGCTTTGTTTTCCGACTCTCGGCATTCTGGCGTAATTAAAATACGAGACATCGCAAATGACAATACCTTAGTCCTCGATTTTTGTTCAAACTACAGAACGATTGCATACCAGAGAGATAGCCAACGTGAAGGTAAACAAACTGTTTGTAAACATACTGTAACAAACTCTGGTCGCGTGTCCACGGAGGAACAGAGTCTCATACCTTCGTGTTGAAAGTCCCTCAAGGAGAATCGGCCCGACGCACTCATCAGGGTATCAGAAGAATTGGTCGTTAGGGGCATAAGAGACGAAATAAATAGGTCAGTTTATGCTGCTTGGGACAAGCCCTTTAGGTTGTTTATTTTTGTATCCCAAATCACAGAGGCCAACTTTTCTGGAACTTACGTGTATTTGAAATTTTGAATAGTCGTGTCCGAAATGACTCCTTCGTCATGTTCAAAATGTTCGCCTGACACATTGCACAGAAAATCCTCTGTCGTTCCAGTCCAATATCCAGCACCATGAATATCATACAGTAGTCTCATCTGCTTTCATGTGCCGTCTCCCTCACATCTCCCAGACGTTAGTATTCCTCGGCCTGGCCACTTCTGGATCAAGCTAACAGGAATTCAAGAATAAAGGAGAGTACTATGATACACAGACGTAGACTGAATAACAAGGCAAGGCCAAGAATGGAAAAGGTCAACGTTCCTTGAGTCTTCTATCACACTTTAGATAACACCCTGGCGATCCAGTAACGGGTTGCACTTGTTGTTGTTGGGGTTACACACTTGATGTTGGTCGACACAGGTAATCGGGCTCGCCCACTTGTCAGGTAAGTAATCAACCGTGTCTTGAGCATTCGTTACGATCGAAGCGGCGAATACCGGATCATTGTTCGGGTTGAAGTGAACGACTGAGTTAGGCGCAATAAGCATTAATTCGAGGTTTATATCTGGGATCAGTAGCTCATCTACAGGCTGCCAAACCTGGTAATGAAGATAGAAGTATGTCCAAGTCGAGTACCCATTATTGGAGTTTCGTCCATATATGTTGTAGGTGCGTGTGTAATTGACCGTGCCATTGAGGTTTTTACCGTTAGGGTATTTGATCTACACGTTGTCTGGTCAGCCCAGAGACTTTGTTTCTGAACCATTTTTGTAGTGGTGAAAGTTGCTGATGTCCAGGGTAGAACAAGGTGTTTCCCTCTTATATTTTAGCCTATTCTTTGGTGGTTTTTTTTTTTTTTTTTTTCAAATGAAATAATCAGTCAAAGCTTAATTGTGAGAACCATCGCGAACGCTGCGATAAAGGCGAGGAGAAGACTGGCGTCCCTTGACATCAGGGTAAGGGTTGTGACAAGAACCCGGCCTCGTGACCAGTTGGCCCAGGTACCTATATAGATCTCGAAAGACAGATTGTTGATTGTTACACGCTGACTATTTTACTTCTGCGAACTCCTCCAGTGCCTCATGGAGCTTGCCAAAAACGCCTTGATGCCAGCTCGTAACTTGCTTCCACTCGTCCTCCGGAAAAGTGATAGACATCATCCGTAACCATGCGCCCACAATCATGTCTGCGTAACTGGCTCGTGACCCAAGCAGGAAGGGTCCGCTGACGTCCCTCAAGAAAAGCACTGCAAGATCGCCCAGCATATTTTTGAGAGACTCCAGTAACTTTTCTCGCGCTTCGCCGCTGAGCACGAAGTCTTCCCACCCTGAAACTCCAGCACGTCTGACAAACTCAGCCCTGCTCTCCTCTTCTGTGGCGGGGTCAAAGGGCATGCCCTGAACACCAAGCTGAACATGGGCAGTGAATGCTGCGTCAATGTTCATGTTGAACTTTGCGTATTCGGGAAACTCTTTGTCCTTGCATTCCGACAAAGGTATGAGGATGTAAGGATGCTCAAAGTCGAAATCAAGCTTTTGATCTGGGAATAGATCACCCCCGCCCGAATATGTTTTGTTGAGATATGTCGCAATGTCGAATGAATCCGCGATCAAGGCACCAGTGGTAGGGTCCTGGATGATGGGTAACGTATGAAAGTCTTTACCATCAGCGAACTTGCGGCCTGCTGGCACGTTGAGGCTTTTACGCGTTTTTGCTATGTCCGGGAGAGCTACCCATGTTGTGGAGTACGGGGCACCCTTGAAGTTGAGTGCAAGCCTGGTTTTCCAAGGGTTTGGGGCGTAGGCGGTCTTCTCCACGGGGGGACGCGGTTTAATGTCATAAAAGGTGATGTTGTTTGATTCCATGATGAATTGAGGATGTCAGAAATGAGAGTTGAGGAGGAATGGTTTTTCTAGAGGCGCAGGTTGTGTAAATTGTAATTGTAAATTTGAGCATTCTTTCAGAGGCACAGAAAACTTTTAGTGCGGCACTGAGTGAAGCAAAATAACACGGTCACTTTATTAGTAGTCAAGCAAGTGTTCAGCCTGACTATTTCCTGCTTCCCCCCAACTATCAATGATTGGATACGTGGCCCATTTGCGATAGCGATTGGCTGTTCTATCCGGACTAGTGGATACCTATAATCATGAAGTACCCCCAGAATTACACCTGAATTATTGATGAGATATCTTGATAGACTCAAAGTAGTCATTTCAGTCTCCAAGAGAAAGGAAATCATACACGTATGACAGAGTTGAAAAGCCAAGGTGGAAAAGACATGCCGGCCGCCAAGAGCTCTACCAAAGACCAAGATCCACCATCCTGATTGAATAGCTTTGATTCGTGTTCCCGTATTAACATCTCTGACCAGCAACGCAGGGTCCATGAGTTGAGCCAGGCTCTATTTGACTGCCGGAGATTGCTTTTAATTCTATGTCTTGGCGCATAAGTATAAAATTCAATTTTCAATCGAACTTTTCCTTCATCGTTTCAATCTCCCTTCTAAAAAAGAACCCCAACTGTAAGGTCAACCTCATTTTCTCACAATGGCAACTGAATTCCCACTGAGTCGATATCGTGCTGGTGGCGGCCATCCAAGTGGTCAACGCAATGGCATCGAAGAGACCCTGGAGGAATCATTCCTAAGTTACTATACTCAACTATTCAACAAATACGCCGGAGCTGATGGGAAATGGCGCCGTGACCAGATAGGTCTTTTTATGCACCACGTTCAGGCTGAAAACCCTAATGGTCTGGCTGCCTACCTGGCCGACCAAGAAGAATTAAACCTGCATGAACTGATCAAGTATCTCACATCACCATGCGGTAATATCCTAGAGATGGCGGCTCCTCAAGACCTATCCTGGCCTTTGAACAACTATTTTATCAGCTCAAGTCACAACACTTACCTCACTGGCAACCAGCTCTCCAGCGACTCAAGCACCGATGCATACAAGGATGCGCTGTTACGAGGCTGCCGATGCATCGAGATTGACGTCTGGGATGGCGAGGAGAAATGGAAACCCGGCTTTGGAAATGAAGATGAAAATGACGAGGGGACTAGCCGGGACGTCGGGGTTGAGCACAAAAAAATCGGGTTAAGGGAGAGAGCGTTCATCAAGTTTGGCCGTTGGGCGATGAACAAGTTCGATCCTGTCGATCCAGAGGGGAGAACCTTTGATGACAGACTTGAAGACTGTGTTCATGCAGAACCGCGAGTTCTCCACGGCTTTACTATGACCAAAGAGGTTTCCTTCCGCGATGTCTGCGAAACCATCCGAGAATATGCGTTTGCAACTTCTGAATTGCCGCTCATCGTCAGCCTGGAAGTACACTGCAGTCCGCTACAGCAGAACAAGATGGTGGATATCGTGGAAGAAACATGGAGTGACTATCTTCTCGCGGAACCTGAATGCGATTCTGTACACTTACCTTCTCCTCACGAACTGCGAGGAAAGATACTCATCAAGGTCAAATACGTTCCCGAGGATAGGGCTGCAAGTGATGGCTCAGATGATGGGAGCCTAGTCGAAGTTGTCACAGAAGGTGACAAGAAGCAGACCAAAAAGGTCAAGGCGCCCAAAATCACGCCTCGATTAAGCCGTTTAGGAATTCATACCCGTGGAATCACCTTCAAGTCACTCGATGAACCTGAGGCTAAAATGCCGAACCACATCTTTTCCCTCTCAGAGGATGCAGCATTCGCAGTCCAACGAAGGCTACCCAAGGCCCTATTCTCACACAACAGGAGATACCTCATGCGCATCTATCCGCATGGTATGCGCTTCGATTCCTCCAATTATGACCCGGTCATATTCTGGCGGGCAGGCGTGCAAGTAGTTGCCCTCAATTGGCAATCTTGGGATATCGGCATGATACTCAATGAGGGCATGTTCATGGGCTCGGATGGTTATGTCCTGAAGCCACATGGGTACTGTCATGACGGCCATTTGGACGACGACGATATTTCGGTCCCGAGCAAGACATTGGAAAGACTGGCCATCACAGTGGTAGCGGCTCAGAATCTACCACTGTTGAAAAGCAGTGATGACCCCACCAAGTTCATTCCTTATGTTAAAATTGGCTTTCACACCGAGCGCGATGCCTTCGTTGCTATGACAAATGAACACCAGAGCCCGGAGAAGACGAAACAAGTTGGATACAGTGGACAGACGTCTAAAAGCAAGGGAACGAGCCCAAGCTTTAACGAGGAAACAATCGAGTTTCTGAATGTTGATGGGGTTGTACCTGAGCTATCTTTCGTGTCATTCCGAGTCATGAATGATGTTCCTGGTCCAGATGTTATGGCTGCGTGGGCTTGTGTGCGTTTGGATCGACTGAGACTTGGGTATCGGTTCATTAGGCTAATGGATAAGGATGGCATGCCGAGCAAAGGCATTCTCTTGGTAAAGGTCACCATGAGGGAGGCTTCAACATGATGATAGAATCAGGCAGTATTTTGGTCCCTAATTTGTCCTTTTTGCCTCTGATATCCCTTGTAATATCTCTCCGGTCTATGGAAACCCTCTCGGCAGTGTTGAGTTCGTCACGTTGTAAAAACACTTGCACCAATTAACCCACCATCACAATCTCGTCGAACGAAACCCCCAAGACAAGAGTGTCGAGTTAATAATGATCAAAGCATGGTCTAATGAAACGGGGTCGATGTAACATGTATATGAATATTGCTGGCAATGTATTATGCTTGACCAACTATACACACACTAGAAGTCGTTTCGAAATACTAAGACGGATAAGAACAATAAATAATAGCCCTACCATGGACATACAGCCAGCATAGTAAGCAGCAGGCCTGAAGGTTGAGACGTCTTCATCACTATTGCTTCCCGCCAGTGAATAAATACCGGAGGCTATCGGTGTACCCTAGCATGATTAGCATGGAGCTTGATAACCGTGAAAACTCTACACTTACGAAAAAGAAGCCACAGAACCAAGTAGTCCAAACAATAGGCAGGATACCAAGGGTGTTTTCAGGACCCATTGTCGCACCTAGCATTGGGGGTACGAGACTAAAGAAGGCGCCGCATCCAATGCCATTGAAGATGAGAAACACTGAGAAGACGCCGACGCTCGATGCCAGAGGCCAGACAACCAATGAACTGAGGCCAATGCAGAGTAGGCAAACAATCAAGCTGTTGAGTGGACCAAGAAGATGGTCGGCCGTATAGCCACCCAAAACTCTTCCAACGGTCGACGCGAGGTTCCAGGCTGCAAGTATCACAATAGCGACCTGGTTAGAGTAGCCCATTGATCTTGAAAAGATCGGGATGAAGTATGGTGGAATGAATAGTGGAAAGCATGACAGGGCTGTGCCACCAATAATAAGAAGAAACCGAGGTTCTTTGAAGCGATACCTACAATAACGGTCAGTTACCAGATGGAGGGTGGGAGGGGGTGATCAGAGACTTACCATTGTAGCTTCAATCCAGCGTTTAGGGCTGCCGTAGGTTGTTGGATGAAATACGATGCTGGTATGCAAACCCCCCAAAGCATAAAGCCAAGAATGCGGAACGTCCATGCCACATCTACTTGCTTGACAAGAAGATTAGTTGCTATACTCATGACAGCTGCGCCAAGACTTCCTCCTCCGAATACAATGCCCATGGCCAGGCCTCGGTGTCTCTTGAACCATCTCAGAGGAGCGGTTGAGCAAGCCTAAATATTTGTGAGATAAGTCATACGAACGTTGGGGACTGTCAGAACCTACAAAGATTGATAAACCTCCGCCTATCCCGAAAATCACACCATGGAAGACGAATAGTGCCCCGACATGCTTTGTTGTCCAGCTGGCAAGGAACTCGCCCAATCCCATCAACAATCCACCAGAAAAGGCTGTCTTTTGGTAACCAAGCTTTCGAACCGCCAGGCCAGAGAGAATGCTGAGTGAAATCATGAATGAGGTTGCCAACGATCCAACGAATGTCAGAGTTGTCAGGCTAGTTCCGGTAACCTCAACGAGTCTCACTTGCATAATGCCCCAGGAATAGATGACTCCCAGATAGACGAAAAGCGAACAGGCTGCTGCGGCTACTGCAATCCATCCTTTCGGATCATCAAACTCGAATGGAGGCGGTGTTGTAGTTGGCGATGTGCCATCGAGCTGTGAGCGGTCGGTTTCGTTGCCTTTCTCATTGTCGGAAGAGCTTGATGGTTCCGGCCAGGTTGTAACCGGGTCTTTCGTTTGAACCGCCATGTTGTTGTATCGATATGGACTTTAGTAAGAAAACCAACACCACGACTTGAGACAATGGCCTTCTATGAGAATCTTTCAAAGAAGAATCGAGAAACAATTGGGTTAAATATTTGATCTCACGTCGGCCATCGGATTAGAGAATAACAGAACCGACAGCAAACCCGACGCCCTTAACAAGATAATCCCAGCTTAGTGGATCACAGTATGCCATGCTGTTTGTCATGGAAATTTTGTAGCTGAGCGATGGCCCGGTATTAGTCGGGTGGTCGGCCTTCGGCTGAAATTTTATCATTCCCGAGTTCCGACGAGTCTCATCGGATTTCGGTTTTGATCTCTTATAAATGAACGTCGAGGCTTCAGCCAAATGATGAAGGAATTATTTAAACAAGACAAAGAATTTCAAATCGACTTACTACTATTCTTCCTCCCTCAACGCCTTCCTTGCCATCTTTACAATCTATTTCAACAATGGCACCTTCAACGATTGGGAACTTTGATAATGTCCCTAGTGACCCACGTTTGACACCCATCAAGCCCATCCATCGTGAAGGTGCTTTGATGCATAGATCCCTTGTGCAACATCCTTATATGGTTGAATCTGCCCAAGGAATCGAGTTGAAGTTATCGAATGGCCAAACAATTATCGATGGCTGTGGAGGAGCTGCGGTAGCTCTGATAGGGCATGGAAGCGAAGAAGTCATCCAAGCCATTACCGACCAAGCCCGCAAGGTCAGCTATGTTCACACACAATCTTATACCACTGCACCAGCAGAAGAACTCGCCGATCTTCTTCTGAAAGACAACCCTTACGGCCTAGAAAAGGCATTCTTCGTCGGCAGTGGTAGCGAGGCTGTTGAGTCAGCACTAAAACTTGCCCGACAATACCACTACGAAAAGGGTGATCTGGACAAAGTACACATTATCTCCAGACGCCAATGCTATCACGGAAACACCATGGCCACCATGTCTATCTCTACAAACATTGCTCGACGAGCTCCCTACCATGGCTTCCTCTATCCCAACGTCTCTCATGTCTCGCCTGCCTTTGCCTATCATTACAAAGACAGTTCCGAAAGTGAGGATCAGTTTACCGCTAGATTGCTAGTAGAACTCGAAGAGGAGTTCCTGCGTGTGGGACCTCAAAATGTCGCTGCATTTATCGCCGAAACAGTGGTTGGCGCGACATCTGGATGCGTTGCTGCTCCTGCTGGCTACTTCAAAGGTGTCAGAGCGCTATGCGACAAGTATGACATCGTCATGATTCTTGATGAAATTATGTGTGGTATTGGACGCACTGGTACTTTCTTCGCATTCGAGCAAGAAGGTGTAGTGCCCGATATCATGACAGTTGCCAAGGGTCTCGGAGGTGGTTACGCTGCTATTGCTGGTGTTCTCATCCACAAACGAGTTGTTGACGTTCTGAGACGAGGTTCAGCTGCTTTCAATCACGGACATACCTATCAAGCACATCCCATCTCATGTGCTGCTGCATTAGCAGTGCAAAGGATCGTTCGACGTGACGGTCTTGTTGAGCGATGTGCTAAGATGGGACTAGTTCTTGAAAAGTTTCTAAGAGAAGATCTGAGTAGCTGCAGGTCAGTTGGGGATATCAGAGGCCGAGGCTTGTTTTGGGGAGTTGAGTTTGTCAAGGACCGAGAATCGAAGGTGCCATTTGACCCTACGGCCAAGTTTGGCTTGCTGGTACAGCAACTAGCATTCGAGAAGGGTGTTGCTCTGTACCCTGGTGGTGCAACTATTGATGGTGTCTACGGAGACCACATTCTACTTGCACCGCCATTTACAGTAACAGAGGAACAGTTGAGGACCATATCTCGGACGTTGAAACAGGCAGTTGAGATAGCAGAAAGAACAGTATTCTAGTCAATGAAAAAGTTTGTATGTTGATCAAGATCTACATCGCCTTTTGAAGACATCGAGACACCACAGTCAAAATACCCTAACGCATTCGGAACCGTGAAGGATAATCTAGCTACTGACACCAGTTGAAGTCTTCAGTGTTTATATAAACAGTTAAAAACTAGATCAAATAGCTAGCTATTCAAATATACCAGCTCTACCCGTATCTTCTGGATTATGTCAAGTCGTATATCGAAAGAAGGTTGCGTTATCGCCCTTCTCCCGTTCAGCATGCTTCTCAGCTTCAGTATACAGACTTGGGTCCTTGTGTGTCGCATCCCTACGAGAGTTCTCGCGACGCAAGTAAACGGTCATCCAGATGGACAAGATCAGTGCCATGACCTGGAGGCCCAGGAGGGTGCCAAAGCCTGGGAAATATCTTGGGGCATCCTTCGTTAGGAATAGGTAAGCCGCAATTACACCACCAATGTTCCCGCAGCTAACATTCATTGCAATCCCGACACCACGCTTGAGTGAGCCCCCAATATTATTGCTGTTCCAGGCGATGCCCTGTGGAATACATGGGAATGTGCCTGAAGCGAGAAGGAAGCAGCCGAGGTACCTGACACCCGCGTGCTGAACAGCCATAAGGAGAATCAGTCCAATGGCACTGGCGGACAGTCAGTAGGTAATTTTGAGAAATACTGCAAGGATACTCACGACATGGAGATGAAGATGATCATAAAGATTCCCCTTTGCTGTACTTTATCTGCCCACCATCCAGCTGCAACACAGACAACGCAAGCCACCAGATAAGGAGGAGTGCTCATGAGCTGAGCGGTTGTGCTGGAATAACCTAGATCGCGAATGATGGTAGGAAGAAACAGGGAGTATGCATAGACTGCAGTAAATGTGCCAGTCGCAATAAGCATGTGCACCCAAATCTTCCAGTCGCGAAAGGCATCCCGTGCGTATCTCATCTCGAACTCCTCTGCCAATCCTGATCGATCGAGGAGCAGGCGTTCTTGAATGTGCTTCCGCTCTTCTTCGTTTATAAACTTCGCTCGATCGGGGTAATCGGACATAAGTTTGAATGACGCGAGTGCTGTGAAGATGTCTTGATCAGTTTTTTTCATAATGCAGAGCGATTAATTCAGTGTCTTACCAACGGCAACTGTAAGAAGGCCCTCTATAATAAAGATCCATTGCCAACCAGCCAGTCCCGCCTCACCACGCAGCTCCATAATGCCACGAGCCAGAAGACCGCCAAACACACCCGCAGCAGTAGCAGCAGAAAAGAATATAGCCATGCGAAAACCACATTCATGGCGGCGATACCACATAGTGATACTGCGATTGTAAGCCGGATGTAGTAGTAGTTGAGAAAGAAGACATACTAGTAGGCGATTCCTGGGAATAAGCCACCCTCAGTCAGACCTAGAAAGCCTCGTGCAACCATAAGTCCAGGATAGCTCTGCACGATGCCCATTAACGTACAGCAGATACCCCAAGCCACCATCATGGATGGAATCCATATCCAAGGTCTGAACCTCTTCATGGCCATGTTTGAAGGAATTTCTGCCACGATGTAGAAAGGGAAGAAGACGACCAGTGCATGATTGTACATAAGGCCTGTCATGCCGAGGTCTAGTTCGAGGGTATCGAGGCGAGCATTGCCAATATTCGTTCGGTCGAGGAAGGATAGTAGATAGAGGACAGAGACGAATGGTATAATTGACCAATCAATCTTGCGTATCAGTCTTTTGGTGTCTGATTCGCTCCAGCCTGCACTCTCCACAGACTGGACCTTGTCGACATGTTCAGCCATGTTGATACTGCCTTTGTCATTGCCCGGAGCAGTTTCCGTCATGGTGGTCATGGCAGGTGAGTTACAAAACAGACGAATGTGATAGCTACTTAGTGAAAAGGCACCAGAGTGTCGGATGAAGGACTTCGTTCTTGAGGCACGTTAAGGGGTTCTATTCAGGTTCTTATAGTGCGAGCGAGTAATGCTCTATGCCTGGCCATGGTCATTATGTACCTAGTCAACTTGCATAGATCTACCAGGTATCGACCATATCTCGCTAGCTTGTTGGCTCGTAAGAGTCCAGAGATAGCTATTATTCTGGGGTAGTCTGGGGTAACAAGGATCTTGATTCGATGTTAAAGTTTACTTTTTATTTAACAGTTAAGCTTAACCAGACTTGCATGTTCCCCGCGAATCACTACCTTAAAGATATCAGTCTGTAGCCACGGCCCGAACGCGGTCCGAGGGCCGAGGACATAGCCGTGTCTAATATTGGCACAACAAGTCGTGGCTGTAAAATCAGTCCACTAATGCCAAGGATTTGTGCCTCGAAACTGTTGATTCATGGTATTTGGAGCCCTCGACTACTCTTATTGTAGAAGGTAGAAAGCAGTCCCTTACACACCTCGCTTGCGCTAGTAATGTACTCTGCAGTGTCGATTCCGATTCCGATCAGCGACTCATTTGTTGAGCGCCGTCTTTAACAGCTGTAGGTCATGAATATTATCGCATTGTGTTTAGATTGCGCTTATCGACGTTCGCACCATGCCAGAAATTAGTGCTTGGAGTCCTAAGTTTTGGGCTTGGATAGACATGGTGAGTATTATCACGTCCCTTTAGTATTATTAACATATCCATCTAAGCGTAGCAGTAGTTGATCAAGCTTAATATAATTGCTGTATGCTAATTTTGCACTATGGCTATGATGTTTGTTCCTTTCATAGTCCCGCAGTTTATATGTACGGCCATATAATCTTGGTATCCCACGGCGATGCGCGGACTTTAAATGTATTCGTTTTTGTTCCTTTGATGCATCACCAGCCCGCATATACCACGCCTTCGTAAGGCTGAAGTAGCACACCTTCTTTACCAAAGGTTTCTGTGTTCTTCCCAAGCAGTCTTTTTCCCCATGACCCATTCTTCAACTCGACCTTCTGTTCCTTATCCGAGAAGTTCAGCAAAACAAGGGCTGATTTGCCATCAAATCCAGTCATGGTATATGCAAAGACATCTTCGCTATCCCCATACTCAGGTAGATTGGTGAATCGTCCGTAGACAAAGACGTCCTTTTCTCTCTGTCGAAGCTCCAGAACATCTCTCCAGAACGCTAGCACACTGTTGTTGTCATTCTCTTGCTGCGCAACATTCCACTCCTTGAAGTCATCGTTCACACGCATCCAAGGCTTGTTGCCATCGGAGAAACCGGCGTTCTTATCAGCAGTCCACTGCATGGGCAGTCTTCCATTATCACGCGCCTTGAGTCTCATCTCCCTCATGACATCAGACATGTCAGCGTCTGGACCTCTCTTTTCCAACTGGCTTTTGTAATAATTCAGTCCTTCAACGTCGATATAGTCGTCAATCTTCCACGATTCTGGGACGTTGGCCATACCAATCTCTTGGCCTTGTAGAAGAAACAACGTTCCACTCAAGGTACCAAGATAGATAGCTAGCATCTTGGCTGCCTCCTTGCGATACTGGGGTCGATCTGATCCATATCGTGACAGAGAACGACCCGAATCGTGGTTGTCCATGTAGACCGTGTTCCAGCCATCAAACTTGGGCATAGCTCCTTGCCAACGGTTGGTGATTGTCTTGAGCTTTGAGAGTCGAAAGTCATCTCTTTCGTACTTGTGGTTTGCACCGAAGTCCATGTCGACTATGTCTCCTGTAAATAGCATGTTCAACTCGTGTCGGTCCTTCGCCACATAACTGGCAACGCTAGCCTCGTCTTTCGTAAAGCCAAGCTCTCCAACAGTCATACAATCATATTTGTCGATGACCTCCTCCCGTATTTCTCGGATGTACTCATGCATTCGGGGTCCGCTAGCAAAGTACTTGTCTCCTGGCTGGAACTCTGAACCGGGTCGTGTGATGGGTGCGTCGGGAAGATCAGGGTGCTTGGACATGAGGTTCATTGAGTCAATTCGAAAGCCATCGACGCCCTTATCAAGCCAGAACTTCATATCGTCGTATGTTGCTTGACGCATGTCTTCATTTGCCCAATTTAAATCAGGTTGTTCCGGTAGAAAGAGCGACAAGTAGTATTGGCCCGTGGGTTCATCGAACGTCCAAGCACTGCCGCCGAAGATGGAAGACCAGTTGTTTGGCGGTTTCCGTTTTCCATCTGCGTCAAATTTGGGATCACGCCAAAAATACCAATTCCTCTTTGGGGAAGTTTTCGATGATCTGGACTCGCGAAACCATTCATGCTCATGACTGGTATGGTTGACCACAAGGTCGAGTAATAACTTGATACCTCCCTCGTGGCATCCCTCGATGAGAGTTTCGACGTCTTGGACGGATCCATAGGGACTGTGGATGTCACGATAGTCTGAAACATCGTAGCCCATATCATATTGAGGACTTTTGAAGATTGGTGATAGCCATATTGCAGTGGCTCCGACTGAGCGGATGTAGTCAAGCTTCGAGATGATGCCAGGCAGGTCACCAAGCCCATCAGCATTCGAGTCGAGGAAGCTTGCTGGGTAGATTTGGTAAACCACCAGTTCCTTCCACCATTGTCGGTCCGGAGGGTTTTGGTCTGACATGATAATTCGTTGTATGGGAATGAGTAGTGGTATGATGTGATGGGAAGAGTCGTGCTGGTCATACTGAAAGTATGTTTCCGTGTTTCTTATAACTACCCTTCGCCGGTCCGACAAATGTGCTTATGGCCGTTGTGGATGCGGGGAATGGTCTTGTCGGCCGATATTGTGATCCAAGACTAAAGACCAGTCCATGTTAACCCCGGTCAAATATTGACTACGGAGTTCGGCCGGCTGAATTTTGAAGGGTGAATTATGATTCGCTGATGAAGATTACCCCAGAGGCGATCAATATCGGTCCGACAACCACGTCCAGCTTGTCCTGACTGGGTCAATTCGGCAGGCATCTACCAACCAGTGAAAATTCAGCCATTCGATGCTCGACCCCATTCTTTCTTCTTTTACTTGACTCTAGGGTGATGATCGTGGTGCTATGCTCAGCTTTTGCATCATGACAGAAGAGACATTGTCGGCTCCGACAAGTTCAGATGTTGACTGAGATCCCCATGGGGCTTCTGCTAGTTAGTACCGATGACCAGTTTCTGGGGAAGGAGACTCGGTCGTGTGTTTCTCCTATCGATATAAATCCCAAGATGAGTCCCTTTCAAAATATCCTCATCAGCTTCATCTCCAACAGCATCTCAACTTTACCACCTCCTTCATTGAATCCTCTTTTACAAAATGGCAACCAAGACTGAGGCTCTGGCCACTGTATCTGATCACGTCGAAAAGGCACCGGTCATAGATCCAGTCGGAGTTCAAAAAGCCATTGATGCCCAAGACCTTACTCCCAAGCAACAATACCAACGTCTTTGGACGAACCTGAAGAAGGACAAACGATATGTCCTTTGGTCCCTCTACATCATGTCCCTCGTCTTTGGATGGGGATATGACCAAGGTCTCTCAGGTGTTGCCATCGCCTTTCCAGAATTTCGCAAAGTCTATGGCGAGTACTATGAGGTCGGCGACCAATACGTGATCCCAGCCCTATGGCAATCTCTCTGGAACGCAGCTAGTACCATCGGCCAGGTCTTTGGAGCCTTCCTCGCTGGGCAATTCGCAGACTGGGTCGGTCGAAAAGCTGTTCTTTGGACTGCTGTCGCTCTGTCTTTGGGCGCCTCCTTCGCCCTGGTGTTTGCGCCCAGCCTGCCCATCCTTTTCGTCTCCAAGCTGCTGCTTGGCCTTTCGGTCGGCCTTTCGACTGTCACGCCTCCTTTGTATGTGACAGAGAACGCGCCAGCGGCTCTTCGAAGCTCTTTAAGCTCTCTCACCAATGTTATCATTGTGCTTGGATTCTTCCTCTCATCCATCACTGGCTGGGGCTCCTCTAAGATTTCTGGCGAGTGGAGCTTCCGACTTGCTTTCGTGATGACTTTCCTTGTGCCGACATTGTTTGCTATCGGTCTTCCATTTTTGCCCGAATCGCCTATCTGGTACGTCAAGAAGGGTCGAGACGACGACGCGCGAAAGGCTATCATCAAGCTATATGGCGATTCCATCGATCCGGAAGAGAGACTCAACTTCATAAAGTCAGAATTGGAAGTCGCTGCCGGCGAGGCCTCAATGGCGAAGCAAACCAGCTGGAAGGCTATCTTCTCTAAGGAGCATCGAACCAGGACTCTCGTCGCAGTCATGGGATTACAATCACAGAATTTTTCCGGTGGATACTTTGCAAGTAAGTTTTTTTTATCCACACAAGCACCTGGATCAGACACTGATATCGACAGACACATACCAGACTTACTACTTCGAGCTCATCGGTCAAGCCGATCCCTTCGGTCTAACTGCCATTTCTTCGACACTACAATTCCTCTCCAACTGCGTTGCCGTTACCGTGTCAGATGTCTTGCCTCGACGCAAGTCTCTAGTTGGAGGCGGTACACTTCTTTGCTGCTGGTCCATTATCATTGCTGGAGCCTCGCTAGCCGGTACAGCCAACCATGCTGCTAATACTGCTCTTCTCGCATTCATGATTACATGGTCAATGCTGTATACCGCCACTGTCGGTTGCTTCGGTTGGGCTATCGCCCAGGAGACTGCCGCTCAGGCTACCCGTCCCAAGACTATTGCTTTTAGTCTCGTGTGCCAGCAGCTTACAGCCCTTATGCTGTCCTCTGTTTTCCCCTACTTCATCAACCCTGATCAGCTAAACTGGGGCGGCAAGGTTATGTTTCTATTTGTCGGAGCTGAAATCTTTATTCTCGCTGTTCTGTTTTGGTTCCAGCCTGAGACCAAGAACAGGACATATCATGATATTGACTGCTTGTATGCTGGTGGTGTTCCCCCCAGGAAGTTTTCTGAATTTGTGGTCAATGACGGCACCGTCGTTCGAAGGCCTAAGGCTTGAGAGAGACATCGAGGCTTCATTTCTGGATCTGGAGAAGTTGGATATAGAGAGTGTCAGTACATGAGGTATAACAAAATTAGCTCGCGCGTTACTAGCAATCAATTTACATCATATGAGAGTTTAAGACATCTGTATAATCTGATCAATTGATGCCAGATCCTTTCAACCTGAACACAGTCTAGTCTTACTGTCCCGTATAGATTGAATCAATATTACCTTCTTTGCTGTCGGAACGATGGAGTGGATCAGTGGCGTTATAGCAGCAGCACTAGGTCGTTCCCACCACCCATAGACTTAATTCCTCTTCTCCGCATTATATAAAGGCAGTTCCCCACAAACTTCAAACCTTGTTTGACACAATTTCAGAGCTTTTTTTCCTTTTACCATGTCCACTTCGTCGATTCCCAGTCCGGCTCAGAGGCCTTATAAAGTCCGACAAGCTTGCGATGCCTGCCACCGACGAAAAATACGATGCGATGGTAGCAATCCGTGCCTCAATTGTCAGACTTCGGAGTTAGGATGTACGTACCTGGCCGTGCACAAAAAGACAGGACCTCAAGGGCCACGAAAAGGTCGTCGGCCCAAAAGGGCTGGAGAGTCGTTTTTTCAAGTTCCAAGCCCTCTGCCAATTCCAGTCGCGAACCGTGAAATGGCCTTCCCATCAATAGAGAGCCACATCTCAATACCAGAAACGGGGAGCTTCTCTCCATCACCACAAGTGACCGACGCTGTCATCAAATGGTGTTTGGATGCCTACTTCAAGCACAAATACCCACTAACGCCTATTCTGGACCGCCAACAGCTTGAACAAAGTCCGGTTCCAGCTGAGAAGTACAGTCTGATTTCAGCCTGCTGTGCTATCATTTCACTATCTCCAGAGATATTACCACCATCGCCTGCACAGGATGGTATCATCCTTCCATCAGCGGACTTTCTGATATCAGAGGCTCTTCGGTCCAGAGGGCATTGTAAGGTTGTGGAACATCCATCATTAACTCACGTCCAAACCTCATTCTTACTCTATGCCGCTTTCTTCGCCATGGACAAGGACAATTCAGCATGGTACTACCTCCAAGAGGCTATCACAATGCTACAGACCCTACGGTTACACGAAGAAGTCTCATATAATGATGTCGTTGACCCAATCCTTTCAATATATGCTCGGCGCACGTTTTGGGTTCTATTCATCACTGAGAGAGCATATGGGTTGCAAAGAAATCGCCCCATTCGACTACAGGAAACCTTGGAGCTGCCAGCTATCGATCCGTCATCACAAGATGCAGAAATACTCCTTGGCTTTCACGATTTGATCTCCTTGTTCCGTCCGTTCGACTCCGATTTCATTGCGAACTGGAACCAGTTGACACCATCAACGTCAACCGATTCTACCCGCCTGTCGCATCTTCAGAGCCTCCTCAAATATTCACTGCCGAATTTGTCAAATCACTCCCAGGTCCAACAAGCTGATCTTCTCATCTCTCGTCAGTGGCTCAAAACAGTGGTATGGAAGCTTTGTGCCTCAAAACAGATATTATCTACAGCGAGCAGCGACAATGCCATGTCACTCCATTATCCTGCCAGCATTGGACGCGATATCGTTCTCATATCGCAGCTGGTGCCGACTCAAGCTTTCGAGGCCAACGGTATCGGAATTCTCGAGAAGGTATTCGATGTGGGGTGTTCCCTGGCTGACCTAATGTTGTTAGTGCCGCCAGGTTTCCAAGCATCGACTATGGATGTCGGTGCTATTGACACACTGGTAGAGATGGTGAAGATAGTGGGATCGAGGTTCGGAGGGAGCTATCGACATCTGAACATACTTGTCGACAAGGCCAGCGGATGTTTGCTAAAGAATATAGATAGAGGCTTGCCCTTACCATCAAGCGATGATGATGGGGAAGACCAGGTTACCTGGTCAACTGTGTCTCCCTGAAGAAGAAACAAACATGCAACATCGAGTTGATTTAGCCTCTCATTTTATGAAGGTGGCAGTAAGATTGGATCTGACTAAAATCGAGTACGGAACAAGTCGTGTTGAAAAATGATTAAACTCATCCCTCCAACTAGCAGTAACTAATATCTTAAAATAGCCTACCCAGCCAGCTGCCAAGCATCATTTCTGCAGTTTTGGCCTCTACGGGTTCTATACAAGATATATAGCTACATACTTCCATAGAAGATTTATGGTGAGGTCAGTCTAAGTAACGGTGCATATGACACCAGATCTGAAAGATTAAACTTTGATGAGAGATTACAAAGACAGGACTAGTGACTGCATTGATGTGAATGCCTTTATATATTTAAAATATAAAGCCCACTAGCATAAGATAAGCGCCCTTGTAGCTCAGTGGTAGAGCGTTGCACTTGTAATGCAAAGGTCCATTGTTCAATCCAGTGCGGGGGCAGCACTAATTTCCTTTTTGGCTTTTTCTGTAGCTGAGATTTCCCAACCTCTCTTGTCGGCATTATTGGTCATTCTTCCATAGAAATACAGAAGAATGTCAATTTCCAGTTTCCTTACTTAAATTCCGTTCCAAGTCACAGCAACCAGTTGTGGTATGATCCACGGAAAAGAGTGGGCCGGACTCTCGTGATGCGTTCTTATCATTTCGTGTGTGTGTAAGATGAACAGAGGTGTCGTGGAATACCTCCAATGTCAAATTGGAAGCAAAATATTATTTACGGGCGTAAAATACCATGGATCATTGTTTATTGTAATTCTACTTGGAACATGTCTTCTATCCAGCATTTGATACGCATGAGTCGATAGTGAAATTACCCTATAGCTTAGACATACCGTATTCATGAAATTGGGTAGCGCGTTTCTAACTCGGCCGGGCTACTGCAGAGCTTATACAGGCAAGAAGAAGCTCCTATAGGCCTAAATAACTGGAGATAGCCTCTATTTCTATATAACAGCCAGCCGAGTTAATGACATACAAGAGTTTTTGTGGCTTGCTAGAAGACCTACTGTAAAAGCGCCTTTTTACGCTACCCAATTTCGCGAGTTAATACGGTAGTAATAAGATCACTTGCAACATTTTGCAAAGGGCTTTCGTTAAGAGCACGCCTCGGTGGAAGTGCCAGAAGCCGATAGTCAGATGCCTCGTGTAGGATTTCAGAACAGGATTACTCAATTGTGCCAAATTTTTGTGGTATTGCACACAGGTAGATGTAACTACAAATTTTGCTTAGACTTGTTGCGCTCTTCTTCCCTGCATCTAGTAGTATTCCACGAGTTTCTCCTATTCTCGGAACTTTGTTCAGCAATCACAAAACACAAACACACCGCATATATGTCATATTCTATGAGATGTTATAGGTCAATAGGAGGAAGCAGTCGGTGTAACATCCACAGTCTTGAGCTGGAAATACGGTAGTCTTAGTCTTGAAGCCATCCACTTGTTCTGTATATCCGTTCGTCGATCCGTACATCCGTATTTCCGGCCACTTCCATGCGTCATCGCTTGCATGAACCACCAAGACGACGTAGCAACGAGCCACTTTTACCTCCTCTCTGGTAACGGGCTTGTGGGCCAGCGACTCACAAAGTCATAAGATCAGGTAGTAGTGCCCATATTCAATTGCCGATTGGTTCATCAGTGCCTTCTAGAACTCGCCAAGGACGCTTATACAGACAAATTACGTGAAGTTCTTGCAAAGCCCTTTGAATTACATATTATATCCGCAGTTCCGTGATCGTGATCTTCACTGCTATGACACATATAAAGGCACAGCCGGCAGTGCTTCACTGCCATCAAGCTCTACCGCCATACAAATCATACTCGGGAAACAATGAGACGCACATCAGCAATCTTCGCTATCGGAGCTCTGGCAACTCAGGTTCAAGCTGCCGGTACTAAGCTCTTGTCTGGTGCAACCATCATTGGCTGGGACGACTCCAATGACGAGCCCAAAATCATCCACGATGGTCATCTTCTGATCAGCGGTGATCGTATCAAGACTATCAGCACCTCTGAGCCCTCAAATCTTCCAAACAATATAGAGAAGATCGACGTTACCGGTCAGATTATCACCCCCGGTTTCATCGATACCCACCGCCATGGCTGGCAGACTGCCTTCAAGACCATTGGTTCAAACACAACCCTAGCAGAGTACTTTGGTCGCTATGGCGAGTTTGCAGCTGCCCCTCACTTCACAGCTGATGATGTTTACTGGGGCCAGCTTGCCGGACTGCTCGAGGCATTGAACGCGGGTGTCACCACTTCTCTTGATCACGCGCACCACACTTGGTCCAACAAGACTGCCTATGCTGGTCTCAATGCCTCCATCGCTAGCGGTGCTCGAGTGTTCTGGTCGTATGCCTTCCACGATGTTCCAGCATTGAACTATACTGTGCGCGACCAGATTCCCAACTTTGTTGAGATCGCTGAGAGCGAACTTTTCAAGGGTAGCAACGTTGAGCTTGGAATCTCGTACGACTCTTTCGGACCCAACCCTCCTGAGGCAGCAAAAGAGGTGGCTGGCCTGGCTAAGGACTACAACGTCTCTGTTGTCACAACACACTCTCTTGCTGGACCATTTGGCGTCAACAATCTTCCTGAAGACGTCCATGCCCTTGGTCTTCTAAACACTTCCATCCCCGTAGTGTTCTCTCACGGCAGCTTCATGACAGCCACGGGCGCCCACCTGCTCCGCCAGACAGACCAGTATTTGTCTATCACACCTGAATCCGAGATGCACTATGGTCATACTCACCCACACTCATACTACATCCAAGATCAAGCAGCTCTTGGAGTTGATACCCACTTTACTTTCTCCACAGATATTCTCACACAAGCGAGGATATGGCTGCAAAGTGCACGCTACTACTTCTTCGACAAGGTGCTCGACGACTGGGAAGTTCCCAACAAGAGCCCCATGAGTGTTGATCAGGCCTTTTATCTCGCAACTCGTGCTGGTGGCATGGCATTGCGACGCCCAGATCTCGGAATCATTGAGGAGGGAGCCAAGGCTGATCTGATCGTCTGGAGCGCGGCAGACTCACCCGCTCTTCTGGGTTGGGTTGATCCTGTGGCAGCTGTTATGCTCCATTCCAGTGTCGCTGATATCCTTCATGTCATGGTTGACGGCGAGTTTGTCAAGAAAGACGGGAAGCTGACTGCACCCGATTATAAGGAGACGAAGAAGAGCTTCTTGAAGAGCGCGGCCAGAATCCAGAAGATCTACAAGGAGTTGGAGTATCCTGAGCTTGAAGGAGAGTTCAACGGCGGTGGCTTCTACTATGCGTCCCCAAGAATTGTCAGCACTGAGACTGGCCTTGTTGCCAAGAGTGAATAAGGCGGACGTCATGATGATGAAGAGTCAGGAATGAAAATTTACCGCACTTGTATTGACAAGAACTGTATATAAGCACAAGGCCCTTTAATCTTAATGTGTTAACAGGACTATATTTCAATAAGTCTACTGGTGGGGGCAAACATATGAATAGTGTA
Organism: Fusarium armeniacum; assembly: GCA_013618295.1. Lineage (NCBI taxonomy): Eukaryota > Fungi > Ascomycota > Sordariomycetes > Hypocreales > Nectriaceae > Fusarium > Fusarium armeniacum. The sequence goes on from JABFER010000037.1 coordinate 167,609, forward strand.
TCATGTGAAAGAAAGTCCGTCAACAAAACTAATTTATTAATGAGGTTTTAATACCTATCAGATTACATGATCAGGAGTATTCCTTCATCGTAGCGAATTAGTGATGTCATCCGACAGTCCAGCCACATCACAATGCGATACCCATCAACTGTCGACAGCCAATCCCTATACACCATAACCGGTTGGTATCTGCTATATAGAGTCTACTTTGCGCAGATCGTAGCAGTGACAGTAGTAGGGCTTGGGCAGCCAAAGACCTTCTTCATGCTGGGAGTGCTGTAGCAGCTGGCCTGTCCAGCACGGCAATCAAATTGCTTGCAACCAGAGCCAGGGCTGAGAATGTTGTGCTTGTTGGCAAAAGGGTTTCCAAATTCACTAATCGGTTAGTAAAATGACTGGTGACAAAAAACGAGCATTCGGACTTACGTGCTAAACTCATCTAAATAAAACAGTTAGTAAGAACTAAGGTCGAGACGTGAGCTGCGATGTACTTACAGTAGACGTAGTTGGGCTTGGATGTCGAAGAGTATCCGAAGAAGAGAGGCTTGGTGAGAGTTCTGCTGGTGGCAATCTTGACGGTCTATACGTCCATTCGTGTCAGTCGTCGACACTGTCAAAGTAAAGTAAACAATGGCAAGAATGGAAGTTACTAACCGAGCCAGATGAACGCATGTTCTCGGCGAACTTCTGTCCTGGCTTGAGGGCAGTCAAAGCGCCTGGGGCCGCGCCATTGTAAGGGAAAGATTGGACATAGATGGTGGTGGGACAGTTGTTGATGACAACAGCCTGGTTAGCAGCAGTAACGCTGCTGACAAGAGCAGTGACGGTGGCAAGGATGCTGAACTTCATGTTGACGAAGGAGAGTATTGTGGTGATGGATAATGGTGAAGAAAGAAGAGGAGATGAAGTTTCTTGTTGTTTGTGGTTGATATATGGAACATAGCTACTGTTTTATATGTGACTGGAAAGGCGCATGAGGTCGACAAAGCTCCCATTAATTGATACGAGCCCCTCCTTATTCGTGGCGTCGAACTAACTCGTACACGAACAATTAAATCTTCGTATTCCCAGGTAGATCAGCGACCTGTCAGGATTATCAGACGATAGCTCTCATGAAGTGCCTAGGACTAAGCCCAAAGCGTCGACAAAGTCCACGTGCCGCTATGCATCGTACCTTAATGAAGGCAAAGATAACCTTCCCGCCCCGTGCCGAAATACCGGCTAGTTGCGAAAGTGTCCCAATCCGGGTAGAAATAACCTCTCTATGTGATCTTGCAGTCTGCTACATTGTCGCAAGGTATATGGGGCTACCATATGGCCACTTCGGCCACCCGAGTTCAGTGCATCCCTACTTCATGATACAGGCAAGCCATTGCCGCTTATACCCTTCTGGTAATTTTACGCTGCATCGAAGTGTATTGGTGCTTGGACATAAGCTTCTAACCACTCCAACGCAGACAAGCGCATAGAGCTGAGCTTCACATTCCGTCGAGAAATAACCTTTGCTAAGTTGTTTAGTCGCTAGACCTTGCTACGGACCTTGCAGATCAACTCCCACTTTTGCTATATTTAGTACTAGTTTGAAGGACATTCAGAAATCTCTGATGAATTGCAAAAGATGGACCGCCTGCTTCAGCTGTGAAATGAAGGCTACGCTAGCGACAAGACATGGGACTATTAGGCGCCGTAAGTTCTGCGAAAAACAAAGTACTGTGGCTCTCTAACCGCTGAGCGACTAACGGCAATTGCTCATGTGATATTCAGCCACCGTCTAACCTCAAAGTCCAGAAAGGATCTAGGCTTCACAAAGGAGCATAACCGTAACGTGGATATTAACTCAAGTATTGGCTTTATGCCACCAACTACCCCTGCATTCAAGACCCCATCGTCAGATTTGATCAAGTTGGAATTGGACCCGCCGACTAGTCATAAATACAGTGCTCTGTACATACCGTGTACCAACAGTATATTACTTAAACTGTTGTGACTAGTTCGCTTAGAATGGTTAATACAAAGAAGATGGGCTTCATTTCTATCAAGTCAAATTCAAGTTAGTCTTCTTTGACCGCAACAAGCATATCGGACCATGTTTCCTTGGCGAGCTACGGTTCATGCGCGGGGAATGGTCGGCGACGTGCGTACTAACGGCTCTAGTTTGGAGCCGAAGTATATGACTCTGAGTGTGTCAAGAATTGACTGCAAGTCGGGTTTCTCACATGTGTTCAGCCGAGGCTTATAGGTTTCACGTTGACACTGGACGGAGACAATGTGAATGGTTGTGTCTCTAATAAATAGGAATCGGGTATGAGAAACCTTTCCGTTACATGACCTCAATTATTCAGAACGGAAATTACGACTGTATATTAAGTCTCAAGTATACTGTCTTAGCCATTTGCCGACGACTTATAGATCTGCCTCCTCCTCGTTGGCAATTGTGGCAGCACCTCCACCTTCAGCCTCAGCAACAATCTTTGTCCGTAGGACCTTTCCAGCGGGATCAGTGTAGATGTTACAGTAGGCACTGAGACCGTGGTAAGGCGAGTATGTGTACTGCAGCTCATACTCGACTCCTCCGTCCACGGTGATAGTCCTGTTGTGGCCGGTGAACTTCATGTCTTTGCTGTAGTAGCCGACTTCTTTGCGATTCTTCTCACGGCCTTGGTTGTCGAGGTAGATGTTGTAAAGGAAACCGTCTTGTGTCAGGACGCGGTTTGTGTGTGCTGAGCCGGAGAAGTCGTTCATGGAGTAGAGGATGTTGTTCTCAAGACGGATGGTAAGATCTCGCTTTTCTACTGTGTCGGCATCTTCGCCAGAGCTGTCGCCACCGCTGCTGCCTCCTCCACTTCCGCCGCCGATAACATCACCGACATCACCAACAACGTCTTTGACAGTATCGCCGAGAGTGGCGATGATGGGGTTCAAGTCAATACTCTCAAGCACATCATCGACCATACGGAGAATGTTACCCAGGCGGGCCTCAAGCTCAACCTTGGCAGTGACGTTGTAGATACCAAGCTTCACTCGGTCGATACCAAGATCAACACCGGCGTTGAAATTGAGCAAGTTGAGGACCTTTGCGTCGAGATTGATTTTGGCGGTGATGTTTTGCACTTCGACCGAGATCTCACCGACAGATACGTTGGCATTAAGGTAGACATCGGGTTCTTGGTTCAGAGGAGCAACGCCGCTGTTGGTATTTTCCGTCTCATAGATGGCCGACTCATCGTCGCCGCGACGGTTTAGTCTGTAGCCGTAGTAGCCATCGCCCTTTGCCTTTGCGACAGCAAAACCGGCAAAAGAGGCCAGAGCTAGGGCACCGAATGCTGTGTGATGTCTCATCTCGTATCTGTGTATGTGATGACCTGCTCAATGAAAGGAGTGTATGGACGGTGGGAAAGAGCGAGATTGAAGACGAAAATGAGATGTCTGTACGGAGGGAACACTGGCTAGAATAGAGAAAAGAAAACCCCAGTTCCGGCTTGTAAGTATTCACCCACCCTGTCTACCATGGCGATGTGATGTTGGCTGATTTAGTATAAGCGAATACAACCCTATCGCCCGGAAAAGAACTTGAAACGGTAGCAATGCCCGGCTACTAAGATCCGGCCGTGATTTTCCTCAGCCCAGTTTCATGCTACACCATGTTTAATGCAGGGGAAGCCCATTTCTTTTTCATCCGGTGGACCTTGATTGGCGTATCAGAGACGACAGTAGGGTTGCATTTCCTATATGCCCCTGTTCCTGCGTCAATGCATGAGCCAAAATCTCGATCGACTTCTCCCCATTAAACAATCGGTAATTTCTTTATAATAAGAATCCTGTTTTTTTCGTCGCATCTAACTCAATGTAACAATATTTCCGGCAATATAGCCCAGCCATAATAAGCTCATAAAGTCGGCAAACAACTCTGCGCGGAGATTACTCTAGTTCCAAGGGCATAGCGCCAAGGTTCCACTTATGCTTTACGGTTAAACTCATCAAAGGCCCAGGGTTAACTGAAAGCAAAAGCAAGAGCAGAGTCTTGAGTCCCCAAACAAATTCTGTGGTTACTGTCGCTATCCCGTTGAGTCTCTTCAACACCATCGTTCGTTGTTATTCAGTCAGACTCAGCCAGTCAATCAATCGTCAACATGCGCATTTCTCTTCTTCAGCCTTTAGTGCTGGCCCAGCTCTTTAGCTTCGGCCTTGCACAGGCACAGACGCCTGATTCTACAGAGCCAGCAACCACCGCCGAGAGCATTTCAATCGCTCCGACTTCATCGCCAGTTGGCGACGAAAACAGCACTGGCGGCTCTACCGAGACAGGGTCTGGAGGAGGAGGACAATCATCAACGAGATACAACTCATCACAAGGTCCTCCAGATGTCCATCTCAAGGTTCCCGAGCTCTCTGTCGGCCGCATTGAGCTCGATGTCGACAATCTGCACGCAGATATCAACCTCAATGCAGACATTGCAAAGCTCGTTCAGCTCAACGCAGGTATCCAAATCGGCATTGAAAAGGTCAACATTACCATTGCCGACGTTGAAGCAGAGCTTGAGCTTGTCGTCAGGCTAGGCCACCTGGTCGAGATTGTCAACCGCACACTTGCCTCTCTCGATCTCAACCCAGCTCTCATCAACCTCTTGGACTCAGTCGGTGATATTGTCGAAGGTGTTGTCGGCGTTGTGGATGGTCTCCTCGGATCCATCACTCAAGGCGACACGAAGCTCAATTTCATTATCGACAACCTCGGCAACATTGTTCAGCAGGTCACCAAGGCTGGCGGCGATGCTGTCAGCTCCATCATCGGCGACTACAAGCAAAACATGACCTTTACAGGCGAGGAGAAGACGCTATCGAATGGACTTACTCAAAAGACATACGAGTACTCAGAACTGAGCGCTTTGGTCAACATTGTCTTTAACAAGGCTGGCCAGATTGTGCAAGCCATGGTAGTCAAGGGCGGCGGTTCAGGAGGAGGTGGTGGCTCTCAGCCTAGTGGTACTGGTACTGCGTCGCAAACAGCATCAGCTACTGGAACATCTGCTGCTGGGGAGGCAACGACTGCTTCAGCCACTTAGGTGCCTATATGTGTAAAGTAGGAAATTATATCATGTGTGAGCCTCAATATTCATACTACCAATTTATAATAACTGTTATCATCTCCCCTAGTTCTTTGTGACATTTGAGTAAGCCATGTAAAGGATCACACTCGGTAACGCGTGTATAAGGGACTGGATATCGTTGGAAATCAAACTGGAACGTTTTGTCTTTGTGATATCAGCAAGATTGACATCAACAATTTTGTGACCTTGCTGGCTATACGATTCTAACCTTCATCCCGGAGTTCAATAATGCCCTTTCCAAGATTGAAGCTCTACCTGCTAACAAAATCGCCGATATTTTCTTTTGTGCTACCCGACAGTCTTCAATGCCGATGTCTTTTTTGGGGCCCCAAGATGGAAGGCATGCCTGACACCGTCGCTAACCATTGCATTTAACACTAAGTAACCAGTAACCAAAGATTCCCGGTTGCACGAGATTTCATCAAGATATTTTCAAGTGTTTCCAGATACGATGCACATCTACCGCTGTTTGAAACTTGAGATTGAGTAGAGGGTATCCGTTTTCTCGTACCATTAGACACGAAAGATATTCGTGGATAGGCAAAATGTATCCGAGATGGACTTTGGGAATTGTCTTTCTCTCGAAGATGTGAGAAAGAATATTGGGAACCACCCATCATCATCTGAATATTACTCTATGTCTGAGACTTCAGTCCGGGCTCAAGCTAGTTCATGAACCACACAATGCACGCATCGTCAACTGAATCACACATTTCACTAATTCTAAAAGTTCTCGAAAGGCGCCTTTATCGAAACTGAGATAATATCGAGTCAGAGAGAGACTACTATACAAAACCAATTAAAACAGTAAGGGCATAAAGGATAGGGGCTACCCCAACATGGAGACAAAGTTCTAGAACAAACGCCTCATACATGTAAACATCACAGTTTCTGCCTCTACTATTAAACGCTCAAGCCCTCGCCGATCCACATGACGCCGAGCGGTAAATCGAGCTGAACGCTTGATCCACGACTAAAACTTAGTGTACAAACCTAACAAAAAAGGAAGAGCCTGTACCCAATTTATCCATAGGACCGGTCCGGGTCTTAATGGGCTGTTCACTCATAAGGCACTCAGCGCCAGGACTAGCTACGTTCCGCACTGAGTCTCGCTGTATGTTGACTATAGCCACCCTGAAAAGTGTCAAGCTTTTTATGTTTGCCCCTGTTTGCAAAACGATGTTGTCTGTCTTTGTACTTCAAGTGTCCTGCTCGAGTAGTAAATGTGATAGCCCGCCAGAGCGAAACAAGAAAACAGGCGTTCAGATTAGCGTCGCGACCAATTATAAGCAGTATTACCAAATGTATAACGTTCGAGGTGAGAACTTGGAGGCCACGCAGTTGGCTGGCAGTCAAAATTTAGTAAACCTGGACATCTCATTCAACGATCTGGAATCAAGAATAAAATCTCCGTAGTCATCAAGGTCCGCCATGTAACAGCCGGTGCAGATCCCGAAGACGACGGTCGGAGAGATTATGAAATGCCGGCTCACCCGACGCTCTGTCATCCCTCTCGTGGGTCTGTAACAATACCACCAGGAACAAGGGTGATAACGTTGATGATCACAACTAAGCTATGCGGCGCACAGAACTTTCCATTGCTGTTTTTTTGTAGACTTGGTGTAGTAGGGTCTGAGGGTAGTCCATCTGTTGCCGAGGTTAACTTTTGTCGTCTTAGTAACAAACACTCAAAGAGGACCTCATTCTCAACTAAAATCATACTAGTTGTAGCATTCCAATAGACTTGTATTTTAACGTTGGTAACACAGAATAATTCAATTCTCCCGAGCCACGGCCCGATGAACACGAAATCATCTTGATCAATACGTATCTTCAAACTGAGCTCAATATATACTATTTATATATAGGTGGCAATACTACCCTATCGGTATGCAGCTCAAGACTTGCTATTACCCTGTACATAACTGCTTTCTGCCACAGAAGAGAAACAATTACTTAGCCGCTGAGTTAGTAGATAGAATGGGTCACTCATCGTGGCTAGAACCATTGGCGTGCTGTTCTTGGAATATTCTCCGGGACGCTAAGTTGAAGCCATAGCCACCAAGTGTTAGCAATAGAGCATCTGATGGCAAAAAAGGGTCGTCGTTTTGAATGAAGCACGGTAGTACGGTAGCGCGGCCAACTGTGGAACAGATAACAAATGCTAGTGTTCACGGAAGAGCGGTGATCTGTCAGATGGACAGACCCACAAACGGCCTACCATCTACTCTGGGAAGCCCTCCCGATTTCTTGAGACGAACTGTATAGATTAATACCCACTTGGGCGATTGATAGTTCACATACGTGATCTACCACCAGGGGGACATGGCGCATATCTTGAAATATCTTCGCGCCAAGCGCGGTCTGTTCGCGCCAATTCGGCTAAGAGTATAGCAACCGCGGGAAGATCCAGTTGAGTAGACGAGTGGGTTCATAGATAATCGGGAATCTGAGTCCCTGCTCACCCTCCCTAGCATATACAAACTGTGGTGTGTCTTTCCTCAGTTTCAATTCAGCCACCTAACGATCAAGAAACTGTCTATTTGTCTGAGGATAAGGGTAGTTAGTGGCTCCATAGGACTACTGACGGTGTCAGAAGTTATGGATGTTTGTCAGATGCGTTTACCATCTTCTGTTAGATGCAGTACTCGGGCGAGGATCCATTGAAACATAAGGCCGACATTATGTTTACAGTTGAGATAGCAATGTGAAACATTATCGGCAATGCAACTGAAAACAGACAAGCTCTTGGTTCAAATGTTTCTAGTACTGCACGGATCAACAGTTGTTCCTCGAACATGCGCCAGTCGCACAGATCAGGACGAATATGTTTCAAGCATAGGATCTTCAAACCGCGCCATAGAAAAGATACCGGGACACGCTCCGGGAGGAAAACTCTGTTTATTTAGTAAGGTAATATATCCATAACTTTTATGAAGCTATGTACACGTCATGGTCAGTCCAGTCTGGTTCTAGACTAAGGGCGGAATGAGGCAATGGGGACTAGAGCCAGTTTTGGGTTGATGAGTTGTTGCTTTTGCCTTTCCCATTTGCCTTTCTCCTTTGAAGCTCCCAAGGGAACGTGCCTACATTCAAATGACAAATTGGTGTTCTTTGTCTGTCATTACGGTACCAGTCTGGTGGGTGAAGTTAGTTGGCCGTATTTCGGACATGACTCAAAACTACCGGCTAGTATAGCGCGCTATGACATATCTCCACATGGCTCTCCAAGCTGGTGCTAACGATACGATGGCAATGCTTTCACTGGTCAAGTTACGTTCGGTAGTGCCTTGGAATGCTGCGTTTTGCAACTATCGAACATTGCTTAGCAGCAAGTCAGCAGGAGAGTCTCCGTCTTTCACCAATGAACACTCGGCCCAAACTTGAGTCCATGTTGCCGATCCTGCGACTAGACCGAAGCTAAGACAGTCATTTATTAGCTTGATTGGATAGTGCTCCGGAGGCTTGCAAAGTTGCATGATCTTCAGCGGGGGCAGGGGACCGTTCGCCGTTCGAGACGTAGATGATTACAGGAGCTATCCAAGTGAAAATCGGGGTACAATTATGTGGCCCGACCCGCTTTACAACTCGATCGACCAGATAAATAACATGTCACGATCTGTCATATTTGAACCCCATCTTCCCTGATTATCGTCGACATGTCGATTGCTATCGGACGATAATGCATCTGTCTTGGCTGTTGGTGGCATGGGCGTGTCTTGTCGGACAGGCGCTGAGCATCGATGTCGCGTCTTTCCTCGCGCAGATTCCCCAGTGTGCGGTAAGGAAGACTTGGTGGTTTACTTACGGGCAGGCATAGCTAACGTTGGAATCACAGAGTGGCTGTCTGCTGGACCTGGCAGCAAACTCAACATGTGGAATCGATATCGAATGTCTCTGCGCCGATCCCCAGCTGCAAACCGTCGCAGCAGACTGCGTTCAGAGCAAATGCTTGCCCCGAGAGGCGCTCTGTAAGTTTTGGCTTTGGCTGAAGCCGTCCATCTGGTCATTATATACTGACTGAGATGCAGATACGCTCAACGCAACTTCAGTGGCCTGCGACTATCCCATACGCGACCGACATAAAAAGTTCGATATCTTAGGCTTAACCATGGGTGCCATCACCACGCTCGTCGTTATTGCACGGCTTTACCAGAAGTTGAAGTTCGAGAGACTATTGCGGGCGGATGATTATATAATTGTTGCTTGCTTGGTAAGTGGTCCTTTTGGGTTCATGTACTTCCACAAAATGTATAAGGTACTAACAATGATTCGCAGGTCACCTGTATCGGCAACACTGTCAGTTGTGTCTACGGTCGTGAGTACCCAATCACTCATCCAAATTCAACATGGAAACTTACATAGAACAACAGTATCTGGCAATGGTTTTGGAAGGGATGCATGGACGAACAGCCCGTACACCATCACCGAATTTCTTCGCGTTAGTTGTTCTTCCCTCGTACCGCAATATGACACAAATCGATTAACAATCTTTAGTACGTCTACATCGGCCAAACCTTCTACGCGAGCGACGTCTTCCTGACCAAAATCTGCGTCCTACTCTTCTACCTCCGAATCTTCCCCGTTCGATCTGTAAGAATAATTATATGGACCACAATTGGAGTGGCGACTCTCAGCATGATCGTCTTCGTCGTTCTGGCGATCGCGCAGTGTCAACCGATCAGTTACTTTTGGACAGGGTGGGATAAACTTCATGAAGGACACTGCATTGGAACCAATCCATTGGCTTGGTCTCTTGCAGCTGTTTCCATCGTCATGGACTTTTGGATACTCGGTATTCCGGTATTCCAGCTCATGCGACTTCAAATGAAGTGGCAGAGGAAATTGGCTGTCACAATGATGTTTCTTGTCGGTACTTTGTAAGTACCATCAACCTACGAGCCAAACCTAATTCGGCCACTAACCCTTTTTCAGTGTCAGTATCGTGAGCATTATCCGACTGCAGTTTCTCGTTGCCTTCGGCAGATCCACCAATCCTACATGTAAGTTCATGATCATTCACCCTTTGCATGCATCATCCTAGTTATTAAATACTAACCACTTCCCAGGGGATTTTTTCGACACATGTTACTGGTCGGTAATTGAGATCAATGTCGCTATTTGGTGCGCCTGCATGCCTGATATGCGACTTCTCATAGTGAAGGCAATCCCGAAACTCAACAGCAGTAACAACTCCAAACCATCATACCACAACAAGAGCGAGGGCTCGTCGAGGAAACATGGAGTATCGCCTCACATTAGTTCGCATCAGACCGAGCATGCCTTGTACAAGGGGAGTTCACGTGCAGAACTTCAGCCAGATGCGTCATCCAGCACAGCCGAGCTTGTTGAGATGACACGATTTTTTAATGAAAGTCCTACCCATAATGTAGCATAGAGAGATACCCACAGAATAGACATTTTCTTTGAACTTTTCTAAATTTGCCTTGACCACAATCTCATCGAAAACCCTCATCCCGATGCGCATGAAACTTGCCGAAACACAGGTTGATTGAGTTCGAGGTTCTCACAATACTGGACTAGCTTGTGGCTTGCATAGGTCATGAAGGTTTCCTGTGTAAATTATTTCCCCTTGTAGTTAGACGCCGAGATTAACCGCGGGGTGGCTGGGATTTGCCGTAAGAAGCAATCTCCCTTAAAGCTCATCAGAGTTACACTACGTACAGTTAAACCAACAGGCTATTGAATGCACTTGAATAGTGGCAGTGGTGTCTAAGAAGTTCGGACGAAATTCTTGACCAATTTGAGATCAAAATACCACAAGTGAGTCCCAAGTCTTTCGTGGCATCTCCACGGGAGTATTGAGTTTTTGGCCAGCACTGAATGCTTGACGTCACAGGAGACACAAAAGGTCCAATCTTTTTGGGATTCCAAATAGAGTTTAGAAGGCAGACTGCATCTAATAAATTGAGACATAAATCTTATTGGAATCGTTGATCGACGCCCGCTGATGCACGGCAGTTAATTTCGCCGGGAATAAGTAACAAGTGCCCTGTAGCTTTCCAATAGCTTCTCCTTGATCCTTTGGACGTTGACAAACTTCTGACCAATTCTGTTAGGAGGGAGAACAACTCCAAGCTGCGAGTTCGCCTGAATGCAAACCGGGTATACGGATATGATAGCATTCCTTACCACTTCCAGAAATTTTCTTGGCCAATAGAAGTTGTTGAAATTTCGAATTGGGAGAAAACTCGGTATCCGGCAGCATTTATTACCACTGTGGCAGATAACATGGCGCCATGAATAGATAGCTACAGCTTGGCAAGTTTACCTGACTCAATTCATCGACAGCATCCACATCAACGGACACCCGGACAGGGATAGTAAGGCGGCCTACACTCAGCTCAGGTGGGTGCGGATCGGGGTCCATATGGACCACATGGTTCTTTACCCCAGCGAAGGATCTTCACACACAAAAGTTCCCCTGTAGCCTTGTAGGGGACCAGACAATGCCCAATCTTGCGCACCATCTCTACCTGGCGCTTGTGGGCTGCTGAGTTCCCCACTTATACACCACCGACTCTGTCCCCCAATAATTGTATTGCTGAACTTGTCTTCACTTCTTCTCTCAAGCGGATTGTCCTTATCTTTGATGGGGAAGGACGGAGCGTTACCGTGTCGTGCACGGTCTTTTAAGTGAGGCAGGTACAATGACGATGAACATTTGATAAGTCAGATAGGCCTCCCAGTAAGAAAGAGACTAATTCTGGTGGGCAGGCTTACGAGATATAGCAAGTATAGGGTATGTTGCGGTTGCATCGGCAAAGGAATGAACATCGGGGCACCATGTGTGCAGACAGCCACCGGGTTTCTTCCGAATCCACTACCTACAGATTGCCATGAAAAGGGTATGGAAAAGGCGAGCTACAGCATGGGAAATATGTGAGCGTGTATTCTGATGAGTGGCTCTCAGCTAGGTGATATTAGGATGAGACATTTGAGATTACCATATGAGATTTGGCGCCAGATGTGACTTATTTTATGCTGACAACTGTTGAGAGAACTGGCCACTAGTGTCATAGGCCCTGTCAAATCCAAGGTTTCGTCCCCCCTCTCTTACTTGTTACCTGAAGACTCCCCCTTCATTTCTCGTGAGACACGTCAAATTCGCGAAGGTGGGGTAAAGTTGAAACACAATTGTCCAAGATCGGCCAGAATCCACTACTGGCGATGCCGGATCCCTCCCTATCTTGTTATCTGTTCAGCTGCGTCTAAGACAAGGCAGAATACGGATCTGCAGTGGCTGCATATGGCGGCGCGTGAAATAATCACAGCTGAACATAAACGCGTCTGAACCACAGGTAAAATGCTTTATTGGGTAGAACGTCTTGAAATAGGTATTTTAGCCTTGACGTTTGTCCTTGATAAGTGACGACAAAGATAATCAGTTGCTTCGGAATCACATACAAGAAGGTCTTTCAATATTCTACTCCAACAATCATAATATCAACAAGCTTAATTGTTACCATCGCCGTCCTTCCAAAATTATCAGACATTCTTGTGACATTGTAACACTCTCTCGACTGCAAAAGGTGAAGACAGAGTGGGATTACGACAACTTCTTCAATCACCAACAGTTTATCAAGCCAATCAGTGGTTGCGGCAAGTCAATGGCCATTCACGAGACCCTTGCGACCACATCCAAGAAGGGAATTTCAGAGAAAGGTCGGTTGTAGCAGATGGGGAGTTGGTGGGAGGATAGCGCGTTTATTATCACGGGAGGAACTTGGCATGCACAAGGCGGACTAGTTGCTGTACTCGTGAGATGCTAATCTGACGACACTGGTTGTTGGGTGATTGAAGGATGCGGGCTACTTACAGGTACTTTATTGTACGATCCTCCTTTCTGTACAGTCTATAGTTTCTTGAGATCGGATGGTGAACCCGATAATGAACCAATGCTGCAGACGTATTGTTTGACCTTGGCCTACTTTTCTGAAGTTGAAGTCTGACAGTTGGCATGGAGCTTACCCTTTTCTAGTTGCTGACTGTGTTTCATTTCGACTCAAGTCACCGGAAACTGTTCACTTAACGACGCCGCCTTCAAAGTAATCGATAGGAGGTAGGTATGAATACATAAACCTGACTAGACCTACAGCATCGTTACAATAAAGAATATTTTATGACTTTAAATTGCCTGAATGGGTCTGACTTCGGTTAGGAGTAATCAAGATAGGTCGACGCGTCCTTTCGTCTTGAAAGCCTCAGAGTTACCTCCTTGGCATCTTACTCAGACTCATGCTTATCATAGGTATGTAGGATCAATGCGCCCATCATGGAATCCCTACGGGCACATTTCGGAGACAAATTTTGTATAAGAATCCAACCTGGATCACACCTTTTATATTCAGTGATACACACAAAGAACCCCAAATTCACAATCTGATATCCCATGATGAATGCCCCCGAGTCGAATAACCCATATGCACCCAGACAGGCTTTGAAGCCCACTCCAGAACTCTATGGCGAGCTCGTAGGCGACGGTATGGAGCAACTTGCTAGTGCTTCAACCTTGTTCATCGACTTTTCCTCATCTTCGGAGGCTACCGTCCATGACATTGGTTGTGGTCTGGGCGCTACGACTGCTGCTATCGTAGCTGCGTCTAGTTCGAACAATATCAATATAACTGGAAGTGATATTGACGACAAGGCGCTCGGTATCTATTTTGAACAGATAGCCAAGAATAACTGGCCGGCCGCAGCTGTGAAGGCAGACGCTACTGCCCTCCCATTCGCTGACGGAACCTTTACTCACACCATCGGCAACGCGTTGTTGTTCGTTCTTCCAAACGATGGCATTGATGCGATGAAAGAGATGTACCGAACTCTCAAGCCAGATGGTGTTGCTATAGTCAACTCGTGGGCATATGTACCTACTTTACCCGCCATTGTGGCCGCTTGCGAAAAGACCCGGCCAGCTGGAACGCCTCTTCCTCGTCAAGGTCTTGAGAAGTGGGAGAGCGAAGACTTTCTACGAAATATTGTTTTACAAGGTGGTTTTACAGCTGAAAGGGTACAGCTGGAAAAGAAGGATGTATTTGTAACCATTGGTGAGCTGAAGCATTTCGCGACTATGCTTTGGAGTTTCATTGGAGGAACGTCGACTGCGGGTTGGTTGGAATCGGATGAGGAGAATTGGGATGTCGAAGTTGATACAGCTGTCGAGGCGCTAAAGAAGAGTGAGGGGTTCGAAGAACTTAGCAACGGGAAGAATAAGATCATGTTCAAGGCTCATGTTGCGATTGCCAGGAAGTAAAGCTTGAACTTTTTGAACTATGGGAAGAATCGATGCACCGACTACCCAGAACAACACAATTTTCTTCACAAGACGGATACAATCTCGGCCACTCATTGAATTCATTATATAGTTATACGGTCCTTGTAGTCAGGCTCGTTAAATCATTACGACTTGTCCGCTGATCGATCCTTCGTGAAACCACCAGTGTCCGCGCGAATCTCCTCCTTACCCTGAGTACCACCTCTACCGCCAGGCTTTCCAGTGACTGAGTTGGGAATATCATGTCCCGTAGCGCTGATAACCTCACCGACACCTGATTCTCTGCCCTCGTGCTCGTTGAGGGCGTTGTCCGCTGCGTTGGCTAGGGAAGTCGCGCCAAGACCGCCCGCGGCCTCGCCATCACGCTGATGAGGATTGGGAACAGACTTGATCGTGTTCATCTTGCCTGCGTCGCCAGGAACTAGATAGCAATTAGCAATATGCTTTACAGATGGGAAGAAATGGGAATGGAAATGTCGTACTGGATGTGCCATCCTTGGCCATATCGAAGAGATCTCCGCCTTGCTTGGCATTAGACATGATGACTTAGTTTGTATAGATTATTATTGAAAATGTAGAGGTTTGTTGTTAGATTGAGAGTAGAGGGGAAAAGGAGCTGAATATAAGGATGATGAAAGATTGTTATTTATGTCTATCAAGGTGTCGCGATCCTTGAATGATGTCATGCATGAGCTTCGCTGGTGGTGCTGTACTTAGAGGCTTGGTAGTGACGTCAAAACATCCATCACTGACGCATCGATATTAGAGAATCCACTCATCACGATCGCGATGGAGGCCTTTCAATTGTTAAAATATCTATCTGAAACGTACAAAGGTAAAAGAATGTTAGCCAGTTATGGACTGGCCGTGTTCGTCTTGTCTTGTTGCTTGTGTTGCTGTCGACCCAAGCATGTGGGTTCATACTCTCAGGCCCTAGGAGCTCGACCTGGCGAGTAGCTTCTTAAGCTCATCCTTCCAAAGCTCTGCCTTGATATAGCTATCATGGCCAGTAGTCTCGTTACTGGCAGGTAGAACAATGGCTCGGCCATACCCAGGTGTCATGTCATTCACAACACCATCCTCTAGGAAGCCCAACTCGACGGGGTTCATCCAGTCATCCGCAGTATTGACAGCCGTCAAAGGAACCTTGATATTTTTGAGTCCAGATCTCGGGTTGTACGTCTGGGATGAATTCCAGGCATAAAGCTGATCGTTGGCGTCGAACTCTTCCAAGCGAGGGATGATGCCTTGGTCAACGAACTCATCCACTGCCTTTCGAGTAGGGAAGCCACGCTGCCAATAAGCGGGAGACGAGAGCATGGTCAGTTGAATCATGAGTGAACCACCAAGACCAGCGACAGGCTGTTCTTCATAGTCACCGCCTTTCCATGCTGGGTCAAGCGTGATGAGTTCAGTGATGAACTTTCTGAAAAGACGATTGTGTCCAGCGACTTCTACAGGGGACGAAGCAATGGGCATCAGAGCATCGGAAAACCCGGGGTATTCAGCACCCATCATCCAGATCTGCATTCCGCCCATAGAAACACCAAGCGTCAAGCGCGTGCGGTTCAGCCCAAAATAGTCAGTGAGCAGAAGATGGTCGGCACGAACGATATCGGGATACTGGTACTTGGGGAATGAAGCGCGTAAGCCACTGTTACTAGGCTTACTCGAGTTCCCATGTCCAATGGCATCACGCATGATGATAAAGTATTCATTGCTGTCGAGCAACTGACCCTTGTTGAATAGGACAGCACCAAAGTCTTCGCTGAGAAACTGCTCGCCGGAGAGGGTGGTAGAGTGGAGAAGAACGACAGCATTGTTGGAGCCATCCTTGTTGACTTTGAGCTTGCCAATGGTCTGGTAGTGAATTTCGAGGTCGTCGAGGACCTCGCCGGTGTCAAAAGTGAAGTTGGCTATGTTGAAGAAGCCATGCTCTGGTTCAGGCCAGGGTTTCTTTTCTTTAGCAGCATGAATGACAGGGGCCAAGAGAAAAATGGAGAGGAGAGTGGCAATTGAGGTTTTCATCATGGTGTTCAGACGGTAGAGTAGGTAAGTATTTGAGTGATGAGTGATTGATAGTTTGGATGTGCATTTCTAGAAGATATACAGGTACTTTATATACAAATTCTGGTTATATATCCTGTCCAAGACTGAGTCTCTGCATCGTCACCTCCAATATTCTAGGAATGGCGCATGCAGTCTGCTCACATACATGCACACTGCAGGCTGCTCGCTTTTAAGCGAGTGCGGTGCGGCATCGGTTTGGGAAATAGTGTAAGCCAACCACGAGCGTTCAAATTACGAGACAATCAGCAAATAGTGGGTCTTGTCATCTTGAAGTCCGTAGGGCTATCTCTGAATTGCGCCGTTTTGTTGGCAAAAACGACGTAACTCAACGACGAAGACAGATAGGCTTAGATTTATGGTTAAACATATGACGATTACACTTCTCGTCTTTTATTTCTATTGGATATAACTTCTCCTCATAAAGATAGAATCTGACAAGACTGTCAATTTAGACGAAGCGGTAGGGTAAGCAGAGTGCCAAATTATGCCGTGATTTCTGCATTTCGATCAAACAAATTAATTCCGTTGAAGGTGGCCAGTAGAGCCATGTAGTTCAGAACCACTAGCATAAGATGGCAAGTGCGAAAGCCTCGGTCAGGAGAAAATGTTGATCTTGTTTGCGGACAGATTGAAGGCAGTCCGACACAAGCCTAAAAACAGGCTGTGATCCACTATCCCGAATCCTTTACTCCTTGCTGACATGCATGACTCAGTCTTTACCAGTGTCAAGATGACTCATCACTGGTGCTTGTATTAAATCGCATTTCTGTTGTTCAGTAGTTATTCAACGAAGTTCATATCATACAGGAAAATAACAATATCGCGACTATGTGTATGCACGACCATCAAGAAACTGCGGGGGCAGACCCGTTCCTTGACGATTCAGAACCATTCCCTTGGCATCTCGGAGTTTTCGATGCCCATAATCACATTGGTGAACGAGTTAACTCAATTTCCGACTTACCAACAATGAGATCTCGGGCAGTAGCAATTATGGCAACAAGAACACAGGATCAGCCACTCATTGAAGCCATTGTCGAACAACACGGAGTGAAAGGTCTCAAATGTTTCTCTAAACAACAAACGACTGTCGTCGCAGGGTACGGGAGGCATCCTTGGTTTTCGCATGAGCTTTATGACGACTCTCTTGAAAACCCTACCTACATACCATCTGATGATATCGAAACTGCCAAAGAGCGACATTACAAGTCGGTGCTATCACCAGCCCCGGAAGATCCTGCCTGGTGGCACGATCAGCCAGTGCCAATGGCCCTTTCAGAGTTCATCGCTGAGACCAGAGCCCGACTTATACGGGATCCATTTGCAATGGTTGGCGAAATTGGCCTCGACAAGCCCTTCAGGTTACCAATGCAGTGGCCTGAGCCAAGACCGCCCAGAGATGCCGCACGTACGGACGGAGGTCGTGAAAGAAGACCACTCAGCCAGCACCGTATACAGATCCCACACCAGAAGGCTGTGTTTATGGCACACTTGAAACTTGCCGGTGAGCTCGAAAGAGCTGTCAGTGTCCACGGTGTGCAGGTACATGGGCTTCTATACGACACCTTGACAGAGTGCTGGAAGGGGTACGAGCTCAAAGGCCGCAACTCAAGAAACAAGGAAAGGAAAGAAAACCCTCAAGTGGTCAATATTGGAGAGGAAGGGTCGAAACCATATCCTCCGCGTATCTGCCTCCACTCCTTCAGTGGTAAAGGAGACGCGGTGAAACAGTATCTTAAACCTTCCATCCCTGCAAAGATATTCTTCTCGTTTTCCAAGGCAAATAACCTGAGCACGGATGGGGCGATGGAAAAGACGCGAGATGCTGTAAAGGCCGTGCCTGATAATCGAATCTTGGTGGAGAGCGATCTTCACACGGCGGGCCAAAGGATGGATAGTGAGCTCGAGGAGATGTATCGAGCCATTTGTGAGTTCAAAAAGTGGACACTGGAATACGGCGTCGCGCAGATGGCAAAGAACTATACTGAGTTTGTATTCGGTTAGATAGAAGGGAAGAGTATAATCGTTAAGACTAGAGATTTGTTGGATGAATCAGTTTGTATTATTGATTAGACAGCTTCTTAATTTATTTCTCAGCTGTAAGCTCTTTCCTCTTCTTCTCTTCTGCCAGATAAGTCCCCAGGACTTCCAACAAAAACCGTTCTCGGTGCAGCAGGTGCCTAGGACCATGCTTCTTCAAGAATGTCGACGCGATACCCATAATAGTAGGGTGATGTTCTACTGCCACAGCCAAGATGCCCTCAACACTAACTTGTACACTTGTGACCTCAGCATCAACAAAAAGGTGCCTAACATGTTTGTTCGTTACCAGACGAAAAGAAAATTGTTCGAATAAATCGTGCTTAACAAAGAGCTCCAAAAGTTCCTGGAGATTGTCTGAGCCTCCGAAGATGTGCTCCAAGCTGACGCCTGCGCCGTCCTGGATACCCTGTCGAAGTTGCGACGTGGCCTCGATGGTCTCAGTGATCGTGTCAAGACTAGTAGACGGGAGTGTCGAGATGAAGGGACGATCGTAACCAACGCGATGTCGCCACCAGATGTTGCAAAAGATGGAGGATATAATGACGGGAATGAGAATAACATATCCCCACCATCTTTCAGCCGTCAACATGGAGCCGACGCCACCAAGGATGTTGGAGGCTCCATTAAGCACGAAGAATACCTGCACGTTGAAACATCTCTCTTTGAGCACGCGTAGTGCCGGTGAGCCTTGGAGTTCCTTTCGTGCGGCGGTGCGGTGAGAATTCATCTTGGACACCACCATAACGGCCCAGACAGCGCTCATCAAGCCGAAGAGAGCGATAGGCGCGTTTCCGAGATATCCAGAGAGAATGTTACTGGCGAACCAGACTTTACGGTTCGCTCCGCCAATCGCCATGAATGTACCGATACTGATCAACATAGCACCTCCTCCCATAAGTAGATCCATGAGCCAGCGGTTGATAACTTCGATTCTTAATTCGCGCGTTGTGATCTCGACAAAAACATCTCGACTCAAAGAGGTCTCATCGGCTTCCAAAAGTTTCTTCTGGCGTTTCAGAAACTCTATGTTCCTCCAGGCCTTCCTCGAGTCACAAAAAGCACATATCGATAAAACGAATGCCGAGCATCCTCCAATGGCCATGAAGACAATGGCGTAGATGGGTACGGGTACATCGTTCCATACGTTGGCGGCGAAATCGCCGGCATTTGCGAGCTCCAGAAAGCCGACGGCGGCGAAGAGGTTGTTCCTCAAGCGGTTGTCGTCCATACAATACCAGCTAGATCGCGATTTGGAAAGGGTAACAGTCGAAGGGCCGGGAATGGAGAGAAGGTTTTGAAATGTTCGAGGCTCTGCCGTTGCAGGCGGCGTTTCTGCAGGGTTCTTCATGGTTGTTTGGTAGATGATCGTGGGGAATAAGACTCGGCAGGTCAATAATGAGTGGGCAGAGATAACAGCTATAACATGCAGATAATCCTGTATCGCTATTCTAAAAGAAAGAAAAACAACTGAAATAACAAGCAAGAGCTCGAGTTACAAGTCGCGAAGGAAGTGCAAAACTTGAAAGCGTGTCATCGAGCGGGTCGAGTAAGTCTTATCTATCCATCAAGCTGCCAAGAATAAAGTGACAACAATTACAAGTCACCCGATTATGCCGATTGGCGTGAAGAACCACTGCCAAGAGCCCATAGTCGAAAGGGATAAAAGCCTGTGACGAGATGAGAAATAGGTAGACGAAAAGGGGGACTATCTTGACACAAGATGTAGGTAGACATGCGGTGGCATTTGCTCGGTCGTTCCGAGACCTTCTCCACATCCGGGGGCCGTTGCAACCGGGCCTTGGCGTACCCAGATCCCGCGAGGCGCAGCACCCTGTCTTCTACAAGAATGACGTGCAGATATGTTGGCCACTGATATATAGACTTTCAGTCACTCTCAATACCTCAAGGCAGACGAGATAAGAAATTTTCAAAGACAATTTACGAAAAAAAGACACAATTATCGAGAACAACGAAACTGCTTGGACAAGATCTGCTGCTTGGCACAGTGGAGAATACGGCACCACGAAGCCGAAGGCCACGCAAGCCAAGCCAAAAACCTGTCAAGCCTGTACCGACTGAGAATATTACTAACATTCTGCCCCAAAATAAGTTCATATTGAGATTATAGACGGGCAATTCTATAGGGCAGAGCGGACAAGTGGCGTCTGTCGTCTCAAGCCTTTTCTTACAGGCTAAATATAGACAGACAGTCATCAAATACTAAGTTACGAGACAACCAATCAGCAACCCCAACACGCCAAGACTCAATATCCTCAAAAGACTTCACCTTTTCCTCGGCTCAGTAACGATGCTTACTAGTACGCCCCACGACGATGAGCGTACTTGGGCCCCTTGACATACTTGACAGGTTCTCGACCAGTCTGCACAGGAACGCCAGCCTTTAAGCTCAACCCCTCGACATTCGCACCCTTGTCCAGTGCCCAAAGACCAAGGCCGATCCAGTTGTCACCGTGATAGTTAAAAACACCTTCTGGAACGGGAAAAACCGACTGTGGTCCGACATGACTCACATATCGACCGTATTGAAAGCCGTTGACGTAAAGAAATGCACGGTAAGAGCCGACACTTGCAGTGTTGTTCTTGAATTCGAAGGATAGCGGGATGTCGAATTTGTCGGACGGGAGGTTTAATTTCAGGTTGGCGGTGTAGAAAGCCACACCTGGCTTCGATATACCCTTGAAGGGTGAGCCAGACTTGAAGTTGCTCAGTAGAGGGGATGGCAAGTGATAGCCTTGGCGCTCAAAGAAGAAGCCTCCTTCATTGCGCGGACCGCGGAATTTGTCAATGTAATCCTCTCCGCCAAGATTTCCTGTGACCTTCCACTTGGATATCTTTGTTTCTTTACCAGAGCTTGACTTAAGAGACCAATCAATGATACCCCGCGGCTGCTTTCCTTCTTCCAAGCCGGGCACCCAATTGCCATTTAACCCCATGTTGTCGACGATAACGGTGAGAACATATTTTTTGCCTTTCTGCGTTTTGGGAAGGAAATAAGTCGATGTGTCGTTGTTGCCACGTCCCGAACCAACAACTGAGCCAAGGAATTTATCGTCCAGCCACACTGAGCTTCCATATGAAAGACCTCCGAAAGTCCACACTTTGAACTTGGATTCTGACCCATCAGCTGTGAAATGTCCCCGAAACAGGAGTGCGCCAGAATGAAAGCCGTAGTCACCTCCGTAGAGAGACACAGAGTTGTTAAGCGGCCATTTCGAGTTGTAGGTTTTCTTCAGGTCGGCATCGGGCCACTTGGTATCGTCATAATCTTTCTTTACCTCGGGAAGAGAATCGATGTACTTCCAATCGAGAGACTTTAGATCAGTGATCTTGACATCTGGAAGTTCGACAGTTGGGTTTACGAGCCAGTTCCCAATCTTGGACTTTTTGTATGGTGTGTCTTTGCCGTTGATCACGAGGCGCGAAGCTCCTTTCGGCGCACCAATGATTTCCAATGGTGAAGTGGTATTGAAGTCGGCTTGCACGAAAAGTTTGGATCCCTTGATGCCGATAGAGCGGATGAGGTGAGCGCCGTTGAAGATCACTGCTTTCGGGTTCATGACAGAGGATCCAAACGCAGCACGGTCGCCTTTTTCTGGGATCGTAGGAACCCAGTAGTTGTACGCAGAATTGCGATCTGCCAATGTTAGTTTTTGAAGGACATATGATCAGAGAACATACCAAGCAAATAGACGTGAAGGGATCCGATCTGAACCACACGGCGCTTCGAGCTAGTTTTGAACTGGAAGACAACCGCTCCCTTTCTTCTCTCAGTCTTGATGTCGTTGCCCTCGACAACCTTGAGTCTGGATTCGTTCTTGATAGCAACTTCATGCAACTCATCAGGTCCGCCATAGAGCACGAGAACAGTCTTGTCTCCAAAATCTTTCCACGTGAACACTTCAGCAGTGGAATACAAAACTTTGTACCTTCCAACTGGGTAGTCCACGACATGAATTTTAGAATCTCTACCATGTAACGAAAGCGAGCCGCCAAGTTGAGGAATCGTTAATTGTCCAGCAGAGGTTTTAACTTTAAACATGTACGATGCGTAACTGGTCGTCCGATAGTCTGCGTGTCGCACAACGTAAAACGCGTCATCGTGCTTAGTGGTCAGTGCTGTAACGGCGATTTTGTTGTTGCTGGTGTATT
This sequence comes from Fusarium armeniacum, assembly GCA_013618295.1. NCBI lineage: Eukaryota > Fungi > Ascomycota > Sordariomycetes > Hypocreales > Nectriaceae > Fusarium > Fusarium armeniacum. Next base: position 190,298 of record JABFER010000037.1, read on the forward strand.
TCGTTGTTGTGAAGTTACTCGCTGTGGCTACGGCGTAGTTGGGCGAAACAGCAAGGAATTGGCCTTGAAGCTTGATTTCGGAATATTTCTCACGATTAATGGTTCGGTCCTCTTTAATAGCCTGCGTAGATGTTAAAACCTATCATGGGAGTTATGAGTACCTCAAAACGTACCGCGCCGTAATCATACGATGTGTACCCATCAGAGTGACCAAGGTTTCCCCAGTTGGTACCTCCCCATGTCTAAACCGTCAGAGATCTCGTCAGCTACTCGCAAGGGGGAAGGTCTAGGCGTACCATGTAGATGTTGAAAATTGTCATACCCGCAGCGAGGTTGTTCTTGTAGAAGACACGGGCAAACTCGTGGTTGGTCAGTTCATAGCATTTGTCAAAGCCGGTACCTCCAGGAGGGTCGAAAGCGCCACCTTGGAACTGTAACGAGTAAGCGTCATCCCATTAACAATAAAGGAAAGCCCTTACCTCAATGATCGAGTACGGAGTGTTGGGGCTCTTGTCTAGATGCTCTGCATGCCAAGTCGTTGGTAGGCCGTCCTTGGGCCACTTATAAGGATTTGTCTAAAAAGAGTAAGCAACGCGTGTATCGTTTCTTTGAACTGTGCTTACGCAGTCAAATCCGACAGGATATCCATCATGCCCCTAGTGATGTTAGCAATGTCGACTGTGTGCTTCTAATCACATACATATATATCAACAGCTCCGGGTCCAGTTCCGGGAGCACCGGTACCACCTTGCCAGGCATCGTTGTTGATGAGAGGCACAACTATACCAGCCTTACGGACTTGGTCATTGACGTATTCTAAGTAATCGTGATTCGGAAACGGTGTCCCTTCAGCGGCACTATACTCGTTCTCAGGCTGGTACAGGATGACGGGCCCGCCGTTGGTAATTTGGGCTTTTGCGATGATTGCTCCCACCTTGGCAACGTAGCTGAAACAGGTTAGGTACGTATCCTACTAAGGGAAATTATTCGCATACTTATCAGTAGAAGCAAGGTAGTCTGTAGCATTGGTCCTTAAGAACCCCTTGACTCTTTGCAGCCAGCCCGGAAATCCACCACCAGACACCTCAGCATTGATGTATGGCCCCGGTCTAGCGAGAAGATAGATACCCGCTTCCTGCGCGGCGTCTATAAAGGGCTGTAGATCTAACGATCCCTCTGATCGAAACTCGCCTGATTTACCTTCTAAAAGAGCCCAGTCAACGTAGAAGGACACCATGTTGAAGCCCATAGCTTTGACTTTGTGGAAGAGATCGAGATACAATGACGGCACAGGCAGACGGAAAGGGTGGATTTCTGCCGAGAACATTGTCACACGCTCCCCATCGAGGAAGAGGGAGTGTTCATCAAAGGTGACAATGTCTTGGAGAAGCTCTCTCTTGTGGGCATTGTTGATGATGGAAGATGGACGGCCACCACGAGGAATGATGTTAGTAGCATGGCAGCTACCAGCCGTAAGGGCCGCAAGGAAGAGACTAGACAGCTTCATCAGTTAATTATGTCGCTTGTTATCGATGATACACCAGCTGTGGTCATGTTTAACGGCGAGGTATGTCATATATAAATCTCAATCAAGTTCGCTACGCTTGGACCGGATCGTAACCCGAATTTACCGTTAGGTGCACCTCACATTGGTGGTGAAATTCAAGTCCGTTCCTCCCATGTCATCATGAATCCTTGACCTCCCAAGTATTTAAGTAAATAAAATTTCTATGTGTTCAATTTATCCAGTATGTCAAATAGTTGCATGATGAGGGGTTTGAGCGGGAGAATTGCCAAGCTTTGATTGGAGCTGCTATTATCACAACATGCAGATCATGACGAAGTGAGGGGTTGAGATGAGGTGGGATGATAGATCGCATGTCCCAATAAGCAAAGAGAAACAATGGGGTTGGAGGAAAATCATGGTCTGCATATGATCCCCATGCAGGCATTATGTATTGTCATTGAAAGGCAAAGGAATATTATCATTGTATATTGGCACTAAGGCACAGTAGGTGTACTTGTATAAAAGCGTGTTTAAATTATCGACTAACTAATCATAGATCTAAACTTTGATATCTATGCACCATAAGCACTCATGAGCTTCTCGTGCTCTGCCTTGGTGATTGGAATGACAGTTCCATGTCGTGGGCTAGTAGGAAGCTTATAGTTGGCAGAAACCTTCCACGCAGGTTTATCCAAGTCTGCCGTCTCGAGTGGCACATAACCACGACCACCGTATTCATCAACAAAGAGATAGAATTTCTCGCCATGTGCGTCATCAGCATTGGACTTGAAGGCTGTAGGACCCTCAACAGCTTGTAGACCCGCGTTCGCGCCGATACAGGTGGCTTGAACCGTCCAGCCATCGACATCGGCGAGCAAAGTCGACGATTTTTCCTGGATAATATCAGTGCAGCCGCTGACAGATCCTTCGTCCTTTGTAAACCGATAAAAGGAATCGCCAGACTTGAGGACAGTAGTGTCGATGCGAGATGTCTTGCTGTCCTGCCAGATCTCAGGCTCGGAAAAGGTAACAAAGTCCCGAGTGAGGGAATACATCATGCGATGGTAGGAGTCGTCAGAGTGGTCCTCGGTGTTGTAAAGAGACGAAGCCCAGAACACAACATAGGAGTTCTTCTCGTCGTCCCAAAAGGCTTCAGGTGCCCATGTATTGCCGGCATTGTCGGGGGACACTTTGACGTGTCGCTGCTCAGACCAGTTGATAAGGTCGTTTGACTCCCAGATCTCGAGGTAAAGACTACCCTTTCGGACAGCGTCGCCCCACGACGTACCACTACCAATGGAAAGATCGGTAGCGATGAGGAAAAACGTGTCGCCTTCAACAGAGCGAATGATAAAGGGGTCTCGCAAGCCCTTGGTACCCTTGGTTGAACTCAGAACAGGCTTTCCACCGTTGAGTTCCTGCCAATCCAGGGCATTGTTGCCATTGCTGGCAGCGAAGTAGATCTTTTCGCCTTCGATCGAGTTGCCAGTGAAGTACGAAAACGCATAGGCTTCAAAGGGCTCGAGCGTAGGTGCTTGACGAACAGAGGCGTTGAATTCGCGCTCGTGGATTTCGCCATCCAGTTCAATAGATGCCACGAGGAGGACGTCAGTGTCACTGGGCTGACGTTTGACTAGACCCTCTCCATTGATGACATCCGGGTCACTACTTCTCCAAGTGACAGAGTGACCGTTTGAGGTCGAAGGAAGATGCAAGTGGCTGCGGATATTATCAGTGTTGCGGAGGGACAGAGCTGATAGAGCTTCGTGGACTTGAGGCTGGGAGTTGACACCTGTAGCCAATGAAAGAAAGGCCAGGGACAGAGATTTGAGGTGTGGAAGCATGATGAAAACACAACTTGGCCTAGGAAAATAGCCTTATTGCCTTGGAATCCGTGAGTTTTCCACCTCAATTTGAACTGACAGAAACGAAAGCTCTTTATATTAATTACATCAGTAAATATACTCTTCACTAGACGTCGGTCCGAGCATCCCCGGGTCCATCTATCTACTCTACAGATACAGTCATGGACTATTCCTACTTTACTCTAGATCAAGCTCTTGGCAAACCTTTTTAACAAGGTAATTTCCTTTCGCACACGACGTCATTCGGCAGTTATTACCCCGGATCATCATTTTGTATCTTCTCTGGGAAATGCAGCCGCCCCCTGTCGATCTAAGACCTTATGTTCTCCGCATCATTGCTAAATGCTTATTCGTGCGCCAAAATAAAAAAGAATGAATTACTCAAGACTGGATCTTGGGTTTTCAAATGTCTCGTTCCGTGCCCAAATTGGGGCGGATGGATACGAACAGTCATGTGCGCGTGCTGATCGTTACTCGTTATGTAAGAAATTGTTACGTTACAATTTGGTGGATCTATGGACCTCGGGAGTTGGGAATATCCTACTCTAGCAATTCCACGTGGAAGAGCCTTCACAGCTAGACAGCAAAGTTTCTTGTTTAAATGGTTCTGGACGAATCCAAGGCAATCTCGATTGACATAAACTTTAGATTACAGGCGTGATAGACCATAGCTAGCAAGGGTAAGTGGTCAAAAGTGACATCAGTGACATCGAATGGTTGTAAGAAAAGAGTTCAATCTAAAATTATAGGACAAAAGTCTGTGGACACCCCACCGTAGCAACTCAACCACTTGACTGTGATATCTTCAATCAATTAAATAACATATTAGATAAAGGTCAATTCAATTGATTTGCATATTATTTTGGATATTATTGACCCCGTATCAAGAGTGGGTGTGCCTCTGTGTTCAGCACCCACCGCATCTTGCCATCGCTTCTCACCTGGATATCCGAGTCCTCTGCAAACATGAGGTACAAATATTTCAAGGTCTCGGCCAGCCAAAAACTTTCCATCTTATCCACGAAGCCTCTGGTTTTGTCGTCGGCGCTCTTCATCACACTTCTAAGGCCAGTGTACCCACCCTCAACTTTGCTCATCTTGTTCAAAGACTCGAACGCTTCCCACGCCATGTCCTGCCACCTCTTTTCTCCAGTGGCTCGATAGGCGTAGTACAGGCTCTCTATCGTCTCAGGACGAAGGATGTATTCCGGGTTAGTGAAAAAAAAGCCACTCTTTTCGTAGAAGGATTGCCACTTTGCGGGAGGCGGACGATTGGCGTTCTTTTTCACTAAACCGTTGTTGCCGTTGTCAATCCAGCGAAAGGTTTCGGGGGCTATGCCAGCAGGAGTTTGGTGGTACGTCTCGAAATAAGACTTTGACAGTTTGAGACCAAAGTCAACAAAGGTCTGATTCTGGAGAAGAAGCCCGCCTAGGATCAGAGAACCACCGCAAACGCTAGCCACTATTACTATTAGCTTATCTGCAAAATCTCGAATTACGTCGGTTATGGACTTACAGTGACCCGACTCAGGAACAAGTGCACTTCCGCGCATTTCCCCCAGAAAAGTCAGATCAGGACGTGTGGAAGGCGAAGAAGCTAGGTATCTCATCGACGACTCAGCCGCCTGAATCCAGCTATCGCCATACTCGACGAACTGAACGGGATCATACGCGTACATCTTGATGAGATACTCATAGTAGCTATCCGAACCGCCACCCCACCCGGCTTGATAGTCACCAAACCAGCCATCGTCGAGTCTAACGTACGTGCCGATAAGACCAGGAAGCGTGAAAGGCTGGTTAGTCTTGGGGTGAATCAGGTGGTCTTGTGCTCGTTGCGCAAGGGCAGCATATGTTTTGTTACCCGTCAGGTCACTCAGGCGAGTCCATTCAAGAACTAGCGTGCCCATGGCAGTGATAGAGTTGTCCGTGTTGCCGTAGCGGCGAGGAGTCGGGTTGAAGATGACTTCATCGTCGGGAATACCACTTGGTGTGTCAAAGGCAATACTGAGCCTGTCTGCAAGAGTTACGGCTACTTTCAAAAGATGGTTTACATGAAGGGAATCTTTGATAAGATGCTTGTGGGAGCTTGAGAGCAGGTCGTATGCTAGTATACTCTGGATCAGTAAGCGTGTTCAGAGAGTCGAGCTAGGAAGTTCTCACCTGACAATAGACCTCCAAGGTAACGAATTGTAGTTTCGAACAGTGAGATAGGTTGGTTCGGCACTGCAGTACCCGCAAAATCTGTCGTCGCGATCTGTTTTAGGATCTTGTTGACAATGACAGCCTCTTCCATAAGGATAGCAGTGCTTAGACCGTCCACAGCTGTTGCGCCCCAGCCATTTCTGGATTTGTTAGCTCGTCAATTTTAAATAGTAATGGTAAACCTACCGATCATCTTCATAAGTCTTACTAACTGGTAACAGCGTGTCATGTGGTGCTGCGTACTTTTCGTATTTGTCCCACGAGAAGCGAAAAGCGTCGACAATAGCCGCAGCTCGTTGAGCGTCTCCCGGTGTCTTGACCAAGTTTGCCGATTCCTCGAGCTTTGGATGGCTAACCTTTGACGGTCCACCTGAGAAGAAAAATGATAACGTGTGCCACAATATGAACAAAGCTCCGAGCCAGAGAAAGACTCTTTGCAAGGTTTGTTTATTGCTTGCCTTCATCCCCTCTAACTTCGTTTCTACACGTTGACGATGGTTATTGTTTTAACTCAAACAGCGTATCTCGAGGAGGGAACAGAAATAATTTTTGGAAAACCTCTTCACAAGATATCATCTTCCCCTGAGCATTTTCTCTCGAATATAACAAATACCATTCAGGGGTTGTTAGGTCGATCCATGGTAAGCCACATCGATAGCGTGCCGTCCGCTTAGCCCATAACGGGTCAAGTTCCCCTATACTTAGGCATAAACTATTGATTCCAGCTGAACAAACGCCCTAAAATACACCACTTGCCAGTCAAGATCATGCGCTAAGCAAAAAGAAAATCAGGAGTCCAGATCTAATCAAGCCAAGGTTTTGGGCTATTGTTTTGAACTGCAAGGTACGGCTCATCTTTCATTGCCTGCAAATATTAATGTGCCCAACAGCTGTACCTTTATGGACTCCACTACCAGCAAGTTGGAATTAAATTGATACTATGTGTTAGCTTGGGCTGTCTAGTCAGTATAGCTTGAAACGCTGTCGGCTCCTAAATATTAAGTGTTTCCTGCCCTTCTGCTCTCCTACGCTGTTCGTACACTCTTTTTCTGCAGACGCTACGTCCATTACTCTCTCTAATGTTTGTGATGCGTTTCGTTTCTCTCTGCACCATTGGTGCTGCCCTGCTCCCGATGGCTATTGCTAAGCCATGTAAACCCAGCAATCCTACTTCAGTGCCGTTTGCCTCTACCACGGCCCAGAGTCTATCAACTGCGATCGCCACCGAGACTGATATCCACTCTACTGCCACCAGCGAGGTCACCAGTGTTCTGAAGAATACCGTAACGGAAACTGCCACTTGGTCTGAGACTACTTCTTTCGTGTCTGACTACACTACCGAATACTCTGCTACGGCCGATGTCACGTCCTTAGAGGATTTTACCACTACCACTACTGAGATTCCTGAGCCCTCCAACCTCATTCGGAACGGCGATTTCGACGATGAAACGAACGTAGACTGGAGATCTAGAACCGGAGGTATTGAAAGCGAGCCCGGAAAGGCCCACTCAGGCGACAAGTATGGGTAAGTTTCATCTCGCACATCCCTTACAAAGACACCCACCTGACCTTGGGCAGCACATTCAAGCTCGTGAACGCCGAGGGTGTCGGAGGAAACAACCTCAACCAGACTATCAATGGCGTCGACGCAGAACATCTCTACCACCTCTCCTTCTATGCTACAGTCTTCGACGACCCCGAGCCATTACTTGGTGATAGCAGTTGCGCCATTGAGGCCGTGCAAAATGGAAGGCTAATTGAAGGCTGGACACCCAACTACGCGGCCCTCAATGAGTACAAGTTCTTTGAGACGACTTTTCAGGCAATCGGTGAGGATGTCTATTTCACTTTACGACTTCGTTGCAGTGGTCCCGACAGCGTTACTGTGTCTGTGGGTGTCGATGATATTTCTCTCCACGACGCTGGTGAAGCGCCTGTTCCAGTTGTAACACAAACCGACTAGGCCGTTGAAACAACACTGTGCACACTTCATTTCTTGAATTATATGTGGTTGAAGGTTTCTCGTGGCAGCCTCTCTACATTATGTGAGATGACCCAGGAGTCTTGACTACTTTTCACTGTCCGCAGCCAGACGGCATGATAATGTAAATAGCCGTTTTCAATTGACATGCACGCAATCATACCACAGAAAACAAACTGGCTTGGAGATCACATTAACATGCGCATGGGGTAAGAGACTATATGGATTGATCACTATGCATGCTATCTAGGGTGACCACAATGCCTATATAATGCCGGACGTTGTATCAAACCAGCCCAGGCCATAGTGTTGGCCAAGCTGCGATTACCAATCATTCTTCGTTTACAGCTTCTGGCCAGCGGTGCCGGGGATAACGGAAGCAACATTCTTGGACCCAAGAAGTGTAACCTTGTAAGGCAAAGAAGCAGCAGTGAGCGTACCTTTGGGGGCAGAGTTGACTGAGCCACCAAGATCAACATCATCAACAACAGCATAACCAGTCTCCTTGGAGTCAGCAAAGAAGATGGCTCGCTCGACTGAGTTGGCGAAAGCAGAGCTCTGAACCAGGACTTGGGCGCCCATGCGAGTGTTGACGCCGGAGAGAAGGATATTGTCCCAATAGTTGTTGACAATATGCACAGTAGCAAAACGGATCAGAGGCTGACGGCTGTTGACGTTCTTCCAGTAGTTGTTAGCGTAGGTAATGTGAAGCTTGCCCTTGTCCTCAGAAGCATTGTTATCAGAGTGGCCAATGAGCGAGGCCTTCCACTATCGGGGGACTGGTTAGCAAAGCTACTGCATTCGGGTCTGGATATTGACTTACGTGATCATGGAAATAAGTGTTGGATACAGTGATCCAGTCAGCACCGTGTGAGATATCAAGAAGGCCGTCAAGATCATCCTTGCCAAGGCTCAAGTCACCGGACAGATCACAATGGTCGACCCAGACGTTGGTCGACTCATCGATACCAATAGCATCGCCGTTGGAAGCATCGACTTTGGCGATCTTGAGGTTTCGGAGAATAACGTTCTTCTGACGACGAACATAGAATCCAATACCCGTAAGGGCTGCAACGAGTCAGTTCAAGTATCCGTTATCTAACCGTGCAGTACTTACAGCTACCAGCCGCGCCGATGATGGTCTTGTCAGACGAAGGGCGTACCCTGTCACTACCAGTGAACTTGCCAGAAACAATGATGGTGAGAGGTCCAGATCGGGCAGCGGCTTCCTGAAGAGCGGCGAGAGTGGTGACGGTAACAGTCTGACCCTTTACACCACCAGTGGTTCCTCCGTTTTGAGTACAGTAACCAACGCTGCAGGCCTCAGAGGCTTGACGCTTGATGTGTGCATCACGAGTCTCAAGAGGGGAGCCGACTGCCAACGTGGCAAAGACGGCGGTGAAAACCGAGGTAAGCTTCATGATGATGAGAAAGAGGCCGAGTTAGAAAGTTCAAATGATAGTCAGGAGAAACGATCTGGTCTATTAAGGTCGCTGGTTGATTGTACAGGAGATGATCGAGAGCTGAGATCCTTAATTCTCTGAATATTCAAGCCAAGACATCGCGAATCCTCACTCCTTCTTATAGAATTTTCAATCCCCAGTGAAGCCTAACGTCAACATCCATCACAATAGAGCAATACGTCCAGATCGAGCCACGGACTCCGGAGATAATGTCCATATTCCTCCTTCTGGCTATACCTTTCAATCGTCCCAAGGTTCTATTGGAACATTAACGTGATATTCTAGCAACAATGCTCCATCTATGAAACAACAAATTTAACGTCGAGAATGAGTACCACCCTTCATACAAGAATTATAGTAAGTTGATTCATTATTGGTGGAGTTGGAAGGGGGAGTTTGCGGTGGTTGGTGGATGATTTCTGGGGTAATGAAGATCTTCTGCCACTACTACGCGGATCTCGGCACTGGATTCTGTGTGTAGGAGGGCTCAACCTGCCGTAACGGATGGCTCTGTGCCTATCAGCTGTGATTTTCCAAGCTAGCCCTCGTAAATACAATAAGCCTCAACGAGTATTTCTTCTATAGGCACATCAATGGCTATCTATGTGTGAAATCCAGTAGGGCAATATCGAACGAGCCTTAACTTGTTGGTGTTTTGGACCCAGAATCCCTTCTGTGTAGAAACACGGAAACAGGGCACAAGCGCTTCCTTTCTGTCGCAGTTAAAGAGAACCCCAAAGTCTGGGGAATACAGTGGGGGGCGCATCATCCCATGTCTCTTTTGTCCAATACGAGATGGTTTGGACTCAAAACACTGGCCATGAGCTGTAATCCAGGTGGGGTAGTTCCTCATAAGCCCGAGCCGTTTGAGACCATTTGGGGGTTGAAGCGGATCCTGCCATGGCTTTCGGACCTTTTGGCTCGTATCTGTGGGATTGCTCTTCTCTAAGGGTTGACTCGAGCAAGATCGTAGCTCAAGGGAGAAATGCGATTAGCTGTGTGGATGCGTTGTCGGCACGAAGGCCTTTCAAAGTTGTCAAATTGTGGTATATCTATGCTTTGAAAAGTTTTGCTTCTCAGGGTACGCCGAAGTCTTACTACCACAGCTACATATTACTGGCTACATAAAAATGACTTTAAGATAAAGTTAAGGTTGGTTTAAGATTTGAGACGGACAGAGGATATGTACAGCCCAATCATGGTGGCACCGTTCCAGCAATAGACGATGTCACCCTATAGGCCGAGCAATAGCACAACAACCGTTGGTAGTAATCTCTACACACCACAGTATAGCAGCGTATAGTGAGTTGGAGTTTCTATCATGATTAGCCAAAATGTTCTTGACATACACCCATGGACATAAACTCCAAGTAATTTTGGTTGCACGCCCTTGACGTCGCTTCAACGTTCAAACAACGCGTGGAAAGGCACACGATGATCGTTGTGTGATGGGGTATAATCATGATGATATCCAGATCATGCAAGATTAATTTAGCTAATTGGATACCCAAACTATCGGATCATGCACAAACTATAAGCGATTGTGGGTGTTGATGGTTTCGCAATGTTGTTTCATGAGTTCCTGGGAAGAAGACAATGCAGTTCTCCACTGGTCTTCACTTTCGGTTTCAAAACGTGCTCACCATCAATTTCGACCTGACCTATTTGTTGATTGATTCAACAGAGGGCTGGGTGATAATTTACTGTGACTCAGCACAGGACGTTTACATGTCAAGGTTTGGGGGTGATGCAACGCCCCCAATTACCCCCTGTCAACGGAAGAACAAACCCCGCAATCGTTTGATAAACCGACGCCTCGAACGAGTCAATAAAGAGTTTATGGACTCACATGAGCATCTAAGCTTATGCCGGCTACGTTAATGAGTTTATCGGTGAGCTTATATCAATTTAGTCAGTTCGTCTGATCTGGGGAAGCATGCCCCTGTCAGCCATACAAGTGGTGATTGGTGGAAGAAGCTGTATTCAACGGTAGAACTTATCTTCCACAAATCACACCTTCAGAGGACAAGAACCCGATGCACCCCGCCTTTTCCTTTTCAACCTCCCCCACAAAATGTTCAATCCTTCAACGCCAAGAACAAAGTCAAGTTAATCAACCCCAGATTCTATGTCAAATACACGAGATGCCAAGCATTAGAGAATGACCAGAAGAGATCTCTCTTTAAGATGATTCATGGAGGGAATTCCTCCGACATGGCACTAATGACTTAGTTCTCCTGGTACGGGGATTAATGGGAATGCGACGCTAAGGCTGTTGGCATATTCAAGCCATTGAGCTATGCAATTCAGCAGAGCCTGCAGATATTGCTCATCTGTGCGTATATTGTTGGGTTGTTGATGTTAAGCACAAGGAAACGTACATAATGGGGTAGTACATAACAAGGAAGGGCCATTTTGAAGGAGGAAATATATATAAGGAACATTTATCCTTCGCCTTACAGTCCTCCCTAGTAGAAGAACCACAACATTTCCTCTGGCTCATCCTTCTTACAAAGAATACCCTCAAACTCTCAAAATGAAGGCATCGATCCTTCTATCTCTTCTCCCTCTTGCCCAAGGCGCTGTTATTGACATTCGTCAATCCAAAACCGGTGACGGCAAGCAGGGTGACTCAGACTCTACACAGGGCGACCTCAGCGAAAGGCCGCCACCAAGATTCCCCTTCCCCATCACCAAGTTCCCTGTTGCCAAAGAGACAGTGGTCCTCAAAAATGCCAAGTACATCATGCCTGGTGAGGTGTTTGACGGCAAGATGAAGCGATATGAGCGTCCAGAAGGAAGCTGCAACGAACAAGCAGAGGGTACTGATGCTGATACCGTTTTCAACTTGATGCCTGGCTCGACTATCCGAAATGTCATCATTGGAAAGCACCAGGCTGAGGGAATCCATGCTTTGGGCGATGCGTGGGTTGAGAATGGTATGTATTGTCCTGGTTAACATTGAGATGTGAGAAATGTGCTAATTGTTATCAGTTTGGTGGGAGGACGTTTGCGAAGATGCCCTTACATCCAAGGGCCTCAACACACAACTGAGAGTCATTGGAGGCGGAGCCCGAAGTGCCACAGATAAGGTATTTCTCGGCTGCTCCTTCGGAAAAATAATATCACTAAAATGTTTAGATCTTCCAAGACAATTCTCTGGGCGGCAAGTACAACATTACTGGCTTCTACGCCGAGGGCTTCGGCACATTCTACCAGTCTTGTGGGAACTGCCTCAACCAAGCCAAGCGCAACGCCACGATCCAGAACGTCGTTGCCAGAGATGGACTTCGAATGGGCATCGTTAGTCAACCATCTCCTCCACGGTTCATATCAATCGTACTGACGTTGTTCCAGATCAACCCTAACTTTGGTGACGAGTTCCGTCTGAAGAACGCTCAGATCGACAATGTCACCAGCATCTGTGACAAAGAGATTGGAAACAACGTACAGACCGTTCCTTACTATATCGGTAACGGGCCGGATGAGAAGTACGCCTTGTACAATGAGACGAGAGATAACATCACCAAGTACAAGGGCGAGGTTAAGTTAGCATATGAGCCTGAGGACCCATATGAGTGGCTCGAGGAGTTTTGGCCTGAGGGCTTCAACTAGGTCTGATCCTGGATTTGATGATATTAATGACATCAAGTGCCAGGTCACGCAGGGACGAAGTGGCCTAATGACGATAGTATTTACACATAACTCAATTGTATATATTTTGGATCGCTACACAAGCTTATTTTATCACTATCATTATGACATTCCGAATACTTGGTCTTCGGCTTGAGAATAGTCAATACAAAACGTACAGATCTTTGCTATCAATGGACTTACATGGACACTGCATAATGTATAAAAGTAGCAGCTATAGTTGTTTGAAAAGCTGTTGTTTACTTTTAGAGTTGCACTTTCATATCACGTCAGTGGCAGGCATTTGTGACATCATGAAGCGTTTCAGATAAGGAAGACATAATATAACATGATTGACTGCGGGGCACGACAATACGCAACTCTTTCAACATCACATCACATCAATTCAGTACAACATTCTATTGCATCAATTGTCTTAAACAGTGTAATCGAGAACTCTTTCCAATATGCTCTGGAGACTTTCATTAGTACTGGCTGCACAGGTCGGCAGCGCCATCTGCAAGGAACAACATGTGCTTGGATCCAGTGGAGGTGGACTGGATCACATCCGTAACAGGTACTACAATCTGAAACCTCGTCTGAAGTATCACAACTGATCTCTCTAGACTCCTTGAAGCTGAGATCATTCCTACTGTTATCGACGATTTCCCACCCGTTCTTGGGTTCAGCGCCTCATGGAAACACGACTCAGCTGATCTCGGCAATACTCTGAAACCAAAACATCTCAAAAAAGCGCCCAAAGTTCACCTTGACATGTTCGAGTCAGATGGTTCTCTTGAAGCAATTCTGAAGAAGCACGCCACATATGTGGTCGTTCTCACTGACCCAGATGCACCATCCCGGGACGACCCTAAATGGTCCGAGTTCTGCCACTGGATTGCAACGGGAACCTCTATCTCATCATCATCAACCACTTCGAAACATCATCTGAAAGACATTGTCAAGTACAAGGCTCCCGCTCCGCCTCCAAAAACAGGAAAGCATCGTTATGTCTTCTTTGCATTCGTCGCAGCTAACGGAACGACTGAGAAACTCAACCTTGCGAAACCAAAAGAAAGGAAGCACTGGGGTTCGAAAGACGCTGGACATGGAGTCCGTGAATGGGCGCATCAAAACGGTCTTGCTCCTATTGGTACGTTTTGTCACATCAAAAGATTGGACTTCGCTGAGCTAACCATACTATGTAGCCGCCAATTTCATATATGCAGAAAACAAAGAGCAGTAGCTTGGACTCGGATTGACATGTCTGCAACTAGTCACCATGTACAAGCATCAAAAAGGAAGCTGAATTATAAACATTTGGCCGATTCCTTGATTCTCAGCCAAGACATTGGCAGAACTTCGCGTTGAAGTATGTCATTTGTCCATTTCGACTCGCCCATCGGACAATAATCCTATTTCGGAAACCGAGCGGCAATTTGATCTTCCCCGCATCGATCAAGACTCCAAGCTATCCAATAAGGCTCATGATGGCCACCACGAACAAGATAGCATCCATGTATTCTGGCAAGCTTAAACAAGCAGGTCGGCAACTGAGAATTAAGGTACTACCGTGACTTGGCGATGTGTAGCAAATCATTTGTGTCAAGACGGGTGCGTGACCTTGGAAGTCGTCCTGTCAGTAGAGATCATTACTCCATTAGGCAGGTAGTCAATTCGATTGATGGCTTGGCACCACAGCTGGAGACAAACGGTCGTTATAGTGCATTGATACTGAAGTTACAGATTGTATTTGTAACATGTGCCCAAAATACATATAAATAGTTCTTTACGACGTCACGACAGCAAGTTATTCAACAAAGCATCTTCCTTGCTATTCAAGTTAAAGACTTTTGTCCAAGGTCTTGACAACAGCACACATTTTCCAACCTTCTCTTTCTTATCCACCCACCACCTCCAGCCTCTCAAGATGAAGTTCAGCGCTACAGTTCTATCCCTTCTCCCAGTAGTCCTTGCTCTGCCCACAGGCGAAGATACATCTGTATCAAAGCGCCAGAGTCTCAACACAGTGACAGACCAGCTCCTCTTCAGCGTTACACTGCCTCAATTCACTGCTCGTCGCAACGCCCGTGACCCTCCCACTCTTGACTGGACTTCTGATGGTTGCACTTCCTCTCCCGACAACCCTTTTGGCTTTCCTTTCATCCCTGCTTGCAACCGTCACGACTTTGGCTATAACAACTACCGCATCCAGAGTCGATTCACCGTGAGCGCAAAGGCCCGTATCGATAACAACTTCAAGACCGAGTAAGCAACCCATCAATCCATAACCGACTAATATGTTTCTAACTGTTTTCACAGTTTGTACTTCCAATGTCAATCTTCTAGCGCGTCTGGTGTCTGTAGAGCGCTTGCTGATGTCTATTACGCTGCTGTTAGAGCTTTTGGCGGTGATGACGCTACTCCTGGTAAGAGAGACGAGGACCTTGTTAAGGAGTACGAGATGAAGGTCGAGATCTACAACAAGCTTGTTGAAGAAGCTCAGGAGAAGGGTGAACTCCCTCGCCTCGACTAGTGTGGTGGTGGGTTCAAAAGTTTATTCTTTGAGTTCATTGTACATATATCTTTACGATACATACCTATTGCGTTATGATAAATTTCAAAAACTGTAATCCGGCGATTTCTTGAACTTAGCGAAACCACATATAAACTGATATGACTTTAATAGACACTGAACAACATATCTAATAGTACTATAGGTATTGGGAAACAACGCTCTATAGGGCTAGCTACTAATTTTGAACCGAGGGGAAGCCAGTCATACAGGTCTCGTCCAGCCTCGCTCCACTATCATTGGGTGTTGAATACACACAAACAATATCTACATTGGATTATATAGTATAAGATTCTTTCCAAGTTTTTAAACATGAGCTACAAATCGATTGAGAAGTATCTTGCATCATACAATGGTGCCCCATCTTGTCGCTAACTGACTATTTTATGTATCAACTCGTGAAACCAGCTACCTATCTGTGTGTGGATCTTTAGGACAGTTATGCATCACGCCGAGAGCTACTTTGCTAGAAACAACATACTATTTTATAGTTGTGAGTGATTCAGGGCTGTAGTTTTAGTGTATGACTAGTGGTATTTATGGGCGCTACCTTATTCTATGATTTTAGACGGTGATGTATCGTGGGACAATATGCAGGAAAGTGCCGGAGTAGTCAGTCACCTCGACCCTCGAGTACCGCTCTACCACAAAGGGAGATCAACAAGACCGCCGTGCTGCATAATCACAACTATCTGCCCCAGACAGGATCTCAATAGAAGCATTACCTACAACAATGAAATAACTTAACTCGTACATTTAGGATAGGCTCTACCTACCAGAGCTGGTGGGGTAGTCTAGAACCCACGAATTAGTTGATCGAAATTCCATTACAAATATTGTTCTATTTGACTCTTTCTATACTGAGCCTGAAAGTCGCAATATTCTTCTGGAAACATTACCGATGTACGCAGGCGAATTACAAATACCCCGTATCCGAAGATCGAGATCTCGGACAAGACATACCTCAGTTCCCTTTAGTTCAATGCCTATTGAATCACGATAAGTTGCCTCCAAGCAATCCAGAACATAGAGAAACCTTGCATCGTATGAGATGCAGTGCGTATTGTCTTTCAAAGTCTCAGTCTAGATTTGCCTGCCAAGTAGACCACTACTAGTGTTGTGTGATTCTGACCAATAGCTCACCTAGCTTGGAGCCGGCCATTCCTCCGGAAGTTATACCCGGTATTTCCGGTCGAAAGTGACACTCAACCAGTCACGTCGAGTCATGTTATCGCGGATCTATACCCAAGAAGGCAACTAGATTGCCCATTTTCGAGCGGGGCGTAAATTGCGGAGGAGCCTTTTGCTTGGGCCCGGACCTTGTTAAATTTATGTATCGTTTCCCCGCGTACACGCACGGCATGCAATAGATTGTGACTGGTAAGGAAACGGACCCTTTTGTCGCCTTACCACTCACTCACTTGCTTGCTTCGAGCCAGACTGTTGAAATAAAAAGGGGCTCTGCTTTTCAGTGGACCCTGACGCTTTGCCATACCTTATTTCGCTGTGCCTTATATGAATGTGGGCTATGATCGGCCCCAGGATGCAGCTGAGATAACAAAACGCGACCAACACAAACCAGATCACGACGAGTTTTTTTACCCAACTCAAACTCAATCCTTCTATCAGTTTTCTTCGCTTTGCGTTAGTTCAATATCACCAATGGGCACCGAAACGCAACCCACAACTTCAAAGGCACCTAAAGCGCGCGTCCGCGTTGTCGAAGGATCATGCTGGCCCTGCAAAAAGCGCCGTATCAAGTGCGACCTCGCCAAACCAACCTGCTCCCGTTGCGTCAAAGTTGGCGCAACGTGCGACTACAATCAGCGCCTCATCCGTTGGAGCACTCGACCTGCCGTCACATCGTCGACTATCTACCAGATAAGTACCGCAGACGAGCAAATTGCCGCCTCTCTCGCTGTCTATGAGAAGCGTTCCCTGGATTACTTCCACGGTCGATTCTGGCCGTTACTCACGACGTCGACAAAGCCATGTGCCCCGCCAACCATGGTTGCTCTACAACATCGCGTTGTACTTCTTGCGACGTGTGTACTCGCAGATTCGCATCGGTGGCTGCAAGATGGTAGAAATAGCAGGAGTATTCTGAATGCCAAGAGGGGCGAGTGTTTAGCCGCGCTGAGGGCCGAGGTTGACGGGTGTTGTTCTAAGGAAGATGGATCCTTGCAGACGTTGCTGTTCGCGGTGCTGCTGCTTTATTTCCACGATGGGTTCCTCGAGTGTGCGCAGACATCATCTTCAACGTCAAGTCACCGAGACGGGGTGCTGGCTATCATTAACCAGTTGGGCGGTATGACAAAGGTATTGGGGACCGGTCAGGATCCTCTTCACATGATGCTATCGGAATTTGCGACTACAGATCTTACAAGGGCGATATTAACAGGTCAACCTCCATCCTTTCCACCAAGTATCTGGGAAGTGGTAGACAGAGGACCGGTCTGGTGGGGACGAGACACCCAAGGCTACTGTTCACTGTCAACAGTGTTTCAAGAAGTGTCAAGCATGGCATTTTACATCCAGTCAACTACCAGTATGACTGAAGAGTTTTCCATCGAAAGAATTCGTGTTTTCGAGGCTGCTCTTCGACCGACCTATGCTCCACTCGCCGTGGAAGATGTATCATCACCAGGAGCCTCGCCTGTTAATCAGCCACCTATCGAATGTGACAAAGAATCCGCCCAAGCATTTAGCCTGGTGCGCATCTTTCAACACGCGGCACTGATCTATCTTTACCGCGCTGTCTGTGGTCTCCCAGCGAGCCATCCTCTCGTTCAACAACACACACAATCTTGTCTCGATTGTATCTTCAGCATCCAGAAGCCATCCAAAATCCTCAACTGCGCCGTTCTGCCAATCTGTATAGCTGGTGCGCACTCACAATGTCCCAAACAGCAAAGATCTGTGCGAGCATTGGCAGGGTTTATTTACAACGAGATACGATTCGCGTCTGTTCATTCGGTGATTGCGGTTTTGGAGGATATCTGGAAGCGAGCTCCCGATGAAGAAATGTCGTGGAATGAGATGTTTATGAATCTGAACGACCAGGCACTGGTGTTATGAGATTGGGTTAGGTGTATGTATACTATTAATGAACTGCATGGGGTTTTGGGTTTTGGGCTTCTAGGCCAGGTATCAGCAGGGTTGCGGGAGAATAAAGATGTCCCTTCCTAGCTCTTGCAAGGACTTTGTGCATAAAATGGCATTGCTATTATTGTTCTCAGGCGGTAATATTAACCACGCGTTAACCTTATATAATCTTTCATTTCAATGGACAACAAATTCCGACACATGCAGCATCCCTTAAGGGAGTGATATGTTCTTGGCTAGGGTGAGCTGAGCTCTGACGAACCCACTCGAAGTCAAGGGGATCAAAACGGTGGCTGAATACGACCAGCTGCGTAGAATTTCTTCATATCATAGGTTGTTCTTATTGTGTGTTCAATGAGTTGATGACTGGCTATGCCAACGAAGCTTACTGCTTCTAAGTCCGGGCCTTTGTTGTCGATTTTAGTCTGTTCTAACAGGCTCTTATAGCGTGTGCACTGTCGATCACGTGGAGTTAATAATGATTCGATCCGATATGTATTTAGTCTATTTTATAATGGAGCCAACTAATGACTAAGAAAGAAGTAAAGTCTATGTAACTTGAGAATCGCGCAGGTCATGTTTGAGCAGGCACTCCGCCTGCTGAGTTTTGGCGACTACCTGTGCCGTGTGAAACAGGTCCAAGGTGAATTATCGCTTGTTTGTTTCCAACTGCCTTCGGAAACATCTAGTCAAAGGCTTAGGGGTAAGTAAGGTAACCCTCTTCACCAGGCTGGATTGTACCATTGGCGATGGCTGCAGCATGTCCGCGGGCCATGTAACCAGCAATAGGGAAATACTGTCCGAGCCAAGGGTAAATCTCCTTCGAGCCAGGAGTGTTTCTCCAATCCCGCATCAATTCGCAAATGATGGAGAATAAGCTCACAACCTGCACACCAGCATCGCGCATGCGATCGTTGGAAACATCGCGGATCAGAGGAGTCGTGGTACCGGAGGCTTCAATGTTGGCCCACACAGAGTAACCTGCGTCGCGGAGTGACAGAGCGAGGAAGGTGGTGCACACGTCAGTGGTAATACCAGCCAGGATGATCTGCGATTTGTTGGTGGCCTTCACAGCGTCTCGAAACTCTTCACTGTCCCAAGCGTTGACTTGGCCTTGACGTTGGACGAGGGGAGCCTTGGGGTACATCTGACGGATCTCACGCATGAGAGGGCCGTTAGGGCCTAGAGATCATTAGAAATTTCGAGCTTTTTTGTGTGGGGAAGACTTACCCTGATCAGCGGAAGTAGTGAGAATGACTGGCATATCAAAAGCCTTGCCGATAGCAGCATGGGCCATAGACTGATGGTGGTACAGAGTAGGATCCCAATCGCGGGTCAATTGGTAGAGACCTTCCTGGATGTCGACGACGAGGAGAAGCTTCACGCATCAGTACATTGTGGAAGGACGTATTGAGAGGCTACTTACAGCATCGTCCTTGTCAAGGCGCTCATACTTGTAAGCAGCTTGCTTTGCAAGGGCGGAAGCAGAGAGAAGGCCTGCAGCGATGATAGAAGTAAACTTCATCTTGTCAGTTCTTGAGAGGGATAGACTTTCTGGAAATACTGGATCTGCTGAGATGGCTATTCGAACCTGTCGAGTACCCTTTTAGTTCTGGGCAAGAACATAGCTTTATATACTCGAATTCTTTCCATGCAAGCCGCAAATTCTGCAATTCTCCGACGACCACATCCCTAGTCATAATTTGATGTATTCCATACACTGTATCAAGGGTTCAATGCACGGTCGGAGTCAAATTCCGACTTCAGCGGCCGAACCTTCGAAGATGCATATTGGCTGGACATTCAGAGGATCTTATATGCCATCGTATAAAGCCACTTGCAACAGTGCCGCAGCCACAGTGAACTATACGAATATGCATAATATGCGGCCCGCTTGTAAGTGGGTGTATTGTCATACGCTTGTAAGCTGTTTAGAACGGTTGGTAATCATGTGGCTATACCCTCTTGAACACCTCCTCCCCACTCTGTGCAAGGGTTAGTAAGCTGTAGTCAACAGCTTTCTCAGCAACCGGATCCATTTTGAATACCACTGGAAGGGAAGAAACGTTCCCTTGTAATATTCTATCAGCGATTTATTGACCTGGAAGTGAGAGTTCATGTTTCTGGAATAACTATATCGATTTGAACCCTTACATGAGAGTGGCTCTTGGTTCGTTCTTTGTCATGGCGGGTCGACAAGGGACAGTTATTTGCGATACATACGGAGGACCCTGCCTCGCAAGGGTACAAGTGGTGATTGGCGGACCAGATTGTCCTAGAGTGCTTTAGCGATGCATGCATACTTGCATAATATCGATTGGCGGAGTAACGTGCGGAATGCGAAGTATCATGATAGTGTAACATTACATGAGATCAGAACGAATGAAAGGAAAAGTGAAAGCCGTAAGACTGACCAAAACTGACAATTCGCCCTTAGGGCTTTTTGATCGACTCTAAAACCATGGGCTCCTTCAACTCTAAGAGTAATCCCTTCCTTTTCTGTCTCTGTCATCGTAAATAAGCTTTGAAACGACAACAAGCTCATAATTATTGGGTTTTCTCAATATAACTTCTGACAAAGAAGATCACATGTTCATCACAACAGTGGAGAATTTTTTGTCGAAGCAAAAGATCCTTTTTGGGAAAGATTTGTTAATATTGCTAGAGACTTGTTACACGCCTATATATCTCCTTCAAGGTCATACAAAAAATGATAGGCGACAAGAAACTAAAAGTCCATCAACTTCGGTTCTTCCAAGCTACGTTGTTTCACCATTCTTCAATGACAATGTCTGGAACTTACCCCATCCTAGGTAAACGACCTTGACCTATCTGCCAAGTCTTTGATCAACAAGCATACGCAATTCAGGCGGGTCGAGGCCCATCTTGCTCTTCATCTGCAAAGGGACGCACTAAGTCATAGGTGACTTAGCAAATATTTAAACAAACAGCCAAGAATGAAAAAATAGATAAAACTTCATTTTTTAATTCAAATAACAGTCAACAGCAGCAATGAAAGCCAAGCTCAACAAACACCTGCTTGTCCATATGTCATACTCCAACAATGGAGACAGACTAGACCGGGATCCGGCGTCGGAGAATTGCCATGAGGTTGGCAGCTTAAGTTCCATGCTAGTCATCTTTGTCCAATGGTCCGAAGTCGGTAATTGGCTTACATGATGATTTCGAAATGTATAGAGCCTCATCTCAACCTCATGAATACTTGTTGAAGATTGCTGGTAAGTCTACGACTCACTAAGACGCGAATGAGAGACATGTGACTCAACCAAGACAATGCACCTGGCCTCTGAATGACAGTGCGCATTAGTGACAGTCACAGTGGGTTGAGCGCTGAAATAATGGGAGGAAAATATGGATGCCTAGTTCTCCAATGTTGACTACTATCGACTACCTATCATCTCCAAATCATCCCTTCCTCCGAAATAAATATTTCTCACTACCTACTCTCTAGTCCTCTCTTCTATGCTCGCAACCGCCTCCGCAGGAGCCATCCGGACCCGTCTCCGCAAAGCAAGTCCCTTCGGAACCGCAGTCTGTCCATCAATTCAGTGTTCAAGTGCGGGGTGGTTTGCGTTAGTGATACTTAGAGGTTAGTGCAAGCGGGGGAGGATCCTCAATGGACCCAATTTAGTAGCGGATTTGCCTTGAAACGTGGGGAAAGGTTAAGCAAGTTGACGAAACGGTGCAACAGCTTCACCCAAGAGTCCAATGAAATTGCTGAGAAATAGGAATTAACTGAGGGTAACTGGAGAAAGTGCCGAGAGGGTTGAGGCCAAGAGTTCTACACTCCTACAGTACAAGAGATTGGTTATGTTTCACAAGCTGCTGCATGCACTGACAGCACAATACATAAGGACCAGTCTCCCCCTCAGTCCAGTCAACAAACTCTAACCCTCTCTCTTCATTATCAGTAACTTGTTCCTATTCAATATCCTACTTAACTCACAACTTCATCATGGGCGATGTCATTCCTCAATCTTTCCCTCGCACTTCTCGTGCGTGGGCAGTTCCAGGCTCAACCAATATCATCCCAGCCAAATTCCCTTCTGCTTCACCAAAGCCCACAAGTTCCGACCCGCAAGAAATTGCCACCAGCGTAGTCAACGCATTCAACAAGGCCCTACAGAGCAAAGACTACCCCGCTTTATCTCAACTCTTCACCGAGGATGGTTTCTGGCGCGATCACCTTGCACTCACTTGGTCTTTCCGAACAGTCCAAGGACCAGACAACGTTTTAGACTTTTTGAAGAAATGTTCTCAATCAAAGGATGGCTTTCGCTTGTCCAAAATCGACCTCGATACAACCTCCTCAGTGAGGAAACCCCAGGCCGTCCCCATCGATGGCAAGGGTGAAGTGCAAGGTATCCAATTCTTCTTTAAACTTGAAACCGTCTTGGGCACAGGGTTGGGTCTTGCGCGACTAGCAGAGATCAATGGCCAGTGGAAGATATTCACCTTCTACACACGCATTAATGATCTCAAGGGCCATGAAGAAACTGTCAACGAGCACCGACCTCGTGGCGTTGAGCATGGTGGCATGCCTGGTCGAAAGAACTGGGCTCAGCGAAGAGCTGAGACGGTTGAGTTCACCAAAGATGATCCCGCTGTTCTGATCGTTGGTATGTTACTATTATCTGAGCAGCCATTTTGTGTCGCTAACAATCTCAGGTGCTGGTCAGGCTGGTCTCACAGCTGCTGCGCGACTCAAAATGCTGGGCGTCGAGGCCTTAGCAATCGACCAGAATGAACGCGTAGGAGATAACTGGCGAAAGCGATATCATCAACTTGTTCTTCACGACCCAGTCTGGTATGACCACATGCCTTACCTTCAATTCCCGCCTCAATGGCCCATCTTCACGCCAAAGGACAAGTTGGCTCAATTCTTTGAGGCATATGCTACCCTTCTTGAACTCAACATCTGGATGAAGACATCTCTCATCGACACTAAGTGGGACGAGACTACAAAAACATGGACTGTCACTGTTGAGAGGACGAAGGATGATGGCACGACTGAGAAGCGAACATTCCATCCTCGTCATATTATCCAGGCTACTGGCCACTCTGGAAAGAAAAACATGCCCGACATGAAGGGCATTTCCGACTTCAAGGGCGATCGTCTGTGTCACTCATCTGAATTCTCTGGTGCAAAGGAGAACAGTCAGGGTAAGAAGGCCATCGTTGTAGGTTCTTGCAACTCTGGACACGACATCGCTCAAGACTTCCTCGAGAAGGGCTATCATGTGACAATGGTCCAACGATCCACCACTCACGTCGTTTCCTCAAAGGCAATCACCGATATCGGTCTCAAGGGTGTATACAGCGAAGACGGTCCTCCTGTCGACGATGCTGATCTCCTCATTCACGGGCTCCCTATCCCCGTCTTCAAGGCTCTCGCTGTTGAAACCACCAAGAAGCAAGCCGAATGCGACAAGGATATCCTGGACGGCCTCGACCGCGCCGGTTTCAAGGTGGATCGCGGCCCAGACGGTGCAGGGCTCTTAATGAAGTATTTCCAGCGCGGAGGAGGCTACTACATCGATGTCGGCGCATCGCAGCTCATCGCCGACGGCAAGATCAAGGTGAAGCACGGACAGGAAATCGAGACTGTGCTTCCACACGGTCTTCGATTTGCCGATGGCTCAGAGCTCGAAGCTGATGAGATTGTATTCGCGACGGGATACCAGAACATGCGAACGCAGTCGAGGACTATGTTTGGTGATGCCATTGCTGACAAGGTGAACGATGTTTGGGGTTTTAATGAGGAGGGTGAGATGCGAACTATCTGGCAGAAGAGTGGGCTTCCTGGATTCTGGTTCCATGGTGGAAACTTGGCCATGTGTCGGTATTTTTCTAAGCTGTTGGCTTTACAGATTAAGGGTTTGGAAGAAGGATTGTATACTTATGATGATATCTGATGTTCTATCGCACAGTTTTTCTTTTAGTTTTTTCCTAAGTATTAAGCAGTTTAAGATTGAATTGTCACGCTAAGTTGGGAACTGCACTGAAATCGTATTTGAGATTGAATTAACTCGTATTTTAGTTACATGGAATAGAATTATATAATTAAGTATTAAGCCATACCCATCCATAGACAAAGTTCAACCCCTGCTTAATCAGAAAGTGTTGAACCACCATGATGACAATCTTTTCGACGCATTTAACCAGCCTGGTAAACAGCGAGAGCAGCAACGTGAGGGTTGAGCATAGTAAGATTGTAAGGTGTGACGTAAAGATCAGTGTCGGTCAGAGCAAGGAACATGGTGCTGTTGATAGCAGGGTCACCCATCCATGTGGAAACGTTGGGCTGGATGGTATAGGCAGTTCGATCCTCAAGGCTAATGTTCTTTAGGGGCGAGTAAGTCACATTGAGCTGAGACACCCACGCAGCGAACTTGGGAGCCTTGACGTTGGTTGAGGTGATGTAGCTGTTGTTGGGGCCGACAGCATGGCCTGGGGCATCCCAATTCAAAAAGACCTGGCGACCAGGGTAGGAGAGAGGGATACTGCGATTGTTGGTGATGGCAGCGGGACAATCAAGAGTCTTGTCTGTAGCGTTAACGCAGAACTCATCCTTCTTAACGTCGGCAGTCGACAAGGTGTTGGCGTAACCACCAGTAGTCTCGTTCCAGACGTTGGAGCCACTGATACGAGCAGGGTTGGGCTGATTGAGGATGTTCAGAGATGGGAAATTCTGCCAAACAAGACGGGTCTGATCGGCGGGACAGCTCGAGATGTAAGGAGCAAGAAGGGTCCAGGCCCAACTCTGAGGAATACCGGGAGTGTGCCACTCAGGCATGGGAAAGTTGCCACCGAATTGTCGAAAGATCATCTGTTGACGGGCCTCGATGGTAATACTCTGGAGTAGCAGCTGTGCTGCAGGACCAGAGTTAAGATGGGGCAAGAATCCGTACACTCCAGATTCACCCCAACGAGTGAGTTTCTGGTTGAAGTCGATGAACTCAGGGACGTTGGACACAGGGTAGTTGTAGGTGCACTGCTTGGGAGCCTGGGGGCCAAGCATATTGCTGATAACAGTAGCATGGCCAATCTCCTGCTCAGCCATGTACTCAATCAAGAATCGATCCTCAGCACCGATACCGTAGGCTTCCCACTGCTCTTTGGAGAATGTAGCTAGACCCCAACGGAAGAGATCAAGCTCGATCCACTCCTGGTAGAGCGCGAGCGCAAGAGACTGATAGTCAAAGTCACTCTGGACACGGTAAACGGGCGCAGAACCGTTGGTGCCAACACCGCCATCAGGGGTGTAAGGAGCAGGCTGAGGAGCGTGAAGCTTTCCATCAGCAGGATAGTCGTAAGAACCTGGAGGAGGTGGTCTCTCAGGGACAGCGGATGCTAGAACCTTGGTCGACACAGCACCTGTAGTAGTGGGGGTTCCGGTGTATGGACCGTGCGAAGTCACATCGCTGTAAGGTCTGATGGGTGCTGCGATACCAGCTGAAGAGACAGTCGTCTGGGCATCTGAGACGTAAGGGGCAGCATAGGAAGTGCCTGCGACAGCGAGCAAAGCTATGCTTCGCAAGAATGAGTTCGTCGACATAGCCTATAAAGTGTGATAAGGCTCGAAGAATGTTTGTCTACTGAAAACGAAAAATAGTATCATCTGGGACACAAACGAGCATTATATTCACTCTCGAAGACCATATTTGTTGTCTCGCCGGATATCACAGATCTGATCGGACTTACAGCTTACAGTGCCTGCCTGGGCAAGATCCACTATTATGATGCGTACTAAATAAAAAAGAAATTACAAATCACGTCCGTCATACAAAATGGACGATCAAGAGGTAGGAGAGTGTAATGATGTCGTCAGCAACGACCAAAGACGAGACAATGATCTCGGAATCTGCAATGAAACTCAATTGATACCAAAGTCAATGACATTACGACTTTTTTCTTTCTATGGGAATGGAATATTGCCATGTGGTATTACCGGCGGGGAGTGAACAGATGTGACTTGAACTAGTCCGTTTGTGGCGGTTTGATCCGAAGGGTACCACTCTGAGTTCTCGTACTTGTGACTTGATCATGGCGTAATTTTTTGTCAAATATTTTGGAACAGTAGATAGTTGAGTGTTGAAGCTCGGGAAACATGAGCTTTGAGCACCGAATGAGGAAATCATTCCTTGCCAAAGACAAAAGAGGCGAGATGCCCCATATAATAAATGGTCGATGTAGTCCATCATTGGTTCACTCGCCGGAGCCTTTTCACCGCTGTCATCAGAGACACCAATTAGAACAGAGACAGATACAAACGGTTGACGAGTCAACTTTGTACCGTTTGCCTAGTTTCCAGTACCGATCACCGATTTCGATTACACTTTGCACTACCTAGGTATGTAGTCTATCTGTTCATCTTTGTCGATCTGCATACGGGGGGGGAATAATGTCGGGGTGATTTGTGTGCCACCCTTTCGCATCAACAACTGCACGTTAACTTCTGCCATATCAACTCTAACCTATCACCAGCGTCGGGTCTGTCCGTACCGGAGCTAAGGACCCGGGACAAGGCAAACTCAGAAACAGGACGAACCAAAAGCTGGGAATTACTGTGCAAGATAATTTATGCTTTGTGAGTGGTCAATCGCATATGATGGGTGAAGTCTGTCATTTGTTGCACTGCTGTGCGTCAACAGCTGTCTGCAACAGACCGTGAATTATCAGCCATGTCTATCATTTCTTCGTCATGATAACTTCACAGCAGCGTGTGCGGCATTCGTAGTCCAGCCAGCGCAAGCTCTCCGAACTTATAAAAATGGTTGGACCACATTAATATCTGCTCCAATAATTAAGAGCAATTTTACTTTGCATAGAAAATGTCCTCTATACGCGCAGTAATCACACCTCAACTTCGAGTAGCCATCAGGCCTCGAACGTTCCGTCTTCATCAAAGCCCTATCCGCGTTCAAATTGCATCCATATCCGCTATTTCTGAAGCAATTATCAGAGATCACCGCGAACTAAAGGATTACTACAATGAGGTAGTCACTTCGAATGATCACGATCATCAGCAACGATTCGGAAATCAGTTTGTTTGGGAGTTGGCGAGACACGCGGTTGGAGAAGAATTGATTGTTTATCCGGCCATGGAAAAATATATGGGTGCAAAGGGAAAAAGCTTGGCCGATATAGATCGTCAGGAACATCACGAGGTACATACCTAGACTTCTGTCTCTCTTTCACATCCCAGCCCGATCAGATCAACTAACAGATGAGTAAAAGGTCAAGGAACATCTTAAAGTTTTCCAAAAGCTCAGTTCCTCAGACCCTGAGTACGTGCCCAGGATCAAAGTGATCTGGGGTTTGCTAGAAAAGCATATCGATGAGGAAGAGAACCGCGACCTCCCTGCTCTTGAGGATGCCCTTAAAGCGAATGCGAAAGAGGTAGAGTCTCTGGCAAGGCAATTTTCTAAGACCAAGCAGTTTGTCCCTACGAGAAGCCACCCTATTGCTGGAGAAAATCCACCTTTTGAAACAGTAATGGGACTCATGACCGCGCCTATTGATAAGCTCATGGATATGTTCCGTAAATTCCCCGATAAGAGGTAGCTATAGTATTATGTGCAGGGGGTTATGTTATCATTCTTATAAATATGCAATGAAGGGATGTGGCTGGGTATGTGCGCGTTGATTCATAAATCAATTTAATCCAATGATGCATAAATTAAGCTTCTTGCATTATTGTATGCCACGCCACTATCAATGACATCATCAGCATGAGACATCTCTGTCTTACCCTATAATTTGCACCATTGCTCACTGCAGTGCTCTTAACTTATACAGTATTATTCTTCGATCGTGTGAATGTGTTAGTCTCTTAGAGAATAAATAATAACAAATAGAGTATTCTGATTGTATTTTGTCTCTGCAAATGTTAGCTGACAGCCACTTCATTCTCGTGTTGTTGTTTATTATCGATCACTGTTAAGGAAATGAGGCGTATAAAAACACAAAATGATGGCAATGATGACGAGTGCAACTCTATGTTTTCCCACTCACGGACAAACAGAAAATCATCATATTGATCATAGCTAACAGTCAGCGGGTTGCTTATATCAAAAAAAGCAAATTCCAATACCATCTTTGACTCATCGCCCATAGCATTTAGGAACTTTAGGACAGTTTCCCGATCCTGTCCCTTATCTTATCATTTATCTTATCAAGGATGACCCA
The DNA here is from genome assembly GCA_013618295.1 of Fusarium armeniacum. Lineage (NCBI taxonomy): Eukaryota > Fungi > Ascomycota > Sordariomycetes > Hypocreales > Nectriaceae > Fusarium > Fusarium armeniacum. Next base: position 218,844 of record JABFER010000037.1, read on the forward strand.
AGGCCGACTATAGCCGAGTGTTGGAAAAAAGAAGAAAAGAATGTCAACAAGCTAGAATATGTCGCAGAGTCGATTGAGGCCAGATGAGAAAGAAGAAAATATTGACAGGGCACTCTCAAGAATCAATATTCTTGTATTTGTTGACTGACTGCTCAATACACATGTCATCTACCTGGTGAAAAATGAGATATTTACATACGTCACTCAAATGATCAGACTCATGAATGTCTCAGGCGCAGAAGACTGTGGCTGTCACTGTTTTCATTAACAAAATAACGACAAGCTGAACAGTATGCGAGTTTGCTGAGTTTTCTCAAAATACAGTCACACAATGATCCCAAGCCATGCCATGCCGTTATCGCTCAAGGCTCAAGCAGAACTAAAAAGTGAAAAGGGTATTGCAGGGTTAATCCGATGCGGGGTTATTCTTTCTCAACTCCAAACTTTTATGTAACTTATCAGTCACCCCAAGTTAAAAACTGCGATTATAGCCGCTTCATTACAACTCTCCATCGCAACATCATCCACAATCAAAATGACTCCCTCACTACAAGACGCAAAGATTACCTTCCTCGGCGGCGGTAACATGGCCGCCGCCATCATTGGCGGTCTCCTCGCCAAGAACATCAACAAGCAAAACATTTACGTCTCTGAACCCTGGGATGTGAACCGCAACAAGATGGCCGACCTCGGCGTTCGCACCACCGCTGATAACAAGGAGGCCGCTGCTGATGCCGATGTTATCATCTTGGCTGTCAAGCCTCAGGTTGCCAAGGGCGTGTGCGAAGAGCTCAGTTCAGCTTGGGCTGCACGTGATAGCCTTCCTGTTGTCATCTCCATCGCTGCTGGTATCACCCTTGCTAGCATTGCCCAGTGGTTCAAGGGCGATAGCGGAAAGGCTCCTCATATCGTGCGTGTGATGCCCAACACGCCTGCCCTGGTTGGAGAGGGTGCCTCTGGCCTGTATGCTGCCGAGGATGTTACTGGTGCTGAGAAGGAGTTGACCTCTGCTCTTCTGGGCAGTGTCAGCAAGGCTACTGAGTGGGTTGACAAGGAGGAGCTTCTCGATGTTGTCACTGGTATCTCTGGTAAGTTTTGAGCATCATGACCTAGATTGTGACGCCAGCTAATTCAACTAATCAGGTTCTGGTCCTGCCTACTTTTTCGCTTTTGTTGAGCACCTCATCTCCAGCGGCGTCAGCCTTGGACTTTCCGAGGAGCAAGCTACTCGTCTCGCCACCCAGACTTGCCTCGGCGCTGGGAAGATGCTGGTGGAATCATCTGATGAGCCTGCTCAATTGAGGAAGAACGTTACCAGCCCTAACGGCACTACCCATGCTGCTCTTGTCAGCTTCGAGAACTCGGGATTGAAGGAGATTGTCAACAAGGCTGTTAAGGCTGCTGCTGACCGTGCCCAAGAGCTTGGAAAGAACTAAGTCGCAGGTGTGATTATGACATAGATGGGTTGTATGTGTAAGGGAAATAAAAAAGCAGTCTAATACATCCTTCATTGGAATCATTCTATCGCCAAGTTGTTAAAAAGTGTTGCTATAAAATTTCTACTTCGCCTATTGCTTCCCAGATGATAACTTGGAATCATGACTCAGAATACCAACCAGTCTATCCCGTTTGATGCACTTCTCAAACGAAAAGCTGCTCGCAAGCTCCTCCAACTCATCCTTGCTCTTGTCCCTGAATAGCTCTGCGAGTTCCCATCCGACATACTCGCTCATCAAGCATTCCCTGATAACGCGCTCGAACTGTCGCTCGAAAGTCCAGATCTTGGGGTACTTGGTATCTCTGTACTTCTCTAACACTTCATCCTTTAGTCCTTGGATGAAGGGCTCGTATAGGTGCTTGACGCCGTCCTTGTTGACCACACCCCAGAAGTCGAGACCGAGGCGTTGCTTCTTGGCCACGAAAGGAGCAATCAGACGCATATAGGGCGATCCAGGATCAAGGTAAACCATGCCTTGGTAACCAATATCTTTGTACAGCCATATCGACCAGCTGACGTCTGTTTCTCTGTAAATCGCAAGCTGCTCCTGTAGTAGGTTGAAGCGCTTGTTGTTGGTCTTGACGCCCTCCTGACCCTCCTTGTGCTCATTCTGATAAACTGGTCCAAACTCGCCGTTCCAGATGGGGACGTTCTTCTTCCTCATAAACTCAACCTTACGCTCAAAGCTACTGCGCAACTTGGAGTTTTGTTCCTCAGTGCCTTCGTATTGTTCGCCGATAGGGAAACCGAGAAAGCTGTAGTCATGGCAGGCATAGACAGCGTTAGGAAGTGGCTTCTCAGGAAAAGCACGGAAGTCCATGGCGTATGTGTTTCCGTCCACAAATATCATGTGGTCGGGGTCGATAGCTCTGACCTCCTTCTCGGCTCTCTCGTACCACTTGATCAGTCTATCACCGTAGTGGCCTGCAGAGGTTTTGGATTCATCGGCAGGTTCGTTGAGGAGGTTGTAACCAGCAATCACAGGATTGCCTTTGTAGTGAGTCGCCAAAGCCTTCCACAGTTGGATGGCCCGGTCTTGATGGTCCTTGAAGTCCCAGAATGCTGCTCGAGAAAGACCAGAGTCGCTGTGCCAATCCTGGTTCTGGCCTCCAGGAACGGCGTGTAGGTCCAGGACAGCATAAAGGTTCTGCTTAGCACAAATCTCGACACATCGATCAAGCCAATCGAAACCGGATTGCTTCAGATTGTCGGGATCCATATCATTAATGAAGTGACGGTAGTTGAAGGGGATGCGGATGCAGTTGAGCCCCAATGATGCAAAGTATGCAGCATCGGAGTCTGTGAAAAAGTGGTGCAAGAGTCTGTCGAAAAAGAAGTTGGCCTTCTCCTTGCCTAGAACCTCAGCCATTTGTTCTCTGTGTTGGAATTCGTGGCCAGCATAGCCAGTGATGAAGTTCTCCATGTTGAGCATACCGCCAATGGCTGTACCCTTAAGGATGACTTGATTTCCTGAGGAATCAATGATTTTGCTTCCCTCTGTGTGTAGCATCTTGCATGTTGATCTTTGAGGGCGGCCATTAGAAACGCCCTCGTAGGAGCTGGACTTGTCCGCTGCTGCGACCATGGTAGAAGACGATTTGTGTAATGAAGAATTGAAATAGATAGGTGTCAAGCTTAGTATAAAGAAGACAGAAAGCGATGAGATGTTTACTATTACTAGAGAACGTATCACAGTTCAACTAAATACTTTGTCCATGTTTCGAATGGAGCGGGATGGGGTGGTTTCTTACGGGCGATACTCCCCGACAGCCAAATCTCTCCACACCAACTCAATCACGATGGGCAAGGATCTCCGCAACTAATGTGGATAATCTGCATGACTCGCTAGAACCCGGGGAAGACCAACTCATCGCCCTTGTGGTCTGGTAATGACGCGATCAGAGACAAGATGATTTGAGCTATTGTTCGGATTTTAGGTTGAAATGGTATCAATATCGGTTCACGCCTAAATAGCTATTAAGCTTTCTCCTACTCCGTACAATACAAGTCGATTATATCCGGGGCCCCGTACAACCAAGTCACGATATTAACCGCCAAGTTTATGCAGCACTTCCTCCAAGAAGATCCGATGGTGTGATAACCCTGCTACATCATCCTCCCACGCTCTCAAGACTTGCATAATTCTGTCACAAGCTTCTCGCCAACCATTTGGCATGCCCGAACCCAACAGCCGAGCTGCAACCAGTACAGTTGCAGACCGGACAAGGGCTCGGATCATGAACCATGTTCCGTGATGGCGATGCAAGAAACCAGCTTGGTTGACATCAACATTCAACACGTGATACTCCAGACCCTTGGTTACAAATTGAAGGCCTGGGATGGGCGTTGTGATGCCCCCCTCTAGAGCGGCGAGATGGGCCATCACAAAGGGCCAGTAGAGGCGCTCAAAGAAGTTTACGAGATGCCCACGGAGAACGAAGCAGCATACATTGTCCTCGTCGGGGTTCGATCCGATCGAGAGTTCTGGTGGGAGACTATCAGCCCATTCGTTTGCTTGGGCTTCGTAGGCTGGTATGATAAGAGCGAGTTGCTTTAGAAACTCCATATTTGAGGGTGATGCGCGATGCAGCTCGAGAATGTCGTTGCATGTGCGATTAGAGAGTCGCCTGAGCGAGATCTCAGATAGATAAAATAGCCAGGCTGTATGTTGTCTGCTGGAAGCAGTAGTCTTGGTTGACTCAAGAGGATGTGGAGGTGTGGGAAAGAAAGGCGGATACAGCACGCTCGAAGCATAAGGCATGCTGAAGTCAGGCAGCGATAGTTCTCCTCTCAATTCTCTCTCAGACTTCCAAGCAGACCAGTACACAGCTTCTTGTTGTGTCTCACCCAATTCTGGTCTTGAAAACTCGGGTCCGTCAGAGGCGCTTAAGAATTGTGCTTTCTGCAAAAAGGGTAGAGTTTGGCACGTTGCTAGTGCCTGTGTGAAATATCGCCAGGCTTCGAACGGCCTGAAAGTGCTCATAAGAAAGACACCAGATAAAAAGAAACATTGCGCTGAAATGATATCAGATCGGGCCATGAGGGTTCCGATTCTCTTCTGCGCTGCTTGAAATAGCGCCTGAGCCTCGAGATACTGGGTCGAGTCAGGTCGTAGGTGGAAAGTGGCATCAAGGGATGTAGCTATCTTCCCCAGGGCACAGATGATCAACGTTAGACACGACCCAGGGGACCAATCAATCCCTTCAATAACGACATTGAGCACAACCTTTCTTGCAGCAGCTTCCTCCAAGATAGGGTTCTTACAGTGCACGTGTGCAAAGAAGTTATCCAAGAGCACTTTTACACCCTGGGTATCTAAATCCGCTATGTCGGCTAGTGAGTTGCAGCCGGGTGAATAGGATGGGGATGGTTGAGGAGCATCGTTCTGAAGGGTTGCATGGGATGACATGTCTCGTGAGAGGACGGACCATAGGAGGAGGCTCTCCATCTTTTCCGGCAAAATACTCCTCAATGGTATATCGTTGGTCGGCGAAGACTCTGATTCCTCCACGGGAGATTCATCAACAGGAGCCAATTCCTGGACGTGACGATCAACCTGCCGGTCACTAACGGCTGGTTCCGAATGAGAGGCATTGCCTCGGGTATCGCGAAGTATCTTTTCCAGTTCGTCCAATCGCTCTAGAATCTTGAGACTTGCGGGGTCAAACGCCGATAGATCGACTGGGGACTGAATGCAGTTTGCCCCGACGCTGAGACAGTACGAGCATGTCGGTTTGAGGTTGTCACATTTCGTTTTCCTGCTTCGACACACTTGACATGCCGTGTTAGCCCGTTTTCGCGGGTAGAAGGCACTTCCGCGTGGAGCTGGTCTCTTTCCTGGGCGACGTTCTGGCTCCTGGTCTCGTAGCTGATCGGCTGATGATGCTTGCGGAGTCATTTTGTCGTACCGTCGTTCGTTACCGACGAGCAGGATGAGGTGGAGGTGAAGAAGGTAAGTGGAGGTTCTCAGCTCGGGGAATGTCGCTCTTTTTACAATTGGACTCTTGACACCACTTTGTATGCCCTGGAAGTGGGGAACTCATCGGGGAATGTCGCTCGTAACCGCCAAATGTGGAATAAGCTCTTCCCCACGATCCCCAGGTTGGTCGACAGACGATCTCTCCACAAACCCCAGACTGGTCTAGACCAAACTAGTGAGTGCTGGGTTGGATCTCGTTTTTCTTCGCATGACAGTGGGCAATGGGCTTTCTTGTCACACCATTTTCTGCCATCGGCCATGGTCAACGTGTACCCGATGCTATAACACCAATATCGGGAAAGCGTCATGGGTCGTTGTATATAAACACGGCAGCTGGCCCTGTATACCTTGTTTCGAAACACCAACAACCACACTCTATCCTTCCTCACTTATAACGCGGTAATAATCAATCATGGAGGCTTCCCATGAGCAGTCTGCCGGCAAATCGGACCTCGAACTCCAGGCCAAGGTTTCTAAAACAGAGTACATCGACGACAAGTCCCATGCTGTCAATGCAGACCGCCAGGCTGAGCATGATCTCACCCTCAAGCAATGTTTCCAGCAGCATCCCAAAGTGATTCTCTGGTGCTTCTACTGGTCAATTGCTGCTATTGGATGGTATGGAAAGTTGAGTGTCTTCACAAAACGTATTGCTAACAGCTTCTCTATAGGGGCTTCGATGCTCAGATCAATGGTGCAATGATCTCCGTCGCCTCTTTCCGACGTGACTTCGGGTATGCCCACTCTCGATCGATCCATATATCCGTCTAACGCGGTCATAGATATGTCGAAAACGGCCAAGCGATCCTCCCTGCCGACTGGCAAACAGCCTTCAACACTATCAGCTCTGTTGGAGGCTTCTTCGGCGGTTTCATTTGCTCCTGGATTTGCGACAAAGTGGGCCGAAAGAACTCCCTTGTCATGGCACTTCTCCTAGCTACTGGCGGTACCATCGGAGAGTGCATGTCACATAACAACGTTTCTTTCCTCATGTCCAAGCTGATCCTCGGTTTTGCACTGGGTTTCTTCCTCACGCTTGCACCGCTGGCAACTTCCGAGATTTCACCAGTTGTGCTTCGTGGTATCGCTACGGCAGGCGTCAATCTTGGTATTGCAATTGGTCAACTGGTTTCAAACGGTGTCATCAAAGCCTTCGGTGAGAGGACTGACCATTGGGCTTGGCGAGGTGCGTTTGCCACCCAGGGTATCTTCATCGTCCTGTTGGCTGCTGGTCTCCCTTTTGCCCCCGAAACACCATGGTATCTTGTTCGCAAGGGCAAACTCGACGAGGCAAAGAAGTCTCTCATATCACTTTACGGTTCAGGTGTCGATGTTGACGCGAAGCTTGCCACCATCCAGGACACCATTGCCGATGAACAAGCCATGTCAGCTGAAGCGCCATCTTGGGCACAATGCTTCAAGGGCACCAATCTTGTTCGAACCACAACCAGCATGGGAGTTTTCATCTGTCAACACTTTGTGGGTATCATTTTCGTCCTGGGATACTCGACTTACTTCTTCCAACTCGCTGGCCTCGATGACTCTCGCAGTTTCGATCTGGGTGTCGGAGTCACAGCATGTGGTGTTCTTGGCAACATCTGCAGTTGGTTCGTCGTTAACTCTTTCGGTCGACGTAAGATCTTCCTCTCAGGCATGGGTGGCCTCACAGTTCTCTTGTTCCTCATTGGTATCATGGACGTAGTCCCTACTGCTGCTGCCAAATGGGTCCAGGCTGCCTGCACTGTCATCTACGCCTATGTCTACTTTGCCACAGTTGGAGCTATGGCTTTTGCTGTTCTGGGCGAAACAGCCTCCTTGGCTTTGAAGGCAAAGACCATGGCGCTGGCTACCGCTACCCAATCAGTTATGGGTGTCGCTATGAACTTTGCCATTCCTTACATGGTCAACCCTGACGAGGGTAATCTCAAGGGCAAGGTTGGCTTCATCTTTGGTGGACTTGGTCTTATCGGCTTTATCTGGAGTTGGGTCTACGTTCCTGAGCTCAAGGGCCGAAGATATGACGAGATTGACCACATGTTCCATAACAAGGTCAGCCCTCGAAAGATGGGAGAGTACAAGATGTGAGACTGGTCGACGTTATCAGGGGAATAGGCAACTGTGTTTTAATGTTAATTGTGTAGGACTCTATTATATATTTTGATTGCCAGAAGTAATAAGATCATTACTTGATGCCATAGCTACTGACGGGGATATGCATGAGCATGATGGATTCCAATCTCGACTAATGATGACTATCGAGAACGATCATACATTGAATTCATAGTATACACTAACAAGAGGTCATACTAATCCCATTCCTAAGCCCGGCCAACTGGGAGTTTACCTCATCAAGGCCGCGAGGAGTGGTAGGGTATACATCAGTAGCCCACGTACAGTTTGGGTCCTTTCAGCGACATTGGTCTGACCTCCATCGATAGTGGTCGATGATGGAGATGCTGCATCCCCAGTTCCAGTTCCAGACCCAGACTCTGAGCCTGAGCCTGAGCCTGAGCTGGAATCACTACCGCCGTTTCCACCACCGCTACCTTTATCTCCGTTACCAGAACCACTTCCAGAATCGCTACCACTGCCGGTCCCACTATCACCGCCTGAGTTCCCACCACTACCAGACTCATCATTTCCGTTTCTATTACCAGACTCGGACCCAGAACCGTTACCATCGCCACCCTTCCCTCCTCCACCTCCATCAGTTTTGTCACTCCTAGAAACTCTGATATTCGCATCCTGAATAGTAAGTTCAACTGGCTCCTCCCCACTTTCTTGAATCATCCGGATCTTCTGGTTCTTAACAGACTCGAAGGGGTCACTTTCGATATCCTGCAAACCCTTACCATCACTAGTGGAAACAAGCTCCTTGTTGTAAACGGTGTTCTCATCGACCAAAATCTTGAGACGAGATCCTGTATTACCATCCTTGGTATTGGAAGCACCGACCTTTTCTACTTTGATGGAAAGAAGAACGCGGATATATTCACCAGCAGGGATATTGTCAACCTCGCCGCCCGTAGGCGCGATCTCGCAGTTTGCTTTGCCATTCGCTGGGGGTTTGAGAAGTCTTGCTTGGTTCAGTATACACTATGTTTGATGCGTTATGGATTGGAATACTTACACAACCTGATCACCATCAGAGGCTTCCTTGAACTCGGCATAGTCACCAAGGACGGTGTCGTCTTTCAAGTCGATGGGAATCTCATACGCCTCTCCTGTCGGGGCAGATTTCGAACCGGTCACCGTGGTCAAGCCGCCTTTGCCAGTGGCAGCAGGGGCAGACGCCTTGGGGGGATTATCACTGGATCCTGTTGGAATGGCATCTGGATTAGAGTCTGCTTCCTTGGTCTCTTTGGGCTCATCTGGAAGGCCTGTCGTCTCTGGGCTATCGCCATCACCACCAGCTGCAGATGGGTCATTGCCACCGGTCTCAGAGGAGGTATCAGGTTGGTCTTCATCACCTTCCGTTTCTAAAGGTGCAGTGGGCGAGGCTACTGGACTGTCCGTACCTTGATTACTGTCTCCTCCATTGTCCGCACCATCCGATGCAGCGGTCGTGGGCTCCGCATTGGTGACAGTTGGTTCGCTATCGTCTCCAGTTAAGGTTGGCCCTACAAGTTCGGCCCTAGTATTTGATGATTGATCTTCTGATAATAAGTCAGCTGTGGGCTCATCCGGAGTTTCCATCATTGAATCGCGAGGCGTCGCTGTAGATAAAAACGCCGGTGGCAGATTAGAGGCGTCAGGAGAAGATACCGGCCCGTCTTGACCAGTTTCTGTCGATCCGAGTACAGCCTCTTCCGGCGCGAAATTTGGAGTATCACTTGGAACAATATCTGGTTCACTATCGATTGTGAAAGGTTCCTCACCATTTGTATCTGTCGGCTCCGCCGCTTTTGTGGGAGACGGCGCAGTAACGACATCAGTAGGCTCTGCGTCTGTGGGGGATGGCTCATTTGTAGGCTCAGGCTCGCCGGTAGCACTGGGCTGTTCGTCATTGGAAGGCTCTACCACATCAGACCTCGATGGGGGATCGACCGGAGCGGATTCATCGACTGGAACTCGGGCGCCGTCACCAGAAGAGGGCTCAGGTTGAGGACCTGGATCAGATGTCGGTTCTTCGTTACCACCGCTATCTTCGCCACCTTCAGAACCGCGTTAGCAGGCACGTCCATCGTGTAAGGCGATGAATGGGTTTGAAGTCTTGAAGTTCAAACCCTGAGATGATGATATCAACTTACCTCCGCCCGATGGTGCCGAGGGCTCAGGGGCTGGGGCGTCTGCTCCGCCTGTTTCGGTAGGAGTGTCTGCTAAAGTAGCTACGGCATTGTCATCTGCTGAACGAAAATCGGTTTGGCCTAATCCTCTCTCAATAAGTAGACCTATGACAAGTCCTTTTAACAAACGCATAGTGACATGCAAAAGGTTGTATGTAAAGATAGTGAACACTGCACAACGTGAATTGAATGCGTGCAACGCAAGCTGGCAGCAATGCTGTTACTCTCCTTCTTATACATAGCTCCCCTGCAGACAGCTGTTTGTCTGTTAGCATCTAGACCTTCTTTAGTGGGCATTTTCATGCGCAGACATTCAGCCATCCAGCCACGACCCAACACTAGTGGCTGGAGCTGAAAGACAACCATTCCCTTTATACCTTTATCCAATACACTTTGAAGCATATCAGCCTTATGGAGCTTCTGGCAAAGCCTAATTAGACCAAGCCAGACGGATTTGGGAGTGTTTTAGCGAGAAAACGACGCTATCTTTCAGGCCTCCGTGTTCCCAAGGCATTCTTCGCAGCAGCTGGCCGGGGATTGGGGCTGACAATCGCCGCAATTAGACGTGTCAGCTACAACAAAACGATGTTTCAAATTGAATCAGAACGGGCTTGGTAATTCTCGGAAATCCCATCTACCGAGACTGAGATGGAGCTACGTGGTGCCCAAAAGAAGCTTAGAGCAAGCCACGCAAATTAATAGACTGAACCTCTAAATACAAGGTTAAACAGGCCGCCGGGCAGTTACTTTTAGCGGATGAGCCTCAGTGTTGTAAACAAACAGATTGGTTCCGTCTTCTCCACCCAAAACATCCCATTCGCCCTTGCTTTCTGTCTGGATCAGCCATTGGTACTTGAGTGTCTCAGCAAGCATGAAGCTAGCCATGATGCCTCCTCGAGGTCCGTCTCCAGACGGAGAGAGCACATTATTGATGCTCGCAAAGCCATCACCGACACGCATGGTCCTGTTTTGGGCTAGGGTGTACGCCCAAGCTACGTCGCGCCAATACTGAGACTTGGTATGCTGGTAGGCGTAGTACCAGCTCTCGACCGCCTCTGGGGCTTGACCACCTGCGAAGAGGCCATCTGGAATGAAAAAGCCTGCGCGCGAATAGAGCTCTGTTTGGTTACTGTTCTCGGGCTGTGACAGGAGATCTGTATCCCAACTGTAAAGCGTTGGGCCAATGCCCGATGCGGTATATCGGTAGCCGTTGGCGCAATACTCGCTGAATGAGAGGCCATATTTTAACCAGTCAGGACGGTCCATGGCTGAGCTTCCCAGGATGAAGGAACCTCCAATGAAACAGGCCAGGAACTCTGTGTAATTGACCTGCTCTTGGCCTGCAAATGTCGTCACCATGGTCAAGTCAGGTCGTGAAGATGGATGCGAGATCAGGTGTTTAATGGTGGAGTCGGCAGCTTTGGTAAACCGTTCGCCATAGTGACCAAAGCGCTCGGGATCATAAACGAACATCTTGACAAGGTACTCATAAGCCGAGTCGTTGCCTGATGTCCATCCTCCATAGTTATCCAAAATATCTCCCGTCTCGATGCTGAAGTTTCCGCCTGTGAGGCCTGGCCATACTTCTGAAGAGGGCGATAACCAATAATCTTCAGCTCGGTTGGCAAGTTCCCCATACTGAGGGTCTCCAGTCAAATCAGAGAGATGCTGCCATTCGAGGACAAGAGATCCCATGACAGCCAAACTTGTGGTTCGCATTCCATCTTCTGTCAAACTATCATCGCTGGAAGTTCTGTTCTCAATAAAGATGTCGTTCATGGGAATACCGCTTGGGGTGTCGAAAGCAAATTTGAGTGTGTCGGCTAGTGTGGTGGCTTGCATGAGCAGCGTATCAATCTTCTTTTCTTCAATCATAAGATGGCGGAACGGTCCCTTGAGCAAATCATATGCGCTCAGCAAACCACCAAGATAACGGATATTGGTCTCAAATAGACTAACGGAACTAGGCTTCGGGGTGTTTGTTTTTGTGAAATTAATAGTGGGAATAAAGTCGAGAATTGTTTCAACGATGTCAGTTTGCTCCATCAGGATAGCAGTATCGAGGCCATCAACAGCCGTGACGCCCCATCCATTGCGATCATCTGTGTAGTTGTTATACTTGGGTCGCAGGGAATCATGAGGGAAAGCATGTGTATAATAGCCGTTCCATGCAAAGCGGAACATTTCAACAATCTGATCTGCACGCTTGTTCTGATCTGGTTCAAAGCCGGTGTAGTCATAGTCGCGCCCACGCTGTTCCGGATAGCGAAGATTACTATCAGATTTCAAGTTTTCCTGAGATGCAGATACTAGAAGTGGTAGCGCGAGGCTATGAAAGAAAGAAGAAAACAGCATGTTGGCTGTATCAAGAACGGGGGAATACGGATAGACCAAGATTGTTCAGTACAGACAGAAGACGAAAGCCATTGTTTTTATATCCTCTCTATATCAACGGTACGACTGTACAATATCTTGACAAGGCACATAAAGGGCTCAGATTCCAAAAGTCCCTATCATTTCGCAACGGGGAGCCCTGTACAGTAAACTGAAGAATTAAAGTTCCGCGGGGTGTAACGCGCTCAGCTAGAGTTTAATGAGTTCATGCGCAGAAACATCCGAGAACTCAGTGGATCGACAGGAGACAATTCAAAAACGTCAATGCTCCGATCAAGGGTTGCGCAGATCTTGCAACACCGGCAAATGAAAAACGAAACAAGCTTTGACTAAAATGTGTGCAATTTTGGTATTTCGGTATTTACATCGGAAGCTTACTAAGAATATTTGAACAAGAAAATTTAGGGATTGTTGAGGCCATCAGTCGAATCGATGTAAAGGTTGATATGTTGGTGTCCTCTTTAGCATCGCTCCTACCCAGACCTAGATCTTGCCTAGCATTGCTCTTTCCTGAAATATTACTTAGTCCCAAAGCGTCGCTCCTCCTCAGTTCTACGTCAGCTATTTCTAGCTCTCAGATTACGCTGGCATGCTGTATCTTAGCATCATCCCATTCTTCGTCTGTCGCCTTTCGTCTGGAAAATGGAATTGAAGCTTCGTGACAATAGCGCTGGCATCTGAACAACCAGTGGTCGCTGTCGATGACGAGACGGGGCCGCTCTGCCCTAAAAGCTCGCCGAAGCCCTGGAATTCCAGGGCAATTAGCAAGTGCCATCCGTATTAGTCAGCATAGTTAGTGGGCACTAGGTAGGCAGCGCAGCAGCCCGCCGTAAGCAACTTAGCATAATGAACAACCTTCATGCCTATGCTTGGTGCAGTTACTTTTATGGTGGTGAGACTGGGACAACGTCAATTTTCCTTTCAAACGAACGCCATTAATTCTATCTTGCGTCAAGATGCCTCACTAAACTCTTTCTCCCCAAACTTCGGCGCTGCGGAGCCTGCACGTAGTGACGCATCACCGAGAGAACACGCCGCGGCGAAATCTCGTACTCCAGAACCTTCATGCCCACGCTTGGTGCAATTATTTTCACACATCAGTGACGAAATCAGCGGGTCAAGTTATGAAGTTTAGTTCACCGGTTTTAGGCCTTTTACTTTCGTACCCTAAAACTTGTCTAATTCCTCTGTCACCATGCGTCAGCTCGCCTTCGCGACGAGCAACAACATTCTGTCCCGGCCAATCCCATTCGCATCCTTCTAACTGTTTCTCTCCAGAGTGGAAGCACAAAACTCAAGAGATTCGTCCGAACGTTCTGGCGTATGACTCGAAACGGTATAGCTACATTCAGGGCGCTCGGCGTATTTTATGAACGATACAATGAAATGTTCTCTAGCCCGAATTTCGCAACCAATATTCAGGAAATCCTGGAGGGCATGGTCCCTGAAGCAGAGCGCATTATGTAAGACGGCACTTTGGGATTACAAGACCTCCTGTGACTTGCGGATGCTACCAAGCAAGTCAACGTTGGCCAAGGGATCTGCCTTCACATTTATCTACTCCGCAATAGAAGGGCAGGACTCTACGTTGGGCAAACTCACAACATGGTGCAAAGAATGGCAGGCCATGACATGGAAATCAAGAGCGAGACAAGATCGAAGCATACCAGCCATTACCGAATAGCGCGAAACTCTGCAGAAGACGACCGAAATTCAGTTTTGCTTTGTTATTGGGAGTCAGGAGAGCAAGTCTCGAAGACAGTTCTTGACATGGCTGAACAAACCAAGATCATGATTCTCAACTGTTACTCCTCTTGGATCGCAAATCCCGAGCATATCATCATTCCACCGTGGAAGTTCCTCCAAGATTATTGCATTTACTTGGCATCCATCGCAACCAAAGCAGGCGCTGCAGTTGTTTGGCAACAGCATCTTGATGTCGACATTGATGGCTGCAACTTGGTTAGCCCTATTTTCACGACATACATGAAGCCCATCTACATCGATTGCATCAAAATGCGTGCTCCGTATCCTTCAGTTCGCACGTTTAGAACCTACAGAAGACCTTGCACTTTCTACAACATCAAAGAAAAACTGCAGATCAACTTTGAAGCAAACAAAGCAAAAGGTGAAAGGTTTGTGCTCAACTTCTCAATCCGCAAGACTACCTTTCGTACCGTACCCTTATTCCAAGGCGAGGGTATCTTGTATTCGAGATCATGGACGATCATTGTGCTCACGAGAACTCTTGGCTAGGAGTTCCAACTGTCGGGCCATTTGAGAACTTTGAGCTCGCGCTACCTAAAGATGAATCGCCCTTGCACGTTTACTCCAAGAAGCATATCAATGGAGCTCTGGGGAGTTGGTCCACCATATCTGAGAAAGGCTTTCAGCGAGCTTTCGTAACATCTGACCGGGCCACACCGCAAGCTCGCCTTTCACAACACAATGTCGTATGAACAGATCAACACGCCAGTTCTCATTCCAGAGCCATTTACTATACAGTCACTTGAGGTCCTGGAGTTGGAGGAAGAGGGCGAAGTCTTGGTTCCCGCCAAAGATGAGGAAGATGAAGATTAAGAAGATGAGTGATTGCAAAGGCGGCCACACTACGATTTGCAATGGGGGTTGTGTTGAGCTGTGGAAAGAAGATGAACGATGAGATATGATTGCTGAAAACACTTGCTGGTAGGGTGAGCTCAATGGTTAAGAGGTAAAAGGGAGTGGGAGAGATGAATCATGAGATACGATTGCTAAATTCACTTGCTATCTAGTAGGGTTGGGCGCTATAGTTGATAGGTAAAACGGAGTGGCAGAGATGGATGATTGAGATATAATTGTTAAAAATAATTGTTAGTATGGGTTGCCCCTGTAATCAATGGGGAAAGGGGAGTGGGAGAGATGAAAAATATAGTATAATTGCGAAAGGTATGTGAAAGCATGGGTTGCCTTTATGATTGATGGGTGAAGGGGAGTGAGATAGATGGAAAATCTAGTGCAATCGCAAAAGGCATGGGATAGTATGGGTTGGGACTGTGATTAATGGGTAAGGCATATGAGAAATACAGTGTAATTGCGAAAGGCATGGAACAGTATGGGCTGGCGCTATAATCAATTGGTGAATGGAGTAAGGTATATAAAAAATATGGTTTACTATGTAATTGCGAAAAATAGTTTCTGGTATTATTAAGTGGTAGAAAGGTTTAATGGTAGTGAGGCAAGTTGCGAAGGCGGCTTTGAAAGCTTGTGCTGTCAAGGTGCGGACACTCTTTTACCTACCAACCATCAGTGTATCACAAAAACTGGCCGCTAGGGGCATATGAGACGAAATAAATAGGCCATTTTATACTACTTAGGTCAGACCTTTTAGGCTGTTTATTTTTGTATCCTAAACCTCAGAAACCAACTTTTCTAGAAATCAGTAGCCCATCGAGCGTCTACATACCTACATAATCTTCTGCTGGTCGGGTAAAGCGCTTCCGCATGACATTGTCGTTTCTTGAGCAAGTAGAGAAGCGCTTCTGCATCACATAGTTGTCTAAAAAAAGGGGAATCTATCGCACCTACTAAACGCCATCTGTTATCCATGCGAATTACGGGCCGATATACATGGTCCTACTCGCAGCGGACACGCTCTTAAAACGACAGATTAGCATGATCTTTATAAAAGGTATAGACTAGATGCTAGCATTGGGATGCAGAGACATGAGGACATTGGGACATTGAGAGTATCAGACAACCGGCTTGCAACCTCTTGGGATTTAGAGACACGGCCACCTGAAATACTGCTGAAGATCACAGTGTAGAATTCAATACAAAGACAGAGCAATATGGGGCATAAACTTGACGGGAAGTGTTTATTAGTAGGAGCTATTTGCTGCTAAGAATCATTTGCCGGATCTCAGTGTATTTTGCAGTATTCTGAGTTAGGACCTGAATTTCTGTCGCTCTGCAAGTGCTCGCTTTGCCATTTCAAAATATGCACCAGTTGACTTCTCTGCTATAGTCGACTTCTTAGCCGCAGTGGCCAAGATGAATTATCAGTTCTCAATATGGAGTTTACAGTTGACTTCTTGGTTGCAGTCAGACAGACTTTGTTGTTGTAGTATGGCATTATGGTGATTTACTCTTAATTAGCATTAGCTATTTTGCTGATATTCGCAAACTGCTATATGCACTTCAAAATGCGCCAATGTGGATATCTAGCTGTAGGAGACTGAACAAGCTTATAGCCTGGTAGGAAAAATCAATACCCAAATGACAGTGGTAGGATATTCGCAATCTCAATTGACTAAGAAGCAGAGTAAAAATTGTAACCTGTAACAAGAGTAGCTCAGTCATCTATCAGTTAACGATGAGCTCAAAAATGAAATTGAGAAATAGAGGTGATAATTTACAGAGTGGTATTGGATTAGCAGTGATGTGTCAAAACTTTCCTATAGTTAAAAATCTATGATCACGACTAGATGGACAGTGCATCTTCGATATCCCATGTGCTGATATTTGCCTTCTGCTGTTACGTCTTTTCTATTCATTTGACCTTCGCAGTCGCTTTATTACCGTATCTTGTATTATGTAGAACCTCACCTTAATAATGAACATTTTGCTCTTGCCTAACTATCGATCAAAATGAAATTGCGAGAATGCAATTAGTTAAAAAAGTGAAAATTGAAAAGTGAAAAGTCAAAATGGTAGTATAGTGGTTATGGTAAGTGACAAGATTGATCTAAGTGTATTGCAAAATCTTGAAGTGCAGATGGATTGCAATTTAATTCCAATAGCTTTTATGTATTAGATGATAGGCAATTAGTGATACCTTACAGTTGCTCAATGTACTTGATATCAGCACCAATGATATAGAAACTAGAAACTCATGAGGTATTGCGAAGAATTAGTTGGATATTGGGACCCGAATCCAAGACAAATCAACGAACCATGTTCCCATGGAGTCGACCAACTTGCCAATACTCATTCAGATCCGACATATCTTCAGAGCGGAAAAGGAGATAATCCAATTGTAGTCCCGACGACTGTATCTCTTGAGTCCTATTTCCGCTATGGTCGTCTGAGACTGGCACCGCTTTTACCGCATTTCCTACAACAGTATTCTCTCGCTTCCACAGAAACCATGTCTCTGGTGCCAGTACAAGGGCAGTAACCCATCAATGGAGATTGGAGCAAAGAATACAAAAGCTCTTTCACAAATTCCGGACATTCAATAAACAGCTCGTCCATCGCTTCTTGTACAAAACCTAACGTCGTCGGCCCTTCGCCACCCAGCAAATTCCGAGCAAATGCCAAGACCGGGTCTCGAAGATCTCTTGAGTTTTCGGGTGTCAAAGTGTAGACATATGGTATTGACGAGAAAAAGTCGTTGGTGCTCAGGCTACCATGCAATTCCAAGCAGTATTTCTTCGCCGATAGATTTCTGAGTCCTTCGATGTCGTATTTATCGCCTAGCGAGTACATTACGGCATGTGTAGAAAGAGTAATGGAGGCGCTGCTTGCGTCATCTTCGTAGGTTCCGTCCATATCAACTGAATAGTCGCCCGTGTAGAGATAGTCGACCATGAGCTGAACCATTTCAGGCTGATCAGACGTCAGATCGTATTTTCCAGATAGAGATTCCTAAAACTCCAATTAGCGGTTGCGATTTTACTTATCAAGGCCTTTTTACCTTGAATTGGCCAGCGCATGCTGCGCGAAAAACGGTGGATTGGCTGCATATGATAATTTTGTGAACTTGTATATCTCCGCCTTCACAAATGAACGTAAAGTCCGTGAATTCGCCCTTTTTACGAGCCCTGTTTAGCGAGTCAACTCTCACTCTTTCGCTTGTTGAATTTAGATTTCATACTCGACTATGCGTGCTCTTGTCTCGTGGAAATCCATGGCTGTGAGAGTGCAAAAAGAGGAGTCACAACGGCTCCCGCTCAGGACTTAGAAAGTTGGAACGAGAGAGCTAGCAAGCTATCCGATTGACAGTTTTCATTGTTCTTAAGTACCCGTTATTGACGTGGTCCCTGAATCATGCACCCACTGTGTCAGTCGCGTGATTTGGACAATTGCCCGATTAGCGGCGAACTGTTGACGCCACTGGCAACAGAGTTTATGACCATTCCGCTGGGTGACATGTGTCTTATGCCGTCATGCTTTTCTATTTCAGGTCATTTTGTAGCCGATAAGCCGGTATTGCGCCGGAAAATGGCTGCTATTCCCGCAGTGAGTTCTTCGAAAGCACGGGCAGAGCGAAACGTCTATGTAGGTGTTCAGTGACCAAGCCATTCGTATCCTCTGACCGTGTCAATGGTATGTACAACAAGCAGTCTCACAGAAAAGAGAATTCATGACCACACCAAGTTTACTGTACTTGCCCACTCTGGTTATGAAAGCGACGAAGGATTGCAGGATCCAAAGCTCTTTGTCAGCTGACGTTATGTGAGCCGGAGACTCAAGATGTCTATAAAACCAACAAAATGTCAGCATACTTACTTATATGATAAGTCTAAATCCTTACACTCAACTCCGCTTGTGCCGGATAATACCAATATCACAAGATCCAGAATGCCTTCCACCAAAGAACTCAGAATGGCTATTGAGCACACAACTAAACAATTCTTGGGCGCCTACAAGGACTGCGGCGAAGCAAATGACTCATCCATCATCAACCGCGACGTAACTGAAGACTGCAAACGCCACTTCCTTCCAGCCGGTGTCATGGCGCTTGTCGGTGCTCCCGCAGTAGTTACATTGAACAATGCCGAGTATGAAGCGGCGGTGGCTCAAGATATGACAAAGAGCTTGGTTACAAGAACTCGAATCGCGAACCTTGTTATAGATACTGAGGCTTGTAAATCAGCAGCAACTACTATAACCGATGTGAAATTTCACGACGGAGAGACGGTTGTAATGGAGCATTCCTGGATATTGGATTTCAACGAGGATGGCTCCAAGGTTAAAAACATCGTTGAGTTTTGTGATATGGATGGAGTGCGCAGGATGGTCGAAAAGTCTGGATCTTAGATCATATGCTATTGCCTTGCAGATAACAACAATGGCTTTGACTCTACCAATACTAACTTGGTTCCGTAGATAGGCAGTGGTTCCTCTCCCACCCCAGTAACTAACACAAAGCTTTTACTCGGCAGTATTTACCACGCCCGTTGGACCACTGAAGCACAGGCCTCTGTATTTTAGAGTATAAATATAAATGGTCTAAGAGTCTGGTCTAAACTACATAAACTCACTCGTCAATCGCGTCTCTTATGCTTTATCTCATGCTGTTCTTAGTTCTCATTCCCCTAAGGACTCAATATCTATTCCATCAGCCCCATCTTAGGTTCGCATTGTTCATCAACAGCTGAGTCTGGCAACTCCAACCAAAATGGGTACTTGAATGTCCTTGGCCATTCCAGAACTTCATCTCTCGGCTTAAGAGGCAATTCTAGATCATGACCAATAAGCTCTGAGCTGCCAACCATATGTCCCACTCGTGGCTTCTTTATTTTCGACGCCGGTGACATGTAATCAACTGGTTCTCTCTTTGTTGAGTTTATCGAGGTTGTTGAGGACGGCAAGCTTGGTGCTTGACGTTGCGCGAAGTTAGCATCGTGTTGCTAAAATGGCGTTAGTAAAAAGACAGGAAGTAGACAGGCGAGCGACTTACGACATGCATCTTGCGTTGCAGATGCTTCTTGAGAATGTTGACT
The DNA here is from genome assembly GCA_013618295.1 of Fusarium armeniacum. Classification (NCBI taxonomy): domain Eukaryota; kingdom Fungi; phylum Ascomycota; class Sordariomycetes; order Hypocreales; family Nectriaceae; genus Fusarium; species Fusarium armeniacum. Next base: position 238,710 of record JABFER010000037.1, read on the forward strand.
CGCCCTAAATCTCGACCTTGGTAGGACAGACCGACGACACGACAGGCTGACGCTGGGGCATCCAAGTCCCAATCGATCTCAGAGTTCGGTAAATGCGAATACAATGGCTCGACGTAATGCCTGGTCGATATCTTCCTGATCTCTGGCAGCCGCGCAGCTTGTTCATCCCGGATGCCAGTTCCTGCGAAAGAAGTTAGTATTGTTAACAATTCTGAACGAGGGCGACTGACAGCTTCGGGAATCCATTAGTGTGGCCGGTCGCTCAGGCGGTTCTTGATCCTCTTTAAAGTCGGGTGCGAATGGAGGATGGGCGGGCCAAATTATCTCACTAGTCTCATCAATAGTGAATAGAGACTGGTCAGACGCTGGCGTCATCGGTTCCTGAATTTGAGCTTTGAGTGCGAATTGCTTTGATGGCAGAGAGAGGTGAGTGATGAGTTACTGAGAGACAAGGTGGGGAGGCCAAGGTGGCCTGCAAGTTTGGCAGTCGTGGCAGAAGGCGGACAACTTTGGGAAGGAGCGATGTTCGGGAAGGAGCGAACACGACACTGCAGATCGAGAAACACCATAGGTACCTAAATAAAGCTATAAATCTCTACTATCGTTGTTCTTGTCAATGTGAATTCAAGAAGTACAACCACCTAATGTCAAGACCGATCATAATTTGCTTACTGAGGCTGAATGTACTTTATAAGACCTGGTTTCCTCTTATCCAGAGTCGGATAACCCAAGTATACTCTTAGAGATGGCTTTTGTGAAGAGGAGGGTGTGGAACCTGCGTACTGGGTACCATATGTTCATTTTGGCATATGGATATCTTGCTTGCTTGCAAAGGAGCATATCCAGCAGCAAATGTACCACGTCTCAACTACAAACTATGGTGTTGCATCCGTCGCCAACAGACATAGTCTGATTGACTGTTGGGCTTTAAAATGAACTACGGCACAATGAGCCATAGTAGGTTCATTGAGGGTACTGGAATCATACGACGTCAAGTTCTACATCCCAATTAATCCAGACCGCGATCTATCTCTAGTGTTCGTGGGGGTATCCTCACTTGTCGACGCTTGCAGGGTTGTACTCCTTGTTAGGCTTGTTAGCGCAGCGAGACTGACTCTATCTAGTCAAGCTCTATAACTGACGGCATTGCTTTGCCGGAGAACAGCGAGAACGGCTACTGGGTGCAAGACCAGTTAGCCTAAGTTAAACTAAAGAAATAAACAGCCTAAGAGGTCTGATCTAAGTAGCATAAACTGGCCTAATTATTTTGTCTCCTAGGGTCCTAGCGGCCAATTCTTCTGATACCCTGCCGCATGGGCATTTGACGATAAGAACTAAGCTTCCACTAAGAATCGGCAAATTGCATTCAATCTGGGGTTTTCGTGTCTTGAATACGAAGTGCATGATCCTTGGAGGAGATTCTCGAATTGAGCGACTAAGCTTCGGAGCTTCAGGGTGTAAAAACAAATCGTGCTCCGAAGACTAACTTATTTCGTGTCTTTGGCCGCGCACCAAGGATGGTGCTAGGGGCGGGAGTTCGGTAGTTGACAAATGTCGCCAACGCCACAAACTAGGTATTGCTTGGCTGGAGGGTTCCTGCCGTTATATAGGAGTGCTGAGAGAGTGAATTGATTGGATCTATTGGAGGGCGACAGACAGAGGCTGATGCGGCAAAAAGAATGACCTCTACGCTTTAGCATATCAGAATAAATAAACTAAGTCTATAGTCTAAATGGCATAAAATGGCCTAATGATTTTGGTGTCCACACCTCGAGCAGCCATTTTTTCTACTAGCCTTCGCGATCAACAATTGTCTTTCAATGCAATAGGGACAAGAAATTAACCATGTAGAAATCATAAACATTATATTCTGTATCTCGTAGTGCTTTTTTCGCACTATCTATCGTAAAAGGTCAAAGCTCTAGAATGCTTCTAATTAAACCTGTAGTCTTTGTTCCATTTCGATCATCTAAGCCATGTCGCTAGCCTTCTTCTCGTGCTGCTCAACAATGACATCGTTCTTCTCGTTATCAGTGATCTCATCGACGTGAGACGACTCAGGAGCCTTCTCAGCAAGGATCTTCATTCCACCGCGAACCCAGCAAACAGTGACGTAGCCAAGAACGTAGACGAAGCCAATAGCAGGGACAATGTAGCTGATACGGGTGCCCTTGGCATCGGCAATAGCTCCCTGGATAGGAGGGAAGACAGCTCCTCCAGAGACACCCATGACAAGGATACCAGCAGCACGTCGAGTGTGTCGGCCAAGGTTGGCAGTACCGAGGGCGAAGATGGTAGGGTACATAGGAGCCTCGAAGAAGAAGATGGCAATCAGAACTCCAATAGAGGCAGCACCGGAACCAGCACTGCAGTAGGCAGTAAGGGCAATGGCACAGCAAGAGTAGACGACCATGATGAACTCGGCGCGGAGGAAGACGGCAAGGCCTGTAGCGAAGAATCGACCAACAGTGAAGGTGATGAGAGCGTAGCTAAGCATGTTGCTGGCAGAGGCAGTAGAGATACCACCGTTCTCGTGGGCGTAGTTGATGAAGAAGGTAGCGACAGTAACCTGGGCACCGACGTAGCAGAACTGAGCCACAAAGGCGGCCCACATGTTGTACTGCTTCCAGATGGAACCCTCGCTGCTGTGTCCAGCCTCATCCTCAATGACGGCCTCGGAGATCTCAGGGAGCTTGGCAAAGAAGAAGAGAACACCAACAGCGGCACCAGCACAGGCAACGGCGAGGTAGACAAACTGAACGTTGGTAAGACTGTTCTGGTTTGAGCCAGTGAAGAAGAACTTGGAGGCGATCAAGGGGCCGATGAATGATGCAACACCGTTCCAAGACTGGCAGAACTGCAGACGAGCGTTGGCGCTGGCAGGGTTGCCAATGACGACTGCGTAAGAGTTTGCAGATGTCTCAAGCGTAGCCAGACCACAGGCAATTACTAAAGTACCTAAATTGAGTATCAGCGATATAGTTCATGGTGTTGAGGAGATGGGAAGACGTACAGGCGCAGAAGCCACCGAATACCGCACGACCGTTGGCATTGGAGTCAGCCGACTTGGCAACGGGCCAAAACAGGATAGCGCCCAGAGAGTAAAGGGAAAGACCCATCAGAATGGTCTGCTTGTAGCCTCGTCGCTTAAGAACCTCGGCGGCAATGGGAGAGAAGAGGAGGTAACCACCACCAAAGTACATGACCTGAAGACCAGTGGACTCGAGACGGCTGATACCGAGAACGGTTTGGAAATGCTTGTTGAGGACATCGAGTAGACCGTATGAGAAACCCCAAAGGAAGAAGAGAGAGATGATGAGGGAGAGGGGGAAGATGAGGGCGCGACCAGTCAGGTAGCCGCCAGCGATCGCCGGGGCAGCAGTGGGAATACCGCCAGCCATTGTGAATGTGGGAAAGTAAAAAGACAAAGAAGTCTAATTAATCTATCAGATTGAAGCTGATGAGATTGAATTGATTGATGAGGAGATGAGTGCTGATGAACAAGAAATGTTTGGTGGTGAGGCACGCGCATCTTTATACAAATCTCTCCCCCCAGACTTCACCAAAAGACCTGCCCAGATTTTATCGCCCCGACACTAAAACCAAGAGTCGAATCCACTTTCCCCAACACTCCTCATTCTAAAAATCCCCAGACTTGGGGTTGGAGTCGGGTCAGTGTGGAGGATGAGCAGCTACTCAAGCGGAGTAAACAAGCTTCTCCATAGCTCCACAACTCCAACTTGCGCAAAATTTCTTGTTGGCCAACAGTCCAGTGACACTGGCGGCGTCGCTTAACCCGGGTCCATGAATCGAGACCAGTCTGGGGAAGAACCATAAAACAAGCTACGAGTGGGGGAGGAACAAGCTCAGCCAGTTGTCGTCTTGGAGTACAACGCCAAGAGGGTCATGTCCCCCAGGTTAGACTACATCAGGTCAAGCCGTTGTGGAGAGCTGTTGCAGGTCGGACCGACAATACGGCCGTTGATGGCTTCACTAAATAAGCTTAGTAGACCCAAGAGGCTGCTGTGTAGATCTTCCAGGGGACACTTTCGATTCGCTGTTGAGCGACAAAACGGGTTCCCAAGGCTTTGAAGTATTCGGGCCTTTACACACGGTCCAAGACACGCTATCGACCGGCATCGGCAGTATCTCCCTCGTTGAGGTCGAGAGTGAGCTGCAAGGCTGGATGACTGAGCTGTTGGCTCGACGCACTACCTCTTGCTTTCTGCTTGCATCGCGTCATTGGACCATCAGGCTCCAAAGTTGCACGCCAAATGGAGATAATTTGTGAGAGGGTTGCACAATTGGTAGCCCCAACTAAGAATCAAGCTTTTAGATAAGTTTGTTGTTGAGCTTGTGCGTGGTTTTCACTCTACGAATGTGCTATCTACTGGACGCCAGAAGAGTTAGCTTCTAAGATTTATGATACAAAAATAAACAGCCTAAAGGTCTGCTCTAAGTAGCATAAACTGACCTACTTATTTCGTCCCTTATGCTCCTAGCGACCATGTATGTCATGTGTCGTACGCGAGCAAGGATAGCTCCCGGCCTGGCTCACTTGTTTGGGGAACATCTTGGCACTCACCTTATCCTCAAGTTGAGAGACTGGGCATCACTTAGTCTGGCTCAAAAGCCACTGATCTGTTGCATCCGGCCCGTACATGATGCCACTGAGCCTGCAAATGGGGGTCAATATTTACCCAAAACACGCACCCATTCCAAACGCGTTAATTAATATAGCGCAATTGCCAACATAAAGGGGTCGATGACCCAATCCGACAGACAGTCCAAGGACGAAGGGAAGAAATCCTTCCTAGATTGATCCTGGTGCTCACTCATCCTGGCCAAAGCTTTGTCGCAGCGAGAGTCATACCCTGGCTCACAGTCACTGAGGGGGAACGCACGTCTGGCTTGGCAAAACGAATCGAGAGAATTGGGGAAATTCCTCCGGAATGCGTCTGCACGAAATCCCATTCTCGTCAAGTTAACCGTAGTCATAGACGTAATTTCAAATCTGGGTCTAACCCCTTTATAGACTGGCTCCAAAATGCTTCCAGGGAGCTTCGATTCCTTCTAGTGGCCACGTGAGGTCCGAAAATTAAACTCCTTAACGTTAGTCCCAGCAAAGACTGCAGCGATAGCTTGGGCAGGCCGGGCATAACCGACTCGTGAGGGTTGCGAAATTTATAGTTGACTATGCCGTTTCTATCATCGTTGTACGACGGTTTGGCCCGACAAGCCATTTTAGATCGCATCCAAACTTTGCGTGCAGATCGATTTTTACAAGCTTCTTCAACATTCGGCCGTTCCAGTCCTTTACACATACAGTTACTGCGGGCGCCTGTATCCAGATCAAGATCACAGATATCGCCACTGTCAATTTTGATGTGTGCGATGACTGATAGGTAGACGACAGATTGTAGATAGAGTGGATCGATCCTGATATGAAAGTGGGGGTAAATAGACAAGGACAAAATGACTTTGAGTTGTTGTGAAATCCAGTTGGCGATTTGGTCGTCTCTACTCTGCACTCTGTTGGGTGAATTGTTCCCACTGCCCCAGACTCGGCTTGACAGTCTGGGCTCAAAGCTAATGCATTCACTTTGCCTTTGATGACTGTTCACAGAGCTCGGTCGGTAGCGGCAGCAAGATCCATGATCTCTTGACTGGGTTGTTAATTGTCTCGTGGAGGATGCTACTACGTAACATGTAGCGGGTACCACGAGAGTTGTATTCTGAGCTTTAGATTACAAAGAAAAGAGCCGAAGAATTCTGATCTAATGGGAAGTTAAGCGTGTATACTACGGTGGTTCTGTATGGCTTTAGTTATTCAACTAACAACATCAAAGCCTTCGTGTCACAAGACTTGGATTTTAACGCTCAAGGATTCCGCGTTTGAACATCAGCAGAGAAGACATATAAAAGTTTAACAAATGAACCCTTCACGGTATTAATAAGTATCTGAAGAGGTGTTCACTTCCCTCGTGATCTGAATTAATTAATGCCGAGTCTAAACGGATAAATAACAGGTCTAGGGTAGGCTCATTTTGGACGAGAGAGGACGCGTAGCTAACGCGTTCAGACCGATACATTATCTAATCTTATCTGCTTCGAGTGTGGGTCTGATGGGCTGAGCACTTGACAACCGTTTATATGACCGTTTCTGAACGGTGAGATCAATGGGGCTTAGTTATTTCGCGTTCGGCGTTACCAACGCCATGTCAGCTAATTATGACCGAACTTATGAATGAATTTGCCGAGTCCGACTCTCGATAAAAATATCCCGATTTTAAAATGGATATAAGTTAATAGCGGACGTTGGCCTAATCACGCCAACAGTTCTCGTCGAAATCCAGACAAAATGAGTACTACAACGCTCCTCCAGAACGGCACTGTGCTTCAGCACGACGAGAATGACAATGTTATTGTTCTTAGAAACACGGATATCCTAATCTCAGATGGTCGCATTGCCGAGATCAATAAGGGCATCAACAAACCTGGACATGCTTCCGTTATCGACTGCAAAGATAAAATAATTTCCCCAGGATTTATTAATGCTCATCACCACATGTGGCAGAGTCAGCTCAAGGGCCTTCTTGGCGACTGCACTATGCTGGATTATATGCTTGAAGGTACGTGAGCTCATGACCTGTCAAGACAAGAACCTGACAAACTTGAAGCCAACCTCCAAAGCTTCAATTTTACTTCACGGGACATATTCTGGGGTCAACTAGCTGGATGTCTCGAAGCTCTCGATTCAGGAACAACTTGTGTCGTCGACAACGCACACATGGCTTCTCAACCTGAACACGGGTCAGCAGCTCTGAGTGCTACGATCACCTCGGGTATACGGTCTATCTTCTGCTATGGAGTTATGCCACTCCGTGCTACAGAGTGGACAGAGTCTTCCTTTGAGCTTGACCGTTCTCCCCAGCCTGATTGGCTGCTGCCACAGATCGATGCTCTTGCTGCAAAAGCGCCCTTCGGGTATGACCATCGAGTAGAACTGGGATTCTTCTTTGACTCTTATTTTTTACCCGAAAACGTTATCTCTGAGACTCTGAACCATGTCAAGAAGGCGGGAGTGAAGTTGATTGCAAGCCACTACCGGCATTGGCCGATCTCAAAAGGTATGTGAGCATCGGGGCACTGAAGAGTTTGAAGCGTTGCTAACCCTACCTAAAGGTCAATCCAAAGTCCCGGAACAACTAAGCGCTTGTGGTTTACTAGGACCTGACATCCTTCTTACACATGGCAATGGAACGACTCCTGAACAAGCATCCCTTCTCACATCATCAGGGACATACATCGTCTCCACACCAGACGCCGAGATATTCATGGCTTCAGGCGCAGACCCCGTAGCTTTCAGAGAGGACCTTCCGTTGACATGTCTCGGTGCAGACTGTCACTCTTGTGGGCCAGTCAACATGATGCACCAGATGCAAATGGCTCTAGCAAGCGATCGCGCAACGCAAAACACTAAGACTTTTTCTTCAGGGCACTACCCTAGAAAGCCACGAGCTAGCATACAGGAGGCATTCAACTTGGCTACGATCAAGGCAGCTCGTGCGATCAATATGGACAAAGACATCGGCTCTATCGCAGTTGGCAAGATGGCCGATCTGGTCATCTTTGACGCGACATCTCCTTCCATTGGTTGTGCAGCTGAGAACGATCCATTGACAGCTATAGTTCGTCAAGCAGGGGTCAGAGAAGTAGAGACTGTCATTGTCGGTGGTAAACTTCGGAAGCATGATGGGGTCTTGCAAGATGTATCCTTGGAAGAGGGTTCTAGCGAAAGTGGTTTCGACTTGAAGCAAGACGCAGCAGACCCTAAAATTAGGTATACCTGGAAGCAGGTAGCTGAGGAGTTATCATCGAGTAGAAGGGACATCCAGGAGCGGATGGGAAAGACAAACAGGGACTTAGCCAAGTCTAAATTACTTGGAATGCTAGGAGGCTTGGACGGTATTCTGGTGGATTGAGCGAAAGATCCGGGGACGAACCCAGAACTAGAGTTCCCTTCACTTCATAATATTGTTCTTTATAGGTTTTGTACAATTGGCTTCATCTATTGACCGATCTCAATAGTCAGCCAAGTTATAGGAATGACTTTCGGCACTCGGCATAGCGTCATAGTCTAGACGTCACGAACCCACTTTGACCCGAATCAGCCTTGAACCCGCACAGAGTGAACGTCAGTTAAGTATAAGAGAAGACTACTACGACTGTCAGATCGAGGCGTCGCCCGCTAGATACAGCATTAAAAGCACCTATATAGACGATTTCGACTGTGTATCTCACAACTGCCAACATGACCAGCTCACTTGAGTCATATCGCATACCCCAGCTCGAAGGCGGACACCGTCCAGGTTCCGACGCAATCTTCAACTCGCGCAGCAAAGACGATATTCTCACAACCCTCCAAGAATGGAAGTCCAAGCGCATTCTTCTGGTTCACAGTAAAGCTCTCGCCAAGAATACTTCCATCATAAGCGATCTCAAAGATGCCCTTGGCGATAGACTCATCATCGCCAAGGAGGGTGTCGGCTCACACTCTCCATACGAAGATGTCATCGACATTGCCCATAGAATCACTGAGAAAAGCATAGACTGTGTTGTTTGCGTCGGCAGTGGTTCATATTCTGACGCCTGCAAAGTTGCACGTCTAATGTCAGCCACCCTACCTGAAGGTTTTGAAGAGAAGGACATGGAGGCCCTTCTTGATCAAGAAAAAGGCGTCGCGCCTCAGGATAAGATGAAGAAAGCAGAGGGAGTGAAACTTGTTTTAGTACCTACGAGTTTGTCTGCTGGAGAGTGGAATCACACGGCGAGCTGCACCAATAGCGCAGGCAAGAAGCAGCATTTCTCTCTCAAAGATGGCGGTGCACCGGACTTAATCTTGATGGACCCATGGATTGCGAGGACGGCGCCTGAGAGACTATGGTTGAGCTCTGGTATACGTGCCGTGGATCATTGCATCGAAACGCTTTGCAATCCAGAGTGCGCAAAGTACCCTGATGTTCAAGAGTGGTGTGAGAAAGCCCTGCGCGATTTATCGAAAGGCCTGGTTGAGTACACGGAGGGTGTCAACCGTGGAGAAGAAGGCGAAGATGAGCTACTCCACGGCATCAGCAAATGCCAAGCAGGAAGTCGAATGGCCCTCATGGGCTTTATTATCTACAGCGTCAACATGGGCGCCAGCCATGCCATCGGCCATCAATTGGGTAGCGTAGGAAAGGTCATGCACGGCATCACGAGCTGTATTATGCTGCCTCCTGTACTGCGCTATACCAAAGACAAAAATCCCGAAGCGCAAGCTAGGATTGTCAAGATCTTTAATGAGACACTGGGATGGAACGAGGTCGAGGCGGGAGATTGTGTTGCGCGGCTGGTCAAGATTATTGACTTGCCGTGTAGCCTGAAGGAGGTTGGAGTTACGCGGGACGAGCAGATTGAGCAGATCATTGACAAGACCATGACCGATGTTATGTTCTCGTTTGGAAAGATCCTCACAAGAGATGAGGTCTCTAAGATTGTTTACTCGATTAAATAGATATGCAATGATACGCAAACAATAGATCTTTAGATGCAAATGCACAACGACACAGGCTAGGTACATAGACAATGCGGAACTGGCCAACATTATTATTCGTTCGTTCATCAAACATCCAAATCCTGTGATCTGGGAGAATCTCTTCACAGCTAGCTGGCCAGAGATCTTCCGCATGGTGCCTTGGGACCCGGAGGGTGCAGACAACCTGCTGAACATCCTACAGCCTGGCCAAGTCTCAGTCTACGTCTTTCCAGAGCCCGCGATCGTTCTGCGGTACAGTAACGGGATGTATTGTCGGTCTTGGCTGTGGACGACGAGTTCGATAGTTGATTCATTACTCGAAGCTTCTGGATGGAGGAAGCTTTTTAGCATATTCCCTACTCTTACCTTTCGGCCGTCCAGTGTACCCCGTTTCTTGTTCAGCAGCGCCGAGGAAGAATCACAATGTTCCGCTATTGGCAAGTCTTTCTACAGACCAGCGAAGCTCGCAGTAACTGCTGAATTGTAGTGTATGATGACGAAAGGGGGTTGCCCAGTCGTACAGATCTTCTAAAGCTGTTCTGGCTGAAGGTGGTTGAGGGAATGTTATTTCGTGAGTTATCGGCGGGGATCGATGTTCGGGTTGGTTGCGTGGTAGTTCGACGCAGATCGAGAAAGAGATTCGTCGGAAACTGGGCAGTCGACTCGGCGATCGGATACGGAGCGGGTTGAGGATTACTAGACGCCGGTGGGAGTGAGTGAAATGGACAGGAACCTCAGTCGAGTCAACAAGTCAGCTACGCCCATGGTCATATCGCATCTTGGAGTAACCGAGAAGTGCCAATGAATACTCCATTTCGGTATACATCGTATCACGCCCTTGGTCTGGCCAAGCCGTGCGTTGTACAGCTATTGATGGCTACGGGGTTCGTGAGCTTGATCACGGTGGCCGTGGCCCTCAAATCCGCTTGTATCTTGCACCCTACGACGCTGTAGCGGCGAGGTAACACCATCTCTTTTATCAATGGCCCGATATGTCTTGGGAAATTATCGTATCGATGGAGTGTCTATGCGTGGGTAGTTGAAGGAGAAGTTGACGCAGAGCTGTAGAAACTCAAGAGATCGCGCGACGAGTATGCTATGTTTCGAGGACCTCGTTATCAATGACCGGTGGTCGTGGAGACGCAAAAGTATAGCGCATCTCTTGGTATAATGAATGGACTATTCGATCGAGTAATAATCTCTCGGTCGCAGGCCATGTTGGGTTGTTGACTGATCTCGCTGGTTTGTCTTGATTTTGCAATTTCTTGATTTTGAAAGTAACTGAACGCGTCAGTAGTTGCGCTATCGGGTCAGCGTATGTCCGATCATTGCGGGGTCATTTACTGGTTGTTCATACTAGCTCTGACACACTGGACAGCCAACCAGTGGGAGTAGACGCCCAGACACTTCCTAGAGTTTATGGATGTCTACACTAACCAGCTGCTCCGATATGAACAGAAACAGGCTTATGCATTAGAGATGTGATTTTAACTACCAACGACCAATCTCATCTTGGTTGAGATTCGAACAGTCTCTGTAATTAAACGGCTTGCGTCGACCTTGGTAGCCACCTCAGCAGACGCGTGCTGCCACATTAAACACACAGAGCCCATGATGCGGTTACTCTTCCATTAGTGGCCGACCCCCTAAAGACCTAATTAATTCCTTCAATTACAGCACTTGGCGACCCTCCACCAACGCGTAATTCTACCATTTAGCCATTGAAGCCGCTGTAAGCTTGACCATAGCTGTCAGCAATGAGTTCATTCACAGTCAGATGGAATGGAGATAAATACCTACGAGACTCGATCCCAAGTTGTTCTGAACGGTTCGTCAAGCTTGCAGTCCTTTATCTGCAAAAATGGCTTCCGAAACAATGACCCAGACACCACCTGTTGACACCGTAACGGTGCAATCTAATATAGATTCACCTGGTCAGTCTAGACCGATTGAAGCCCTGCAAGTTGAAGAGCCGGGCAATGGGGAGGAGTATATCGTCTTTCCCACTGGCCCAAAGCTCTGGTCAACCATGGCATCCATGTGCATCGCCTTATTCCTCAGTGGACTTGTAAGAAATAGCCCTCACATACGTTAGGTTCTTACTTGACTTATCAACTACCAACAGGATATTACCATTGTTGCAGTCGCTGTACCAAGTATAACAGACGAATTCCAGACCATATCAGATATCGGATGGTATTCCGCTGCATAGTATGTCTCAAACTCATCAATCTTGCAATTATGTTAATGTTATCTCAGTGGCATGTCCCTCAGTGCCTTTGTCTTCTTGTAAGTCCATAATTCTTCATTGCCGCCATCGTTAATTGACATTCCCAGCTTTGGCCAAATCTACACTCTATTTTCCACCAAAGCCGTTTTTCTCATTGGCATCGCGACTTTCGAGATAGGCGCTCTAATCTGCACCCTCGCGCCCTCATCGGCAGTCTTCATCCTCGGCCGCGCAATTAGCGGTCTTGGTCGAGGAGCCATCAATGGAGGTCTATTTAAACTTCTAAAGCAATGTTTTCCCCTCTCTAAGCAAGCAATGGTCAATAGCTTACTTAGCGGGGTTGGAAGTCTCGGCCTCATCACCGCACCTACTATTGGCGGCGCTTTAGTCGATGCCTTCTCGTGGAGGGCGTGCTTTGGCATCAACCTTCCGCTTGGTGTCTTGTGCTTGATCTTGACGTGGTACGGCGTTCATGAGTCTTCTCACCATCGAGAGAACGCACCTGTCCTCACTTTGAAGGAAAAGATAAAAAAGATAGACTTCCTTGGGACCTTGATTGCCGTTCCGGCTGTCACATGTCTCCTTATGGCCCTACAATGGGGAGGCACAAAATTTGGCTGGGGCAGCTGGCAGATCGTCGTCCCTCTTGTCGTCTGTGCGCTTCTGTTTACTGCATTTGGGTATGTACAATACCGCCAAGGTGATAAGGCCCTGCTGCCTCCGAGAATTCTGAAGCAGAGAAGTATCATCGCGGGAATGTGGTTTGGAGCTTGTTGCGAAGGCGTTCTCGCTGTTACAGAATACTACATGTCCATTTACTTCCAAGGAGTGCGAGGTTATACACCTACAAAAGCTGGGTTGCTTGCTCTTCCTATGGTGGGCGGCTTGTCTGTCGCCTTTCTTATCTCTGGTCTTGGCACGACATGGCTTGGATACTATTACCGTAAGTTTGATGGGGAATCGTTTTGATGGATGCTAACCAGATTCTTAGCATTCATGCTGGCGACGAGTGTCTTGACGCCCATCATATCAGGCCTTCTAACAACTATCGAATTTGAGGAACAGGTTACCAAAACAGTCATCCTTTTGGCATTTTTAGGCCTGACAGTCGGTCTCGGTCTCAATAGTCCGATGGTAGCACTTCAGGCAGTTCTTCCCATAGAAGACGTTTCCCTCGGTGGAGCTGTTTTAACCTTTGGTGCCGGCATGGGCTCCGCGTTGTGGATTTGCGCATCAGCGACATTATTCCAAGACCGTCTTGCCGCTGAGATTAAATCAGCCTCGCCAGGAACGAACGTTGAGGTACTTCAAAAGGCGGGGTTATCCAGAATGAGGGAGTCAATTGGTCCAGAAAGGTTAAAGAATGTGCTAAATGGGTATGAGAATGCTGTTATAAAGACATTGTACATTCCATTAGCTCTGGCTGTGCTTACTATTGTTGGCTCTGTGGCGATGGAGCGCAAGTCTATTAAGAAGAAACAATCCTAAGCCTAGATAGAGAGTGGGAGTGAGGAGTTGGAGTGGGAGTGTGGGAGGAATGGATCAAGGTTCTGTCACTCCCAAGCCCCGTCAGAATTCGGAACACGCCAAATGACGAAATTACGGCTGTTATCTTGGCCAATCATGGCCCCTGCATCACAAAAATGCTTCAAGACGCGAGGAGTAGCGCTAGCATGATATCATATCATATTTGCGGGCTTGCCGAATCTTTGCTTTAAACATTTGCTGAAGGATCGGCTTTCAACCTGTCAAACCCTTTCCTGTCATGAAATATCGATAATATTTACGTCTTCGATCTCAGTAGCCAAGTGGCTGCACGCAGTCGATCTATGGCGATGCCATATAGGCCAATCAAGCCCGCCCTTTCGAATGATGGAAGCTTTCGAAAGGGTCTGCAGGATCGTACCGCACCAAAACGGACTGGTATGATCAAATCAGCTTGCTGGGAATGTCGGAAACGTAAAGCAAAGGTAGTAAAAGCCGAGCCTCAGATCAGGGTCGACGAACTGACCCCCAGATATAGTGCAATGGACTCAAACCCACCTGTGCAAACTGTGCCAAGTCCGACGCAGAATGCATATACGACTCAGATATTCGCGATGCAAAAGTCAGGCATTTGCAAATTGTAAATGAGAGGCTTGAAGCAGAGGTAGAAGCTGCGAAGACGCTTCTAAAACAGGTCGCCTTAGGGCCTGATCAAATTAGAAGCATCGTATTGGAGCTTTTACAGGATGCCAAGGAACCTTTGGAGATACTGAAAGTATTAACCGATGACGGAGGCATCAATTCTACCATGGAAACCTCACAAATGCCTCATGTGACTTCACATTTGCCGACAGAAGGTGTCTTTCATGGTGCAGAGTATTTCAATACATCTGCCTCGACGTCAGCCAACAGTAGCTTCGGGCAGTCCTTGGTAGCACCTACATCACTCTACCAGTCTTCCCTAGATTCAGCTGGACACATAACAGGTCATCCCAATGTAAGACTCTATGCCCCTGGAGTTTGAGTGATACTGATATCGTGTTATTTAGTCACTAACGATAGGCTCGCTAAGTCACCAACCACCACACCAGTCGGAGGCACAAAGTCTATTCTTCGAACCCTTGTTCGACCATGACGATTTCTTACTCACAGCAACACCTACCATACCAGGGCCTAGTCCCCATAATGGCCATCGCCAGTCAACAATCCATACTGAGACAAAGACTCAGCTGATGCATGAAGGGTCAGATGGTTCACCACCCTCAACCGTATCACATTCAGACACCTATACGTCGACCCAGACGACTATTCAGATGAACAGCGAAGAACCTCTAACGCCATCTCTCGCTGCCCATCCAAACTTTCGGAACCACTTCAACAACTTATCGCTCTCAAGTAGCATCCGAGCGAACGGGTATCCTCGAACCATCCAAGAAGCGCAGATACGGAACATTTTCGTTCCTGATTGGGCTGCCGCCTCACTCAATACCATACCAGACCCGGGACACCTCGAGGATGCGTTTGGAGATATTTACAAAAAAGCAACCAGTCTTTTGAAGAGCGGAGAGCCATCGTATCGCATTATTGGCCACCATCCAAATATCGCAGCGTTATATGACCAGCACGAGTTTGATAGGTCGTGTCTTTTATCGCAGTGGGCGGCGAGAATGGTGCACAGTGTCAAGCGCAAAGGCAAGTCACCCATCTTGGGGATTGGAAAAGTGATTGGCTAATCTCCTCAGGGTACGATTTTACTTGCTTTGCATCCATGAACGTGTTCTGGTATATGATGAGATGGATGGTTGATCCTTCGCCAGAGTCATATGCTGCAATGCCAGAATGGATTAGACCAACGTGAGCTACCTTCTTCCCCTGAGTCTTGTTTTGAACAACATGTGTTGACGTTAAATAGGTCAAATCAACTTTTTACACCTCACATCAGCATGGCTGATTTTGTTCTCTGGCCAGGGTTCCGCGATCTCGTTGTACAACTACCGCAGCTTCAAGAACGTATGGAATGGCTGGCAGATATGTCGTTGTTTATCAAGTGCGACTGGCCTTATCCGCTCGAACAGGCATTGCATAGGAACCCTATCTCCGGGAATGTAGATCTTGTGGATCTGGCAAAGGTAATCATATTCATTTCTATCGTGAGCAACGATACTAACTATCTAACAGCAACATATCTGGACACTAGGATGCTGGTCTGTAGGACCTTCTTTTAGAAGATTTGTACCTCATGCGGATTCATATCTCTTGGTAAGGCCGGAAGAAGAGCCTGTATAGTTATCACGGGAGAAGCATCGATAGAAAGGTAACGGGATTGTGAGGCTGTGATTCTGCGCAAGGGCTTTTCTGAACAGATTCTGGTCAGAGAAGCGGAAAGCAACAAACCCTCTCATTACGTCCGCTCTTAGTAAGTAGGCATGTAAAAAAGCCGGCTCATCCTTTTGGAGTAAATTGGGTATATAGAGTCTAGATGATGATTAGCTATCATCTGATTGCACGATGATAGGTTACAAATGCTTATGTCAAGCAGTTGTAGCGCGGTATCAAGCGAGTATCAGGTATAGAACAAACAGGTTTAGTTGGACACACTGGAGTGGGTGCTTAAAAGGAAAAGGGGAAAAACATACCTTTAGACAGGAATTAGGCCAACTAGGACCCAACAGGTTATTTCCAAACAGTGATGCGTTGTATCAAATCACAACGAGCGTGATGTATGTCAAAGATGAATCTATATCGTTCTGTTCTCTGCTACATCTAATGTTATGATAGATCGAAGCAAAACACACTCCCGCCAGTCATACTCCCCGAAACGATAGCGAAAGATGCAGCCGGTTTAGTATACGATTTCTATCCACAACATTCAACCTTTGTCAGCTTGACGTAAACATTCTTCGGCGCCCTTGTCAACGCAACCATCTCTTCATCCGTTGCCAACTCAGCCTTGACTGGCTCCAACTTGAACTCCCAGAAGACAAATGTGAAGAAGGCCTTGATTTCCATATATGCCAATTTCTTTCCAAAGCATGCACGAGGCCCCAGGCCAAACGCTTGCTGCGGACCGTTGTTTGCGTCAAAAACAGTAACGCTTTCTCTCTTCTCATTAGTCTGCGTAGTGAGCCATCTCTCTGGAACGAATTGAGAAATGTTTGATTCGTCAAAGAGTTCCATCTTGTTCACGTGTGCTCGAGAAGCTTCGGACCTCTTGTTGGGATCTACAGGAATACTTGGCATCATGACACCTGGTCCATTTCCTAGAAAGCCGATAGTTGTGCCCTTGGGGATGTGATGACCGAGAATCTGTGTATCAGTAATTGCTTCTCTGAGAGTGATGGGGGCGACTCGCGCGTGACGGAGTATCTCCTCGATAACAGCGTCAAGGTATGGAATGTGAGCTTTAAGAATCTCATCCATGGTTGGAACGCGCTTTTGTTCGAGAGCTTCAGCGTAACCTTTACGGAATGCCTCGCGAAGGGTTGACTGAACACGCTGGTCTTTCGTTAAATATTTCATCCCCCATCTTAGAACACCAGATGTTGTCTCATGGCCAGCGACGAGGTATCCGAGCAACTTGAAGGGTTAGATTAGCTCCAGCAAGTGATAGAATATGTATGACATACCTCGCTGAGAATGGATTGGTTTCGGTAATCTGGTTTACGTCCTTCTTTCTCGGCAATAGCATCTTCGCGAGCCATCATGTTGTCCAAAGCACAGCGTTGTGGATGACCCTTTTCCCTTCTCTCTATGCTCTTGGCGATCTCTCGATCTTGCAATTTAATGCGCATTGCATTTGCCTCCCTCATCTTTGGTGACAGGTTGCGATAAAGGAAGTGACTGACAAGTGGGTAGGGTGATCTCATTGAAACGTTGAAACTTTCAATCAGAATATCAAAGCAGCCAAGCTCTTCATCGTAGAACGGGACATGTTCAAACTCGAAAACGTCGTCATCCCCTCCAATCGTGGTCTTGCTTCTGAGTTCATCTAGTTCCTTTCCGATTTGTCCCTGCCCAGAATCGACACCAAATGAGGCTCCCAGGATGATATCGAACGCGGAATTGTGAATATCGTGCGAGATATCAAATGGTCGTCCACCAGATAGACGACGCTTGCGATCCCAAAGGTCCATCAGAGTCGAGAACTTGTGATGAATTTGCGGAGCTGTGGCCTGCTGGAGAAAACTGGTTGACATAAGATCCCGAACCAGCTCTCTATTCTTCTTGAACTGTGGATCTGATGTTTTGAGCGTGATTTGATGAAGTGGTGTCAGCCCGCCAAATTGCTGTCTTGTGATGTCGGCTCTGTCAAAGTCTTTGAGTCGTCGCATGCAAATATCCGATGCCTCAAAATGATCCGCTACAAAAACCCAAGGAAGCCCAAACGGCTTCATGAAAACTTGGACCAAGGGAGATTGATGTCTCACAGCTTGTTGTGCCCACCATTCGCGACGGTTCTTTGCTGCCCTAAATTCGGGTATGTCGCCCATGATGGAATTGATTGCATTTTTGTTGTACGGGATGCCGGGGATTGGCTTGGGGAGGAGGGCACGTCGTATGAGATAGAGAGTGCTGACAACAGAGAGGAACAGCGTCAAGATGAAGCTCTTGGGTGCATGTTCGTACAGCTCGACAAGGTGAGAAGACATGGTCGTCGATGGATGATGAAGGAGTGTTGATCGGCGTAAGCGTGAGAGTTGATGCGAAGCTTGTTCTTTATATGCCACATGTTACATGGTAATTGCCGAGTGCTTGGTAGTAGATCCTTGGTACTGTAATTACGAGGCAGCGAGGGTAACTAGTGTAGACTAACTGCAATCCGAACCTTTCCACTGGCTGTACTGAATTGTAAATTAAACCACTTCAGTGCTAGCGGGGTTG
Organism: Fusarium armeniacum; assembly: GCA_013618295.1. Classification (NCBI taxonomy): domain Eukaryota; kingdom Fungi; phylum Ascomycota; class Sordariomycetes; order Hypocreales; family Nectriaceae; genus Fusarium; species Fusarium armeniacum. The sequence continues at coordinate 256,883 of JABFER010000037.1, forward strand.
TCAGCAGGGTTTTATTGTGCCATCAGACTCTGAACAGTGCAAGATAAGACTTGTCCATTTAAATGGCAACGTCTCTTTTCATGAAACTAGAATATGGGTTGAAGTCAAGACGGGACAGCAATCAAGACTATCGGATCTTATGATATAACCACAGATTACACTTGGTACGATTCGCGTATTCTCTTGCACAATTCCAGACATGCGTTCCTGCTGGAACGATCCGCGACGTGCATGGCTTATCCCGTCTGAGGTAAGCTGATGCTACATCAAACATCCCAGTACTCACTTTAGTCACTCAAGAATACACGCGATCCCACATGTGAATACTCTTATCATTGCTTGTTTCAAATATTATTCAATCTGATATCGCACCATTAACCGCTATCGAATGTATCCAAACTGTGATAGCTATATTATAGGAATGTTGGAAATTAGAAGTAGTATAATCGCGAAGGTTGAGTGTCGGAAAAGACTGGTTGTCTGCTGGAATTAGCCAAGCCCAGAAGGATTCAGCAATTTCTGGGCCTTGTCGAACGTAAGAACGCCTATAAGAGTCAAGGAAAAAGCAACTAGTAAATCCTACCACTGCTTCTAGCCATGCATCGCCGACCGAAGATGCCTTTCACGCCGAAGTATGTCCAAAAAAGGCTTCTTAAGTGCCTAGGATACCTGACCCATGCAGCCCGTACTACACCTGTTTCTTGGTTCTGGATTCGATGAGTTTTACCTGTTGGTGCATGCCGTTTCTTGTTGCCATGGGATCGATGATGGTGTCGCGCGTCTTTCTGATGGTGGGATTCTTTGTCTTCTCTGCGTCTGTGTTTGTGTACCTTGCTTACTCTATTCCCTCTTCGCCTTTCTGAGTTCTGAACGGCTGTGGGAGGTCTAAGGGCGGGTTCTGCCAGAGCAACAGCTTGCCGTGCCTCAAATGTCATCTGAACTGGACTTCCAAACAGATTACCGTTTCGTTGAGCTGATAATTCCTTTTTGTCTTGTTGTTCAGTTGTGTCTGCTTCGATATTTCGTCCAGAGTCCGCATTGCTGTCTGTGAACATGAGTCGTTTGAGGTTCTCCTTGCCTGGTCTCAGCATAGCATCTACCGTTGTGATACCTTGTTCCTTATCATCTCCAATCTCTAGATGGTCCTCTTGTAGCTCTTCTTGTTGATCTCCTTGGCCTTCCTCTTCGTGTGCTTGAACCTCGATCGATACCTCGCCATTATCTGGAATGACGGCGTGGTCGATAGTGTCTGGTGTCCGATCCGTCAAAGAATTCAGATTTCCTTCTGTTATTGCAACGACAGTTTTAGCCTCTGAATCTGTCTGCTTTGATACACTGCTCTGCGACTCTTGCTCTTTGACGAATCCAGGGTTGTATGCTTCTAGTTGCTTCAAAAGCCTGGCGTTTTCTTTCTCAAGCTCAGCTTTCTGTCGTTGCAGGGCAAAATTTTCACTCTCATGGCGTCTTGACTTCTCTTCGGCCTTTTCTAGATCCCATTTCTGCTGTGATGCATCAGACCTGTAAGTCTTGAGCTGTTTCTCAAGCTCGGCCTTGTCTTTGTTGAGCTGATCTTTCTCTTGCTCCAGTGCAGTGTTCTCGCTTTCATAGCGTTTTGCCTCTTCCCAAGCCTCCTTTGTCTCAGCAACTCTTTCCTCGTACCTATCTCCTAGCCATATCATGTCCTCCACCGTGGGTTCATTGGGTAACCCTCTCTGTTTTCCGATATCCTTATTTGAACAATGTTTGACTCCTTGACATTCAAAAGACAGAACACTTTTTGTGTCCAGTTTTTCCCGAAGTTCTCGTACCTCTTCTTCTGATTTACTGAGACTTGCTTTCAAAGCCTGTGTACCGGCTTCAAGCTTTGATAACTCATTCAAAGCCTGTCCTTTTTCTGTCACGATTGATATCAACTGCTCTCCCGCGTGACCAAGCTTTTCTGTTTCTTCTTGCAGCTTACCAAGAAGGGGGTACAATTGTCTTTCCAAAGTTCGGTCGATCGCCCGCTCGAAAGCTTCCATCCACGGGTGTAGATCTTTCGGAACTCTGGAAAGGGATCCGGGATCCTCTGGCACTTGTGGCATCTTGCCTTCTCGGACTCCCGATATCCTTTTACTAGACTCAGGTCCTTCTTCATCACTAGATGGCTCATTGCTGGGTATGTGGGAGTGGGACGAGGATCTTGAAGACCATCTATCCTTCCTTGTATTACCAGTTGGTGAAATACGGGGTGCTGGTATCTTAGACGGTGTACTTCGGCCTGAACTGGATACATCTTGCCCTTGTGTTGGTGGGGTACTTGCTAGTGTATCGGAGTCCTTCTTGGTGCTCGGCGTACGTGGTGAATAGGTTGCTGATGTTGATGATGATGATGATGATAATGATGGAGAGCCCTTTACTTGTAGGCTAAGTGCAAACTGACTTCCCATCTCGGGAGCCCTGGCAAGAGTTGAGTCGGGTATACTGCTTGAAGCCATTGTAAGTCTGGTCTTAGTGGACAAAAATTGGGTTGGAATAGATGTGAGAATATGGCAGTTATTATACAGGGTCAATTTGGGCCGGGACTCTCGCAGAGCCTCATTTTTCATTTCGAAGATAGCCGAAGACAAGTTGGTTGTCCTTCCAAAGGTGGTCAGCACAGCCTGCTTCATCCCACACTATGGCGTCCAATTATTGGAATCTAGAGGGCCTCAAAATATTATACGTTTCTCACAAGACTTGCTTGAACAAATCTAAAATGATTTTCGGAGTTTTCGGGTCGGTTGGTGACTCGTGTCTGCAGCCTCGTTCGCCTTACATTGTTACCTATAATCATCTGATCAACATGAGTTCATCATAGCAGGACGAGCTATGCCACCACAATTGTGTTTCACAACATGGGCTTGGTCATTCAAATCCAGTGACGGAACCTTGCTTTACCGACGTCCGACGGTGAAGACGAGCTACCCAGTTTTGCTTAACCCGAACCCCCACGTCCTGGAAAAAAAGTTCTCAGGGCCACGCTCTACTGTTTGGCTCGCGGGTCGGATTTACGACAGGCTTAGTGTTCTAGCGAGGGAGCATCTCGATTTCCTACTCATCGAGACAGTCACATGTCGCCTTGTTGTGAAACGTGACAAGTACTGTTTTGTTACTACTTGAAGCTGAATTGTAAGACCTTAATGAGTAGCTTGGAAATGACGGGATCACGATGTTTGTTCTGTATGTTGAAGACGTATGGGATTCATTAATATACTGCTCAAGCTTCGCAATTGAGTATGTAGTTAAATTACTCTTCGGCCGTTTTTTGATATTACGCTTGTGGGACATGCTCGACAGCGCACGACTGTAGTCCGTTTCCAAGACTTTGTCGGAGTCAATCGTCTACTATAGTCACTTGTTCTAGTTTTTCTTTTGCTTGGTCTTCCCTGTAATTTGCAAATCACCCCACAAACCATGTGAATGAGCTGCAGTGCCTCAAGAAATTCCCAAAATGGGCTTTAACAACACGATTCAGAGCCATTACGCAGAAATACTTACATATTGATCAACCATCTGACTGCGGGGAAGCTCGTTCGTTCTTTCGGGGACCCGGGTTAGAGAATCATGAACTGGAGATTGCTACCCTGTATCATCGGAAAACTCCCCGATTTGCCAATTTACTTGGCGGTGAGTTCAAAGACTGGGATAAAGACCTGTTGGAATTGACGGAGCTTCCACAATCCCTGCTTGTGACGTGACTTCAGTGGATCAGTAACGGTTAACCTTCGGCTATATTTTATGAGTGTGAGACAAAGCACTGAAGCAAGTGCACTGATAAATACCGACCGACCACATACACAGCATTAAAAATATAGACTCAAGTCATGAGAGCTTGACAAACACATCCATGATGTGGCCCTCTCAATTATTGTGTCTTGCTTTGCAGGCGACAGGCGTCTTGTCGCGCCCTGCTGAACCTCTCCACCAAGAGTATCCATCGCGTGAGTCAACTAGCTTACCCACCAGAATACCCCTGACTGCGAAGCTAACCTCCAAATACAGCACAAGGCGAAGGCAGAGGCATCTGGAAAAGCGCCTATTCCAAAGCCCAAGACTTTGTCGCTCAATTGACCATCGAAGAAAAAGTCAATGTGACGCGTGGTTTTACCGCCGACAACGTCTGCGCTGGTAACACTGGAACGATACCGCGTCTAGGATGGCCGGGATTATGCCTCCACGATGCTGGCAACGGCGTCAGAGCAACGGATCTCGTGAATTCATACCCCTCTGCTTTACATGTCGGTGCAAGCTGGGATAAGAACTTGACATATCAGAGGGGCTACTATATGGGGAAGGAGTTCAAGGCCAAAGGAGGTGAGTCGTCAGTATGAGGAAATTGCTATTGTATACTGACCGTCTTCAAGTGAATGTTCTGCTTGGCCCCAACGTTGGACCTTTGGGGAGAACACCGCTTGGTGGTCGCAATTGGGAGGGTTTCTCAGTCGATCCCTACCTCACAGGCAAGCTGAGCGCGGAATCCATCATCGGACATCAGAACGCTGGAGTCATTGCCAATGTCAAGGTCAGCAACTCCCGCAATAAAAGGAAATTAAATCTGACATCCACAGCACTTCATCGCGAATGAACAAGAGACCTATCGTCGCCCATACTACGGCATCGAGGCAGTCTCCTCCAATATCGATGACAAGACTCTTCACGAGTACTATCTTTGGCCTTTCGTTGATTCCGTCAGAGCAGGCGTCGCATCAGTCATGTGCTCTTACAACCGCGTGAACGGGACCTACGCTTGCGAGAACAGCAAATTGATGAATGGAATCCTCAAGTCTGAACTTGAGTTCGACGGATTCGTGCTTTTGGATTGGAATGCGCAGCATAACCTCGAAAGTGCAAACGCAGGACTCGACATGGTCATGCCTATGGGAGGTTTCTGGGGAGAGAACCTGACCATGGCGGTCGGAAATGGCAGTGTCAAAGAAGACAGGGTTACTGATATGGCTACGAGGTTTGTATCACTAACATACTAGTTTGTATTTGTTCTTGCTGACTCCATCTCAGGATTCTTGCTGCCTGGTATCTCGTCGGCCAAGACAATGACTTTCCAACTCCCGGCATCGGCATGAAGAACCTTTCCCTTCCTCATGAACAAGTGGAAGCCCGGATTCCCGAATCACGCCCAACCTTGCTTGAAGGAGCCATTGCAGGACATGTGCTTGTCAAGAATGAGAACAGCACTCTTCCTTTCAAGAAGAGTCCCAAGATGATCTCCGTTTTTGGGTATGATGCCACGGTTGCCGAGACCAAGAACACTGGCAAGTTGTTCGAGCTTGGATATACATCTTCACCAGAGATGGGACAAGCTGTTCTCGGCGATGAACACCACTTCAACCAAGCTGCCAGAGGGGGAACCATTGTGTCTGGTGGAAGAGCTGCTGCCAATTCACCTCCATACATCAGCGATGTGAGTCCATCCTTTAACGATTGTCTAACCGTCATCTAACATGAACCAGCCCCTCAGTGCCATCCAACAGAGAGCCGCTAAAGACGGAGGTTGGGTCAACTGGGATCTCTCTTCCCCTGACCCTGACGTCAATGGCGCAAGCGATGTCTGTCTTGTTTTTATCAACGCCATGGCAACGGAAGGTTGGGACCGCGACGGCCTCCACGACGACTTCAGCGATGGTCTCATTCTTAACGTCGCGTCCAAGTGCGCAAACACTATCGTGGCCATACATGCGGCTGGCATTCGTCTGGTTGACCAGTGGATCGAGCATCCCAACATCACGGCCACCATCATCGCTCATCTTCCGGGTCAAGATAGTGGCGAAGCATTGGTGAAGCTTCTTTATGGCGAGGCTAATTTCTCGGGAAAACTTCCTTACACCATTGCGAAGAACGAAAGTGACTATACACCTTATGAGCCTTGTGGACGAGAGGGAGATAGCACTGACCCTCAATGTGATTTCACGGAGGGCGTTTATCTTGACTACCGGTCTTTTGATGATCGGGATATCACGCCGAGATACGAGTTTGGCTTTGGTTTGAGTTATACCCAATTCAACTACTCTTCGCTATCCGTCAAGGTTGGCCAGGCAGGGTCTTCTGCCGCCACTGGCGATCTCTGGAAAACGTATGCTACTGTTCAAGCAACAGTTTCCAACACCGGTGAGAGGAGTGGTGAAGAGGTCGTCCAAGTCTACGTTGCTATACCCAACAGTCCACCTAAGCAACTCCGAGGCTTTGAAAAGGTGAACTTGGACAAGGGCGACTCAGTTGAGATTCCGTTCGAGATTACGAGGCGAGACCTTAGCGTCTGGGATGTCGTTAAGCAGGACTGGGTCCTGCAGTCTGGTAACTACACGATCTTTGTGGGCGGCAGCAGTCGTAATCTCCCGTTGACGGAGTTCTTTACCATCAACACTTAATCCTACAACACCGAAGAATAGAGCTAGAATAAATACACTTTTATGCAATCGAGGTCCCGTTATCCCTCGTTGCCTATCTGGATTCCACTGCACTGTTCCAAAACCAATCCCGGAACACCAAACCGTGGCAACAGAACCCGTGCTCTGGCAAGCTGTGTAGATAACCAAGCCTGATTACCATGGCCCTGCGTTTTCTCTAACGCCACAGAAAGAGACCACATGAAACGATAGATTTGGCGTGGGTCTTCCCTTAATGCCTTGGTCGCGACGGCGAAGATATATGACAGAGAAGTCTCAGGTTTGAAAGGTGTTTCGTGGTATGTGTCCAGGCTTGAACATAAAATTTGAAGGGCGTGGAAGTCGAGGGCTGCGGCGTAGACCGTCCACATCAGACGTTTACCGCCCGAACTGGGGGTTTTCTTGGCAAGGAGTAAGATGTCTACAAATTCCTATAACTGTCAGTCAGGATCTTGGTGCTGAGGGTTCACCATACATCACCAAAGTGCTTAACATGTCGCCACAGTGTCTTCAGACTGCCTTCCTCCGATCCATCACGTGTCGTCGATCTTGCCAGCCTGAGAAGCTCCAACTTGGCTCCTTGGCATAGATGATAGAGACGTAGTGGCCGATAGTTCTCCAGATCATCGAGAAGTTCGGATACAGGATATTGTTCGCCCCACATCTTTGGAAGAGCCGATCTCACACTTAGGAAAAGGTGTTCATGAGAAATGTAGTCATCAGCGTCACGAGATAGAAAGTCAAGACAGAATTGTCCGCTGTTGATATCTCCTGTAGCCGAATCTGCATCCAGATATCTGGAGACAGTCAGTCGACGCGCGATTGAGTTTTGGGTTACAACCTACAAAGTATACAGAAGCATTGCCTGTGCTACACACGGTAACCTTTTTTGTACTTGTCCTTGCAGATATGGTCTTAAGAAAGACCTGATCCCTTCAAGATGCAACAACGATGACCCGATAGTTTCTGAATCGTAAGCCTCGAACCTGAGAATCAGGAACCACATAGAAAACAAAGCATCGATATCGCAGCTCTGTTCTCCTGTTTGGCAGATATGACTTAGTAAAGACGACAAATCTTGCAGAGCCTGGGAGTAATGGACTGTTGCAGCGGATGCAAGTCGACTTGCCCTTTCTAGAACCTCAGCTGGGTCGACTGCATCTTGTGCGGTGAGAAGATCCTTTGCTCTCAGTTCCATATCTGCGACGGCAATGAAGCTTCTCATTACCCCGGGATATTGACTCGCGATGTGCGTGTAGATGTATGAGAAGTTGCTCCATGGCCAGAGCTTCCCATAGCTTAGGACTAATATCGAGCTGGGAATATACGCAAACGCTGCACGATCCTCCGAGCTCAAACCAAGTGAGTTAGCAAGAGCGATATGAGCTGCTGATAAAGATGTTCGTGATGGTTCACGACTGCTCCCAGGCGACATGAAGTCGGCTGGACTCGCCGAGTCAGTCGGGGTAAGATCTGTGTTTGGCGATTCGCTCGACGCAATGAGTCTGGGACTTCCATAGCCAATAGGACTCGACAAACTCTTAGAAGATGGTCCCCTTGTAGACAATGATTGTCCCGGCTCAAGCCACTCGCATTTGTTGGGACTGCCTTCGCATCGTTTACAGACAGGCCTCCTTTCGTCACACTTGACTTTTCGGATGCGACACGTCAAGCAGCCTCAAAAGCAAAATTAGCAAGGGTGTCGGAAATAAGACGGATGATTGGAGGATGACGAGGACCCGGCACGCACCATTCTTGGACCTCGCTTTTCGCCGATCGGCGGCAGGGGAGCTTGAGCTCATCCCAATCACTTTGAGTCGTGGAAGTATGGGGAGGATAAGACACCTGACTCGGGGACTCTATCATTTAGTAGTATTGGAGAGACGGGATGGTAAGCAATAATGTTTGCTTATTTCACTTGCGGGCGTTGGAGTCTCGGCTTGCAGAAAATCTGCAGGCTGTTTAGTAATATTAACAACGGATATTCGGGATAAAGACAACCGTGGCTTGGGATACAGGGAATACAGATGATGGGTAGAGTTTGAGTTTAGTACGGGGATAGCTTAGCTTGTTCTGCCATTTCCGCGAATTCCGTCGTGTATGGGACGTAGTTTTCTGGTCTGTACAAGGTTAGGTCTTAAGATAATTTAGAAGGGACGTTATCTGTATGGGTACTTCCTGAAAAAGGTATAATCTAACTGCAGAGGGTGCCCTAGAGAGGGGTCCCCAAGAGGCCATGCCTCTTTTCTCACAATGGGGCTCGAAAGGAAGAAGAAGAAACGTTGATAAGAAAGAACGTCTCTTGCTGTAATGATTGCAACATTACCATCGCAACGTTGGCTCATAATGTCATTGTGGCTTTGTGAAGATTTGCTAAGGATAGGATAAAGATACTCCCTTCTGAGTCGCATTCGCCGACTCATGAGATTTACAGCCCGTAACAGTTCAGTTCAGTTCAGCCTCAAGCGATGGACAGTCAGACTCCCAGGCTCTAATTGGTTCGCTCGGCTACTTTTGCACAGACCCCCCTTCTACCTCAGCCGTCTGTCCCTTGCTGCTTGCACTAGCTTGGTGAGAGGTTTTTATCCAAAAGAAGTAACAAATTCGCAGTATTTTCTTCTCTCGGAGTTTCCTAATCTAACAGAGGATCGGCCGAGACGGGATGAGCGTTTAACGAGGTGGCACATGTCATGGAAGTTAAAAGGCTCGGGTTGGGGTACCGTCTCATGCAAGGTTCTTGAGCCGCGGAGAACGTGGAGAAGAGAGTTAGCAGGAGGAAGTTGATGCTCATATAAGGAGAAAGCCAAGTCCTTTATTATTCCCAGAATGAACTACGGCCGGTACTTTGTAAACTATTGATTTTATCATTCCAAAATGTCGTTTTCCACCGAAGACCTTCACAAGAGAATCTCTCAATCTGTTGCGCATCATGAGCATGACCTAGCTGAGATTTGTAAAAAGGTACGTCATCACAATCCCTCATCCTCTTTACCTCTCTAATGCTGGAAAGATCCACGAAAACCCCGAATATAATTACAAAGAGTTCAAAGCCCACGACAACATCTGCAATCTCTTGCAACAACTCGGCTATAATGTGAAGCAACATGCATACGACATCGAAACGTCATTTCAAGTCGAATCCGGCAAAGGCGGAAAGCTCATCGTCTTCAACGCTGAATATGATGCACTTCCTGGTCTCGGTCATGCTTGCGGACACAACCTAATTGCTACAAGCTCAATCGCTGCTTTCTTGGCGACAGCTGAAGTAATACGCGAGAGCAACATCCCAGGAAGAGTACGACTTCTTGGAACTCCCGCTGAGGAAGGTGGCGGTGGGAAAGTACATCTTATCAAAGCTGGCGCGTACGAGGGTGTTGACGCCTGTCTAATGGCTCACCCAACGGGAAGGCTCTCACCGCCTGATTCAGATAATGTCGATGGTGTTTCCGCTGCCAAGACTAGCGCAAGAAGGCAACTTAAGGTATCGTTTACAGGGCAAAGTGCCCATGCTGGGAATACGCCTTGGCATGGAAAGAATGCACTTGACGCCGTGGTTTCTTCCTACGTCAACATATCTCTTTTACGGCAACAGATACAACCCACAGAAAGAATACATGGCGTCATTCGAAGCGGTGGCTCAGAGCCAAATATTATCCCTGACTCTACTGATTTGGAATATTATTTGAGAGCTGCGGGCGTCGACGCGATTAAGAATATTTCCAAGAAGGTCGAGGCTTGTTTTGAGGCGGGGGCTGTCGCGACAGGATGCGATGTGAAGTGCACATGTGACAGGCGAGTTCATATACCTACTTGGTGGTATAGCAATACTAATACCCATACAGTGATCAGGACTACATGGAACTTCGACCAAATATCTGCATGTCTACAGAGTTCACAAAACACATGAAGGCTTTTGGGAGAGATTTTATCGACGATGCGAACCAACCACCAATGGGCGCATCAACAGATATGGGTAAGTTTCTTATCAAGGTTCATTGGCCACTATAATCTAACAGCTTAGGCAATGTGTCATATTGTCTCCCAGGAATCCATCCCATGTTCTCCATCGGAACCGAAGACCCTGAAGTTCAACCTCACACGCCCAAATTCGCCGATGCCGCAGGAACAAAGGAAGCCCTTATCAGAGCCTTGGATTGTGGAAAGGGATTAGCGGCTACAGCCTGCGAGTTACTTTTGCAGCCCGAGCTATTGGAAAAGGCGAGGGATGAGTTTAAGCAGGATGTTGAACCTATTGGATATAGACTTTGACAACTTTGCAATAAGCGATAATAAGAATATATTTCTGTACTACTGTGCACTCTCGGTCATGTCACATAGTTATCAGAGTCTTCTATATCGAGGAATCTAACTCGATCTAATGCAACCGACATCGTCAGTCCGATTTTGGGTAGTTGAATACGTTGTCACAAGACATGACGACGTTCGACTTAAAGAGCTGTCGTCATTGTCCAAAACTAACGTCGCGCGCCGAGGAACAAAAGTCAGGCCAGGCTAAACTAGATGCCGTTCTTCGCATCACGGACCACATTCCCGATGAGTTGGGTCCGGCAGACAGACTTTACTGCAAATCGACTTGCCGACTCTAATCGTCGGGGAACCCCCAGATTGCTTCTGAATAGCCGAGTCGGCCAATCGGCGTCCCCAGCGATACAATGACTGGGTAGATAACCTTCTTCTGCCGAACTGTCCAATCAGAGTATCATGATATCCGAGCTGGAAAAACGGCTCTTGAAAACGGTAGAGATTTTATGTCTTGTTTGCAATGCTTCTTTTGATATTCAGAGTAATGAAACATGTATCACCCTTGAATCTTTCTAGGGCGATAGATACACTATCTTTGCGGGGGTGGAGTTATCTTAATCAGTTGAGGAGAGATAGCAACGCCATCTGGTCTAGATCATCGACCTGGTCATTATCATTGTCTATTTAACAGCGTTCAATCCCCAGATTTGAGTATACAGCATCTCTTCCACCATAACAAAATCCATTATATATCTTACAATATGACATCAGACAAAGCAGACAAGACCAACCTCGCCAATCAAGACCTTGATGTCAAGATGGGCGAGACGTTGAGTCTTCAAGGTTCGATCCAAGTTGCCGAAGAAGGCGTTGACAACAGGGCACAAGGCCGAAAGGTTTTAAGAAGAATCGATCTTTGGTAAGTTGAATCAGCTGTTCCATAGATGAGAAGAGTCTGACGAGTCATTCTAGTCTTATGCCACTACTCCTTGTTTCCTACACACTACAATTCCTTGACAAACAATCGCTCAACTTTTCCTCCATCATGGGTATAATCGACGACTTGGTACGTACTCTTATCAGTTGTCGACTTCTCTGCTGACACTATCAGGATCTCGTTGGGTCAAGATACAGCTGGTGCAGCAGTGCCTTCTACTTCGGTTATCTTGCTTTCAGCTACCCAGCCTCTTTCCTTATGGTCCGCCTTCCCCTCGGAAAATATCTAGCTGGCTCAAGTCTCGCATGGGCTATCGTTCTATGCTGTCACGCTGCAGTTCAAAACTTCCAAGGGCTTCTCGTAGCTCGTTTCTTCCTCGGTGTAGCAGAAGCTTCGATCTCTCCAGGCTTTTCTCTCATCACTGGAATGTGGTATACCCGCGAGGAACAGCCTTTCAGACATGGTATTTGGTTCTTGGGAAATGCCATTGCAACCATGATGGGCGGACTACTGGCTTATGGGATTGCTCAGATCGGAGGTCCTATCGCTGCTTGGCGGGTAAGTCTACTGACTCCTCCATCCATGACTTAGCTAATATCCTTTCAGTGGCTTTTCATCATCTTTGGTCTCATTACTCTCGTTTGGGCCATCGTCTTAGCCATCTTTCTCCCAGACACTCCCAACACAGCGCGGTTCCTCAACGAACAGCAGCGCATCGATGCGGTCGATCGAATCCGAAGCAATCAAACTGGCATGAAGAATAATAACTTCAAGTGGGATCAGGTTCGAGAGGTCATCACAGATCCCAATGTTCTCCTCTTGATGCTCTTCCAACTTACGTTTAGTATTCCCAATGGTGCACACACAACTGTTAGTAAGCCCCTTCGACACAAAGACAGTACTAACTACTTCGCAGTTCAGCAGTCTTGTCATGGCTGGCTTTGGCTTCAGCAGGCTCGAGGTGTATCTCCTCAACATGCCCATGGGTGCCATTCTTGCTTTCTTTGCGCTCGGATCGACATACCTGTGCAGTCGTTATGACGGCTACAGAACCATTATCGGTGCATGTCTCAGCTTGATCAGGTACGCAATTTAGCTGTTTTCTGTTCTATCATTCCCCGCTAACTGTTGCAGTCTTACTGGCTCCCTTCTGGTTCGTTACGGACCTAACCAAGGAAGTCAACTGTTTGGTCTCTGGGTCTTTGTAGCTTTCGCAGCTGGCTTTCCCATCGCACTATCTATGGTGGCTTCCAACGTTGCCGGCTTCACTAAGAAAAGTGTCGCGTCAGCCATGATGTTTATGGCTTACACAGCAGGGAACATCATTGGTCCATTTCTCTTCTTCCCATCCGAAGCACCGGGATACGCTGTAAGTTATCGTATGTTCTGCTCGCTGGTGTGTAATGAGACTAATATCGCTTTAGAGCGGCTTTTTGGCGACAACTATCTGCTTTGGCGTCTCGACGCTGACGATGCTCCTTTTGCGATTCACTATCATCCGTGAGAATAAGCGACGTGACAAACTACAGCAGAATGCTGTTAATTTGCAGGACGGAAGGATGGATCATCTCGAGCTTTCGGACATTACTGACAGGAAGAATCTCAACTTCCGCTACGTGTATTAGGTTGCGCAGATGGCTGCGGCGAGAGAGCTCGCTAGGCGGGTCGCAAGAAAAAAAAGAAAAACAAGAAATAGGGACTTGATACAAGCCAGACGAAAATATTAGCACTCTCTTAGGCTATATATTCACTAAAACTGATCTAATACTTTTATCAGCCACTAAATCAAGAACCGGTTCTTATGTGATGCACCTGCTCGCTCCTGTCCACGCCATTGCTTTCGGATGAGATACTTGAGGAAATAAGCAAGACATCTATTAAATATACAGTCTATACGATAGATATAATCAAATGGGCAGTTTCGCTTTCTTTGCTTGCTAGAGCTTCAGTTGCTGATCAATCATCGTGACACAACCTGATCTAGGAGTATACAGAGTCGGATGTTGATATCCGTAGTCGCCGAGGCATTTATCCGGGTCATGAATAGACCACTCACGCGATATGTACAACATGGTCGATATTTCTTGTCCTTCATATAGTCACCAGGACAGAACTGGACAGCGTCGTCTTTTGTTACAGAACTTCGATAGCACAGGAACTGTCTGCAAATACCGACAAAAATAACCGCGGGACAGGTTATATTGGCCCGACTAAATCTATTGCATTGGGAGGTATCGATGTCAGGTAAAGTCACCTTCGAAGAAGATCCGCTGTCATTCTGTGTACTTTGCCAAGATGCATGATCCCCCTGTCCTATAGGGCCCTTCAGGCACCTGGTGTGTCCTCATTGTTGGTTCATCCAAATGTGCCAAGGCTGATGAGACGGATGATCAATGATCCATTCCATAAAGCGCTCCATTGGACGGATGCTGGCAGTGACAAAACATGTTGGTCGTCACTTATAAGACGCAGCCCTTCGTTCCGCCAGTCAACACGAATCTTGCTTTTCTGCATATCTTACCCCTTTGCAAAGTACTCCTCCTTATTAGCTGCTCTCCCTTGCCCAAGACTATCATGGCGTCCAACAATACAAACACCGTCTATGTCGTGACGGGAGGAAACAGAGGTATTGGGCTCGGTCTTGTCAGAGCTCTTGTCGCCCGTGACCATTCCACAATCTTTGCGACTATCCGTGACGACAAGTCACAATCATCTCTCGAAGCTGCTCTTGAAGACACCCCGAGAGGTGATGGCAGCGTCGTTTCCATCGTCCAGTTGGACTTTTCCACCGCCCTCTCCCCCGAGCATATCAGGGCTGCCTTTGATACTGATCGCGTCGACGTACTGATCAACAACGCCGCTTTAAGCCCCCCAAGCTACCCAGCACTTGAGATACCCATCATGGATCTTCGCTCGTCTTTTGAGATAAACACCATTGGTCCCCTCACCGTCACTCAAGGCCTTTGGCCATACTTGCAGATATCCTCTGCTCCTAAAGTCGTCAATGTTTCTTCCTCAGTCGGGTGTATCACTTTCCAGGAAGTTGTCGCAGGCGCATATGGGCCTAGTAAAGCCGCCCTAAACTGGCTTACGCGGGCTCTGCACACGCAGAATGAGGGCTTGGTCGCTTTCGCTCTTCATCCGGGCTTCGTGGGCACGGAGATGGGTAATTCGGCTGCGACAGAATGGGGATTCCCTTTGTCGATGCTTGAGAGTGTTGAGAGCTCCGTCGGGGGCATGCTCAAAGTAATTGATGGCGCCACTCGAGAGACGACTTCGGGCAAGTTCATAACGAACAAGGGTCAAGAGCTTCCTTGGTAAGGTTGTGTCAGAAGTCTGCTCCTAAGGGAGCTGTTTGATCCAGTCAGCGAAGTACACGAACCCTGGCACTACAAGCGAAAAGGCAATCGGAACACTCTTTATGTAGTCAAGCTTAGCCGAAGACGCATGTATTACATCACCTTCATATTTTCTTTTTCCTCCCAAACAACTATTCAATGACCAAACGTTATCTGACTGCTGATTTCTGCGCGAGTCGGAGGTCTGAATAGTTTACACATGAACTGTATTACTTGGGGTCAAATGCATGCTTTGACGATGCTTGGTGACGCCTGATCTGTACCAAGTGACAGTAAGAACGAAAGACTTGAAGTTGGCTAGATGACACGTAGCATTTGGATTGGTGGCTCATATCTGGGTTTCAAGAAGTCAATTTCGATGCCGTAAATCTTGTAGTGCCTTTGTCAGACGTCTCCATATTCCCTCCCGCCAAGATACCGATAATTGCCACTTCGCGAACCTTGTGTAAGATACCCAACACAACCCCATGACGTGGCAATGGAAGCTTATTTTTGTTCTTTTTCGTTCTTTTTGTTGAATAGAAGAATTTCACATGACGTCTTAAGCTCACCACTCCAAAAGGACAGATCTCTTGGTCGACACCCAAGACAGGGGCTAGTATATATCAGAACTGGTTGCGTTAGTTTGGTCGCCGAAGACGGGGTTTTGGGCGACAAGTCTGTCCCCGAACTCACCCTCTCGCTGAGAGTGGCCTTGGTGGGTATTGAGCGAGTGACCCATCGAGTTTGCGGTGCTCGGCGACACGTTTAAAGAACGGAAGACCAGGAGCATGTTCCGGATTTATATGAGGGTAGCGCTCGTGAATGCCTGCGAGCTCCTCTTCAACCATCGCCGCCAGTTTGGGGTCGTACTTTGTGTAAAAGAAGCACCTGAAGATGAGCAAAAGTAAGACGCAGGATACAGCTGCAGCTCCTATAACCGACCAAGTGAATATCCAGTGGCTGGCCTTGATTCTTTCCTCGATTGATGGCATTGTAAGAAAAGTATGTTAGACAAGATAGGAAGACTTTGCAAAACCGGTTAATCGAGAATGAGAGGAAGTTGAATTTTGTAGTGTTTATCTAACTTGACTGCTCTGGCTACCACCTCCTCTTTTTATAACCACAAAGCCGTATTCGTCTTCCTACCCTGATGCTTTACGTTAAAGGTTTGCTTTTCTTAAAAGAAGGTTTATTGTCGGAAGACATACCTGTTCTTGTCCTCGCAAGGTGCTCAACCACATTGAATTTTGACAGGATATCGGCACCTGGCTGGGATCTTGTTCGCCAGTTGTCCTGCCCGACGTCTCTGTGCAGTCGGCCAGAACATTCTTCCATTGAATTCATTCTGGTCTAGCGTGGTTCGTCCACTTGAGTGCGAAATACCACACTAGAAGCAAGAGGGGAACCAAGAAAAAGGCCCCCATGAAGCGAAGCGCTTGAAGAAAGTAGGCATGCTTGTCGAGGGAGTCATCCATAGCCTTTTTTTTCTGATAGCTGAATGTGACAGGGAAAGGGAGGTTGGTGTTTATGGTCAAAGATTTGGTTGAAGTTGTAGATGCTGTGTTGTATGTGATGTGTGGTCCATTCCGCTCTATATTATAGTTACGTGTTTAGTGAGCATTCCGTGGTCTAGTCTCTAGCGGTTGAGGTTTTGGTCCTTCGTTACCTCGGTGGTTTGTTGCATTACGTTATGTTTTTGGTGGATAAGATTGCACCTGGCGTTTAATGGATTTATGGACAGGTAAAGTTGAGCCCTGTCTCTCTTTTAGGAGTGTATTTGTCTTTGCCTTATGAGTGTCGTGTCGTTTTTATAGTTGAAGCTCAGGATCCTTTAGCCAGTCAGGGGTTTCTGAATTGAGTTTTCAGCCCTCTTTCAACGCCACGTCCTGGTTGTCTAGACACTTGTCTGCGAATATCAATCACGTTCTCCATCGACTCTCAATTAAACACACGGTGTCTGAAGGTAATCATCTCAACAAGTTTGAGTCCAGGTATTTATATCATCCATTTCATTACTCATATCTCCTCACTCTTTCTTCCTTCCATCTCTAACCTTTCCCTATCCCAACAAGTCAGATTCAACATGAGTTTCCATGATTTTATTTACTCGTGGAAGGGCACCCTTACCGTTTGCGCCTTTGCAGCCCTTTTCATTGCTCTCCCGGTTATTGTAATCACTTCCCGCAACGGCAAGAACCATTGGAAGGAAAGGCATGATCTGCCGGGAGCTGAAGATTCAGACGAGTGACCTTGGTTCTGGGAGTCGCTTTCCCAACCATCGCCCCCGATACTCCAGGTTCTCGTGTATCAGTTCTTCCCGTTGTCTTTTTCACCTTTCCCTGCTCTTTCCTCTATCCGTTCTCCATTATTTCACGAAACTTTATCTCAACCCCCCGAAATTTCCTTCTATCGATATCGGAAGGTTCTACACCTTATATCATAGTGACCGGACTGAGGTAAGTCTACTCGCCGACTACTGCACGTTCAACGACAACCAACATGAATCTAGATACCACTACCGCTACTGAAGTCAATTCTATATACCGTTAACTTACTGGCTCAACGTCCTCCTTACTACGACCAACCTCGAGATTCTACACGTTGGTCATTGACATCTTCATACATATTTGAAGGCTTCAATGACTTCGTCCTTCATCATGGAACGACCTGTGTCATATTTCGAAGGACAGTTCACTTTGAACAAAGACAGCCCAAGGCGGTAACATGATGCGACTGGTATGTTACTTTTGCACAACTCCACCCGTGGCTATACTGAGTCAGTGCACAGTGATGCACAGCGACTGGAATATTTTGTTGTGACTTCCCAAGAGTTCGCAATGAGTTTATTCCTCTGTGTTGTCGCTACTTCCTGGTTCTTTGAGTTGATTTTTTGGTACGAACGATGGGCGTTGCAATATTGGATGGTTTTAATTGTCCGTTGAAGAGATACCGAGGGCCCGAGTGAGGGAAACTGAATGCAGCGTTGAAGATACTGAGCTAGTCGTCATTGACCACCGTATCGTTTACAATATGGATTGGGCCCTGTTTCTAGGCTTGTGACATTCATGCACCTTTCCTTTCACGGTGTTCGTTCTTATATATACATGTATCGCTATTATAACCCGTCCATCTACTTCCACTACCATGCCGAGTCAGACAAAGACAAGGAAAGCGTATCTCTCACACTATCAGTTTCACAAGACGAAGTCGATGCAACCGTTCCGACCCAAACTGTTTAACCACGCTCCGATGTCCTTGGAGACACCCTCTGCCAACCCATCATCAATGACTCCAATTTGCCAGCAACAGGAAATAGTGAGGCCCGCACCTCTGACTGAAATAACACTAAAAGTTAAAGCCGGCCCAGTCACTGATGCACTTTGGGTAAAGGTAGCGTCTTCTACCCTCCAGTAGTCCTTTACGCCAGTATCGCCTGGTAGCTCTCCTTGCATGACTCCCAGATTGCTGACCTCCCAGGAATGAGTACGTGTCTTGGCATGGTCCATGAGATAGGTCTTCCAGTCAGTAATAAACTTTGCAAGACCCAGCTCGTCATTCTTGGCGCCCTGCTTCAGTTTGGCCGACAATCCTTCTCTTATTGACTTGGCCGTAGACCAAACTGTGTCTTCAATCTTCTTGTTTAACTCTCGGTTTGCTTCGGCATCGCCAACCTGTTGTCTGATTGTCGCAATAAGGGCTGGCTCGAAGACGAAAGGCCAATATATCACACTGTTAATGGCGGTCTTTTTCAAATCCACCTTTGACATTCCTGGTTTTTGGAACTGTCTCAGGCAGACAGGTGTCCCGCAACTAAAGGCACAAGCCTTGTTTTCAGCGAGTCGAGTTGCCATTGATACAGAAATGAGGGCATGCAGAAGACCTGTCAATGTCGTTTCCTGTTTGCGACAAGCGTCTAGTACAGGCTTCAAGACATCATTTGAAAGAGTGGTCGATTTCAGCCGAGTCTCGAAAGGCTCCATCGTGATCGGTGCCCAGGTCGCTGTTTGAGGTTTGGCAGGTTTCGACTGTGATGTTAAATCTTGGCTGAACGTAGAGAAGATGAACTTCAGCGAAACTGGCAGCTTGAGCAAATGATGCAGCGGAGGTGTAAAGTCTGTCACTGGCACTTGAAATGATCTGTCTTTCACGGTGATGATATCGCTGCCGAGCTTTTCGTTGAGGGATGCGAGGAGACTATCGTGGAAGAACTTTCCACTTTTTCCATCTCCTACTGTGTGATCCCAAGCAAAGACGACATCGACAAAATCACATTTTGCAGATTTTAAGATCGTTGCTCTCCACTGAGGCCTCGTCTCCAGATCGGTATACCGTTGATTGACTTGCCAGTCCAGAGCAGCATCAAGCGCTGCTTTGTGGTCCTCTCCCTCGGAGATTGTCTGCCACTTGATGTGGTAGTTGAAATCAATATGGTCCAGTCGAACCCAGTATTGCTTCTTTGAAGCCTCGTTGATTCGACCGACGGTGAAAAGGGGATGCTGAACGATAGCGCATGCAATTGCGTGCTCAAGTTTATCCTCGAGTTTTGATTCAGCAGCAATCCCTTGGAAACTCTCCGCTACATGGTACCGACAAGCTATCGCGCATCCAACATAGATGCGCAGTGAATGCCCAGCAGATTGAAAGGCTTCGCTATAATTGACATCGAACAGTCAGTTGTAATCCCGGCTTTAGCATGTGTCATTGATACGAACATTGGGCTTAGTTTTCTAAGTACTTGGTTATTTTTCTTCACGTTCTGTGGGTTCTTGTTTTTACGAAAGCGGTCCATTTTGAAAATAAATAGTGAATGCCAGGCCAAAGTTTAATCTTCGCATTGGAAACAAAGTGCAGTCAAGCCTTCAACCATTTATTCTCTGAGCACGTAAGACGCAATCTTAGGAAAAGGAGTCATCTTCTCATCTTACTAGATAGTAATCCCTGTCAAAGGTCAGATTTAAGCGGAATTAATGCCTGTTTTATGATGACACTTGTTGAAGGTTTTCGAGTCCTCATACAATTTACGCTATGATTCGTCAGAATTGGCTTCAATTTCTCCCTAGTTACCACCTCCATTAAAGTCGCCTCGTTGTCTCAACCTACCCATGAATGATGGCTCGTCTCGATTCCATAGACTCTCGATAGTCACACAAGGTTAACTGCGAGTGATCGGTACACAAAGAAAAAAAAAGAAGAAAAAAAGAAAACCCCCCCCCGACTGCCCTGGTGTCGAGAAAATGAAAAAGGAACAGACCGAAGTCATTGGTTAGCACTTCCATTACAGGGGTCAAAGCCGCTGCGCCATACGCTAAGTTTCTGGGCAGAATTGGTGAGCCTCGGTTCTGATTAGGTACGTACGCTACAGAGTTCAACAATAAACAGTCAGATTCTGTCCGATCATCCCGAATCTTACTGCGACATCTGATAAGAGAGGCTGGCCCCAAGGATGATTGGTCTGAAGAAATGGTGAACAGCCAGCAACTGCGCCGCTTGTCAATAAACCAGTCAAATCATTCAAGCGGACCGACCTTCCTGAAGGATCAAGTGTAGGAACTAAAAATAACTCTCGCCCAACCTTGACGGAACTTTCCCTCCCTTAGGTACCCGAGCTCGAGGGTGCAGAAAACTTGAGACTACTCGGCTACAAGACAGAATAAGCTAGGCAGTAGACGCCATATAGCGTCCCTTCTCGGGCTGTTTATTTCTTGCTTACTCTGCTTGATCCAAAGTCTTCTGTCATCACCTTACCACAGCCACGAGTCATTGGCGCGCAGAGATGGGCTGTTCACTCTTAATACCCCACAGTCGCTGTCAAATTAAACTGATGCATTTGGCACTCAATCTGACAGAATTCCCTGTCTCGATTACATCACATTTCTAGAGACATTTCCCCCGTCAGTCTCGTTGTCCCAACAGCACGGCTGATGCTTACCAACGGGCGACTAAGCATCTGTCTCTTGTGGTGTTTTAATTCTGGTTCCTCATTGAAGCCACAGACTGTGGATATGCCATACACGCACCGGGACCAATAAACCCTGGCCTCTCGGCAGCCCATCCGGTACGTACGTCAGACGAAAGGATTCAGGCCCTGCCTTCGGCGGCCGCCTCGGCTCTGGGTCTCGTCAAGAGACGACACTTCAGAGCTTCTGCTGTGGCTGGTCAATTGACTGACATATAATTTAGTGATATACGTAAGCGAGCATGCGCTCGCAGCACCATTCTACCGTCACAATCCCCATTCCTCGTCATATTCCACCCCAGGTCGTTCTCGACTACATACAGACATATGAACCTGTCCTTCGCCACAACCCTGGTATGGTATCATGGGAACCTTCAGCTTTGAACTATGAAACTGTCATCCATGACACCTTTTTCGATGCTTCAGATCCCAACCAGAGCCTTCGCTGCTATGAAGCCTACGAGATCGTCAGGCTTGGTCCGGGAGTAGGAAGGGACTGTAGATGGCCCATCATCTTCCAGAGAGTCCCAAACGGCATTGTTTCAAGGTCAGATGCGCCTGCAAAGGTCATCAGTTGGACTCAATGGTATGTGAGAGCGCGGCAGTATGAACAGGAACCCGCCAGTATCAGTACCCCCAGTACGGCAACGCCATCGAGCAATGGGGACGAAGAATGGGAGCTGTATGGAATCGTGACACTTGAGGCTCATCGAATGTTGATACCTTGGTGTAAACGAAGCACAAGACTCTATCAAGAGGCAATCGGACAAGGGATAGTGGATGATGTCTGTTCAAAACATAGCGCGGCGTCATCGGGAGTAGCAGCGTCACCATTGGAATGACAGGATGTAGCTAACTTGTTGTTGCGATTGCGACAAAGCCTGACTTGGAGATGGCGTGTGTATTGTCTAAAGGTGGAATTGTTTAATATCATGATCATGTTCAAGGTTAATGGGGCTATTCGATCTGAAATCCGCAGTTCATAACGTACTTTTCTACATTAGGGATTTATTAGCGTTTTAGGATTTATCGACAATTAGCATTACTAGGTATTATGAACATACTAAGATTACTTATGAAACCGACTTATAAGGATCCCAGTCCTATGCTGTTCCTTTGAACTCATACAGAAGCATAGCAAATGTCCTTGGTACCAAGTACACTGCGTCTAGGTAATATAGTGGGCGATAGAAATGGTGTCCTCTCAATTTAAGAAAGATATAGTTGTAACGGAAACTTCTAACAAATAGACAGTTACATAGAGAGTAATGGAAAAATTGACCAAGTCTCAGGACATAAAACCAGATTACTCAAGAGTATAGTTTAGATAGTATAAACTGACATGGTGATTATGCATCCTACCACAGCCGACATTGATATCCAGAGGACGAGACAAATGCGTCAGTCTGACGCATGAGAGTATTCGTGATCGATAGAAAGTTCAATTTATTAATGAAAGTGATGCTAAACTCCACATTATCATCGTGGTCTCAAACCACGTTATTCATCCTCTAGTCTAGACATTGCAAACAAAGGAAACGTTGACACGTAAAGAAGAAGCCGACCCATGATCACGCATACTCAATGGTGAACTCCATACTCTGCCCTGGCTTACATTTTGTACCAGGCGCAACAGCCATACTGACAGACCATACCCCAGAAGCACATCGCTGGAAGGCCGTGCCGGTTTTGACACAGTTCCAGTACCCCTCAGGCGTACAAGGGGTTCCAGGGGTAATCAAGCCTTGCGCAGGTTTGGTTGGCGCAGGAGGAATGACAGTCGTCTTTGTTGTGCGAGTGGTGGACTTGAGAGTGGTCTTTTGGGTAGTAGAAGGAGTAGGGACAGTGATGAATACGCCACCAGGTCTAATAAAGTGTCAGTCTAGAGTAACCACAGATGGAGAAATAGGTCAAACTTACGCTTTGGTGGTTTTAGTAGGGGCCTTGGTGGTAGTAGTCTGCTTAGTTGGGACTGCTACTCCAGGACCAGCTGGACACTGACCGACCGGCGGACCAGTGTTGGTTGAGACCAAAGAGACGTTAGGCCCAGGGTTGGGAAACATGAGATCAACGCCCTCCGATGTGCCGCATCCGTTCCCGACGTTAGCGACAAACATGGCAGGGCGTTTCTTCATAGGTGTCTTTGGGGTACCACTGCGAGCTTTGACAGTGATAGCTGCGCAGTTCATGTACATTTCGCGGTTACCGATCTTGTTGAACCACGTCCAGGCGAAAAGAGCGGTGCCTGCGGGCGTATCAATGGGAAGAGTGAATTTAAACGTGGACGAAGGTGCAACGGGACAGTTGCCGATCCAGGACTGAATGGCGACCCATGTCTTTCCGCCATCAAAAGAGAGTGAGGCCTGGCAACTTCCGCCACCGTGGTCTGCGCCGCCTTGAATCTGAATACTGTAAGACTTGCCAGCTGTCCAGGTAGCAGTAGGTGTACCAGCCGCGGTGCCTAAAAGAGAGTTGTATCCCTTGCAAGGGAAGTTGGCTCCGCTGGGCAAGAGGGGGGACGTCATGCTGTAGTCGATATCCCCGTTCGTGTATGGGTTACTCTTGCTCTTGAAAGGTGCAGGATAAGTCATCTCCATGTGAGCCTGGACTAGACCAGCTAGACCAAGCACTGTAGCGAAGGTAGTGAAGAGCTTCATCTTGAATACTGAGAAAAGGTTGTGAATGTAAAAGGCGGTTGTTGAAAGAGTGAAGAGACAAAGGAAAGCCTGGTAGCTCTGTGTGATGCTGTGAAGAGAAGTGATGAGACGAAAATGATTAAAGTGAGTCTTTCGATATGTTTTATACAATTTTTTCAAGACCCTGATTATTGAGTCTGGCGTGCCAAGGGTTAAGGTGCATCTCGACTTAGACAGGATTGTGGAGTGGTCTATTGGCCTGGCTAGACCGCAGACTTGGGAGGGACAGAGTTCAGAAACGGAGTTCAGCCTCAACAACGACCGAAAAAGACGCGAATGTCTCAAAAATTCGTCACACAATGGATACAGAAAATCCGAGGATGTTGTCACGAAGTGGTCATGAGTTTCTGGTAGTTGCGACATCCCGTTCATAACGGTGGCTGAGTTATGCGATGGTAAGAAAGAATTGAGATGCTGATGCACGGGATGATATCAAGGAGGTTGGAAATAGGAGTCAAAGGGTCCAAGACTTGGTAGCTCGGCATTCACAAGGACATTGTGTCAAAGTGTGCCTTGTTTCTTGGTGTCTTGTGAGCTGAGACTGCATTCACCCAGCTGGCTGGGTCTGAGACATTGCTGATCGCCAATGTCTGTGAAGGTTGGGGATACCGGGAATGACCGTGGACCCTGTAATGATTCAAAGACTGGTGAGAGAGATGTGTCTAGGGGTTTCAAAAACCGTGGTGCAGGGTAATGTTGTGAATTTGTTTGGTAGTCCTCGTTATTGACGATGCCTCCAGTGTCTGGTAGTATCGATGTCATGATTTTTAATGTAGAAGAATTAGTGACAATTAACGCATGGAAGATACAATTTGGTTAGTCACTCGCTGCGGTGCTATAAAATCTTTGGACAATCAATTCCAAGAACTCAATTGAATTCATCAACACATTAACCGTTGAACCAAGTCCCAATTCTCCTTGTGTCCAGGGTTCGAACCAACGCCACACGTTACAGAGAGAATCACATGTAAGGGATCCGTTCCTGAAAATCGCATTCCTTGAAACCCGGTTTTAGAAAAGATCAGAGTTTTTATGTGGCTGGGCAGAAACAGTAGCGTACATGGCTGGAATGTTTCAAGGGTCGCAGGTATGATCATCGATGGTTTCGGCCTTTCCCACGCTGGGAAAAGTTCTAGATGACCATTAAACCGCGTGTAAGAAAACAAGAAAATTGTTCAACTTATCATTCGTTCTTCGGAAGGGATCGGGGAGATGCCAGGCTGTCTTCATTTTATAGAAGATGCAGCCGTTTTCGGTGAATACCAACAACGCTCTCCAGACACTTGAGCCTTTGAGCTACCATGGGCCGCAGGCCGTACTTCGATGAGTAAGTGCTTTACTGCCTACTTGAGGGATAAAACATCCAAAAACATGAACAGTACAAGATATGAGCAACAAAAGTGAATCCAGCCAACAATATTTTCCTATGAAAGCTTATGCAATGTCTTTGACATCTCTCCACTGGTATATGATGTGTCTCTCGCCCAAAGCCTCCTTCAACACAATCAGCAAATCGTCAATGCTGCCCAGAAATTTGAGATATAACGTCACAGCCACACAATAGCGTCTATGGTCCTCATCCTTCACCAGCGTCGCGGTCAAGATGACATCGTTAGGCTGAGATTCTACCAAATCCATTGCTCGACGTATCAGCGGTGCTGGCAAGCGCTCTGGGAGAGGGGAACCTGTCCGTAGTGCCTGTTCGATAACGGCTAAAACAGCCATGATATCGCCAATGGACCGGTCATCTAGAATTCCTGCAACACGGATGAGACGGTCTTGAAGTTCTTTTGGTAATGTCGATGCGAGGCTCAAAAGACCGCCCAGCGCTTGGTTCATGTACTGTAGCTGTTCTTTGGTGCGCTGAAGAACTTGTTGGTCGAATGGTCCGAAGCTCAACTCGCCTTTCAGCAGGGCGATAGATGGACCCAAAGCGAGTAGAACCTCTGCGACTTCGATAGAAACATTTTCGGCTACAGACGCCAAAGCCCTGTTCTTCTCAGTACGTCCCCAATGTGATATCAGCAGGGCGTAGTGATCTGATAAGCTGCGCACCGAGTTCGCAAGTGTGTTGCATACGTGTGTCGTCCCGGATGGCGGGCTCGGGAAGAGCTGCACAATAAAGGCTGCCAGAAAGCCAATCAAAACAGTGACAACGCGCTTCCAGAATGCTTCGTAGCCTTTCCCTGGCAAGCCATACTGTACGATGTGATCGTGATCCCAACTAAACCCAATCACAAGGGAGAATGTTGCACCAGCCATGATAGTAGCGAATTGGAACGACGGCGGGAGATAGAGGCGCCACCAAAGAAGAGGAATAATTGCGACACCTGTGGCTGCTGCCATACCGTATGGATTGCCGATGCCGCTGCCTGCGCCAATATACCATGTCACCATACCGATGAGACCTCCAATAATTGTTCCAATTGTCCGAGCAGCAAGGGAAAACACAAAGTCGGCCAAGTAGACGAGAAGTACCGTCTGGGCACTGATGACAGCCCAGATACCCTTTTCTCGGTAGAAAAAGCCGGAACTACTTGGAATCACAGCCGGGATTCCTGTCGCAACTGTAACGACTACCATTCTCAAGGCGTACATGCCAGCTGGATTGAAGAGCCAATTGTATGTTGCCATAAGGATCCGGCTAAACTTGTTCCGCCTTGCAGAATACCCTTTGTAACCTCTACCAACCTCGAGTCGTCGCTTAGTTTCCTTTGTTTCCTCGTCAAATGTGTTGGCCTCCATTAACCTGTCCGGGTCTTCCTCCGCTGCGATGTCATGGCCAGGGTACGTGATCTGTCCATGGAACAACCAGGAAATCGCGTATTGTAATCGTGAGGGAACCCATATGCGACCACTCGTACGCTTCTCGGAAAGGTTAAGAATGTACTCCAGGAGTCGTTCGATAGACGTCGACCAACTGAGAATACGTTCCTCAACAACCATTGCAATAACCATGCTAGGAAGGAATGGCCTATCTGTTCCTTGAATGGGCTTTAACTTGCCATTGGCGTCGAATACCTCTGCGTGAGCTTCGAGAACACCCTTGGTAGTGTTGACAATACATGCTTCTCTAGCTACCCGCGACCGACCGAGAAGATCGTGAAGATTCCTGTTCAACTCTTGGAAGCGTTCAGGAGACGTTTTCCAAAACCAGCGGCACGAGTTCACAGCTTGAACGTAATCAGCTGCAAGTTCAACTGCCTGCTGCCCGATCTCCATCACTTCAGCTGTCGTCTCCAAGAGTGTGTTTCTGGTCTTGGATCGTAGATCCGCTGCTTCAGGTCTTTCGAAAGCACTGAAAAGTGTCTGGGTCTCCTGTCTCTGTCGACGGCCGATCTGATACTTCTCCTGTTCGCTCACTGGTCCAAGATGACCCTCAGCTTCCGCCTTTCTGTGCTCATCTTCTTTGTCCCTTCCACGAACTCGACTGATCTGAAAGTCGATAAGATACAGGCTAGTATACATGACTCTTCTGACACGTTCGTGCAGACTCTTTATGTCGTCTGCACCCCACAAACCGCGTGAGAAGTCGAGAGGAAGAAATGCCAGGGCTGGTTGTCCAGCTTTGAACGCCGAGATCATACCAGTTCTACTTGCTTGAAGTTCACCCAATGGGCTACTATCACCTTGGAGACCTTTTTTCGTTACAACAATTGCTCGGTTCGACATGCGAATCAGTCTTTCGAGACCGCTAAGAACCACATGGGAGGTCGAGTGAGGGAATAAGAAGAGGCAGCACACCAACCCAATCCCAATTCCAATAGCACCGGGTTTGACCAGAACCGATGCGATATCGCCTGTAAAGGTCGGGATTGAAGGGCCAAAGAGGATGAATATGTCCGTGACGATGGTACCGAAAATCTGTAGCACGACTGTTTTCGGATTTGCGCATCGCAAGCGCGCCAACGCGTAGATAAACAGACAACCCATAGAGAAGAAAACTGCTGTAACTCTTGCATCAAGCATAAATCCATCGTGGATCAAAATCTGTGCTTCCCAAGCTGCCGGCTGTCCTGTTTGCTCTGCATTCTGCACTGCTTGTTTCTGCAATTGCCCCAGTAAAGCCTGCGTTTCTGCCTCTGGTCTCGCTGCAAGCGCTGCCTTCATTGTCAAAAGACCCCAGCACCAGGCTAAGCACATGCCGAGCAGAAGCGACATGGCACCAAGAAGATAGATAAAGACGATGCTCGCGGGCGGTACGGCGAAGAGCAGAATTGCCCCGAGGAACGTGGCTTGACCGAGTCTTGTAAGCGCTGGATGGATGAAGATGAGGAGCATCATGACCCAAATTGCGATCCAGCATCGTAAGAAGACTTTCAGATCGTGTGTGTTGAAGTGGTCTAGCCATGGCGGGAGCTTATGTTTCTGAGGTGGTCCAGGTGTTTCGCTGGGAGTCTCTGAAGACTCATTTGATGATGCCATTGCTCACAGTAACTCAATTGTCGCCTTGACGGAGTCCTCGTGGATGATTGATTGATCTTGTGAGAGAATTCCCTTTGCTGACGGCCGAAGAATCCGAGGCAAGAAATCATTAGCTTCGCTCAGCTATGACGTGTGTATGGGGTTGGTCAAAGTGAATTTGAGACTAGCTTGCCGTTAGCGGTTGAGCCGTGCCGAAGCTGCAAACGATGGGGCCAGTTGTTGCTGGATAGTGACATATGAATATTGGTACATAGAGGACGAATGCATTGATACTTGCTCATTCTATAAACAACAAAATTGTGAGTAACCGGGTAACATATTGGCATGAGTTGTGATAACCAGATAACCATAGCTTTGAGACGATACCTCGTATGGAATGAACAAGGCAATCCTGGACGACGATCAGCCATTTCACCAACAATCGAGTATTTTGCACGTGAAAGCTTCGGGACCTGCATTCTTTAGTAGGTATGAATGATCAAACGTTACCTTGATACCCCGCACTGGCGATCTGAATTGTACTGTATTAACTGTCCTTGTGTAAACAGCAACACCATCCAATGGGGAACGATAACGCGTCCCATAAACTGACTATAAACAGAAGCCCCCGCCTCCCACCACCAACAATTGTGAGTCACGCCGTCTTTCACAGAGTACAGGGATGAGATAAAAGCCTGGTGGTGTCTGTGAGTCTACCAGTTGATATTCCAACCAAAAACCCTTTCAAGACACCGGACTTTTTCATCCCTCCAGGACCTCTTCTTTCCTCGACCGCTACAACACGTGTCCAACTTACGATATGTCATCTCTTCGAGAACTAGACCTCGTAGGAAAGGTTGCTGTCATTAGTGGCGCATCTCGAGGCATCGGCCGTGCCATCGCTTTCAACCTCGCATCTCGAGGATGCTCTATTCTTGGAACATGCAGTAATGATCAGAGTGTAAAATCCATATCAGCTGGCCTCAACGACGAGATCACGGAGCGCGTTTACAAGGCAGCATCACGAGACCGACCAGACAGCCAGAAGATAAAAGGAGTAATTGCCGATATCTTCTCAGATCATTGCGGAAAGATTATTGCGGATGCCCTCAAGGACGACTTCAATGGCCAGGTTGACATTTTCATTAATTCGGCTTGTGATCCGATGCCTGGTACTATCGGCAACATGAGTACTGATGAGATACAACGGAGCCTGTTGGGAAATGTCCAAACACCAATCTTGATAGTTGAAGAGCTTGTTCGAAGGAAATATTTCCAACCCAACAGCCGCATCATCTACATATCCTCTGTTCGCTCGCGTCTCCCATGGGCTGACCAACTCATGTACGCAGCTGGTAAATCTGCTGGTGAGTCACTATGCCGAACATGGTCCCAAGCCTTTGGTGGAAAAGACGAGCGATATTCATTCATGGCCGGCACGACGGCCAATGCTGTTACAGCTGGCTTGACGCAGACGGATGCGGTTATGGATTGCGGACCGGAAGCGGTTCAAAGGTTTCAGGACGAGTTCTTCCCTTTGCAGAGCATACCACAATTTGGACAGCCTGAGGATGTCGCAGATGCTGTAGGTATGCTTTGTGGACACGATGGAAGATGGATCACGGGGTCTGTCATTAGTGCCAGCGGAGGATGTATTAAGATCGGATGACACATCGCCAGGAACTTGGACTTTGGATGTGCCGATTGTCTGGTATTCTCTAATAGGATATTCACTAGATATCACGCACGTATAGCTTCGTACAATAATGTGGACGCTAAGAGACGATTCAACCACAGAGAGCGTTACGGAAAACATGCCAACCAGGAGCCACATCAAATGACAAATCCCACTTCCTAAGTAATTCGAAAAAAGCGGCCCCCAACTTATCACGATGGATCAAAAATATACCCGTAGCCCCGTTTGAAATGGTCCAGATTCGGACATTAGTGGAGATGCCAATTCAGAGATGCCTTGCACAGCCTCCTAAGCTGATAATAGCTATATATTTATCTTCTGGTGTGGGTAAGCGCTCTATTATAAACTTTACTCTACACATCTGTTGGATATCTTTGATAATATTTGTTACCTTCCCTCCTTTTGTGCTTGAGAGGTGTTTTGTGTACCGCATTCGAAAAGTCATGAATTCTGATTCAGAAGAGTATAATGGCGCTCCAGACAATTCCCTTGCCGTATTGGCGACACGCTCGAGAAAAGCAAAAGCTTTGTCATACCCCAAAAAGCTATATCCAGCGACAGGGAGCGAGACTCTCGACGAAATAGAAGCAGTTACATGTGCTATTAGGCTTGGTCTAGATCCGAACACGCTCTGGACAGAGGAAGCGCTCGTTGAGACAATTTCAAAAAGCGGCTGTGTCGTACCGTCACGCCCCAGAGACTCGAAGACTTGGCCACATTGGAACACGCCACTCCACCGTGCTATCAAGTTCTCTGATTTTGAAAGTGCGGATTTTTTACTTCAGCATGGTGCTGACGTGAACCTATACAACGCTGTGGGCAAGACACCGCTGCATGAGGCTGTGTGGAGCAAGGATCATGACGCCATTCGATTTCTTCTTGATCACAAAGCTGATATGAACAAGTTAACCCTTGGAGCATGCATTCGGTACAAAGATGAAGAAAAAGATATATGCGGAACCGCAGGCGAACTTAACATTCAGAGAGCCCTTTCCTTTTCAGACTTTACTTCAGTAAAGCTTTTGGTGGAGGCGGGAGTAAACCTGTGCCCTCCCTCGCAATTTCCATGGACAACCCTTGATCTGGCACTACTATATGGAGATCGAAGGATCCTCGCATTTCTGCTAACACGGGGTCATAAACTACCCCTGGGAGGGTCAAATTCGTTCAATGCTGCTTACCAAGATTCTACACGAAAGCTTCTTGCCTTCTCAAGAGACAGCGACCTTATTCCGTCGAAGGAACTACACGAAGCGCATTGTTTTGTGCTGGCCCAGATCGACCCAGCCATGGCCAGTGACGTCGATATTCTTATCAAAAGGTACTTCGAAGCCTTGCACAAGACTGCCAACGATACTTCCAGCAACAAACATATAAGAATATGTGCTTCCTGCCAGGATTTCCAACTTGGACTCAGAAGTGTCTATGAGACAGACACTCATTTCAGCTTTGATCTTCACCCGAGCAGAAAGCACCTGATCGATTCTGCAAGCAGCGGATGTCCAATTTGTGCCATCATTTCCGATGCTCTAGACCACCGGGAAAGTCATCCAAGGTCTCCGAATCAAGGGTTTGGTAGACAAATTGGTCCCAAGTCTGACGCTGTTCGACTACAGCCAGCGATGTCAGGTGTGAACCTGCACTGCATACCAGTATTCTGTGGCGAGCTCGATACGATGATAGAAGTTTTTCGAATCAACGACTCTCTCATCAGTGCTTTCGAGAACAACTATCAGACAGACACTAGCACCGGCTCATCAAGCGCTATGGCGATGGCTAAGAGATGGATTCGAATTTGTCAAGAGAACCACTCTAAGTGCCAGGAAGCGCACATCAAGAGACAACGAAAGGACATCATGCCAAGAAGACTTCTTCAAGTGGGCACATCTGATACTCATGCCCGTATCGTACATGTGAAAGACACAGTGCCCTACTGTGCGTTATCGTACTGCTGGGGAGCCAAAGACTTTTTCATTACAAAACGAGATAACCTCGCACAAAATATGAGCGGAATCCCAATGGCATCTTTCCCGGCTATAATGCGAGATGCCATCTCCGTAGTCCGGTCTTTAAGATACGAGTATATCTGGATAGACGCGTTGTGCATCATCCAGGATGATGAGCAGGACTGGACCCACGAGGCTGCAATAATGGGTGATGTTTATTCCAACGCCGAACTCACTATCTCCACTCTGGTTGGCAGTGACTGTCATACGGCTCTGTTTCAACCGCGATCGGTCCGAGTTGCGTATCCTGTGCCGTTGGATATATGGCAGCCTAAGATTGGACGCAAAGCCAATACTTCCCAAGCCTTGGTCCCCGAGTGGCTACAGAATGATATGAAGACCCATGGGCCGGTGCATTCTAGAGGGTGGACTTTGCAGGAACAACTTCTGAGCACCAGAATCCTCTACTTTGGTGATGGGATGCTGCATTTCGAATGCCTTCACAACTATGTCATTGAGGCAAACCCTGATGGACAGATACGACGACGATTTCGTCATGATGATGATCTTGAAAAGCGACGCGATACTAAGAACGCACTTCAGGGTGTCGTCACAACCCGCGACACGAGACCCTTCAGGCTTCATGAGAAGACGCCATCGTTCGAGCTTTGGAAACAGCAAGTTGAAGAATTCACACGAAGAAGTCTGACGAAAGCCAGTGATAGACTGCCCGCGTTCGATGCTATTTCCAAAAGCCTGTCTAGAGCTATTGGGTGCAATCCTTTGTGTGGAATTTGGGATGGAGAAAAGCTTCTTGAGAGTCTTTGTTGGAAGACTAAGAACCGTCTTCCTGCCCCAATAAATTCTCCTGGTATACCATCTTGGACTTGGATAGCAGGTGCTGGGAAGATTTCATTCGGGTTGACTAACCGAGACGGAAGGGAAGGCGTCCAAACCTTTTCGGGTGCCACAGTTGTTTCAATAAACACTGGAGTCGCGGGTTTATCCATTACTTTGAAGGGAACCCTTCATCGGAAGCAGCGTCTCAATGACTCACTTCTAGAACATTGGAAAATGCAATTTACTAAGAGAAATTATGATCCAGGGGTCTATCTGGACTACAATATCGGACATGACCGAGACGTTTATACGTTTGATACACTGCGCTTTCCAGAAGGGCCGCCGTATAAAGGTTACGGCTACCCTCGGTGGCCTAATGGTCGGAACGCTGAGGTTTTGAAGCTCTTGCTACAGAAGGTCGACAATCAGCCAAACACCTTTCGAAGAATCGGTATTGGCCTGACAATAGAGGAGAACTCGAGCAGAAAGAGTCGACCTATACCTGTTCACGACGATGGAAGGATACCAGTACCATGTATCGACCTTGGGATGACTCCATACAAATGGCTAGAAATCGACGAAGAGATGTTTATTGACCAGCAACTTACACTCATTTAGGAATAGAATTGACTCGTCAGAGCAATAACAAGACATGTCGACTTTCAGTTCTCAGCCAGGAAAGTGAGGTGAAAAGGTGCATGCTCACCAGTGAGCTTGAATGGTTGAAGGTTTTTGTTAGTCAACTATTTGCTCTGCTCTTCAACATGGCCACGAGGCCGATTTGATAGGCAGGCCGTGGAGAACCATACTCGTCTGTAAATAAATCTTTTACTGCTATCCTTAGTTTTACTAGCAACAATAGCTATAAAAAACGTGTAGAATAGATATACTAGATCCGCCACTTATCACTTTTATCGTAATCAGTGAATCAACGTATGTGTCTCACTCAGTCGTAAAGTTTGAATTCAAGGAGGAAAGGAGTTGCCATCGTGTCTCTCACATGTCCTATATAGGTATAGCACGCACTCGGCAACTTTTATCAATTGGCTTATAACCTCGGCAAAGGAAGATCATGACCCGATAGAGCTTGTAAGTCCGTCAACACCATCCGGTATTCCATGTTACTTAGTGTAATAGATTCTCGATGACATAGATTCTTAGTGACAGCATTATTCGGCTCTTCGCCGGCGGTAGATGCTAATTCATGAGGCCATCGTGACCAAAGATCATCGTTTCTTCACACCAATTCGAGTTGGATAGTCGATGTACGACTAGACTCAATAAAATGGCAGCTTCCTAAAGGATTCTTCCACCACGGAGATTTACTCTTGGCCTGCAGATGTCAGGACAAAAGGACCGAACGATATCAGGATGGACTCAAATTTGACTCAACGCATGACCCGAAGAAATTTCGCTGCACATACAGGACTGGAAGGCATTGGATTGATAGTTGAGATGGTATGCGATCAACAGCGTCCCAAGTGCGACGCCAGTCCACTCACACATGCGGGGGCGGCCCGAATTCAAAAGTGACTACATTCTGCCTATTCATCCCAACTACAAGATAGTGTCAAATACAGGCATACTATGGGCTTATGTGAAGAGATATGCCTTCGGTCCCGAGTGAGTATTTTTGTTCGGGATCTCCGTCGCCCAAAAAGGTAGGTCGAATAGCCAGATAGCCAATGGAAACAATGGCCCCAGTGTATATCCCATGTTGTTTCCTAGTCGTTGTACAACTATACGATTATAAAACAAGATGAAAGGAAAACGTGCGCGCGGAAGCTCCGCTATAAAGTGATACTAGACCAGATGTGTTTCGGGCCGATACTGTAGAGCAGCATTGAGTGGGCTGAGGTCATCTGTCTGATCCCTGTTCGTGATCACCTACTGAAACGTGTTACGCTCGTGCCCCAGATTTTGATGGAAATGACCCCGCAAAAAGGGTAACAATCATGCGAATCGGAGCTTTCAATCGCTAGATGCCCGAAATCTAGAACTAGTTTGAATCCTTCATCCTCTTCTTTGAACAATGCTCGACACTGTAATCAAATCCTTCGTGGCATACCTCAAACGCCCAAGATAGTCTTGTCTTAGACACACAGACAAAGATAGATCACCACTTGACATAAAGAGACCTTGGTCCCGCCACTTTCTAGTCACAACATCAGCATTCATCCATCTCACACTTTCATTCAATCTTCGTCCTCTTATTTCTTCTGTTGACCATGAAGCTTCTACAACTTGCCGCCCTGGTGGCTTCCATCAGCCCTTTCGCCAGCGCAGCAGACGCAAACGCTTGGAAGTCACGAAACATTTACTTTGCTCTTACAGATCGTGTTGCGCGCAGCGGTAGCGACAACGGCGGCAATGCTTGCAGCAACCTCGGAAATTATTGCGGCGGAACCTTCAAGGGTCTTGAAGCCAAGCTGGACTATATCAAGGGCATGGGATTCGACGCTATCTGGATTACTCCTGTTGTTGAGAGTGAGTATTTTGAACGTATATATGTTTCGACGATGGCTAATCTTTTGCGACAGACACTGACGGAGGATACCACGGATATTGGGCCAAGGATTTATACGAGGTCAATTCCAAGTATGGAACTAAAGATGACCTGAAGAGTCTCGTCAAGACTGCTCACAGCAAGGTAAGGAGAACTAATCCCACCTGAACTTCAACCTCTATATCTAGGGAAATTTACTGACCGCCTCAGAACATGTATGTCATGGCTGATGTGGTGGCAAACCATATGGGTAAAGGCATCCAAGACCACAAGCCTGTGCCGCTCAACCAGCAGAGCTCTTACCACTCTGCTTGTGCGATCGACTACAACAACCAGAACAGCATCGAGCAGTGTGAGATCGCTGGCCTTCCTGATCTCAACACCGGCAGCGCTACAGTCAAGCAGGTTCTCAACGACTGGATCAAATGGCTCGTCTCCGAATACAGCTTCGACGGTATCCGCATCGACACTGTGAAGCACGTCGAGAAGAGCTTCTGGCCTGATTTCCAGAAGGCCGCTGGTGTCTTTGCTATCGGTGAAGTCTGGGACGGAAGCCCCGATTACCTTGCTGGTTACTCAAAGGTCATGCCCGGTCTGTTGAACTACGCCATGTACTACCCTATGAACCGCTTCTATCAGCAGAAGGGTGACCCATCCGCCGTGGTCGATATGTACAATGAGATCAGCCAAAAGTTTGACGACCCAACTGTCCTTGGAACGTTCATTGACAACCACGACAACGCTCGATGGTTGAGCCAGAAGAACGACCAGGCCCTCCTCAAGAACGCCCTTGCCTATGTTATCCTCTCTCGTGGTATTCCCATTGTTTACTACGGCACCGAGCAGGGTTACGCTGGAGGTAACGACCCGGCCAACCGCGAGGATCTCTGGCGCAGCAATTTCAAGACCGACTCAGATCTTTACCAGACTATCTCCAAGCTCGGAAAGGCCCGCTCTGCCGTCGGTGGTCTCGCAGGAAACGACCAGAAGTTCCTCAAGTCCAATGATAGCGCACTTATCTGGAGTCGTGCTGACAGCGATCTGATCGTGGTGACTCTGAACCGTGGAAAAGGATATTCTGGACAGTACTGCTTCAACACTGGCAAGAACAACAAGACTTGGGACAGAGTGCTGGGCCAGGGAACTGTCAAGTCTGATGGCAACGGCCAGCTTTGTGTTAGCTACACAAATGGTGAACCTGAGGTTCTCGTTGCAGCAAACTAGCCCATGGTTAAAATTGGAACAGACTAGTACTGGAATACGGTCTTTTGTTTTATACTTTACTTCTATTCTTATCATACATAGCTTGAGCTCAGCAATCATTCTGCCATGACACTTATCTTCCTTGAGCCTCACAATATGCGAATACCTATGTCGTCCTCTACCCTAGATAGTTTAACTTCCAAGGGTCCTGACTCCTCCAAAACATACAAGGGTTGGTCAAGGTGAGTCATACCGCTTCAATGTATGTATTCGTCTGGCTTTTATAAACATTCGCCTGTACCATGGCGGAGGGTTAAATACCAAGAGATGCTATCAGGGATTAATTGCCTGTTAGTTTTGCACGTGTCTGCCTAGTGCCCTGATATTGGTTACCAAATTACTTAGTGATTTACAGATTCGCTTTACCGTTCAGATTGACCTCCAGGGGTAGTTTCTCCGCTAATAATCAACTGCTGAGCGAACTCCTATTATCGTCTACTGTACCTGACATCCCCTCATCATAATTGGCCAGTCAGCGCGTGGCCAAGCGATCAAAAATGGGCTAGACGGAATGGCGTGCGCAGTCAAAAAAGATGCTTAAATGTAGTCTTTGTCTTTGAGAATCAACTGTTTTCATTCTTTCATTTACTCGCTCAGAACTGATCGATCGACATATGCGACATGGCAATCGGAGGTTGGGAACACGCTATGAGTAGAGCTGCAGATGACAGTCTACAGACCCTCAAAGTCAATTGGCATCTCGGCTTCACTTCGTTTGGCGGACCTCCTGTTCACTTTAAAATTGTTAGCTGAACGATCCTTTCAATCGACTCAAGTGACACGACTAACAATCCCAAGTTCCATGACAAGTTTGTCAACAAGCTGAAATGGATAGACGAGCAAATTGTAGGCCTTCTCTGTAAGCCCAAGACGGCCAACGCTAACATTGTTTAGTATCAAGAGCTTTTCAGCGTCTCGCAAGCTCTATCTGGTCCTGGAAGCACAAAGATGCTGTATTGCATCAACCTCATTCACGGTGGATTTTTACAAGCCGTCCTTTCGTTCTTGATCTGGAGGTAGGTCAACAACTCAATAACTGTGTGCTGGCACAACTAATGATTGCCTCTACCAGTGTGCCTGGCTGCTTTGGCATGTTCGGACTCTCAGTTGGTGTGTCCAACATCGGCGACACTTTACCTCGTGCGGTCTATGCTCTTCTCTCCGGCCTGAACGCCGCAACGGTTGGGATTATCGCTCTGGCCGCTGTCGAACTTTCCAACAAGGCGATCACGGATCAAACCACTAGACTTGTTCTTTCCTTGACTGCCATGGCGGGAATGCTGTACAACGCGCTATGGTACTTTCCTGTACTCATCGTTGTAGGCGGCTGCGTTACAGTGATCTATGACTATAAATGGCTACATCGTCCCGTGCGAGGTGTCAGGGATGCTTATTTGAGAATTAGAAGAGGAAGAGTTGCTGAGATGGAGAACGTCCAGGGCGCTGAGAATGGCACGGGCAGTGACGATGGTATAAATCTCCGGGAGCATGATACCGTTGATGCGAGAGAGCCCGAAACTCGTGTTGTTCCACAGGAATATCAGCTTGGCTTCTCGTGGAAGTCCGGAGCCGTGATCATCGCCATATTTCTGGCCACCTTCATCGTCGTTGTCTCTCTTCGAGGAACCCTACCCGGAGCCCCTCTGTTATACAAGCTTTTTGCTAATCTCTACCTTGCTGGAACCATCATCTTTGGTGGCGGTCCAGTAGTCATTCCCCTTCTCCGAGAGTACGTGGTAGCCGAAGGATGGGTCAGCCCCCGCGACTTTTTGATCGGCCTCGCCATCGCTCAAGCCTTCCCCGGACCAAACTTCAATTTTGCCGTGTTTCTTGGTGGTCTCACAGCCGTTCATGGTGGTTATCCCGCCATTGCGGGTGCTTTGATAGCGTACCTTGGTATCTTCGTCCCAGGAATGGTTCTCGTGCACGGGACAATGGGGATCTGGGAGGTTCTGAGAAGCAGGCCCTGGGTCAGGTCTGCCCTTCGAGGGATCAATGCAGGCGCTGTGGGACTTATATATACAGCTGTGTACAGAATCTGGCAAGTTGGATACATTGATGAGGGATTCCAATCGGGGAAGAGTCTGGCCGATGATCCATGGTGGGTTGTTGTCACAGTGACGTCTTTCGTTGGAACGCGGTACTTCAAAGTTCCAGTGCCTCTGGCAATTCTTCTTGGTGCGTGTATGGGGCTTTTAAGGTATGGGATCGTGACTGCTTAGATGGAACCTGTCATTGAAGGGGTGGAATGATTTTCCATATTATGGCTGTATCATGCTATGTAGATAGATTACATGTGGCGGTAGGCACTACATGATACTATTTACAAAATACAATACGCTCAACGGTGTGGAGGCAATTCGTACACTGTTCGGGACGGTATCCGTTGGACACAACAAACCACCTGTCCGGTTATCGGCACAGGAACCGTCAATGAAACGCACTTCTCTTTCGAGCGATTGTCCACTTTACACGCGTACCCCATGCTCGAAGTATAAACTTCTGCCGTGACCAGCAGGCCTCATTACTTTTCACCGCTATAATTTGATCGGTACCTATTGTGTTTCCTCAGAACTGTCCGCCTGACCATGGCCGAATCCGGGGTAGAGGCCGATGAAGCGGGGAACAGTACGCAGTTGGTGGAGGTTATCCATGCCTGAGAGCCACTGAAAGCGTCTGTCGGCTACGCTAACTCATTCTGTGGTCCTCGTGAGGAGCCTCTATGAACCTTTTCCATCTTGTCCAACCAGAACATGGGGCATCATATCTTTTGGTATCGCGATATCGGATAGGGATCCGAGGTGGCTATCATCTCCAATCGACCAGAGCAATCTGAGAGTCATCATGTATGTATTTTTAACGTGATCTCTCTTCTATCCCATTATTCTTTTCTTCTCTTTCATCTTTATCACTATCATCTTGAAACCTGTAGACCATCCCAGCCACCTCGAGCACAATGTCGAACGACAAGACAAACCAATCTATCCTCATTCTTGGAGGCGGTTGCTTCGGTTTGGCCACGGCCTTTGAGCTTGCACAAAAGGGCTACAAAAACATCACAATACTCGAAAAGGACGTGGATGTGCCAAGTCGTTTTTCGGCAGCTTATGATCTAAACAAAGTCATCCGCGCCGAGTACGCCGACGACTTTTACACCCAACTAGCCCTCGTACGTAACCTATTTACCCCATATCTGAAAGTCCAGGGTTGACGGTCTCGGAAGGACGCTATTCGCAAATGGCAATCAGATCCTCTCTACAAACCTCATTATCACCAAACAGGTTTCCTCAACGTGACATCAGGAAAGGCTGCCCAGAACACGAAGGGCGCAGTAGAGAGCTACTTTCAGTCTCTCCAAAAGAACCCTGCGTTCAATGGTCAAACCACCCGTGTCAACAGCAGTCAGGAGATTAAGAAGCTCGTTCCCAAATTCACAGGCCCTCTCACCGGTTTCAAAGGTTATCACAACAAGCTTGCCGGCTATGGCCACTCTGCCGATGCTTCGAGGGCTGTTTATGAGCAATGCGTCAAGCTTGGTGTGACGTTCCATCTGGGCAAGAAGGACGGTGAAGTTGACTCATTGCTTTACGCGTCAAGTCGCGAAGGTACAAAGTGTATCGGAGCTAGGACTCGTGGAGGAAGTATTCACACTGCTGACAAGACCATCGTCGCATTGGGTGCTGACGCTGCTAACCTTCTTCCTCGAGTCGGGAAGCAAATGACAGGCCGGGCTTGGGGTGTCGCGCACATTCAACTTACAGACGAAGAAGCGGCCGATCTCAAGGGAATCCCCGTTACAAACGTGAGAGACTTGGCATTCTTCTTCGAGCCCGATCTCAAGACAAAGAAACTCAAGTTTTGCCATATGGGCGGTGCTTTTACCAATTACTCCTTCACCAAAGATGGCCTCTCAATTCCCTTTCCCGAACTATCAGACTCGCAGTTCATGCCCCTCGAAGACGAAACACACATCCGTCAACTTCTGAGAGAAGTCTTTCCTCAACTTGCAGAGCGACCTTTGATCGATCAGCATCTTTGCTGGTTCGCGGACACGGATGACTCTGATTTTATCATCGACTACGTCCCAGATACAGATGGCACCCTAATTGTTCTGAGTGGAGATAGTGGACATGGATTCAAGATGATGCCTATCTTTGGACAGTTTGTGCATAAGCTGCTTGTTGAGGAGAGGCAGGATCAGCGAAAGTGGCAGTGGAAAGGCAGCAAGGCAAAAGCAGCGGCAGTATGGCGGAGTAGTGAAAGTCAAGAGCTCTCTGGTGTTCCTCGAGCCAAGCTGTGAGCCTGCTATAATAGATATTGGATTTGACTGGAAGCTCCCTTGGCTCTGCTAGGTAACTGCTATTTGAGATTATCTACTTGCATTAACGAGGGCCAATCCGGACATCAGTCTGCACGGTCTACAATGCTTTTTACTTAGTGAGCCTCACTTGATCGTGAACGGGGGCGGTGAAATTGTCCCCTTTCTTGTATTGAATCGGGTAACTCGGGTACTTTTGTCATTCCCAATCCTTCGTCTGAAATCTGATTGCTTAGTGAGTCATTCCTGCGTCATGCAAGAGCTACCCTATTCGTTCGTTTACGCGATTCCACCGGTAATTCACGTACCGCTCTAGTTTGCCGATCTGATAAGTAGAATTCCATCTGATAAGCAGCTGGATGTCGTGACCGATAAGTCCGCGTTGCTTGACCATGGAAGCGACAATCTCCGACTGCTGCCTGTCATCTGCGGGGTATAAATATTGGGTGAAAGACCAGAGATCTAACTATCATCTAGATTATCTTATCAATCTACAAAAAAATGGTCGACATAAAGCAGAACCCCGTTGGATCAGTGGCAGATACTGAGCTCGCCATTATCAGAGCGACTCATCCAGACCCGTATCTAGTCGCCTTCAACGACCTCGATAGTGACAACCCCAAGAACTGGCCCGAGCGACGCAAATGGGCCGTCACTAATGTCCTTTCAATAACTGGGTTTAACCGCATCCTCGTGTCAACAGTTATGGCCCCTGCACTGTCTGTCATCGCGAAAGACCTGGACATGACACCGACACAGTCAGTCATGTCCTTGAGTATCTACCTTTTGGCAACTGCCTTCGGACCACTTGTCATCGGCCCTTTATCTGAAGTATACGGGCGCAAAACCATTCTGCATGTCTCTAATATCTGGTTTCTTGTCTGGAATCTTGCATGCGGCTTTGCAAACACCAAGGAATTGTTGATCGGTGCGAGGTTTCTTGCTGGGTTTGGTGCAAGTGCTGTTTACGCTCTTGGAGGAGGCGTTCTGAATGACATTTGGCGCCCAGATCAACGCGGAAAATCGCTCGGTTGGTATATGATCATTCCTTTGGTAGGTGCCGCAGTTGGTAAGTACCGCTACTCCAGTCTCTTCAACTACAAATCACTAATTCTTAAAAAGGTCCAATCATTGGAGGATTCATGACCTACAGAGTCACATGGAGATGGATGTTCTGGTCAACGTCTTTGTTCCAAGTAGCCATGGCTGCTCTTTCGTTTACTACCTTTCGAGAAACATATGCACCAGCAATTCTTAAACAGCGAGCTCAGAGGCTACGCAAAGAAACTGGCGAGCCATATTATACATACGCAGAGCGCACTCAAGAGGATATGTCGTTGAAAAAGGTTCTTGGTCAAGCTATGACTCGGCCTCTGCGTCTCCTAGCATTTCATCCCATTATCCAAGTCGCAGCTGTTATCTCAGCCCTT
This sequence comes from Fusarium armeniacum, assembly GCA_013618295.1. NCBI lineage: Eukaryota > Fungi > Ascomycota > Sordariomycetes > Hypocreales > Nectriaceae > Fusarium > Fusarium armeniacum. The sequence continues at coordinate 298,901 of JABFER010000037.1, forward strand.
GGCTATGGCCTTCTCTACATTGTACTGTCCAGCTTTGGAGAGCTGTGGTCCCAGCACTTCGGACAATCTGTTGAGATCAGTGGCTTGCACTACATCGCATGCGCACTTGGAGAACTTCTCGGATCACAACTCAGTGCACCGCTTATGGACTATTGGTACCGTAGGATGGAGCGTCGCACAGGCGGCCACCACCTGCCCGAGCACAGAGTCCCTTTGATGCTGGTGTTTGCTTTTGTTGCACCGATTGGTTTCGTGGTCTACGGGTGGTGCGCCGAATACCGAGTGCACTGGGCTTGGGTTGACGTCGCCATGTGTATCACAATGTTCGGGATGCAAGTCTCAGGGATGCCGATGCAGGCATACCTTATGGATTCGTATCCAGATCATACCTCCAGCGCTATCGCGGCCGAGCAGTTTCCGCGCAGCTTGGCGGCATTTTTGTTCCCGCTTTTCACTCCCCAGATGTATGCTGCGCTGGGGTACGGATGGGGAAACAGTGCTATGGCTTTGGTTGAGTTAGTTCTAGAGATAGCTGCACCCATCATGCTGTGGAAGTACGGTGCTAGGTTGAGAGCACGAGCGACATCGAGTCTCTGAGGCCTTGGATATTATCCGAGCAGTGGTATTCGTGTACCCATGACTGTTGGTGTTACGCGACGAGAATGGTTTGAGTGGAGGCTAACAGCAAAGAAGGACTTGGGCCGTCCGAAGAGCCGGCCACTCGAAGCACAAGAAACGAGATAGCAAACCCGTGTCTATTTTTTTTGCAGACTACCTACCCATTTGTATTTGGGCCATTTATGTTTTTGTCCTCAATCTCAAAAGTTGACATTTCCATCGCCTTTTAGAAAAGTTAGAAATGTGTACTGTGGTCAAGACCTCGCTAGTTCTCGTCCTCTTTTATCTTCCAGCTTGTGAAACATAATTGCCAGATATTGCATGCTATTTCATGCTAACAATTCTGTCTTACATTTCCAGCCAACCCAGACTTAGCGGGTGATTATTTTGCTATAGTGCTTATAATGCTTATGTCAGGCTGTAGTGCGTTGCAGTAAAGATAAATACCGCCAGATTCCAACATTATCTGTTCACAGCACTGCCCCGAGCCATCATCATCAGCAACCAAGACAATGACATCAACACAAGAACCAAAGACCGCACCATCCGGTACGCAAGATGATGGCCTCAAAATTATTCACGCCGGTTTATACCGCACAGCTACCAAGTCTATGACAGAAGCATACCGTATTCTAGGCTACAAAGCTCATCACGCTCTCGACAACGTCTGGGCAGTCCCTTGGTCTCGTCTCGAGCAAGCAGCTGAAGCGACATGGCCTCACCTCGCCCAACTTCCAGAGTACACTTATAAGAGCCCGGATGGAAGTGCTGCGCCTCGACCACCGTTCACCAGAGACGATTGGCAGAGTATTTGGGGTGAATACGACGTTGCTACCGATGTCGCATCCACTTTTGTTCTGGATCTCATCAAAGCGTATCCTGATGCCAAAGTCGTTGTTGTCCAGAGAAAATTCGAAAGCTGGTGGCCGTCGTATAAATCGGAGTTGCTACAAAATCTCTACAGCATGACCGCTCTTCAACGCTGCATTGCATGGAATATCTTGCGCTTTCGTGCGCCTCACGCCATGATGAAGATCCATGCAGGTTTCTTTGGTGCCAACGAGTACTCGCTCGAAGCGGTCGAGCCAAGAGCAAGGGACGCATATGAGGAATATTACCGCAAAGTTCGTGAGGCTGTGCCTTCAGAGAGCGGAAGACGACTGGAATACAATCTTGGGGATGGATGGGAACCGCTGTGTGAGTTCTTGGGAAAGGAAGTACCAGATGTGCCATTTCCCAGGTTGAATGACCGCGCTGATCACAGTGCGACGGTTAAGAAGAATAATCAGAAGATGATGATGGAAGGACTGAAAGTTATTGGCCCAATCATTGCAGTTGCGGTTGGTGTCGCTTTCTACTACTGGAGATGATGGCTTCGGGGCATCGTTTGGCATACGAAACAGTATCAGTACCTATTCCATCGCACTTGCAAGATTTATTTTGTACTTGTTCATGATTTTAAAGCCTGAAATTTGTATCATCATAATTCTTTGAACTATAGAACCTTTAGTAAGAGCGTATCAACAACTCTTTATAGTGAATTGACTGTTCCCATGTCTTGATGGGGAATTATATAAATATCCACATTAACAACCCTTGATCCAACTTAAATCATTAATACATGGGCCACAGTAAACTACCACAAGCCAAACACACCGTTTGGCACATTCCTCTTCCTTAGAGGAAGTGCAGTACTGTTTCTCGTCACATTCTGAATAGTACATCCTTCAGTCTTATACACGCTTGCATACTGGCCTGTCAGAACTACTGCTAGCCACTGAATGGCAGGAGCAGCGCTGAGGACAAATTCCTCAGCGTGTGTTCCAACGGAGTTGCGCTGGTACAAGATGTTGGCTCCAACGGCGCAGTATCGCTCAATCAACTTGTCCGTGTTTACGATGGGGCTGATTTCATCGTGAACAGCTTGGTAGGCAAAGATGGGCCATTGAGGGACACCGTGATAACCCATTATGCCATCGCGGTTGATGACCTTCAAAACCTTCGGATCGCGGAATAAATCCATGCCGTAATCAAAAAAGTTAAAGATGTCGACGCCCGCGTATGCGGCGCCGGCTTCCGCAACGCTGAAATTCTCTGCCGCCAAGAACCCAGTCTTGTTCTGGGGGCCGTCTGTCTTGAGCTTGGAGATGACGTACTTCTGAACTTCGGGGTACTGGCTTGTAATGCCAAGAATGCCACTAGGTGCCAAGCCTGCTGCATCTTTTCCGGAGATGCTCTCCACAACAGCAGTGATGTTGGGTGTTATACCGCCGATGGCAGCGCCAACAACAGTTTCCTGCAGGTCTGGTGCATACTGCACTGCGAGCTCAGAAGCCCATTCGCTAGCCAAGGCACCCCCGGAGTATCCCCAGAGTGCAACACGAGAAGACGTAGTGTTGAGACCAAGACCCAGAGACAGAACGGCGCGAATGGAATCAAGAGTCGCGTGTCCTGAGATAACACCAGCAGTGAAGGAAGCCAAAGGGCCTTCATAGTCAGGCACGTTGAGAAAGACGCCGAGACCCAAAGCAAGATTGAACAGGTCAGTGCCACCAGATGAATAAGCAGTGTAGCTGGGACTAGCGTCGACATCAGCTGAGTCGTAGGGTGCTTGGTACGAAATGAGAGCGCTCTGGTTGAAGGTACGGGCAGCAGTACTGTTCGCTCCTAGCTTAGGAACATAGAGCGTTGTGACAGCCCATGTGGCTTTGTATTGGCTGTCGGTTGTACGGTAAAGAACGTTGTAAATGGCAGAGCTGTTGCCGACGATGGATGTCAGGTTTCCAGGTGCAGGGCGAAGACGAAGCACAGTTCCAGGTTCTTCATCTTCATAACCGTCGGGAGCAGAATACCACGGATCCTTACTTGGTGGCAGAGGTTGCGAAGACACAGATCTTTTGTAGATGTGGGATGAAGGGATAGCCGCAGCGAGGCTCAACCAAAGGCTCAAAAGAGCCAGGACACGATGGATGGCCATTGAGGGCAGTTATGGTGGAATTAAACGAACTACAAGAGCATACACTTAACGGCGGGGATCTAAGTCTTTTTAACACTTACCGTTGACATTATAACTACTAATAGTGCGGAATTTTCTTTAACAAAGGTGTGGGTAGGTAAAGTCATGACGACAGCGCACAGTTGATGGCGCATGAGCCGAAGTATCCGTTTGAACCAAGCCTCAACGTATATTGTGAGGAAATCCTGAAAGGATCCATGCTCAGCCTTTGACAGCTGGATGATGACAGGATTAGTTCCGGAGCTAAGAGAACTGCTGACGAATCATAGCTACGCAGCCTTGCCTCACGCATGAGGGGAACGGGGGCCGACGGTGAAATCTGGACCCGAAAGACCGGGTTTAACTGTGCCTTGATCGGTCTTGGGTCTGGGGTCAGGGCGGAGTAACGATGCAAGAAGGCGGTGTTGAAATGAGAAAGGAATACCCAGTCAGCTTATTAGGAGGCGTAGAAACGGTCATTTCTTGTTAAACGCATGAGTATATTCTTTACACAACCTGTACGATTGGGTTGTGACACGTGGGGGCAGAGAGAGAGAATTGGGTTGACGCGGCACAACGGGTTGCGTAGACGTGGAAAGTCAATATCAAGGAGGGTGGTGAACAGGTTCACGGGTCTTGAATGACAGTCAAATCCATGAATATCAGCTAAAACATTTACGCGTAAACCGCCACTGATTGTATTGCTTCGTAGTTTTCGCTCGTTCTCGTCTTGGCTCGTTGGATCGGGCGCGTCAGGTGGACCGACTGGAAAGAGGCTTGTCGTTCGCTGTAGTACAATACGATTAACGAGGCCGATGGACTTGCGAACGGACTCTCGGGAGCTATTATAGCATCATGTACAGGGACGGGAGGATACTCGCGCTTCTTGGGAGAGCTACTTGTTTGTGGCAGTTGGCTAGTTGATTGCTGGTCGGATGATCAAGCCAAGCTAACCTGCCTACTTCTGCTGCGACACGACAATGGATGGATGACGATGATTCCAGGTCACGTGGTGATAAGCTGATAAGTTTGACTGATAAGCCGATAATCATCGCCGAGCCAGTAAACTCTTGCAACAACGGGTTCAAACAGAGCATTACTAAATACACAGCTACATATTGGATTTCTAACATAACATTCACAACAACCTGATATAGGATATACGAGATGATGTAAGAAACATGTTTATTGGAACCCGCAATCTCTTTTTAGTAGCTCCAAGCACCATTTGTGTTTCATTTCCTGTTATCCAAAACCCTGGTGAGTAAATACCCTATAGGTATCCTCAAACTTGCGAGTTCGTAATATTGTCAGTCCCCCAGGTAAAGCATGGCGATTCACTAACAATCTGAGATGAGTTGTTACAATTTTATCGTATAGTATAGTACATCGGGCTTGTTACATTTTGATGCGCTTTTCGCTAATAGTAGGGAGCCAAATTTCACTCAAACACCATATCGGAACTCGCGGAACTTCTTCTGGTAGTAATACATAGCAAGTCCACCTACTGCACCAAGAATGATAGGAACAGGTGCTCGGCCACCAGTCTTGATGATTCTGGGAACAGCGGATCCAGTCAAGAGAACACTGTTTGCAAGCGCAAGCTCAGAACCGTAATCCTTGTTGTTCTTGAGAAGATATCCTGCCAGGCCCTTGTTAATCACAGAAACACATCTTACACCGGTAGAACTTACCAGCATAAGCATACGAAACACCCAGTCCAACACCAGCCACGAGAGAAGGAGTAGAGCGCGTACGCATGTAGCCTGCAGTGCCGCCAGCAGCCACTGTAACGGAGGACAGCCAATTAGGACGCAAGCCAATCTTGAGCGTCAAGTGAGTACTTACAAAGGGCAGCGAGAGTGAAAGAAGGATGCTCAGCCATTTTGAATGTGGTGATAGCAAAGAATGACAGGAATGGGGTGATTCTTTTGGTGGTGACGAGCTCTCAACCTTGTCGACCGAGGCCGAGAATGAGAATTAGTGGATCTTTCCCGCTGATTAATCGGTAAATGCCCTCGGAATAACGTTGTGCCTCTCGTGTTCCTGGCAGTGGATATCATGGAAGCATATTGATGGTCTCTCTTTTGTTTATCAAATATATTAACACGAATTTTTGCGCACGATTTGTCGCATCCACTCCAATCCTTCGACCAGACCTTCGCCGGTTATAGCACTCGTTGGTATAATGCGCTATCGAATGCCAGTCAGTAAACAACCCTAAGAATTGACTGGAAAGAACACCAACGCATTTTGTGGTTCTCTCAAGATCCTTTTCTATCTCGAGATACTCAATAATCTCAAGTACACTCATAGCTTTCTGTTCTCATGTTAATACCTTATCCCGATGCCTTTTGGGCTTCTTCGTACTCACCGGCTTATCCTGTTTATTCGCAAGAATAAGGACAGGCTGAGGATCAAGCATTTCCTCTCGTAGTACTCGCCACAACGCCTCCCTGGTTTCTTCCATATTTTCTCTATCTGTACTATCAAGGACGAAGATAATTGCTTCCATTCGGAAAAGGAAACTTCTCCATATTACCCTCACTCTTGCGTCTCCGGTGTAGTCGAAGATCCAGTACTGTTGAGAACCTTGAAAGAAGTAAGTAGTGTTAACAGCTGATTTGACGTTAGTATATCGTGTGCGTCCAATGATTTAAGGTGGGACAGACTCTCATTCAATGGCGGTGTTGGTTTCACGCCTCGACTGAGCTTGTGGATTATTGCAGTCTTGCCAGCTGAGGGAAGCCCGACGACGCCAACTTTGATGATAGGAGCCCATAATTGAGAGATAGTAGCGCCCATGATGTGATGTAATGCGCTGCGGCTGCCTAGTTTGTGTTGAGTTTGAGGATCTTGGCTCAGTGGTATCATAGGTATCGACTTGCAATCGTGAGGCTTTGTACTTTATTTGGGCACCAAATGGACACGCTACAAAGAAGACTTCGCCACTATTGACTATGGTCCAGGGCGCTAGGTCTTACGGCAGCGGGGACCTGAGGGGCTAAGCGGCCTTTGCTCCAGTACTAGAAGCCCCTGGAAACATAAGAGACGCAGTTTTCAGGCCAGTTTGTCTGCTTATGTCGCCTAATGTAATGATACTTCTTAGACTGTTTATTTTTGTACCCCAAGACTTGGAAGCCAACGCACGTTTCTATTACCCGCCTGTGAACTGTATTTGACAAGAATGATATCTATTTGTGAGACGTCCCATCTTTTAAAAGACAAGGATGATATACCTGTTCAAATACGAGACTTGGATTGAGGCTCACATGAATACCCTCGAGTTGATATTCAGGGCCAAACCATCAACTCCTGCTGCATTTTCGTTAGGAAATGGTGGGGCCATATTGGAAGTGCAAGTAGCAGCGGGAGGCCGACCTGATATTTGGTGAATCGACTGACATTGGGTGTCGATATGCTGTGATAGATCGTGGCCACAGGTAACTGGACAACGGTTGAGGCAGGAGGCCGACCACCGCAAATGCTGTGCCAATAAGCGGCACAGAATATGAACACAAGCATCGTATCTGGAACTTTTGATCGGATCACTCTTACTTCCAAATCGTACGTTGGATGATGAGCGGCAATTTGAAGCAGCTGTCTGTCTTGGTGTTAGGAAATCCATGGTTGGACATGCTGTTGAGTTGTTGGACCGCCTCTCATATGAACGGCTCGCCCCTCTGTTCCAATTTTCTTCTCTTCAACATCTAATTACTCGAGACGCGCACTCTTGACAGCCCTCAAACACTACAGATTTGTTTATTTCTCAACCTGAAAACTCCACACCCGCGGTGTTGCAACAATGCCACGACGACGCAGACGAGCCGCGGAAGTCCCTTCCTGGTCGATGTACCCCGATCTACACGACGAAGTGGCGGACAAACTCGAAGAATTCCAGCTTGAATACACCTTCAATACCAATGACGACGACCACGCAGACCTGAGAGCATATGACACAAACATCATGGGTCGTTTCACATGCAACAACCAAAACTGCAATACAAAGGGCTGGACAAGCAAGAAAATCGCCATCACTATCCGTGAATACTCTCGGGATCGATACAATGCCCGTGTGTATAATCAGCGCTGCAAGGGATGTAAGAATTTGGGCGTACCAACTCTTGACGAAGAGTCGTACATTGATAGGGTCGTTTACCGTATCAAGAAGTGGAACGGCGTCGAGATGGAAACGCCGATTTGGAGAGAGGGCGCTTCTAAGAGGCCACACGAGAGAGCTTTATGTGAAGGATGCAAAGATGGGCATTGCCCAGAGAGATTTGACGATGTTGCATGGGCTTGAGATCGTCCTTGAATGGTTCGTGGTGATAACCAAGCAGGCAGGTCGCAGAAAAGCGACTTCAAAGGGACCAGATCAGATGAAAGCGAAATGATGCTCAGATGTTCACTACTACTTGTCTAAGATTACTATTGACTATTTGATAAGTATCATTTCTTACGTTACCTACCTGCCAGAGCGTTGGTCTTAGTCGTCAGGCGGGTCTGGTCCGGACCCATCACAAAGACAAGAGGCTTCTTGTTCATCTTCAACACGTTCGATGAAATCTTCGCTTGGTAATAGGAAATGAATATTGAGTGTAGCAAATGTCAAGACATATCCCGCAAAAACCTCGAATGTGGTCGTTTGTTCCATCTAAACACCTTCTAACTCTTACCCGACTACCATTACAGTCGTCGTCTTCTGATCCGGGCCGGGACTTTGCCTTTCGGAGGGATCGTACCGAACGGAAAATAATCCATGTTCGGTCCAACTTTGGCCGCAGCCTCAGGATCAATGAGTTCGATTTCGTAAGCTCGCAGAGTCAATGCAACGCTTGCCATGAGCTTTTGCTTAGCGAAAAAGCGACCCGGACACATCTTGGTGCCGCCGCCGTAGGGGAAGAAGTACCCTTGCGTCCCTTCTGTAACAACAACTGCTTTGCGGTCGTCGTTTGGTGTGCGCTTGGGAGTTCCTGTTGAAGACTTGATGTTGGTGCTGCGAACTGGACCACTCGTGGGATCGTCTTCATATCTAAGGAATCTCTCGGCCCAGAACGTGTCTACGGGATGCTCTTCCGATCCATTTGGGAGTGTACTTCCAGTGTTCCAGAAGTCAGGATCGTGCCCACCGACCCAGGATGTAGAAAGCATGCCAACACCCTGCTTCATCTGCCATTTGCCGAATTTGAGATTAGGAACGAGTGACGATCGACCCACTGGCGCGGCAACGCGAACACGGAGGACCTCGAGATAGATCGAGTTGAGAAGAGGCCCAGAGCGGAGCTTGTCGTTATCGAAAGACAAAGACTTCTCATGGAATGAAGGTTCAATCTCAGCCATAACTCTGTCGGTGAGATTCTTGTCGAGCAATATGCCCAAAAGCATCCACATAGCAGCCGGGATGGCATTAGCATTGACCCTATATAACCTCGTAAGCATATTATCCATCACTCAATGGATCGGAAATACTCACGCCCACATCAAACCGACGTCAAGAGCAGCGCCACCTCTTGGTGAAATACCAATATTTTTAAACATCTGTTGTCTCGTGCTCATAAGTCTAGCACCAAATTCCGGCGTCCAATCCTTCCCAAGTAGCTCTTCGTCCGTAAAGTCCAGGTTTTGCTGACCGTATTGGTGATAGCGGAAGAGGCATTCCAGTAAACGATCTCTGGCTTGGTAGCTCTCAGGAACCAGCCATCGGGGTAACCTTTTGAACAGATTGGGGAGGTGATAGTCGAACGACCAGAAATCTTCGACAAAATCTGGCGATAGCTCGAGAAACTTCTCGCCACATATAGATTCTGCTGTAGCGCGAAGGAGATGATTCTTGAACCAGGAGTAAAGATCATCGATCTCGACCCATTCATCCTCTCGAAACATCGCGTCTTGAGCAATATGGTTGGTATAAAGCTCTACAAACTTACCATTTATAGCGTCGAGAGCACTTCCGGATAGAAAAGCATTCAACTGGCGATGCTGCACAAAGTGAAAGCGCTTCGTTTGCTCAACATGTTCCCAGCCAGGCGCAGGCTTCACATCAACGCCAGAATCGTCACCCGCGTAAATGTCGACATCAGGCTGAGGAAGCCCAAATGCATCTCGGACAGTCATGATACCGAAAGACTTGGTAGTGAGATAGCGAGAGGACTTGAAGAGTTCCACGATCGTTTGGCCATGGGGAATGAAGTACATCGGCTCTGCGCCCACGAATATCCGAAGAGGGACTTTACCAAACTTGCGTCTATCATATATGTTCAGTAAAAGGACATCATCACAAGGTCTTGACTCACATGATGGAGAATAAAAAGCGTTCCGTATCATAAGCAAAGCCGATTGTATTTCCAACAAACGGAATCCAGTACGGAACCTTGGGTGGCTCTCTAGTTGCTCTCCCATCGCGATAACCTTTATTTTCAATCACAGTGAAGGCATAGGTTGCGATAAATGGCAAAAGGAAGAGCATGAAATACAGGCCATACGAGGCTGCATCGACGAATGAGCCTCGCTCGGCCGATCCCAATGTCGTGGCGTTCATTGTGTAACGGCGACGATTGCAGAGGTGAGACAATGTCTTGAAGCTGACAATGTTCGAATTGGCAATTTCGATGGGAGGTAAGCAGAGAAAGATGTGATTGGCTATGTTAGGGACTGTCAGGGATTGACGCTAGGAAGGGTTAAGCGTGATCCGAGATTATGGTCACTGTTGTCCCTTGATCATCAGGTCAAGTTATTGATTACATACTCTGTTCATTAATTTACTGGTCTCGAAACTGCTTGTTCGCAACTTGGTTACCACCAGCTGAATATAGCTCGAGGATTTATATACTAATAGTTAGGTTACAACTTTGCTTTATCTCGACCTATCTAGAGAGATATTGCTTCTGAGAAGCAAAAGCCTCGGCGCTTAATCTTACCAAGGATAAACTCAATTTCACATTCCTTGGCCAAGTCTTTGACTCTTGTAAGCTCCTCCGCCATGGGATCGTCGAGTAATCCGTCGGAAAAATCGATAGTCTTGAGCTTCTTCAAACGCCCCTTCGGCCCGGTCTCTTCAAGCAACATCCGTATACTAACCGGTGCTTGGTGGCGATCGAATTGAAATTCTTTCAGAGTATCACCCGTGAAATTTGCGGGAAAATATTCCCATTGTATCCGTGTGTCGTGTAGCTGCTGATGGAAGATTGTGAGATGTTCGAGTGACTCGGGAAGTCGGCCAGAGTTCAACTTTGTTGTCGTTGGATCATTTTCGTCTTCCGTCTGGAGCAAGTGTTGCATGGGGACACCGGCACGTTTCAGTTTTCCGAACGTTCTCCAACACTCGGGTAATTCGTCTGTATCTGCTGAATCTGGTATCCAATGACCCTCGTCGATGTCTTCTATGGAGAGGGTTACTTCTTCGAGGGATGACGCGTGCTCACCAAGAGACCTGGCAAGCATTCTGCTGCTCCGTTGGCCTATTTCACTTGAACACTCCATGCGAAAGACTTTGAGATTTTTGCAAACGTGTAGGAGGCTCCTGATTCCTTCATTCGAAAGCAATGGCTCCTCAAGGTAAATTGACTCCAGTGTTGAAGTTCGTTCCGGAAAGGGCATCGAATAATCGTTCTCTGTAGACTCAACTATATAGCCCAGATCCCGACCGTTGCCATCGCCCATCCTGTAGGCACTGAAACTTTTCAGATTCGGAAAATGTAGAAATGGCGAAAGGTGTGCCACGTGTAGTTCACTATCCAGATTCTCGTACTGAATATTCAATATATGCAGTTTCTCCAGAGGCAAATCGCAACGCGACCTGTTTCACAAAATGTAAGACGAGTAGCAGATAGCCGTTGCAGTCTTCTGCTTTAACATGTGATGGGATTGTCAGGCTCAGGTTGGTCAAGTTCCTTGTCCAAGCCAGTAGGAGAACCACTATGCCATCGTCTGAGCCTCGGCGAATCTGTTCACACAGGTCGGTAGAACTGGCAAGGTCTGGTAAAGTTTCTTCAGCCGCCCTGGCCAGCAGATCGAGATTTTCCGGACATATCAAATGACGAGGAGTTCCGTTGCCATGGTCATCTCGGAACCAGTCGATTTCCAAGCTTCTCACTTGTGAACGAAGTTCAGGGTACCACAAAAGCTCCAAAGCCAACCGATTGATTGTGGTGCGTGAAAGGCTTGTATTGCAGGGGCTGTAATAGCCACGATCACTCCAATGGCGGCCTCGAAGGGGTGATGCTATCTTGCAGAATCGTTTGTTGACAAGGCGGATTTCGAAAATGTCAATGCAGTCTAGGTCGGTCACATAAATGAATACGTCTTCCAGGATCTCATCCGGTATACTTGTGATATTGGCCATAGTGGTGTAGTGTCCCGCTGTGTAAGTGTTGTTTTGCGATGGAGAGGAAGATGCGTTTTTTTTATGTCTGTGATTAGGCGGCACTGCATCACGTGGTTAGCTAGAGTCTATGTGAACGATGCTATTCATTTCAGCCGCAACAGCGTAAGAAGTAGTTCTTACTTGGGTAATAGGTAGATAGCCTTTCAGTAGATGAGTCACAGTTAGTTTGCACATGTATGTTTTTAACTTGTTCTATTGTACGGAAATAGTATAAGTAGAAAGAAAGGCTAAACGCAATATGTAAAAGGAAGAGGTAAAATATTTAGATCTAAAATAAAAAAGGGAGAAGCGACTCCCTAATCATTAACGCACGTCTTTACTTGCTCTGCTTGTTAACCTTGACGTCGAAGCGATCAAGGTTCATGACCTTGGTCCAGGCAGCAACGAAGTCCTTGGCAAACTTCTCCTTGGCGTCAGCGCTACCGTAAACCTCAGAGATAGCACGGAGCTCGGCATGAGATCCAAAGACAAGATCAGCACGTGTGGCAGTCCACTTGGTAGACTTGGTCTTGCGGTCAGTGGCAGTCCAGAGCTCACCACGCTCGTCCTTCTTGGACCACTTGAAAGCAGGAGACAGAAGGTTGACGAAGAAATCGTTGGTCAGTTGACCCTTCTTCTCAGTCAAGACACCGTTGGATGAGCCGTCAAAGTTGGCGTTGAGGGCACGGAGACCACCGACAAGGACGGTCATTTCGGGTGGGGTAAGAGTGAGGAGAGCGGCCTTGTCAACGAGAATCTCCTCGGTGCGAGCACGAGCAGTTCCGTGTCCGTAGTTGCGGAAGCCATCGGCGAGAGGCTCAAGGTAGTTGAACTGAGTGATGTCGGTCTGCTCCTGAGTGGCATCGACACGACCAGGGGTGAAGGGAACCTCGATCCCCTCGAATCCGGCGTCCTTGGCAGCCTTCTCAACAGCGGCAACACCACCGAGAACAATCAGATCGGCAAGAGAAACCTGCTTAGACTCAGACTTGGCGTTGAACTCCTTCTGGACGCTCTTAAGAGCAGACAGGACCTGCTTGAGTTGCTTGGGGTTGTTGCTGGCCCAGCTGACTTGAGGCTCAAGAGCAATGCGAGCACCGTTGGCACCACCACGCTTGTCGGTTCCACGGAAGGTAGAGGCAGACGCCCAGGCAGTAGAAACCAACTTGGAAACATCAAGACCGTCGGCAGCGAGAATAGCAGTCTTGAGGCTGGAAACATCCTCGTCGGTGATGAGGTCTCCCTTTCGCTCAGGGAGAGGGTCTTGCCAGATGAACTTCTCCTTGGGGACATCAGGTCCGAGGTATCGTGAGGTAGGTCCGAGATCACGGTGGAGAAGCTTGAACCACGCCTTTGCGAAAGCCTCGTTCATCTCCTCGGGGTTCTTGAGCCAGCGCTTGCAGATCTTGAGGTAAGATTCGTCGTTGATGAGGGCGAGATCAGAGGTGAGCATAGTAGCGCGGCGGAACTTGGTGCTGTCGAAAGGATCAGGGTAGTCAAGTGTACCGTTGACTGCCTCCCACTGGTGAGCACCTGCTGGGGACTGAACGAGGGTCCACTTGTTGCCGAGAAGACTCTCGAGGAAGTGGTTGCTCCACCTGGTATTTGTTAGTATGAGTAGAGGGAGAAAGAAGGCGACAAGACTCACTTGGTAGGGGTCTTGGACCAGATGACCTCGAGACCACTGGTCTGCTGGTTGGGGCCGTTGCCCTCACCAACACTGTTGTGCCATCCGAGACCCATCTCTCCAAGGTCAGCAGCCTCAGGCTCAGGGCCAATGTTCTCTGCGCAACAGTTAGTCAAAGCTCCGTCAGGCTTTCAGCATAATGGCTACTTACTTCCGGGAACAGCACCGTGAGTCTTTCCAAGGGTGTGTCCACCGATGATAAGAGCAGCAGTCTCCTCATCATCCATACCCATGCGGCCAAATGCCTCACGGATATCCAGAGCTGAAGCCTTGGGGTCAGAGCTAGCATCGGGACCCTCGGGGTTGACGTAGATCAAGCCGAAGTGAGTGGCGCCAAGAGGCTTCTCAAGCTTGTTGGCACGTTCATAAATGTCAGTGCTACCGTTGTAACGGACGTCGTTACCTTTGGGGACGAACGTGGTTTCGGCACCCCAGTAGATTGACTCATCGGCTTGCCAGGTGTCTGGACGGCCACCGGCGAAACCAAGAGTCTTGAAATTTGAGCTCTCGAGGGCAATGTTACCAGCGAGGAGCATAAGATCAGCCCATGAGATCTTGTTACCGTACTTTTGCTTGATAGGCCCTGAATTTGTTAGAATGTGAGTTTGAAGTAGCAGTACAGATACGTACAGATTAGACGACGAGCCTTGTCAAGGTTCTGGTTATCAGGCCAGCTGTTGAGGGGAGCGAATCGCTGTTGACCCATTCCACCACCGCCACGGCCGTCCATAGCACGGTAAGTACCAGCGCTGTGCCATGCCATACGGATGAAGAGACCACCATAGTGACCGAAATCCGCAGGCCACCAGTCCTGAGAATCAGTAAGAAGATCGTGAATATCCTTCTTAAGAGCCTCGACTGAAAGGTGTTAGTAACTTATCCATTGAACAGATAGTAATGACACTTACAATCCAAAGACTGGAATGCTTCGGCGTAGTCAAACTCCTCGCCTAGGGGGTTGATCTGTGGCGAGAACTGTCGTAGAACATCGAGTCGTAGCTGGCAAGGCCAAAAGTCCTTGGTTCTTGAACCACCACCAGCCTGGTTACTGGCGACGCGGCATCGTCCAAAGTCTTCGGAAATTTCTCTTGGGGGTAACAAGTTCTGTGGAGCATCACGCTTGGCGGCGAAGGGACAGTCGCCAGCTACAAGTGGCACGAGGCCAGTAGCCAGCAAGAGGGTTTTGGCGTGCATAACGAAGAGGTCTCTTGTCTTGTCAGATCTGTATGTGTGGCGATACTGACAGAGCGAGTGAATGAGTAAGTAGTAGACCTGTGCTGTGTGATGAATTTGAGGTGGATTTATGTTTGGTTTTGTAGCCAGCGGGAGTGAAACTAGGTTGTTTGGATCTACAGGGGCTGTGACGACCAAGCCGGTAGTATTAGTGGAATATGGCTTCCTGCAACAAGTCAGATGCTGGGATAAGCCGTTACGAGAGAAGCGCAAGGTAAGTCAAGCAAGGTACAAGACAAGTCACTCATTTTCATGCAAGCAGTTAGTATTTGTGATGGGGCAAAGTCAAAAACTAAGGAGGCTGTTTACAAGGAAATGACAGGGTCAAGGGTACTGATGTGCTGTGGCACGTGTGGAGAGTGGAAGTGCATCCTTTCTGCCAAGTGCGCAGCCTTCTCTTCTAAGCACCAAGACCAACGTCATGCTGGGGCTTCTGCGGTGCCAGTCCAGGCTCCCTTGTGGTGTTTCTTACTCTAGACAGATGGTGATAGGCGGTGACAATACCTTGTCCAGTTGTCTCTTCCGAGTAGCGGGTGTGGAGACGGAGAAATCAAGTGCTGATTCTGATGGGACCCTGATAAGCGGTATCCTACACTAGTACTTGTCTACTTATGGAGTACACCAAGTCCAAGCCTTCTTTCTCCAAGCCTGCAGTTAGTACCCCAACTGCCGACAGGGTTCTAGGTATGCTTAGAGGGTCAAATCAGTGGTTAGGTATTACGGTTTCTGTATTACGATTCGTTTACGTGAGATGTCAGACAGAGAAGGTGGTAGCTTAATATAAACTTTCGGGGACGGAGTCGTTCGATTTGAGACTAATTAGACTTTATTAAAGGGATCTTCATTAAACAAAGTTTGTAAACGGGCGCGTTCATTGTCAGTTTCTAGACTGGCTCGATAAATTGGTAATCGTTCAGTGGACTGCATCGCCCATTTGTGTCCTGTCCATCCCACTAACTTCCCCGAAAGCCCCCCACCGCTTGTGCCCATAGGTGGTCCAATCGGGGTTTAGTGAAACAGATTAATCAATGTAATGCCGTGGAGGCGGCCCGGAAGAAATGACCCTAAGCAAGGTCAAATGCCGTATCACTTTTCCGAATTGATCATGTTACGGATGAATCAGTTAGACTAGTTTTGATCGAATTTATCCATGAAAGAGCGTATTTTGGGAAGATACTGTGAAACTGCTTTGGTGGCGAGTGGCCTCGAATGCTGTGTCACTCCGTATCAAAACTAGGTCGGCTCCCTTATTAGCAAATTCCTGCACTCTGCTGTGAATGGACCCCAGTATTTTTAGGGCCTGAACATTGTTATCTGACCGTAGTCAAAGCCTTGTGTGCACAGCAGATTAAATGCACAAAAGCCAAGAAGAGCTTGTACGAATCAGATCTCAAATATTAGAAGCTGACGTTGACAGCAAACAACCTCGTGACAAGGGTAAGCTGCAGCAACTGGCCTTGGCTCGTAGCTGAGCTTATTATTGTAAGCACAGCACAGAAAACTGCATGTTGGCCAGGTCAAATGCGTGCATGGCCCATTACGAGACCTTGTCCGATCCACCAAAGTTCTCACTCAAGGTAAATTGGGGCTCAATCCTCCTCAACGAAGAAGCAAACAGATATCTGATAACCAGGGCAAACTGCATGTTCCTTCACAAGACTTTATTTCTAATAATAGCAGTGCCAAATTGTACTGTTTTCTGCACGTATTCTTGGCTCTGCGTTAGCCCATCTAAACTCATCACAATCACATAAAAAATGGTCTGATTTGTTTCTGTCTGTTGGCTCCTCAGTGAAAGCCAAGCATCAAAGCGCTCAATCAAAACCATCCCCATCACTCGGTTATCCTGCAGCGCTAGAACGGCAACTCTATCGACGATGTCACTGCATAAAACCCCCAACTATTGCCTTTCCCGTCCAGGGTGGCAACAATCGTCCGGTCTTGTCTCTCGTTATCCCTGCACCGAGGATCTTACCGTTCAACGGTATTGCTTAACCAAAGAAGAAGCTCTCTAACTCTTCAAGGTTGCCCCTCTGCAGGTTCAAGGCGCAGTAGATGGCTTCACGAGAGCCGTGGATACCCTGCATGAACAACCCATCGCTCTCCAAGCCACACACACAGATTTTCTCACAACTAGCGTTCTGTGATTCGCGCGCATTCGCTCACTATCACACAAAAACTCTATTATTAGTGCTAGGCAGTGGTGCAATGTACCTGCATTCATTATCAAGCCACTTTACAGGTAGGTGTCACTGGCCATTATCGAGGAACAATGCGAGTTCGCGGCATAGCACGGCAAACCCAATAGGTACAATGTAACACCAAGCGCTGTTAGAACTTCCCGAACCATCGGGCTGCTCTTCTTCCTTCCTAGATTCGCCTGGACAGAATTCTGATTTGGAATCAATGCACTCTCTGATGATCCCTTTGCTGCGTGCGGGGTAGGGTAATGAATATCATGCGAAGATGGACAAGAGCGCGCGGGGATGAGGCCTTCGCTTCGGCCCTTCGCCACTCCTCACCTTGGAAAAGCTCTTGGCGCTAATCTTCATCCAGCTAGCTAACGAGACGAGCTTCGTGGTAAGACCTTTTGTGAGAGAGAAAGAAGCATCGGCAATGTGGGATAGCCTCGTTTCTGTATACGATATAGTTTTTACTAAAGTC
Source organism: Fusarium armeniacum (assembly GCA_013618295.1). NCBI lineage: Eukaryota > Fungi > Ascomycota > Sordariomycetes > Hypocreales > Nectriaceae > Fusarium > Fusarium armeniacum. The sequence continues at coordinate 316,460 of JABFER010000037.1, forward strand.
CCATCGGTGTTGAATGGGATGAGAGGAAATAACAGCCAAGAACAGTCAAGTCGGAACTCTGTTGATTTCCCGTCTTCGGAACGAGAATAACGAACAGGAATTACCCTACATCGTTGCCAATATTCATCAGCGACTAGTAATAGCATAGGCAGTATATGTTTTGAGACCGGATATAATTTGACACGAATTCCGCGTTGTGTTTAAATCTGTGCCAAGTAAAAGATTCCGGCACCGTTGTTGATAACAACGAGGTTATTATCTTGGCAACTGCTTGGTATTTAACATCTCGTTTTAACAGCTGATAAAACCACAACATACAAGCTGATCACGCAAATCTGAGACATAGACGCAGGAGATTCAATACCGGTCATGATACCTCTTGAGGAAGGCGAATTCTTGTAACTATTAAACATTACGTATTATGATATAAACCTATTAAGACAGAAGCCGTATCCGACTAACGTTGCATTCATTCTTCATCGAGATATCCTCTGGTCACATCCAAGATAGCCTTCCTTGTCTTGTGCAAGCGTCAACCCACCAGCTGTTTGGAAAACACATGATGTGCCTCTTCCAGAGGATGAGGACCGTAGTGGATATTCAAGTTTCTCAGCATTGACCACAACCTCTATGGGTGCCATGATCCCGTGTTCCTCGTCTTCTGCTTCATCATCGCTGCGTGTATCCTCTGCATTTCCGCCACGAAGAACTCGGAAGACCAATTTGATGATCATAACAAGCCAGAAGATCATCAGCCCTTCCAAGAACAACAAACCACTGAGGAATAGCGACCTGATGGTGTAGTCATAGCAGATCCTCCCAGAGTCGTAAATCAGTGGCTCAAGCATGTAAAAGCTTCCTTCATCTTGTGGTACAGGTTTGGGGCCCTTGATAGTATCTCCAGAGCCGGTATAGCACGTTGAACCTGCGATGACCAAGCTATGTGCGTAAACAGACCAGCAAACCATGACAAAAGCAACGTGCCGACAGAGCACCCAGCTGACAACAAAGACACCGAACATGATATCGCACAAGGTTTGGAGTCCCATATACTTCAGACACTTGGCCACTGAGAATATCAGGTCGTTGAGATCCATCAATATCAGGACCACATTACCGACCCGGGTGAGGCCGTAGCGGTAGGAGCTGTACACCAACGCAATGGTGACAATGTGGTGAGAAATCATCTGCCAAAAATCCTTGCGACGTTTTTCAATGTTGACGACGATCAGCTGTTGGAGCCAAAAGGCTAGCTGAGCTAGCATATAAGATTTCATAAGCCGTGAGACTTCACGATTTGGCCAATTCGTCCACATGGCTCTTAGATCCAGCCAATATGGAGATGTAGCGTAAATGTACTAGGAATGTTAGCAAAATTTCGGTAAATAGAGTTGTAAACATACCATGCCCACAGACCAACAAGTGGAATAGTAGATGAATAACCAAGCCTGCTCTTTGAATCTCATTGATTTGTCCCTACTCAATCCCCATACTGAGGCAATCGGCCCTAGAATGAATCGCATCGTCCCATCGCGAAGACCGGTCAAGAGAACGATGAGAACTGCCACCAAATAATTGTCGCTAAACCCGACGCCGTATTCCCCTGTTTCGGGATTCAAATAAGACAGCGATATGAATTTTTCCGTAAAAGTACGCGTGATGGTGTTACATTGGGCAAGCAGCAACGGGGCGAGTAAAGCGAGGCATATGCCTACCAAAGTCAGTATTGTGGGAACGGATGTCGGTGAGGATCATGACAATGGAAGTCATTCGACTTACCCATTTGGTTATCGATAAGCCATTGCTTCGTCACGATGCCGTTTTGTCTCTGGCCTTTATACCCATGATGCTTTTGTGAGTGGTATTTGGTGGTCATAGTGAACACTGGTAGGTAATATAAAATGTCAAAGTCAAGATATCATGCAGAGTCTGGCTTATAAATAGGTCCGAGAATAAAATGGATTTAACACCGCCTGTTGAAACAAAATTTTCTTATTCATTAGTCTCATAAAAGTAGGCTCACCATCAGGTCACGAATGGGATGATCTCGCTCGGCAACCCGCGGGAGCCCGCGGCGTTGATCTAATTTGCGAGAAATAAGGGTCTTCAAGCGCAAAATGAATGCGAAAAAGAAGAATGATTGACATTAAGACCGAAAAATAAACGTGTTCGTGTTCGGGAATTTATTTGGCATGTCAATGGGTCGATGTTAGTGGTTAGACGAAGTGAGCTTATATCGATGCGAGATCTGGGCTGTTGAGCCGCAACCATGGGCTGATTGGGTAACATTCACCAATTTCTCTTCCTCATTAATTTTATATTCTCTAATAGTGCCAACTAGAATACAATTACATTCTTGCCGCTATACTTGCCTGTCAAATACTCCTGCCTCATTTCTTCGGCATCTTCAATCTTCCACTCCTTGATCTTGACTTGTATGTCATGCTTCACAACCAGCTCCAACAGCTCTTTCAACACGGGGCGATCAGCCAGGAGAGATCCCACCAGTTTGATATCCCGGAAAATAACGTTTTGATAAGATAGTGTGATGCCCTTTTCGGGCTGGCCAAGAAGAACCATTGTGCCATGTTTGCGCGTAAGTTGGGCGGCGAGGTCGAATGCTGCCGGTGCGTCTGTTGCGATGATTGTCGCGTCAAGGCCTGGATAATCGCTTTTGACGACGTCTGTGATTTTCTTTATGGAAGACTCTGGGGGATCAGTCGCAAGAATGCTAATGTCGGGCTTAAGAGCGTAGGATGAGACGAGATCCAAAGTGTCTTGCTTGGCGTCGATAGCAGCGACTTGATAACCCTATACAGACGTTAGATTATGTTTGAATTCGAAAGGGGTTGTACGTGCCATTGCTTTTGCTAATTGGGTTCCGATATGTCCCAGACCACCGATACCAACTATGCCAATCGAACCTCCAGTTGGCACCTTGGCGTTCTTGATCCCTCCGTATATGGTCGCACCTGCGCACATCATACAGGCCGCGGTGGGAAATTTAAGTGCATCAGGCAGCTTGACCGCGAAGCGAGCGTCGCTGGGAATAGTTAGCATGTTCTCTTAGGCCAATGTACATGATGTACTCACGATACCATGTACTCTGCCCAAGCTCCATCCGCAGTGATTCCCTTCATGAGGGGGGCGTCACAGTATATAGGCTTTCCAGCCTTGCAGTCCGGGCACTTCCCTATGTTCTTTGTCAGAATAAATACCGATTCTGTAGCAAGCCAATGCTTACCGCAACAGCTATCAAAGTTGAGACATCCCACACGATCACCTTCTGCAAAACCCCGAACTTCAGATCCAACCTCTGTAACAATGCCAGCTGGTTCGTGGGATCCGATAAATGGTAGTTTTGAGCCGAATTCCCCATTGAGGGCCATGCAATCGGTGTGACAGAACCCACCCGCCTTAATTTGAACCAGAAGTTGGTGAGGTTTGGGCTTTGGCTTGTCTACTTCCGACACGGAGTAGGGCGCGTTGAACTCTTTAATCTGAATTGCCTTCATCGTGGGTTTCGTTCGTTCAAATTGTCATCTTACGGTTTGAGTTGCGGCAAGATTCTTGAGGATTCACGACTTATATCTGGACGAGCTCACCACACGTCATAGATGATGACATGACTGAAGCATACTCCACTTGCCAATCTAAAGTTTGTCGGCATGTTGATGCGCGGATCAGTCTCGTATTCTCAGATAGGATCATTGCTTGAGGCACAAGTTATGAAATTAGTAAGCCAGGTTACAACGATATGATGATTGCCATAGTCGTCCAGACTCTTGGATCATTCATTTCTGTAGGCTCAAGGTTAGTCAACTTTTCTCTACCCACTAGTCTAGCCTGTTTGGTGGAAAAACCCCTGGCCGCCATAACGTTGTAACCATGTCCTTATCAAAAATCTGAGTTATATTTGTCAGATGTGGGGAAGGGATCAACCCGCCTCCTTTAGCTTCTTCCAACAACAACATCAAAAGCAATCTAGCTGATCGACTAGCGGTACGAAAGATGGCGGCTACGGTACAGGATCCCATTGAGCCTATCACTCCTGATCAGCACTCTCGTGAGGAAGACGAATTTGAGACGTCTGATTTCGACTCGGCAACATTATCATCTAGTTCGACGAGTTTGAACACGAGCATTTATCAGCATGCTTTTGAGAATGGACGGAGGGTAAGTTGGCTGTTTTTGTGGAGGTTTGACAACAGGCTGACCCACTGCCATCTAGTACCATCAGTATCGTCATGGAACGTAAGGATCCATTGGAGGATTGCCGGTGACTCGACTGACGTTGACAGGTATCCAATCCCAAACGACGATGCAGAGCAGAACCGCGACGATATGAAGCATGCCATGATGCTGGAGTTGACCAAGTAAGGAATTGACTTGGTTATTGATCACGGTCTGACCGATCCAGTGGAAACCTTTATTTCTCGCCCATTTGTGATAATCCTCAAAAGATCATCGACCTTGCCACCGGAACTGGTATCTGGGCTATCGATAGTGAGTCACCGCCGTTGATTATTAGAAGTGAAATCTGATTTGAAAGTCGCCGATAAATTCCCCAGCGCTTCGGTCGTGGGGGTTGATCTCAGTCCAATTCAACCATCCTGGGTCCCTCCGAACCTGAAATTTCTTGTCGACGATATCGAAGATGAATGGATGCATGGTGACGACTTTGACTTTGTGCACATGCGCTGTATCAGTCCGTGGTTGAAAGATGAGGTCAAGGTCCTTCGTCAAGCTCATGAGTATGATCAACCTGCCTCTTTGAGTATATATCCGTTGACAGCAATGCAGCCATATGAAGCCAGGAGCTTGGATCGAAATCCAAGAACTCGACGCCCGCGCAAACTGTGACGATAGTTCCCTTCCTAAAGACGCGCCATTGGCAAAGTTCTTCGACACAGCAGCCACGGCCGTAGCAAGCTTCGGCATGAAGTTCCGCGCAGGCGAGGATCTGCGTGAGCCACTTGAAAAGGCCGGTTTTGTCAATGTGAGCTGCAAAGTTCTCAAAGTCCCAATTGGAACATGGGCAAGGGTAATAATTCCCAATCAATTGTTGATAACCCTCTAGTCAATGCTGACAGTCTGCAATTAGGACAAGAAACTCCGTCTTATCGGCCTTTACCTCAAGACTGCAGTTAACGACATGTTTGGGGCCATGGCTGCCAAGCCGCTGCGCAAGGTCATGGAGCCAGAGGAGATTGAAGTTTTCTTGGCAGATGCACGAAAGGATCTAAACAATGTGAACTATCATGCTTATGAAAACTATTATTTCTGGATGGGACAGAAGCCCGAGTAGGACTTGGATCTCGGAAGAGCAGCTGGTCTTGTATATGGAGGATGATCTGTTTGACAGCTCAGAAAGGTACTCCAGAATGTTAAAATATCGTTATGTACATAGATACTTGGGGTTCAGGCGGTAATTTACAACTATTGGTGGTGAAAATTGGCGGGTTGATGAGTTGAGGCGGTTTAGCTTGGAATCAATTGCTCGGACGAATGGAAAGCAAGACTCGTTGGTGGTGGACTCTTACTATCTGCGCCCCATGCCCTTAGAGGTAGCAAACTTGTCAGATATCAAACAAGCTGGTAGTCACCCTCAAGCTTCGGACCACCGTCAACAATATAGAAATTAATAGTCATGGCCGTATGGGAGACTCTGGCGATAAGAATAAGAACTCAGCCATGAGGATCCAGGCCCATCTCGTCCGATCTCTTCTCACACGCTAGTCTCCATTAATCGTTGACACGCGACAGGTTAAGCGGTTGCAACTCAATCTCTTCAGTCATTGGTTCGTACTACCTTTTACCAAACCAAATTCGCTCACATGTCTCCACAAACATTCTTCTTTGTTCTTACCGTCCCAAGCCCCTTGGTTCCCCTCACCCAAAAATCCCTTTCCAGTGTTGGTTTGAGCCCATTTTCGACTCTTGTCACCAACAAACCTGAGCTGATCCTACCGAGTACAGTCCGGGCTTACTGTGACAGATTCTGTCAACCGTACCAAGACAATGTCCGAACAGCCTGCAACTGACGCTGCTCCCACGGCCCGGTCCGACCTAGCGTCAGCCGTTGAGTCGGCTCCGGCGCCGCAGCCAGAGTTAGTTCCCGCTGCTGATCCACAGGTGAGCAAAAAGTCAATATCCGTTTCGTTGTGAAACAAATCGTATCCATAAACAGACGCTGACATCCATCTGCAGGATGGCGACGAGAGTGAAACCGATTCTGCTGTTGGTGACGACGCGTGAGACATGCCGATACCCTGCTCTTGGCTGCATCTGCTTACTTTTCTTCAAAGCGCGAGCTCAACCGCTTCTATCACCTCGAGCATTCTCGAGTACCGCACTATTCAGGGTCGTACATTCCACAGCGATAGACACCCTACTGAGTACTTTACTCCTAACGATGAGCAACAGTCTGCCTCGATCGACATCAAGTAAGTGGCCGTGTTTAAATGAGTGAGACCTTGTTGACGTCAGACAGTCATCAAGCTTTGACATTGCTTTTGGGTGGAAAGCTCTTCCTTGCACCTGTCAAGCCCAACGTGCAGGTATGTGCATGCATTGTTGGTCATATGATTTGATTTGCTTACAGCGATTAGAAAGTCCTTGATGTCGGCACCGGAACTGGTAAGTCTTGCGGTGGAGATATGAAATTAACAGAGCTAATAATGCCTCATAGGTATTTGGGCCATGTAAGCTTTTGTGCCTTACGTATCGCACTCATATACTGACCTCTCGCAGCGACTTTGCGGACGAGTATCCTGAAGCTGAAGTCATCGGTTCCGACCTGTCTCCCATTCAACCTACGTAAGACATTCCTTCCTCCCGTGTCTTGGCCTTCACTCACACTTCCCAGCTGGGTCCCTCCCAATGTAAAGTTTGAGATCGACGACGCCTCGCTCCGCTGGACATGGGATAACAACACTTTCGACTTTATTCACGTCCGCTACCTCTTCGGCGCCATTAAGGACTGGACATCTCTCTTTAAAGAGGCCTATCGCTGCTGCGCCGCCGATGGTTGGATCCAATCCGCTGAAGCCGATGTCCGAATTCGCAGTGACGACGGTACCACTGATGATCTTGACTGTCTAAAGCTCTGGGAAAAGCTGTTTACCGAGGGAGGTAAACTGTTGGGCAACTCTTTCTTTGTTCAAGATGAAGAACTACAGGAAAAGGGAATTCATGAGGCTGGATTCACCGATATCAAGAGCATCGAGTATAAGGTGAGCATGGCGCTGATAGTCCGATAACACCTTACTGACCTGTGATTCAGTTCCCTATTGGTGGATGGCCAAAGGACCCCGAGTTGAGGGAAGTCGGAAACTTTGTCCGCGCCACACTTGAGAACGACCTCGAGGGTAGGAACGCTTATGCGAGATTTGTGATACTTCTTCTGACGATATTCCAGGCTATACCCTCCTCCTTTGGAAGACAATCCTCCAATGGCCCGAAGACGAGTACCAAGTCTTCCTCATGGAGATGCGCAAGTTCCTCCGAAACCGCAAGGTTCATGCTTACATGACTGTTCGATACGTCTATGCCCGCAAGGCAGAGGAATCCTAAGTTCAACCATAGCCATATATATATGCCGAACATGTTTAGGTAGAAAGCAAGCTGTCGCTTACAGTTTAGCGTGGATTGAGTATATATCGTTCTTACAGTTTCTTCGTTAGCAAGACGCCTGTGAACATCAGCACTCGTTGTTTGTTTTCTGTTTCTATATCTATCGGTGATGAGATATATGGCGGGATGGATCACAGTATCATGTTCTCGGCCTCATCTGGGGATACAAAGCGATGTGAGAGATAAGTAGTTAACTTGAAGACGAGATCTCGTAATTCTTGCCTTGTGCCCTCATCTGATTGATCTCTCCGCCACACAAAGGGGACCATTTTAATGTGCATCAGTTAGAACCAATAGTGATTTAGCTATCCCTAATAGACACCCTACGAGACATATCTAATATCCCTAGGGCTTCTTCCTACTACCGTATATTTCCATAGAATCGATCGAGGGAAGCAAGGTAAGTCGCAGCGGGGTAACGTCGGGTTGCTAGAGGTTCAAGCAAATCAAGGATGACCTCTCTTTCGTTTGTCATCCGGTCTAGACAGTATAGAGAAGTGACCGACACAGCAAGGCCCGGTGACGTGCCTCATTTGGCTTGTTCCTCCCGACCAATTTCATGGTAAATTACGGTATGTACCTAGACTACAAGTGGCAAGGTGGTGTCAACTGGGGTTACTGTGAAAATGGTAAGCCTTATCTTGTAGGGCACACTAGAACGGTCCCCCCTTGCGTCTTTTAAAGAGATACCAATCGACCATTTCTAAGGTTATTCACAAGCCGCACTTTAAAATCAGGGACTTGCCTAATTAGGCTGTTTTCATTTAATGCTAAGATGACAGATCGGACATTAGCAATAACCTTAACAGTAAGTCTATAAAGGCAAGGTTGCTTAGACATCTATATTAAAGATGTATCTTCTATCTGCTTTCTTGACCTCTTATTGTCAGATGGGCCACAAAGGTATCATACCTGCATAAGTCAGTTTGCGTCGTATCGCGCATGCCGTGGCTATCCATCAGATCAGGCCATTGTCAGCGTAGGATATGGCTAGAACTTGCTTTTCCCAGTATCACATGTCAGTCACCCAACATGCAGTTTTTCACTCTCAAGTCCAACAATTTCGACAGGCAATAGAATCTTCATCTTGGGAGCGGATCTCTCAGTCATGCATAAATAAAAAACGAAAGTGGAATTGAAGTAATGTTCATGGGACTGAGCTAAAGAATTGGCCATTCTTGCGGGCGCTGGAAACACGGTGTGGAGCTGAGAGCTGAGGAGACGGAAAAGAAATTGGTCACAATGCAATCAAGACGCCGTAGTTAATTTTGGTTGTCGGTTTGGCGCCAATCAGGTGAGTGTTTCGAAATGCCTCATAGAGTCCAGACTCCCAGTCTCGTCACGCTGCCCACAGCGTCAGATGCGACAATAAACCTGTTCCATTATCTGTAGTTCGGATGCAAGAAAGGGCCATACTCATTAAAGTAAACGAGACCAATTGAGCTTATTATATAAATCCACTCAGCATGGCTTCCGGACGATTTTGGATCAACTAAACACATCCCAGTAAACCCCCACCTAGCGGGTAGACTAACTAGCAGAGAAGTTGGCCGCTGAAGACTTGGGGTACAAGAATAAGGAGTCTAAGAAGTGTGATCTGAATCACATAAAGTGTTCTATCAATTTCGTCTACTTATACCCTGGACCCGCCTCGAATCGATCCCTCGCGCTAACAAAATCAAGCTTTTCCCTCATCGATCGTCATGGCTTTGCCTCGACCGCCATTGGTCCGTTCGTAACATTTGCAAAGAGGGATCAGGGGACCTGTCTCACTGTCCTTTGTCATGCTTCATACATCTTGCTGACTACTTTAGGCTCTGGACGAGTCATCAAGGCGTTGACACCTCCACAAGGGAGAGCCTCTTTGTCTCTCCATGGTCAAATACAGTTAGATAAGAAATAAGTCAGGGCTGTGTAACCCATCTTAACTTGTGACGACTAGACTGTAATGTCAGGATGTACTAATGAAGCAATCCGATGACAGCCTGAGGGTGAAATAAGTCCATCCCCGACGGAAGAAACAAAAAGCCCTCCCCCAATCTTGTTTCCTGTTTCTCTCGTGCATTCCGTGTCTGCTTCCTTTCTGTAGACTTGAGTCGCCTCGCATCTGTTCACCGCCACGATGTATCGCCCGCCTTTAAACTTTCTTACCTTACACTGTAGGGCAATCCTCGCACGGCGATGTCTAGCATATGATTGCTAATTGCTGGACCTCGCAGATGCATACATCATTTCCATGGGCTTGATGGCCCTGCCTATCTTGTATCCTTATGGGAACATGTCTGCTATTGACGCATGGTTCTTTGGAGCCAGCGCATCCACCGAGTCGGGTTTAAACACGTCCGTTTCTTCATTCAGAATCACAGTACATCTTACTAATCGTAGTCTATTTGTAGGATTGATGTGAAACTGCTGAAGACGTACCAGCAGCTTTATATCTACTTCATTCCTATACTGACCAACTTGGGATTCATCAACATCATCGTTGTCATCGTGCGACTTCACTGGTTCAAACGACATCTGAAGCGTCTCGGTAAGTTTTGTCTCTTCTCATCACTGCGTCGGGTCACGGCTAACTGTAAAATATAGCACCGCAACTTCTCAATGGCGAACAAAACAAAGATGTTGAAGATGCCCGGAACGAATCGAACATCAATACCGATACGACTAAAATGTCTACTGCCGACACATCTAGTGTGGATGCTACAACCAAAGATAAGACTGTAGACCGCCGCGACACGGAGCCACATCGGGAGAGGTTAGGTGCTCGTACCACGACAATCTCATTCGATCCACAAACAGAGGCACGCACAGGGAACACGTCGTTGTATATTCCAGGTCCTAGAGCTCGCGAGCGTGGTGAGTTTGGCATGATGACAATACGACTATTCAAACATAGCTAACGAGTAAGGACAACCTATTGGCACAAGAGTCGATGGAGATGAACGAGACGATGAGTCCGACGACGGTAAGACTCTCACCCATTCTTCGTCACGCTTTCTAATAACATACAGAAGACAGGATCAAGCCCGTTACTAGTGTAGCATCTAACAACGCGTCATCTTCAATGCGCCGCCGTCGCCTAAGCAATGAAGGCCTTCAAATGACTGCCTCTAAATCCATGGATCGCGTAGCAAATGTCGCCGCGTCCCTCCTCATCCTTGGCTCAGAAACGACACCTCGTCCTCGCTCGGTGAATTCGACTTCGATCCAACAGCCTGCACTCAACGATATCCCCCAACTGTCACGTCAGGTTACAATCGGACGCAATTCCCATTTCAAGAATTTGACCGAACACGATCGGGAAGTCCTTGGTGGTATTGAGTACAGGACTCTGAAGCTACTTCTCAAGATCGTTACTTGTCAGTCGGTCAATTCTGAATACATGGAGATGTACTAACTGGAATTGAAGGCTACTTCTTTGGTCTTCACCTTTTCGGTGCAATTTGCCTTGTTGGGTGGATTCATACCGCAGGCTCCAAGTATACCGATGTCTTGGCTGCAGCTGGACAAGACAAGACATGGTGGTAAGTGACTTTGCATTACTTTGGACTTGCAACAAACACTGATCTCTTGTACCAGGGGCTTCTACTCTGCCCAGACCATGGTGGATAACCTTGGCTTTACCCTTACTCCCGACTCAATGATCTCTTTCCGTGACGCAAAATGGCCCATGATCCTCATGAGCTTTTTGGCATTTGCTGGAAACACACTCTATCCAGTTTTTCTGCGCCTGACTATCTGGACCATGTCCAAGGTGGCACCCAAGAACTCCCCCATGCAGGAGTCTCTCGCCTTCCTCCTGAAACACCCGAGAAGATGCTACACCTTGCTCTTCCCCAGCGGCCCAACATGGATTCTCTTCGGTATCATCTTTGCCCTCAACTTTGTCGACGTCCTCCTCATCATCCTCCTTGACTTAAACAACTCCGAGGTATCGTCCCTTCCTGTGTCTGCTCGTATCCCTGCGGCCATATTCCAAGCTGCTTCAGCCCGCCACACAGGTACAGCATCATTCAACCTCGCAAACGTCAGCCCCGCTGTGCAGTTGAGTCTCCTGGTGATGATGTACATCGCCATCTTTCCCATTGCTATCAGTATCCGTGCGTCGAATGCGTATGAGGAAAAGTCGCTTGGGCTCTGGGACAAAGAAGAGTCGCTAAACGAAGAAAACCGAAAGTCGTATCTCATAACACACATGAAGAATCAGCTGGGTTTCGATCTCTGGTACATCTTTCTGGGTACATTTTGTATATGTATCTCTGAATCGAGCAGGATTGCTGATGTTAACGAGCCTGTAAGTTGAAGCTAACTAGACCACCATCTCTTTGCCTTGCAATGCTAACATGGGCGTTCCAGGCGTTTTCAGTATTCTCAGTTCTCTTTGAAGTCACTTCTGCCTAGTGAGTAAAACCTATAGCATCTCGCTCCTCCATTTCTAACATATCTTTCCAGCGGCAATGTCGGTCTGAGTCTTGGGTACCCCACCGTGAGCTTCTCACTATGCGGAATGTTCGGTATTTTTGGCAAGGTTGTCATCTGTTTCATGATGATCCGTGGCCGTCATCGCGGCCTTCCCTATGCTCTTGACCGAGCTATCATGCTCCCTTCTGCAGAGGTCTCGGAGAAAAGCGGATAAGAGTTTCGGAAGATTGGTTGTTCATAGTATCTTGCTTTCCTCTTTCAGGCAGTTGTATAGATATGCTATAGTCCCAGCCTATGGCAAACGTCTCTGTCGAGGGATTCCGAACTGGCAGCAAGTTTTGCTTTAGGATGACTTTGCGGGCGCTTAACGATAGGTTGCAGAAGGGAGGAATAGCTACTGTGCGTGTGCGTACAGCTTAGCAGGAGCCTCTTCTACTAGTTACCTTTATTATAGACATAAATCGTTTCTGTTTTATAGCGCCTTTGTCGTTGTTGGAGAAGCTCCTTGTCAAAAAGGCTTTAATTCTAAAATATTGAGCTTTCAGTCTATGTATGTCTAGTTGAGAATTCACAGTAATTTGAGAATGCGTGGACTTCGTTTTAGAGACCTAGAATGACATAAAAACAAGAATAGATGTAATTCACCTTGGATTACCAAATTGATAGGGGTATTATTGGGCCGTCTCGTCACAATTCCTTATTTGCTGACTGCTCTTTGATAGGTTCGCTCGGAAACGGAGGTCCCTGATTGGTTGTCGGTGAACGCTTCGCGGTCTGAGTCAATTGCGTATCAAGACCGCTCTATCACTTGAGGAACATCCATTAGCACCAGCTGTTATTAACGGAGTTATCAAGTCTTTTCCCGAGGACCATGGGTTGTTGCTTATGAAGAGCCAGGGTACCTTTGGACAGCTGCTATGGACATGTATAAAACCATGATACCCCCCTCTTGTCATCTATCTGTGTAAACCATCCTGTTTTTCTTTTGTTGCAAGACTATACATATCTTTGGGAACCCAATGCAAGTTAGCCATGACTTCAAACACCCTGTTCATGTCGCCTGAGGAATCAACCCGTATCCAGGCAACAGTCTGCAATAGGCTCAAGCAACGGAAAGATCAAAAGGGGCAACCAAGAGAACACAAAGACGCCAAAGCCTTGATTGAGCAAGCGGTGTCGGCATCCCTGATGCAAGACATCTCTTCTGCAGCATTTGGATTTGGTTCGCCAACGAAGACCAAGGAAACAATGCCAGCATACGGTGTTGGTGAACCGTATCTGCCTTGCATCAAGGAGCTCAATGACCTTGAACCAATGAAGGTCAAGGACCTATGCATGGAAACACACCATAGAGGCTTTTCCCTGCATTTGTTCCGTGTCTCGCCCGTCGTTATCCTTGAGGCGTCGTCTTGGGCCATTGTTGAGGACAAGTCTTCTGGTGACGTTGAGCGTATCGAGTTGTTCTTGCACAAATCTCAGCATGGGCATGATATCCTGGACACAGCCTCCAAGATTTTTATCAAAGAGCCTTATTACACCCTCAACAATCACGGAGAGTCTACTTTACAAGTTAACCATCTATCAGACCTGATTGTAACGCACATGAGCGATAACCCTGAGTCATGGCGACAAGAACCAAACGGTTTGTCTTTACATGAACCTCTATCACCCGAGGCAAATAAGCAGAAAGGCAATCATGCCCTCCTGAAGAAGAGGAGTCCCCTATTGGCCCATTTCTACTATAGCCAAGGGTTGAAGCTATTCCCCGATAGCAAGCTGGATCAAACCTTGAGGAACGATCTATACCGAAACAGATCCTATGTCAACCTGCAACTCAAGAGGTTTGATGAAGCGAAGTGCGATGCCCTGTCTTCCGTCACAAACCAACAGACAGGCGAAACCAAGAGTCTCAATGCCAAAGCCTATAATCGGGCAGGTCTAGCCTCTTACGGTCAGTGCGATTTTGTACAAGCCAAATCGTACTTTAAACAACAACAGAAACTCCAGCCTGAAGACGAACACGTGGCACTACATCTGAAAAGGGTTGATGCTAGACTTCGAGAAGCTACAGAGGGTGTCTACAATATGAGCAGAATCGTCAGCTCACTCACAAAAGCTGGAGGCAGACCTGATGCTTCTTCATTCGATGGACCTACCGAGATTAAGCCTAGTCCTGTTGGTGGCCGTGGCCTCTTCGCAACAAGAGACATAAATCCGAATGAAATCATTATGTGTGAAAAGGCTTTTTGTGTAGCGTGGAGCCACGAGCCTGAAACCTTCAGCGCGTTAGTATGCGATACTCGAGAAGGCGCTGCCATCAAAGTCTTTCCGTCCGGTTTACACAAAGCCGTTGTTCAAAAGCTACTAAACAACCCATCCCAAGTTGAAAAGATCCTGAGTTTACATGGAGACTACAAGGGCACTGGGAAGGAACTAATCGAAGCCGATGATGTTCCCATTATTGATACATTTCAAATACACGATATTGTCCAGCGCAACGCATTTGGACTGGGTCAGCAGACAGAAAACGAAGACATCAGTAATGCAAGCACGGGTCTATGGGTTCGAGCATCGTATATCAACCACTCATGCATACCCAACTCGAAGAAAGATCTCATCGGTGACCTTATCCTTTTCCGTGCTACAAGAAGGATAGCTGCTGGTGAGGAGATCACACATACCTATAACGAGTCGACCAGCTATGAAGTGAGGCAGGCTGCTTTCCTCAAGACATGGAATTTTGAGTGTCGTTGTCCGCTTTGTCTTGTACAGAAGGAAGAAAGCGACTCTTTGCGGAAGATGAGAGAACAGGCTGAAGAGAGAGCAAGTAGATTTGTGGAGAGCAATGATCCAGCTTGTGCAGATAAGGTATTGGTGAGGAAAGGAAAGATGTTGCGGAAGGCATTGGATGCGACGTATGATGAAGAAAGATATAGAGGCTTGCCACGTCCATCACTTGCAGCGATAGATGAGTGGCTCCGTATGTCTAGTTGTACATAGTTCTTAATAGTTGATTTGATCGCAACAAGTTCCTACTCGTATTCTTATTCCCATGGCTAAAAAGAACATGAAATTGCCCATTGTGTTGCAGCTGCGCCGCCGTCAGTCCCGTCTAGGCCTGTACATGAACGGACCAAAGAATCACCGAGAGCTTGATTCACATGCACCGTCATGTCGGAGTTGTCAGTGGTCTTACATGGTCGTCTTACTGCACCGTTAAGCCAATGGAACAACAGATTCCGCTTTGGAAGAGTGACAACTCATTCGGTCGTTACTTTTTTGGGACCCTTACGCAGGCCCTACGAACCCCGATACGTTAATTTTGACGTTATTCGAAAGGGTTACTGAATTGGGCTAGATATCATGCAGTCGAAAAAGGCAGCTCGAAAGGACTGCCATAAACGTAGTGATCGAAGGATCCATGCAGCCATTGCGATTCCAGAAAGGTTAGCGTTTATCAGTCATCTGCTGAAAACTTGGCAGTGCATCTCGAGAACAGCCAGTCGTACGAATATAAACCTAGTCGTCTATAAGAGTGGTTAATTGGCAAGCATCCTATCCCGTCTCAGGACTGGATGTGGTCTACAGCCTTTGTCTCGCCTGGTGTCCCTAGATGCATCGACATTACATGTTCGTCTAAGCGCTGGGTTGATCGACAGGGCTGTTAGCACTAATCAAGCCACTAGGAATGAGTCCCTGGCTATTTTACGTCACCATCTATACCCAATGGTGTAGCAGAATCATCGCTCAATCGTTTCTTGAGCTTTATATCATAACGGTCAAGTTCCCTCCTAAACAAGAGGCCGCGTTTTCCCTGCTCTCTCATCAACAGTTCCCCGTCGCCCTAACTTCCATACTGTTATCTCATACTCCTGGTCACAATCGGTGAAAAGAAAACATGGGAAATCTACAGCAAGATGCCAGTGTAGGGGACCACGCCATAGCCAGCTCCGACGTACCTCCACCATACACATCCCCGACCAGCCCTACGAAAGCTAACCGATCCTCTTTCTTCAAAGCTCTGAAATCCGGTTTCCGATCCAAACCAGATCCTCTCGTGTCAGCGCTATGTCATGCGGCTATGCGTGGTGACGAACAACAGGTCTCAGGTCTCATCTCACAAGGCGTCAACGTCCACGGCCGCAACGAGGACGGCAACACACCTCTCAAGTGCGCCATTCTACAAGACCAAGCGGGAACTAGTCGCCTGCTTCTCTCCATGGGAGCAACTACAAATAAGCTGCCCCCACTCTTCAAGGCCGCCTCTGTGGAAAGTTTGAATGTTGGCAAAATGCTGATTGACTCCGGTGCAGACGTCAATGAACTGTCTAAATCCGGTGAACCGTGTTTCATCGAGGTTGTGAACAGAGGAAATGTTGCGGGTGTGAGGTTCCTTTTGGAGAACGGTGCCAGAGCAGATGCATCTGCGCTGGCCGGTGGAAGCGTTCTCGCACAGGCTGTCAAGAAAGACCAAGTCGACATTGTCCATGCATTGCTTGAATATGGTGCAGACGTCAACAGTCAAGATGTGCACGGAAATTCGGTTCTCAACATAGCTATCCAGACTGGGAATGCCAAACTGGTGAAGCTACTTCTGGAAAAGGGCGCCCAAACCGAACCGGCCACCATTTTGTGCTCGACAATTCTCGAGTACACCATCAACAAAAAGCGGCTAGACATTCTTAGACAGCTTGTAGCTGCCGGAGTTGATCTCGGACTCACAGATGCCCAGAACCAGCCCATCCTCATAAAAGTCATCAGGAATCCTCTGCTAAAGAAGGATGATAAGCTGGAAGTTATACGAATGCTTATGGATAACGGTGCCGACCGTGATGCCACCGACATAACTTTTGGTCTTCCTGCCATCTGTCATGCTGTGGAAACAGCTAGCCCTGAAATCGTCGAAGAGCTGCTCATCCGCGGTGCTGAGACCAAAGTGCGCATGCTGGGGGGTCAAACCATGATAACATACTCCATCGACGTCAATCACCGCAATCACGTCAAAAGTCTACTGTCTTACGGTGTTGATGTCAACGAAGTGGACGGCTTGAACAGAACGCCGTTGATGCTGGCGATTTTGAGGCTTGATTTCAACATGGCCAAGCTTTTCATGGATCATGGAGCTGATCCGATGGCTGATGTGAACGAGAGTGCAGTCAAGTTTATCAAGACTTTGAAGAGAAGGGATTTCCTCGAGATACTTGGTCTCACGGGAGAGCCGCGAATACCACGTGTAATGGGGGGTTCGCCGGCAGGTCCTTCTACAACTGCAGGTCATGCGCCTGACGTTCCACCGCCATCGTACGAGGTCGCTGCTGGAAAGGCTTGAAAGTCTACTAAGACAGTTACTACTGGTACTGCTTCGGGAGCCAGTGATGAGAACGGTGGTCGAATAAATCGTCTTGTCTTGTATCTAGGTCGCTATGTTCTAATCTCATTAGATAACAACTCTGACATATCTCAGTATCCAGAGACGTCCGGCCACTCCGTCTCGATTCCCTCCTTGATGATCATATCCTGGAAGTCCTTGAATAGTTCCTTCTTTCCCTGCACGTCATGCGGTGACAAATCGTGATCCAGACAATGCGCCGCCAACAGACCAGCGGCCTCACCAATATTCCACTCCACAGGATGTAGTCTATAACATCCATTCGTGATATGTGTGGTGCCTATGTTCTTGGAGGCAGCCAACAGATTTGGCCTTTCCAGGGGGATCAATGCTCCAAGGGGAATCTCGAAAGGACAACATGCCACGTCGATATAGTTGTCTCCACCAGTAGACGGGTGAAGGTCGATACGATACATACCTACTCCTACACTGTCGGGATAGTGAACTGCACCTTTGGAACCGCGGACTTCGAGGGACAGGTCTTGCTCGACGATTGTTGTGACGGCTTTGATGCGGCGCGATTCTCGGACGTAGGGTGCCATTGCCAGACCATGTTCTGTACCAGTGATGTCGCCTCTTAATCGAAGACCAGGATAGCCTGTCCCTTTGCCGTCTGCACGGGGACAGTCTGTTTGTAGATAATACAGCATGCTGTAAGACAAAGACGCCGCTTCAGCAAGACGCTCTTGCAGTTCGTCTTCAGAGACATCGATGATGGGTTTCTCGAAGTAGTCAATCATCGGCCAGTTCACAAGGCAAATATCTGACTGATAAGCCCCCGGCGTGAAGTTGTCCTTGGCCGCAATACGTCGGAACGTCCAGAGATTCATGTCTCCGCCAGACTTGCGCTGATCAGAGATGACCGACGCTGGATCATCGTTAGGATTAGGCGTAAACTCTCGCTCCACGATCTCAAGGGTGCGAGGGTGAGGCGCTTTCAGACCGAGCAGGGGCGCACCCCAGAAGTCAGGGTGGCATTTTCGCCAGTGGTCGTATTTCTCAGGCTTGGAAATTGTATTGTCTTCTCCTTCGATGTGGTCCACAGCGAAACAGATAGACACGGCTTGCGAGTTATGAGGCTGTGCTTCTTCAGGCGCACTTGGCTCTCCCGTGTCTTTTCGTGACTCGAAGCCGGTAACATAGGGAGTTTTCGTTATTGGCAGTAGATCACCAAATTCTGTCGCATCAATAACATATTTCGCGTCAACAGTGAAAGTATCCTGCATGTCCAGCTTTCGGAACGTTACGGACCGAACGACCTGTCCTAGCATATCACAAGAAATAGCCTTGACTCTCTTCTTAACGACCAGTAAGCCACTGCCAATGAATGGCATCAGCATAGTCTCAATGACGGCTACCGCAACTCTCGGTTCATGGCAAAGCTTGCTGACATGCCCAGCACCCGGGTTCAACTGGGGTCTTCTCCTTGCATCTTCCGTCAGGGGATAATTGTCGCGATAATACTGTCTGACGCCATCTCTCAGAGCACGGTATGAGCGCGTAACACCGAATTGCTCGACCCAGGTATGTTCATCTGGCGGAACCGCCTGGCTCGTCAATTGCCCGCCTAGCCATTCGTATTCTTCGGTCAATAAAACGCGACGGCCTCTTCGAAGGGCGCCGAGGGCTGCTGCAACGCCTCCAAGACCACCGCCGACAATGAGGATGTCTGTTGAGAAGGATTTGGGGCGCGTGTGAATATGCGCTGTCTGCCAGGGTGAGACAGGATTTGAGGCCTGTGGCTGATTGAGGTCAAGGTCACCCATGATGAGTTGAACGTGAGTGGGAAGACGAAGCAGTAAAGATCAATCTGTAAACTGGAAATCTCTCTTTTCTGGGAAAATGTCTCTTTTGTAACATCTCTCAAGTCCTGTGCTTACGATCAACTTCGTATTCCGTCGTAAGTATCTCTTCCAACTGTGATCTGCATTCCATTCCCAAGCCCGACAATCCCCGTGAGGGGTTACACACCAATATCGCAGCACTTAATATGCACGAGGCCCAATTGCTATCACAAGACGCCCTGGAACCAACAATTGCCAAGACAAATTGTCTGACACGAAATGCAGTCATTGCAAATCCCCCCGCCACTTTTCTATTTCCTCACTTTCGGGTACTTTCATCAAATCTCCCCGATCCTTGATCTCTTTGTCGCTTTTCATACCCGCAAAAAAATAGAGACAATGCCAGACACGAAAGAGACAAAGGATGGCCCAAAAAGGGCCCGCCAACCGACGTCAGACCCGAAGTATCCTCGTAAGAGAAGTTTGAAGGCGTGTCATGTATGTCGCGCGAGAAAGACAAAGTGCGACAATGTGCAGCCTACGTGTGGGTTTTGCGCCTCTTTGAGTATTCCTTGTTCCTACGACAATGCTGAAAAGGACCATTCGCAGTGCGTCGTCCCATGCCCGATTTGTTTCAATGAATCCATTAACGCGAGCTACACAGATTTGATCCAGCTAGTTTGGAAATCCTTCGGCACTTGGGGCAGATCATCAGCACTCAAAATGAACTTACACACACAGTTCGGTCAATCGCTGCATCCCAATCACATGTAACCTTGGGGCCAGGTGCATCTCAAGATCAACTACACTTCAATGGCAGTCTAAACTCAGATACAACAGTACAATCGAAGCACCAGATCCACACGCCAGACTGGTTCGCAGGACAGCCAAGTTCGACTTCAACAACACCAGCCTCGTCCGCAAGTGCGGCTGCAGTTCGATGGTTCGGGATTCTAGCTAATGACGCCCCAAATGAAGAAAACCTAGAAGCAGATGCGCTTCAGAACGATCTTCTTGACACATCTCCAGATGGTCAAGCCGAAAGCGACATCACTCCGTTACAGAGAGCGACAAGGGCCATTGATACAAAGCCTGAGGTATCTGATAGACAAAACAGTTGCGCTTCCGAGGAGAGCCTATGGCAGGTTTCCGAGAGTATATCACTACTCGATCAAGAACAGGACCTGTTTCAGAATTTTCTGCATAGGATATGCTTATGGGTAGGTCGATCGACCCTCTACTCCAGACATGATATTAACGATTACAGATTGACTTGTTCGATCCGGCGAGGACTTTCTCCACGAGAGTGCCACATCTCGCTGTGCGAAATGCCGGTCTTCTCAACGCCATCCTTGCATTATCAAGCTACCACCGATCCCTTGACGAAAGCATTCCACCCAATCAGCGCCCTGATCAGAATATTGCCTTGCAGTACTACTACCAAACGTTGCACTATGTTCAAAAGGCTATGCGGTACTCGACGTATCAGAACAGCCAGGAGCTGATGGCCACGACACTCATGGTGTCAACGTATGAAATGCTGCGCGGATCACGACAGGACTGGCAGCAGCATCTCCAGGGCGTGTTTCGGATTTTACGATCGAGGCAGATTGAAGTAGAAACATCGAGTCTTGAAAGTACAACGTGGTGGGCTTGGTTACGACAAGACATATGGGTTGCTTTTCGCGAAAAGAGAAGAACGTACAGCACGTGGATGCCAAAGAAAGGGTATACGGAGCTGGATAATCACGAACTCGCTTCAAGAGCTGTGTGGATCATGGCACAGGTAATTAATTTCTGTGCTGTGGACTCATCCATTGAGATGGAAGGTGGTCTGGCAAGGAGGATAGGGTGGGCAAAGGCGTTGAAGAACATGTTGAGTGAATGGCAGTCTCATTTAACGGTTGAGTTTTCAGCGTTGCCTACCAGGGGCCAGTATGCAAGCGAAGTCTTTAAACCTCATCTCATACATCCCCAATGCTTTGGTATATAATCCCAACTCGATTTGACATGTATACGGCTAACTCAAGATAGGGCTTGCCGTGCAGCTTCATCATTGTTCTCGGATCCTTGTCGCAGCTCACGAGCCACATCTCGATGGTATACAAGGTTTGCTAAAGCGTCAAAAGGATATACAGCAAAGTATAGACATGGTTTGTGGAATTGGCATGACTCTTACCGAAGATGCGTCAAGCATGCTATCCTCACAGTGTCTTTTTATCGGTTCGTGGTCCGCATTGCACGCATCTGAAGTCATACTAATTCAGGGTATAGCTGGTATGTTTATGCAAAATCCTCGTCAGAAGGAAGCTGTGTTGGAAATGCTGGATTCTTGTCAAAAGAGATGTGGATGGCCTACGCCATCACTCGGGTCAGAGTTGGAACAGATTTGGAAGAGTCCTGATGCCCTTTGGGGTAGTCAGAGTTGATAATACAACACGAAATACGTGAGCACCAAAAGAACAATAACAGATAAGACCATACTGTTCATAGTCTGTTAAGTCTGTCGTGAGAGTCTCCGATCGTCATCGGACACAGCTATGTCTACATCTAACGTACTCCCCACTCATTAATCTTCCTCGTGAACAAAAGTTTCATCTGAGTCCTTGGCGTCAGATAACCTGCATATGTTGGTTGCAGCCCACACTGCTAAGTCCGAAAGGTTGCAGGAATACGATGGAGCCCTAAAGTCATTGATCCGCAACAATATAGGCTTTCAGGAACCCACCGAACTCCAAAAATCGCCTCAGCGGTCGGAATTTCCCCTTCTCCCATCCAACCAACACTTGTCAATCCCTAACCGACACTCCCCGAAGCAAATCACCACCTGATCATCAAGCGACAGTCCCCGATCTGCAACTACCCCAGAATGATCTACAGAGACAAACAATCATGCCTCCATCCCGACCCCGCATCAATATCACATCTCATCCCTGGGATTAAGACAAATAAGGGTCGCACTTATGCAATCGAGCCGTGACTCCACTACTTAAATCAGGATAATCTCGTAAGCTTTTATTCCCGTTTCTTGAAGGTTCTCTTCAATTGTGACTCTTTTTCTCTTTACTGCCGAGAAGAGTGTGTCGAGAGTAAAGATGACGATACACGGCATGTTCAAGCGCATCGTGCGTAACGATGCCATTCGCGTTGATCCTCCAGAGATTTACAACTGGCGAGTAATCGCTTTGACTGCTTCGGTAAACTCATACTATGTAAAACCTCGGCATGCACATTTGCTGACAATACAAGGCGTGTTTCGCTGGAGCCCTGTTCGGTGTTGATGCTGGAATTATCGGTGGCGTTCTCGCCATGCCAGACTTCCAACGGTTCGTCGCACAAATATTTCGAGAGGCAAACGTGTATACTGATACTTTCTCAGGGAGTTTGGCCTCAACAATCGCTCTGATCAAGCACGCGCTGATCTTGCCGGTAATCTTGTCACTACCATGCAAGCCGGTGCCATTGGCGGAGCGCTCCTCTCGAGTCCCTTTGCCGATCGCAAGGGCCGTAAGCCAGCACTTCTCCTTGTCGCCATTACTGGTTTCATCGGTGGTATAATGCAAGCGTTTTCCTACGGCCACTTGTCTGCATTCTATATTGGACGGTATGTGTTCTCAGTATGTCTTCTTAGCAAGCGTGGATCTGACAAAGTACAGTTTCATTGAAGGCCTTGGCCTTGGCGCAGGAACAATGCTCGCACCAACTTATGTCTCTGAAAACTCTCCTCGTGCCATTCGTGGTTTTCTTGTCGGCTTCTTTCAGCTGCTTCTGGTTCTTGGAGGCATGACTGCCTACTTTATCAACTATGGCTCCCTGCTACACCTCCCTGGTAGAGCAACTTGGATGGTTCCCCTAGGATGCCAATCCATCTGTCCGGCGCTTCTCTTCATCAGCATGATATTTTGTCCGGAATCGCCACGATGGCTTGCTTCTAGAGATCAGTGGGAAAAGGCTGGAGCTGTGCTGTCCGACGTGAGGAAGTTGCCAGTTGATCATGCGTATATTCAGCAGGAGTTATTGGAGCTCAAGACGCAAATTGACCAAGAGAAGGCGATCATGCAGGACACAGGGTTTTGGGCACTTCAGAAAGAGTGTTGGACAGTACCTTGGAACAGGAGGAGGGCCCTTTTGACGGTGGGCATAGTCACGTTTGGACAGTGGACAGGTGTAAGTGTTGACCAATGCGTTTGTGGATGAGTTGTTGCTGACGACTTTTAGACCGGTGCTATTAACTACTACGCCCCAACTGTAAGTCCTATATGAATGGCCTTTCCCACCTCATACCATACTGACTGTTCAGATCTTCAAAGGTCTAGGACTCTCAAGCACCACTACAGCGTTATTCGCACAAGGTGTAAGTGCACTCATACTCAGCTTCCAGTATGCATCCATTGACACTACCAGATCTATGGCGTGGTCAAGGTCGTGACATGCTTGATCTTCATCTTCTTCGTGGCTGACTCCCTCGGTCGTCGTAAATCCTTCATGGCTGGTGGCGCCATCCAAGCATTTTGCATGTTCTTCATCGGCTTTGTGAGTACCCCTGACGTCCATCCCGACTCAAGCTGACATTTTCAGTACCTTCGCTTCGGTCCTGAGCCTGGAGAAAACGATCATCCTCCTCCAGCGGGTATTGCCGCGCTGGCGATGATATACATCTTCGCTGCGGCTTTCAACATGAGCTGGGGGCCTGTTTGTGAGTACTGAACGTCAAGACAGCGGATTTTACTAAGTGTGTAGCCTGGATTTACGTGTCCGAGATACCTACGAACCGCCTACGTGCATACAACGTCGCACTGGCATCGTTTACCCACTGGGTACACAATCTCGCCGTGTCAAAGTCAACCCCTGTAATGCTTCTACATGATCCGTACCGAGCATACTTTATTTTTGGATCTTTTAACTTATGTATGGCTATTGCTGCGTATTGGATCCCTGAGACCAAGGGCGTAAGTAATCCCTGTCCAACGACCTATATGCAGAGGCTGACAGATATTATCCACAGATCTCGCTTGAGCGTATGGACGAGGTGTTTGGTATTGCAGATTTCTCCAAGGTCGAGGATGTGGGTATCGCTGCGAGCCGTGCGAAGAGAATCGACGATGAGAATGTAGAGGATATCCAGGCTGATAGGGTGGAGAAGTCATGATCCATGTTACTGAGCGCAATTGGATGTATAAGCTCCAGACTAGGGAGGATAGTAATCCATGAGGTCCATATGTGTGTATGCTGTAGCCGGGCTGTCAGTATATGTGAACATTCTTTGTATCCATCGCCTTGCAAATTTAAAGTGTCTTCCTCCCATTCTCGTATCAATCATCAACTAATCTCCCGATAATGAATAGACCCTTTTTAGGTGGACCTGAAACCCCAATAAAAGACCCCATTCGCAATGGTGCCCTCGCGTGGACGTGGAGTCGTACAACCGAGTTTGCTTGGTTAGGCCGTACAAATGTGACGACACTGTTTGCCGTGCGATCCGTGTGTCGATCATATTTCTCCAATATTCGGGATTAATGCAAGGACTTGCCGGAAGTTCCACCTGGAGAAATGAATGTTGGAATTGTCTGTTTTTCGTTGTGTCTTGAGTACTGGCTCCAAGACTCGGACATCATCTTCAGAAGGGTCAATATGTGCAGTCCATCTAACGGCGGTAGTGATCTACCTAGAATATTGCACTTCCGCTGTAAGCATAAACCCAGCCACTGGAAAGCATGTCTTGTCATATCATCGCAGTCAATGTACCTACGAATATGGAACCGACTGCCGCTCGTATCGATCGGCTCATACTTAACCTAACCCTTTCCGGTAGAAACCTGGCATGGAATCAAGGTAAACCGGCAACATCACTCAATTGTACCGTCAAAGTGACGTGACAATTGCAACTGAATTTGTTTAATTGTCTCATGTTCAAAATATGTATCGTGAAGAATCCAAGAAAAATATGCAGATGCTAATGCTATTCTAATATCCCAACCCTCAACGCCGTCGAAATGTAAATGCTTTACCCATGAAGACCGTCATTGTAGATCGCTTATGCCGAAATGCCCTGTCTAGAACGCCTGTAACCCTCTGAAGCACCCTGACACAGGTAATGATCAGCCACCAAGTCCCTGGCCCGCACATCCAACCACCCAGCAGCTGCATCCTTGATGCCAAAGCTCAACCACACCTCATCATCCAAAAATCCATGGTTTGACGGTGGGAATCGTGTTTGGTTCGTATAGTAGACCATGGACCCTGTCCACACGTAGCGTCCGTCTGACTCCCCGTGGTATGTCAGCTTCTTGCTCACACTGATCATGCGATACGGAGGTGCGGACTCGTATACCGCTATCCGTCGGTCGTACCACGTAAACGGCGACAGAGGCGGGTCCCGGCGTCGCTGCACAATGCCCACCATGACAGTGTTCTGCTCACTGGGCTTGCATGTTCCTCGATTGCAGAGAGTGACGCTCAGCATCGGCGAGCTCTGATGGACATGTCTATCGTCAAGCATCACATCATGCATACACGTCTTTCTGAGCCGAGCGTGCCATGTAGCTCCAGGCGCGGCATGCGGTGGGTAAGGCTCTTGGACGACTGAGATCTGGTCTTTGTCACTGACGACGGGCTCGACGGGGTCTTCGTATGATGTCCAGCGATAGAGCTGGCCTGGCTCGACCATGAGAAGAAGCTCATCGTCGCTGCTGAAGGGAGATTGAGCGGGCGCCCAATTCTTTTCGCGCTGATATCTAGGGTGTGATTCTTGGCCTTCTGGAGCTTCGCGACGAAGACCAGTTGGTTCGCCGAAGCGAATTGGCGGGAGGAGGGCCGTCATCTCAGGTCCAAGAGCTTGTTTGAGCTCAGGCATGGCAGCGCGAACGTCGATGATGAACTGACCCTGGCACAGAACTTCATCATCAACCTGGTGTGTGAAGATTAAAAGCGGTTCGCCGGTGCGAGTCCAGAAGAGCTTCATATCTTCGGGGCCAATATAACGATCCATGTCGGGCTGTTTTTGACAATGATGTTCCGGGCCACCAAAGTCGTTGACCAAAAGTCTCGACCACTTGCCTGTCTTTAGCACTGGACGGCCCAAGTTGTTGTATGTAATGTTTGCAAATGTCGCAACCTGTCGAGCGAGTTTGTATCGCTTATTGTTGATCTTTTTGTATACGTGTGGTGCGCGCGCAATGACAAGAAAGTCGTGTGTGCTGTTTGCATTGCGAGGTAGTTCAAGAAGCGTCGGGTTCATAAGCTGGTGCCCTGTCAATTTCCCATCGATCTTGTTATAAAAGCCCATGTTATTCCTCAAGCTTGTGAGAAGGCGATAGTCGTAATCTTGGTGCTTTTCGCCCTGTTCGAGATATGCTTCGGCATCGTCTTGTCCTGAGGAGGGTTCTTTGGTGTCGTGTGTTGGCGATTGGTGGTGTGGTTGCTGTTCGTAGAAGAAGGGTCGTTCTTGGACTGGTGTGATTGATAGACCGTCTGCCAATTTGATGTGAAATACTGTTAGGAGGATAACGAGACAGGATGCGATGGCTACAAGCGTGAGTACGCCACGCAACAAGGTACTGTGAGAACGCATGGTGTCATGAGTCTCTGAGGAAGAAAAGCGAGTGTAGGAGGTTCAAAAAGTCGACATGCCAAGATGTGTCAGAAAAGAGCGGCTCCAAGTCGACTTATACGAGACTGGCGGGACCCAAATAGTGACCTGGCACTAATTAACACTGACAGCAAGCAGGCAGGGCAGCGCAAATCTAGATACGAATCCACAATGGTATGGCTCTCAACTGATTCGTTTCGTCATAGGCGCCGCCGCGTAGTCAAGCTTTCGCCAAGTGTGCAGGTCCTTGCCTCTTAGATGTGCCATCCGATCTAGCCGTAGGTACATGCTCTATACTGTACGCTGTGGAGCAAGCGTTAAGTGGTTTTTCTTGACGTTTGACTGGATATACCGGAAACCTGAAACCGTATATCTGGGACAATCACCATGTAAACAGGTCCATGATTACTAAATTTGCTCTGAAACATGTTTATACCAAATTACTGCTACCTTTTCACGGCTGTACGGCATCCTTGCGCTGATCAACATTATTGAGGGAGACTGCCCGACACTTGTTGACTGACTCAAAGATGTGTACAGTGTACCTAGGCGCTGAGGCTTGTCGACCTACTCCGGTACTGACACCTCTGGAATTAGCGCGGGGATTATGCCGGGTTAGGGGACGCCGAGCCCTGAAATAGAAAACACCCGTCAAAGACAGAGCCTCTAGTGTGTGTGTTCGTACCCGACTGCTTTGCTCCCATTTATCCATGTAACGTGGCTGCTGTCCTGTCATGTTCTGTCCATTCTTCCAGGCCATCGGAGTTTTCCACAAACAGTGGAGGTGACATTTAACTAAAGCACGCCACAGATCTTAAAACAGAGACAAGCCTCGTCAAAAGGCAGCTGAAAAGTCTGAAAGCAATCCATGGTTACCAGCCATCTTTTCTTGGCCAGCCATGCATGCTCTCTGCTCATACCTACGTAGGTAGTCTTTTCGTTTATTGCCAAAAACCTTGAATCTGCCAGTGTCATCCATTCAAGAAGCCGCGCAAGCAACATGACTGAAACAAGCCAATCGGCACGTAGATCCGATTGCGCATGTCACTCCAGTCACTTTTTGTAGAGGAGAGGATATTCCCCTCGTTGATCCTTGATGGCACGGTACTTCATTTAGTAGCATAGCATCCCTTTCCATCTTCTCAACTGCCGGTTTGCCGTGGTGATCATGATCTTGTTTGTCGTGTCGGATATGGCACGGGCCCTTGTTCTTCCTCCCCTCCCCTTTTTCCAACGGCGGGCTTGGATGAAGAACGTTGTCGCACAACATGCGCTGGTGCGACAATCTCGACTTGATTCTTGAAACCCGTCAGTGACTCCTCGTGGAAATTGACGGCACTTGATTGGCTCGTTGGTTGATGCATGCAATGCGCCTAATCTTCTGGCGTACACGATAGGGTCTGACACGGTGGACGAGATTTGCTGTTGCTCCATTACTATCAAGTTTGTGAAAACCAGCCGACACACAAACGAGAGTCATTTAACTGGAACACTTGTCGCTTCAATAGTTTTTGTTTTGCTGTTGATGCGAGACAGCCACGTTTGTCTAGCAACGAGGTCCAGATTGACACTATTGACGATAGCTTCACTTTTCAGCTCACGGACCAAAATCGGCTCGCCTGTCTACGGGTCAATTCATGGTCCATCTCGCCGCTAGTCTCAGTCAAGTAATAGTTCGCGTGACACACTTCCTCTACTCTTATGTCCTCCGCAGACTATTGAGAAAATATGGAAAATTTGACCACCATGAACCCCATTTTGGACGTCTGGGCTGTTCTGTTTTGGTGGGGGGATCAGAATCTTAGGGGAACTACAGCTCGGTTAAGTAAGTTGAAGATTACATTTAGAAGGACTAATCATTAGCAAACGCGAAATACGAGAACCGTGATGCAGGGACCCTTCACAAACGGGGCATTCATTGTTTTCGTTGGTCATGGAACGTGGAATATCCATTCAACGCTTGGACTTGGTGATAGCAAAAATGGAGAGTGCCAAGAAAGGGTCCCGATGCCCACGGCAAAACGTAAAATGAAGCGACGAAAAGAGGAATACGACGAGATGCGATGGGCAAAAAAGTGTAGAGACACCAAGAACAAAAAGATGCGTATAACAGTGGAATTAAACCACCTATTTTGGACGAACAGGGAATCGAACCCTGGACCACTCCCAATGACGATTCCAGAGGAGGAAACATGCTAAGGGAGTATTATACCACTAAACCATTCGCCCGCAACGACTTATGATTGGTTGAAAGAGCTGGTGCAATTGAGAACCATCAATGTGCAGAGCTGGAACCAAGACACGACAGTTTGTACAATCATCCACGACTCTGCTACCACATGTAACTGAGATAGCAACGATTCATCTGATACAGTTACTGCTTGTTCCCATTACTACTGCTAGCCATCTCAGTGTCCAGACTAATTGTCCATTTGTAGATAAGTCGAGCTTGAATGTACGTCCCAGTCTAGGGTAGCGCCCTGAGAATTAGGATTCTGTATCTTCTTGACATTTCTTAAGACACATATTGGGTACTAGCCTACACATCCTCATTCATATCATTCCTATATATAGATAGTTAGAGTAGCTCAACACTCTTTCTGATATAAAGTGAAGTGCATCAGCTGGACAATTGCACCGAAAAAGCAGCAGGCAGGGAACAACCACACTCGCACCACAAATTACTCAACATACAAAATAGATCTGGGATAAAAGTTGACAGTTGTTCGAAGTTCTGAACAGATCCCCATATTAAAGCTCCTGTGGCTATATTTGAGATTGTCCAATGCGCACGAAGCCTCGATGCATCCCAAGGACAACCTCATCTCCTTCATACTGGCACCGACACAGACAGCACAGAGAGCACTGACCCAACAGAACTCTAAAATGTAAGGCCTCACAGCAAGAGACAAAACGAAAGACCATGACGCGTGCCTAATAGCTCTTATGTTCAAGCGATTGCTTCAGTGGAAGGTCGGTATCTCTTGACGACGTGAAGCAACGGAGCTGAGAAATGCAAAAAAGAAATGCCATCGCTTGTTTGCAATCGTTTTAATAGGAACAGCCCGATGCGGGGGTCGAACCCGCAACCTTGAGATCGCGTACTCGTAAGAGTCTCACGCTCTACCGATTGAGCTAACCGGGCGTGGCTCTTGATTGATTGGTATGGTTTCAGCAGAATCGTGTTTTGGCCCTGCCAACCTTACTTTCCAATGGCCTCGGAGATCGAGAATACACCGTCTAACCCCCATTCTACACCTGCTGTGAACATGAACAGTGGCGTGCAGAAGCATGGCCTTCATCCGATTGTCCAGCTCGTATTGTACAACATAGTCGACTCGACATATTCGTCCCACATAAACGCCCCCAATATAAATTCCTGGTCCGTTGCAGCTGTTCGCATCCCCCTCTTTCATTCTTGACACCCATTATTGGTTCTTTCGAGCCTCCTTTTCATCACTTGATTCCGAAAGATTCGTTTCCCATATGAACTCCGCATTACTACACTTCAACTGTCCCTCGATTCCCAAGTTCCCAGATCCATCGCATCCATGGATCCCATATTCATCAATGCTCTTAAAACACCTTCGCCCACTTGGGGAACGCCTGTCTGTCCGTGCATATCTGTCCACCCATCTGGCATGCTGAACCCTCCGCTCTGATCTAGGCCTGGCGGGATAACGAAACCAGATGTGTCAGCAAAGAAGCCTTGTGTGCTTCCATCAAGTACACTTGTGTTCAACAAGGTCTGATTCGGCGACATGGGACTTGCGTTAAATGAGTTGGCTCCTGATCTATTCATCTGTCCAGGGGCTAGATGATTCCGCTGATCGGATCCCGTGCTTGAGTTCGGTGTCGGTCGGTTCGATTGCATCGCGTCTGGGGACCCTGAAGTGTCCTGGCTATCGCCTGTCATGTCCCCAAAGCCCGAAACAGCCCGGCTCCCAGACCCGGTCTTCTCGAAAGTGGCTGCCGAACTAGGTGTAAGGATTGCTGGTATTTGTTGCTCCGTCGACATCCACGCCTGCGATCCAAAGTTCCCATCGCCTGCAGCAGGCATACCTGGCATATCATTGTTGGGTTCGACTATATCGGGTGGTCCTGGCTGATTCATATCGTTCTCGGAGGGGTTCATGTAGTTGCATTCGTTGCGATACGCTGTTATGCCCTGGAACCCTTCAGGGTTGTCGCATTTAGCACCTCTGGGCGCTCCTGTTGTGCCAGGCTGTGTCACGTTAGCATCAAAGCAAGGGAAATTCATTTCGTGTCCACATACGCTGTCGTGGTTGCGTGGGAAAGCAGTCTTGAGCTTGGGAATTCTTAGTGCAAGGGCTTCCAGGTCAACATCTAGCTGGACAAGGAACGACTCCGTCAGCGGATTTCGTCGCTTCAATGCATTCATCGCTGAGAGCAGGAATCGCAGTGAGTCAGCTGTTTGGCTATCGTCTGGCCGGCTCTTTAGGTATTGCACAAATACTCGCGCAGACACATATAGACAGAATGATATAAACGGGTTAACCTTGCAGCGTGTTAGCCTCCGTATCGACAGAGAAGTAGATCCTGCTTTGCCCTTACTGTGGAGAGATCCATGTGAGAAATCATGCGCATAATGCTGGCGATCTCATTGGCTGCTGTAATGCATCGTACTTTGCTTTCAGCGCTGACCGAAGCTGGCAGTTTGTTTTTCTCGGCCTTGAAGATGGCTGCTTGATGTAAGCAGATGGTTGACGTGTGTATGCTCATATTTGTAAAAACAATGTTAGGATTTGATAGACCAGTAGGAAGCTTGAGCTGTGGTGGGAGGCAAAGGGAGGTGTTGAGCAATATATTATCCATTTGTCGATGTCGCTTCCAAAATGGACCATTGAGGTCATGGTCAAGATCGTCGGCGTCAGGACGGTGCAGGTGTACCAAGTTTCTACCAAATAGGCATGCCATGAGTACGATGCCACCAAACGAAGAGAGCTTACCCGCACCCATCGGGCTGGTACACTCAGATAAGGACTGTGTCTGCTCGGGCCTGCTCATGTTATATGCATCCTCTGAGGCCGGCAAGTTTGTCATAATATCGCGCTCGTCAATCGTCATGGGCCACCCTGTGCCAATACTGGCATAACGATCTTGGCAGAAGGCCATCCAGAATGTTCGGCGTCGTTCCTCTCGTTCTGTCCAGTCTTTGGGGGGTGCAAGACACTGCTTTACATCGAGACCCGTCCCGTCTAATCTATGAAGCCCAGTCCTGCGATAGTTAGTATTGAGAAATCACAAATGTGTAAGAGGTACGTACATTTGAGCAAGACGGATAGCAGAACCCGTGTTGATCCAAGCTCGAGGAAAGTACATCATCTTCATCTCATACGAGGCCAAGAGTGTGTGTGTTTGACAGTGAGCAATAGAGATCATGTGCTCTCCGTAGCCTTTGATGTAATCCGCTTCGACATACTTACGCGCTCTTCGGTAAAAGAGATCTTTCAAATCCGCATACTTATCCGTGATCGTGCATGCGAGCGTCCACATAGCATATCGCAGACAAACAGGCGGCCGCTGATTCGGAGCGCTATGATTACAGTATTAGCCACTTTGCGTTCCAAAGGTGAAGAGACCGACATACAGGTTCATAGCGGCAAGATAACGATACTTGTGGATCATCGGAATAGACGGGTGGACCTTTTCAAAATAGATCTGGTGAAGCTCATCGATCGTATCTTGTGGTGGCAGAGGTTCCTCGAGGCCTAGTCCAATCATTTCCCATGTGAAGGTTCCCCCAACGTTGTTCATGCCCATATCCATACTGGCGTTGAAGTTGAAGTCTTCCATGACACCTTGCTGTGGTGACTTATCAGCAAAGTTCCATTGTTGGTCCATATTGTGGTCTCCCGTCAGATGTATCGGCGCATTCGAGATGTTAAGGTTTGCGGGAGATGCCGTTTGAGGTGGACCAGACATGGCGACATTAACGGACTTGGGGACATTTTGGGGAGGTTCTTGGGTTTTCAACAACGTTTCGACTTGTTCTGTACGCAGCATGTCAGCGATCGAAGTAGCTGATAGCACTTCGGGCACAGGACTCACTCAGTCGCTCCTCGAGGGCCTTCACGTAGCCACGCTTAGGGCCGCTCTTTCTCCGCTGTTCATCATAGGCGCAAGTATGGCCGAGGCGAGAACAAGTACTACAGCTGGGTCGCACGCCATCACACTTGAGCTTGCGCTTCCGACATATCATGCAGGCCAATCGTTTTGGCTTGGGAACGCTGGCATTGTCGGGGATATCGTGCTGAGGTGCGGCGTCGTCTCCATCGGCGTCGTCGCTTCGAGGACGTTTGTGACCGCTAGTGGCAGGTCCGTTTTCTGGTGAATTCGACATGAATAATTATGAATGGCGGATGCGATGGTGTTGGTGTCGGTGCCGAGTTTGGAGGAGTGGTGTCGTGAGATAGGCGGTTGATAAGACGGCGGGGATAAGAATGCTCAGCGGACTTTCACAGTCGTGAGGGCCCGCATCTGCCGGAAGAAGATCCGGGTGCTCGAAATGGTCGATAAAGTAAGTATAGTCTGTCGTGGAGATGGGGTTTAGACGAGGGCCAGAAGCTATTGAGTCTGGGGTTGAGCCGGGACAAACACAGCGATACGAAACACAAGCATGAAGAGATGAGATTCAAGCTCACCCGTGAGGTGTTAGGGAGTTAAGACGGAGGAAGGTGGGACCTTCAAGCTTAACTCGTCTTAGGGAGGCGCCTGGCTCGGCGGATGTTCATATGTTCTGGTATGTATTGGCAGGAGCAGGTGCAGGTGCCGGCGCAGGTGGGGAATTGTCAACAGCCAAAAATCCCACCCGGCCTGCTGCACTGTCCCTGCGTCCTCCTTCCAGAGCCTCCAAGCGTGCACTACCTACTGATCCACGGTTGTGCTTGCCGCGATATCTGGCTGCCTGGCGTCTCCTGGGCCTGTATGTAGTACGTCAAGTTGGGGGACGTTTGTAGCGGGCTTGAGCAGCCCTACAGCCAGTTAGAACGCAGCACCTGCAAGGATAGGGGTTCACGGGTTCCTGTGGAGTATTAATAATGAGATACAGTACCTATGGACATGTAAGATGGCCGAAACCTATGGCGAACAGGTAGGTACCTAGGTAGTATTTAGTAGGTAGTATACAACCAACTTGGTGTAAATCATCCTGGACCTGTCCTAGACTCTCCGCAAATATTTGGTGGTTATCATATTTGCGACCAAGCCGCATACATTCCGTCTAACCTTGGACTTTTTTTTTTTATCTCTAAACATTCTTCTGATACACACCATTCACTGGCTAATAAGCAAGTAGATACATCGTGTTTCTGTTCCATGTTGAATCATAACTCCTTGCCTAACAACGTTGGCTTGTCTCATCTCATGTGGCACAGCCACGCGCTTCGCTTCGTTCCGTGTTGCTAGTGGCAGCCATCATCATCATCAAATGTTGAGCGGCCGACTGTTAATTGAACAGATAAATATCATCAACGCCCTTGGTCATCTCGCGCAATATCCAAGTTCCAATATGCAAGCAAAAATGTCAACAATTTTCTCAACGGCCGTATTCGTATACGACCTTGGTAGAAACCGAAACGTGCGGCTAAGGCCAGCGTGATCCTACTAAATCGGTTGCCATTTTGTGTCTAGGTTAGGTGCCAGTCAAGCCATCAGCAAAATAATAAGGTATTAACGTTTAAGGCATGCAGTGCAACGATAGACCAAAGTCGACTAGAGTTGCTATCTTCACCGCCACGTGTCTAGATAGAATACATATTATATGCTGCTAATCATGCACCGGTATGCAATTGCCTCGTTTACTATCTGTTATTACCAAAGTGGTTTATTACATAGCGAGTAAGTGTTCTTCTCGAGTCACTACTGGCAGGATCGCAATAAAGATTCCGAATTATGAATTCTAGTTGGATCATCCCCTCTACGTAAATAAATGTTGGACTGCCTTGCGTGATAGCAATACAAGCTGCCAAAACCTCTGGTATCGACAATTTTCATAGGGTTCTAATCGACTACTCGCTTTCGCCACTTACCCTCGCACACTTTGCTCTTCGCAAGAATATGTGTTCCAAGCTGATAACCGGATCGGTCTCATTTACTCCGTCTGACACACAGTGCCAGATGTCTAAATGCACATTCCATTATTCAGTTGCGAGCTCGCAGCAGTTTTCGGAATCACACGTGGATAGTATGTACTGCCCAAGTTCACCGGCCCAGGGCGGGAGAGAATGGCTTGTGATGAACGGTTTTGCATACACCATACTGGTAGTAACCTAAGTAAGAGACTGCCCGCCTTATTTTCTGTCAACATCAACGCCCACAATCCTCAAGATCCCAAGATCGCTGTACGCAAGGCAATACCGTGTTGGAGCCCAAGCAACCACGGGACAAGCACCAGCTGTTTTGAACGTGTGTACGTGCTCTCCCGTTTCAACATGTGATATCTCCAACCCAGATCCTAGGCAAAACGACGTTAGAAAGACTATCTGAAGCTGGAAGTTCAATAATTCTTACCCTCATCACTGCCACCCACCACAAAACTGCCGTCGAATGTAAAGCCTATTTGACAAATGTTCAGCATTTGCATGAAGCGAACAGGTACAATGAACCTACTGAGACTCTTGACAGGGCCGACCATCCTAGTAATCGTCCTCTGGCATACCCAGTCCGTAGTATCCCACAGTGCAATGATCGAGTCTGAGCCACCCGTCGCCAGATATCGCCCAGTAGGCTGTAGATCCGCGGTCAGGCACGAAGAGGTATGCCCGTTAAGCTCATACTCGCTTGTTTCATCACCGTGGTTGCTCTGAAGCACAGGCTCAAAACCCGGATACGACAGAACCCGAATGCGGCCTTCTGCCGTAGTCACGAATATCTTCTCACCACTCCAACAGAATGCAACCTGGTTAGTCTGTACCGACTGTTGATGAGTACTAATGGGCGTGGATTGGGTCGGTGATAGAACGTAGATGGTGTCTGCCTTGTTCCCGACGAGAAGCGAGCTACCGTCTGGCGCCCATACGAGAGTGAAGGCGTCTCCAAGACCTTTGACCTCATTGAAGCAGGCTTTTGTCCTCACATCCCAAAATTTGACCACGCCGTCACTGCTCACGCTGCAGAGCTCTGCATCCTTCGTTGGATTGAAAGCTACCTTCTCGATAGATGCTGAGTGACCCTTGAGCTCCGTCGAGAACTTCACATGAGGTTTCTCGGGGTTCCCTATTTCACTTCGCCTCAGCATGGGGACTAATCAAGTTCGCGACTCCATCAACTCACACACTCGTAGAGTCTTCTCTGACGAGCCCGTTGCCACCAGGGTTCCGAGGGGATTCCACGCAATGCACCGTAGGCTTGACAACTCATTTTAGTAACCCCTAACACAAACCAGCTTTATTCCAGGTTGAGAATACATACCTGTGAGGATTTGAGCCCCGCGAATTATTGGCATCGTTATAAGGTTGACTTCTCAGGTTCCCGAAGTAGCTAGAGAACTTGTCCTTGGACAAGCTCTGCCTTGCCCGGAGGACTGGCGCCATGTTGGTTGAGTGAGGGGCTGTTTCAACCAGAATCGTTGTCTATAAGCTTGATCGCCGTGTGAACTCTTATGCTTAGTTGGCGGTCAGCGTATTACCACTATCAAGATGAGGCTGTCAAGTAAGTGATGTGCGGGACAATGTTCTGAAGCCACGTGATCGCGCCGTGTAAAAGCTTGAGATATAGTTTTGATGATATTGGGTTTCACTGGAGCTTTGAACAGGTGGGAGTTGAATAGCGATGAAGATTGAATGGGCCAAGCCACAGATCAAAGAACCGCGACCACTACCTAGGTAGGTACCTAAGCTAAGGTACTGGGTAACTAAGGCACCTAGTGCGGGTCGCACATGCCACACACTCTTTTGGGCGTGTCTTTCGGTGGGTTCGACGCGACAATGGGGATTTAGCGTGTGAAAAGCCATGGGTGTTGTCCCGTTTCCAATAGCAACCATTCATGCATTAACCATCGTTTGCGTAATTACAACCATAGTATCTGATACCTGACCAAACAGGGAATAGGAATGGGAAGGATCGATCCAAGGCGACTACTCGATCAACAATCAAAGATGTGACAATGGTTATTTCGTGAAATGTTAACTTCATTCCTGCCCCCCTGGGTTCCTCAGTAACCCGATCATGGTATATGTACAATTTTTCTATCACAGGCCCTTTTTCCACGATAGCAGCCGAGATACAAAAGTGCCTTGCGTTGGGGTCTCTCTACTCAAATCATCGAGGCCCTAGTTTAGGCGACCAGATGTCAAGCTCAGCTTGCATCAACAAACAACCCCATATGGCTGATGTCGTACATCTTTCCATTACTCCCCGTCCAGTGCCCCATGAATAGGCCGTCTGTACAGACAACTCCAACCAGCCGAACCAGGCCCTTGAATTCCTTCGCCAGTGACTCCATGCGCCATGTATGAAGACGAAAAGCATGCTTGGGAAAATGTGCAATAACCAGACAATCGCAAACAAAAAAAGTGCAGATGCTGTCCGCATGTCAGACAGAGATAATGTGAATCCAGACCATGAGACAAGTGCTCTTCAAAGCATTTTCGCCCGAGTATCAACAGATGTGTGGTATCGTGATGGCCCGAAAGGGTGACCAAAGAGCGTCGGTGATCTATTAACGTCATGAAGCGGCGGTACATGTTTATTCCAACCGCGTGCCGAATATCCTGTTGTTCAGGTTATCGAATAAGAGATGCAGCGAATGCCGCGAGTTGTCGATGGCATCTATGATATTTCGTCGAGACCCAGTTCAACATCGGTGATGCCGAAGAGAACAGCATTCTTCTTGGCCCATTGACGAGCGAGGAGTGAGGCTAAGTGGAAAGTTAGTCAAAGGCTGTTGAGGAAAAAAGATGGTGTACACATACCCCTCAAGAACTTCTTGGCAGCATACTTCTTGTCAAAGGCCTCATGCGCAACAGGGCGAGCAAGGAAGTCAACCATGAGGTGGACGACAGGCTCGACCTCATCTTCAGTGTAACCAGCATAGTAAGATAGTGTGGCATCCTGGGCATGGGTCAGTGAGTGTTATATCATAGTAGATTGCTTGTTTACTTACCCATTCACCGCGGTCAAGCATAAGTCGCGCTAAGTACATGGCACCAGCAGCAACGTGACTCGGTCTGTAGGCCATAAATCGGTGATCTAAAAGGCTGATCTCCATCAAGTACTTTCCGATGGTACGAGACTGGATGTCATAGTTGTCGGCCTTTGAAACTCGGCGGAGGAAGTTCATGGGGTTGGGGTAGCTGAGATCATAGTTGAGTGTGCTGAGAACAAATCGCTCGGCGCTGAGAATCTCAGCCTCGCTGAAACCGTCATCGGCGATGCGCTTGAAGTTCTCGACATGAGGAGAGAGTACCTCTTCGTACTTTGACGCGATGAACATGGCAGTGATACCCACGAGCTGGAAACGGTCAAGCTGAACCACCTTCTCCGACAGGAATCGATCAATAATGTTGATGGCAAGGAACAAGGTCTCGGGAAGCAGGTGGAAACGCGTGTGGACTTCAATCAACCAGTCAACCAGGATACCACGCGTCTTCCACTCGAGGTCGTCTTGATGAGACATATATTGGGGGTTGGGAATCGACTTGCACTCAAGGTCGCGGAGGTATTCGAAAATTTCGTTGGCGTACTCGGCAACCATAAGAGGATCCTCAAGATCTTCTTCGTCCAGGTTGTTGACACCAGGTGGGTACTTGAAAGGCGCGTCCTGGACTTCGGTCTTCTCAACAGAGACTTCAGGCTTTTCAACCTCAGCCTCTTCGGGAGTCTCTGACCGCTCATTCTCTTCAGTCAATTCAGTTTCCTTGGATGGGTGCTCATTTTTCTTGACGGGTGCCTTTGGCTTGGTGTCTGCCAGGACCTTTCGCTTGTTGTTGATGGTACCAGACCCGGACTGGGCAGGCTTGGAGTTGGCAGTTTGGGAACTGAGAGCAGGTCTTGTGGGTCGCGCGGTCTTCTTCTCTATGCCGGTGGGTTGAGCAGCCTTTGAGACCAATCCCTTCGCCTTCTTTCCAGCAACACCATCAGCCTTTCCAACATTGCTGACATCGCCCAATGCAGCGCGTTTCCGCGTGTTCGCAGCGGTAGTACCGTTAACTGTAGACTTCTTCGTTTGCAGGGCAGCCTTGGCAGGCATTGATAGCTCGTCAACCTTGAGAGCAGCAGCCTGGGCTCTTGTGAGACGCGTCGTGCCGCTATTCTCGTCGTTCTCGTTGCGCGTACGAGTGGCCCGAGCCTGCTGGTCACGTTAGAATTGTTGATCGGTAGACAATCGAGCTTCTCGATCGCGTCCGAGGAACTTACTGCAGGCATCTTGGCTGTCTGACGGTTGTTGATTGATTGATGGGAGATCTACAATGGGACAGTGCTATAATATACGAGTTAGTTGACGCGTCGAATAGGAATCAAGAAAGAAGAAAAGACGGTTGAAATGCCGACGATGTGTGGGTGTACAGCGGCAGTGTTGCTGAGACAGTGCTATATAAAGAGAAATTCGGTCACGAACCTTTGAATCAAGCTTGGTGAAGACACCGTGAAAGGAATGTTGTGTGTCGAGATGTTATGGTGAATCGTCTGATGCTGTATGTTAGTATGGGTGACCCAGCCCGAAAAAGACGATTGTGGAATAAGGTAAACAAGGTGTGATGTGAAAGGACAAGAGTAAGGGGAGCATGGGGCGGAGACGATGTTTATGTTGAAGAACAGTCGTAGTTGTGAGGACAATGGAAGTGTTTTGACGAGCGGGTAAGGAAGATGGGTTGTGGAGGTCCACTAAAGTGGGTACGTACCCCTACGCGGCTAGACAGGTCGCGTTGCTCTAGGTACGTCAGGTTTCCAAGCGTGATGTCCCACTACAAGACAAAGGATTGGATGTTGACAGGAGCAGGGGGATGCGAAAAGCTCGGTTTTTTTCTCGACTTGACGTCTGGAAACGCGCCTTGAATTCAGACACTGAACCGCGGTATGCAGCAGTAGATGGAAATGCACAAAAGCGAATAGGGCTGGGGTGATATGGCAGAGGGGATGAATGCTGATAGCGAAGGATGGAATAGGAGGAGACTGTACAAGGATGAAGAGATAAGTGGTAGGCCTGTCCTGGAGGCGATGGACGATCAAATATGAACGGGGTACAGAGACGGACGAGAGAAAAGAGATTCAAAGTAATAAAGTCAAGTCGATGGACGGTGGTGGACGGGTCTTGAGATTTAGTATGGAGGGGCGGGTAGAATGAGATCAGTCCCAAACGCGCCTGCATCCAGGTGAAGTCGCGAAAGCCCTGGAGCGTCGACAATCTTGGAAACGCTACGTACCACTTCCGGTCAGGCCAGTTTGTTTGTGGGATACCCGCCCTAGCAACCGCCCATCAACGGGGCTATCATTGGTCCAACCTCGTCGCGCCGTACTGGTGGGACAGGACTCACAGAGCTGGAGCCCTGTAGTCGAGACGTGATGGCGTCTGTCAAGTGATGGATGTGGCGGTGCGTGTCACTAGGAGGGGCGCTTGTGGCTTCATCTCCTCCCGCCGGCACAAAGTTATTCATTATCCGAAGAAATTTCAACGTCTCCAATACGGCTCTCTAACGACACCAACAGGCACAATTGGTGAGTGTTGGTGAGTTTGCGACGGTCTGGGACATTTCAATTCGCATCTCAGTGTCAATCCGAGGAAAATTGGGCATCCCGCGGTTGACCTTGATCACGAATCCCGCGGGTACATTCTCCAACAAGTTTCTTCACCAAAACCAGCTCGCCATCCCCTCGAACCGATATCGAAATTACCCACACGCCACGGATATCGACCTTCATGAAGACATACTGCTAGTACCTTTCATTTCCACATTGACCGAGACCGAAAATGCTTCAAACCAGTCTCAACTTCGCGGCAGCGAGGCAAAGCCTCCTTCGCTTTGCGCTGAACCGATCTTTGCCTCGAACATATGCGACCATCAGGCGTTCCAACGAAACTACAGCCAGCCCGAAAGAGCTGGCCGAGAACCCCGAGGCACAAGCTGCCATTCTACGAGTGTACAAGCCCCGATCACCTGGTGTAAGACATCTGAAGCGACCAATCAACGACCATCTTTGGAAAGGACGACCTTTCCTCCCGTTGACGTTTCCCAAGAAAGGTCAAGCCAAGGGTGGCCGTAACGTATCTGGAAGAATCACTGTACGACACCGTGGTGGTGGTGCGAAGAGGAGAATAAGAACTGTCGATTTTATCCGCAATCGACCGGGCCCCCATTTGGTGGAGCGCATCGAGTATGATCCTGGACGAAGTGCACACATTGCTCTCGTCACTGAGAAGGCCACCGGACGTCACACCTACATTCTTGCCGCCGACGG
This sequence comes from Fusarium armeniacum, assembly GCA_013618295.1. Taxonomy (NCBI): domain Eukaryota; kingdom Fungi; phylum Ascomycota; class Sordariomycetes; order Hypocreales; family Nectriaceae; genus Fusarium; species Fusarium armeniacum. Next base: position 357,699 of record JABFER010000037.1, read on the forward strand.
GTTAAGGTCTGGAGATATCGTCCATAGCTACCGCGCAGGTATTCCCCAGGATCTCCTTGACAGCATGGGTGGTATCATCGATCCGGGTATTCTGGCTGCCAAGACTGCCTTCCGTGGCAACTGTTTGCCCATGCACATGATTCCTGTTGGTACCACAGTGTTTGCTGTCGGATCAGCCGCCAGAAGGGGCGCAGTCTTCTGCCGTAGTGCCGGAACTTCAGCCGTAGTGGTCAACAAAAACGAAGAGACAAAGGACGACGGTACCAGAGTCATGACTGGCAAATATGTCGAGGTACGACTTCAGAGTGGTGAGGTCCGACGAGTCAGCAAGGATGCTTGTGCTACAATTGGTGTTGCGAGCAACATTCATCACCACTACCGCCAGTTGGGTAAGGCTGGACGAAGCCGATGGCTCAACATCCGACCCACAGTTCGTGGTGTTGCTATGAACAAGGGTAAGAGAGATACGCACACTTCTCAAGAGAACATGTATTGATATGCTGTACAGTTGACCATCCCCACGGTGGTGGTAGAGGTAAATCGAAGGGTAACCGTCACCCCGTGTCTCCCTGGGGTGTTCCTGTAAGCCAACCAACCTGTCACCAGTTATTCAGAGTAACTAACGCATTGTCCAGACCAAGAGTGGTTACAAGACCCGACGCAAGCACAACCGAAACAAGTGGGTGGTTGTGCCTCGACCCCGAAACAACGGAAAGCGCCGAGACAAGGCCAACTAAGAGTGTTTATGGAGCTACGTGACGAGATGAGTTGATGGAAGGGATGAAAAGCACATGCCAAGTCAAGAAAGAGTTGGGCTCCAGTGCATTGTATATTATGACGCTGCATTGTACTATATGTGACATTATAGATGAGGACGCGATGGGCGTCTTAATCGAAATTATGGGAAAATGACATTTGTACTCTGGTCTGACGTTGGTAGATTCCATGTTGTATATGTCAGGCGGTGAAACGGCCTGCCGCCTGTCATGGAAGGATCCTTGTCTTCAAAATCCAGGGGCCAGTAAATCCAGATTGGTTCTTTCTAGTCATCCTATCCTCGACAATGCCGTTGATATTACTCCGCATCGTACCTACTAGGCCAGGCGGACTGGCAGTATGAAAGTACTGTTTTAGTGATTGATGGAAACATTATGGGTGTAGTCTAAGAACGTGCTAATAATTTCGTCTGATCTGAACCAAATCTCTGTTCTTTTGCCATCAGGGACTCGAAAGCTTAATGCTGCTTGAGAATAGCAAGCTCGCGATAGTATGGACCCCTGACAGGACAAAGGGGCTTCAAGTTTTACATTGGTGGGAGCATTGCATAAACCACACAGACAAGCAACCAGGATTCTCTATCCGGAACAAAGGGGAACACCTTCATTATCTATAGCACTTGAACTCTGGTTAACGCCAGAAGGATGGATGCCAAGACGATATTTTCTTTGTGTTCCGATTGCCGAATTAATCGCCTGGTGTCCGTTCGAGGTACGGAATAGCCAATAAGCAATTGATAGAAATGACTGGATCATTAGAATTTCTTTGCACAGCCTCCTCTAGCCACGCAAGATGGTGACAGGCCGACAGCCTACTAGGTAATAGTGTTCGACTAGGTAGATACTGCAAGCCAGAGGTCCAATATAGGAGTAGCTTTAATTACACTATTTCCTTTGACAACAATGTTCCTGGGGTCAGAAAGAAAAATGGAAGGATGCCTTGTTTTTTTCTTATTCTGACAACAGGTTATCGGTCATTGACGTAGGCGAATGGTGGAGTGGACAACAAATTTAAGGTTATTTCTCACTGGAGAATTATGATTGGCCTGGAAGGCTCAGCGTTTCTGGACGGGAACAAGTGACCGCAGATCATAGCAGGGCTTGGCCACGGGGATCGTCCTTTCAAGGAACACGGCACGACGAGAACTTGGGATTTGTAAGCATGTACTTTACAACTTCAGGCAGTGGTAGAGAGCAGATGCCGAACTAGTAGGAACTTGTAATATACTGTACATTAGCTGGGTAGGTCATTAGTACTAAGCAAGGGGCGGGCAATGTATTAAACCATCCGCGTCCTACGGAGACAAGTGCCAAAACAGGGCTCTTTGAGACTTCGAGTGTGCTAAGTGACCACCGACCATGATTGCAGAGATAGTACTGAGTGCTTTATTTGTCATGGCTTCTCTAGACAATATCGGAATCGTAGAAACCTGCTAATATATATAGTAGCTATTGGGTAACTTGTGAGCACATTGCTACCGCGTAGCACATGCTAGGGAGATACTTGCTCTATCCATTCTTTAATGCAGTCGAAAAAACGCTGAATTTGCTTGCAACATAAGAGACGATAGCTTCCTCGGACTTTTTGTGATCAACCAGTCACAGATCCATAGCATTTCAGAACCTATGAATTACTATGTATAAGCGGGTACCACGCGAGCATTTCCCCAATGGAGCTCGTTTACGCCGCTGACGCCGTAGTGACTGGCATCATAGCCTCGCATAGTACTGTACTTTAGATGGGTACCTAGGTAGGTAGTATCTATACTTTGGAGCACTAAACGCGCGCATGCTCAAACACACTCATAAGAGAGAAGCAGATACCATTGAAGGGGTAAAAAGTCGAATGAAGGAAGATTTTGAGAATGACACTTGAGTTAACAGGCCACATGAAGCGGGCATTGCCCCAAGAAAGGTTCCCCTAGACAGTCAAGCATACTAAATTGTTCTATTTCGAGATCCGACCCTGACCTTAGTACCACTACCTACTAAACGACGGGCAGGAACCTTTAGCTCGTACCTGTACCTGTATCTGTACTGCCTACCAGGTAGGTACCTAGGTACTAAGGTATGGAGGTCCCGCACTGCCAGTAGCCCACGGCACTATGGGCTGTCCACGTAATCCCCAATTACCGAAGACTTCTCTCAGCCCCCTTGTGAGACACCTCAGCCCCGTTTCTTACATAGGTAAGTAGTTCCCAAAAGCCAAATTCTCTGGTAAAGGTAAAACCAGGCGCGCCCAGATCAAGCATAGAAACAAGCATCGTTAGTTACCGTTTATAACTGATTTGTGAAAACCAATTGACGAGGGCCTTTTCTTCTTTACAAATGTCATAGAAGAAGACAAGCGAGGATACAGTGAGACATCAACTGTATCCAGCATTAACCCCATATTCCACTATCCTCATAGTCTATGATCATCATCGCCGTATCCATTTTCAATCCCTACCTGCTCAGAGACCCTAGACTCACATTGTCGCATGTCAAAAGGGCACAAAACTGTTACCGCTAACTACAGTACATACTACCTACCCTTCGCTTGGCTTGGCTAGCTGCTTTCTTTTGGTCTCTTTCGCATACACACCTCTTAACTCTCTATCTCTCTATACACGCCCCAAGCCTCCCCAGACAAAGCAAACCTCCCGTCTCGAGTGCTCGCAGAAAACGGAAAACGGGGGCTTTTTCCTAAACCCAGTGCGTGACGACAAGCCCCAAAGTTCAAATAAACATCCTCCCCCGATTCGGCACTCGATCTTCTTTTCTCCTCTTTCTCGGCTAGACTATGCATTCCTATTACAAGATGGGCGACTCAGGTTTAGGAACGATATCTAATGGTTTGCGAGGCCGTCGCTTCCCCATCCGACTCATCTTGTCCTACCTCTCCGACTGGATTATTTGCTTTGTCTTTGTTGGTATCGGAGGCTGGCTCGACAAAGTTGCGCCTGCCAAACGACCATTCTCACTTGTCGATCCCAACATCTCGTACGTCTACCATGGACGGAGCTGCCATGCTCTCTGCTCACATTGCTCTATAAAGCTAATAACCAACATAGATACCCTTTTGCTGAACATGAACTCGTTCCGGCCTACCTCCTCTTCATCCTCGCTATTGGCGTCCCTTTTGTCATCGTCGCCGTTGTCTCTCTGATCTTCGTCCCCGGTCCGACCGTTCCCAAAGGCACCCCAAAGACTCTCATCTGGCAGCGCAAACTGTGGGAGCTTCATGTTGGTGTTCTAGGACTTGTCCTCTCCCTCACGCTGTCATGGTTCTTCACCAGCTCGATGAAGAACCTTTTTGGCAAACCTCGACCCGATCTCCTCGCCCGCTGCGAACCCGACATAGAAAATGTTGCTGACTACCTTGTCGGTGGTTTTGAATGGCGTAACATGACGGGCCAGCTCGTTTCCGCTGCCATCTGCAAACAGAAAGATAAATACAAGATCGATGATGGCTTCCGTTCGTACCCTAGCGGTCACTCATCCTCTGCCGCTGGCGGCCTCATCTACGCTTCCCTCTTCATGGCCAGCAAGTTCGCAGTTACTATCCCGTTTGTCATGCCCTCGGCTGCCTCTGTTGCGGGAGCTGCCAGCCATGCTGCTTTCCCTTCTCGTATCAGCACTGGTCCTGTTGTCGATCCCTACGAACCTTCGCGCTCTCGAGGTCTTGACGGATCCTTCTCTTCTGCTCCCATAAAAGGCCAAGAAACCGCCAAGGTCCAGTCTCTGCGTCGCCAAGCTGCTGCGCCCCCGATTTATCTCCTCGCTCTTGGACTTTTGCCTTTTGGCGTCTCCATTTTCATTGCGGGTTCGCGCTGGCACGACCGCCGTCACCACGGCTTTGACATTCTGTTCGGTTACCTAATGGGTCTTATTGCCGCCATTTTTGCCTTCCGTTACTACCATTTGCCAATCCGTGCTGGCGCAGGCTGGGCATGGGGTCCCCGAAGCGACGAGCGTGCTTTCTGGGCTGGCGTTGGACGACATGGTTATGCTGGTACAGACGAAGAGCTTGGCTCATATGCGCCAACACGACATGACACTGGTGTGTCCGGAGATACGTCGTACCCACCCATGACATCCGCTCTGGCACAGCGAAATGTTCGCTCGTCTTCTAATCAAGAAGAACCTCGCCCCAGCCAGAACTTCCAGGACGTGGAACTGCAGCGCATGGATGACTCCGATCGGCTGGAGAATAGGTTTCCTGATAACCGGTTCGCGGAGAGCCGATACGGTGACGCACATTATGCTGAGAACCGCGTCTAAGAGCCACGGAGCAGTTGTGCATTAAGACGGCGACTCTCGAGGGAAGTGGTTCCATGTCATTATATATGTGTGTAGTTTTCGATTGCTGCGTGTACGGTATATCCAGGTTCGGGAGCAAAAGAAATCCCCGTGGAATCTCGGGCAGGATTGGATTTTCTTGTTTGTAACAGGTAGCGTAAGGCTTGCGGATAGATAGATTACTTGATATTTGGTACGATGTGATACGAAAAATGAAACGACCGATTTACATCATATGTAGCCTGACACTAATTAATACGACCGCTCACTGTGCAACGACCATTAAACCGGTAACCTGAATCTACTAGTTGCAGATAGCGCATGTACCAGTATGGCAAATTCACTTGGAGATTTGATGTAGTAGAAAACAGACGCTTCTTATTGAACAACTATAATTCAAGAAACCACTATTTCACCCATTTGTGGTTTATACCAGCCTTGCCCTGCATTGACTTGCCGCCAAACGCCGATCCAGAACCGAACCAACAGGAACGAAAGAAACAGAATAGCTCCTCCTCGGGGGACAACGGATGTCCATCCAGTAGGAAATCCATACGAAGTCAATTGAACCGATGAGGCATCGAGAAATTGAGGAAGGTCTTCCGGGGGTTGTCCGTATATGCCCTTTGCGCCAGCTCATGCGGCCTGTGTATTTGGCCTTGGGGTTTGTTGCCAGTGCCCTGACATGCACCCTAATATTCCGTCGTGAATTGAGCAGTTTCTTAAAGGCCCTCAACGACAGCCATGCGGCCATCTATTCCCTCAAACTCGAGTTCCTCGTCGTCGTCCTCTTCTTCATCCTCCATCTCGTCACGGAAACCAGTGTCGATCTCAAGCTTACGAAGTCGACGACGCATCTCATCGCGCTTGGAGCTCTGCCAGCGAATCAGAGCCGCAGAAGCGTGGACTTTGAAGCCGTAGACGCGGGGAACGTATCGGTCTACACTCTTGGTAGGGATGAGGGCAGGATACACTTGGAAGAGGATGTTATGGAACGAGGTGCCAAAGTAAGCACCATCGATGGCGGCATGGCGCGATGATTTGGGGTTATAGATATCCTCGCATCTGGCGCAGTAGAGCTTGACTGGCTTCAGGTTGGGCACATCAGAGAGACCCATGGGAAGGAGGGGATGGGAGTGACACATGACACGAGGGCATTTTCCAAACTCGGCCTTTTTGTATTTGTCAAGCTATGGTGTTGTCAGCGAGTGATGAGAAGAGGGATTATGGTGAATACACGTACCATTTTTGATAGACCTCTAGTCGTAACAATATAGCGAGCATGCACAAGACCGTAGAGGTGCCTCGCAGATTTCTCTATAGCTTCGCGCATCTCATCGTCGCACTCGAGATCAAAGACGTCGGTGACGAGATCCAGCGCATATTGGTAGTACTGAACCTCAGTGTTCAGACCTGTCAAGTTGAACCTGTCTGTGAGGTAGTCTTCGTCGATCTCACAAAAGTACTCGTTGCCCCTGGAGGAGATGAACTGTGAAAGAAGATGCTTGATTAGCATGTGAAATCCCAAGTACAAAAAATAGAAGACGACCCTAGTGACCCCGCGATTTCACAGGCCATCCGAATATCACAATGCGATGGTAGTGGGCACCGGTCGAAATCTAAGGCGCGTGGACGGACATATGCTTGATGCACTCACCCAATCTCGCCAGTAGCTCGTGTAGTCGCTGTCCGACTCGCTCACATAGTCATCCATCATGCTGGGCACGGAAAAGAAAGAATAAGACTGTTGACAAAGACGGCTCAGAGACGAGCTACCATGTCCTAGCTTAAACTGAAGTCGCTAGGTTATCGATGCGCAAGACTCAGTTGGAGTCTTGATATTATTGAGTTTGAGTTTGAGTTGTGCGTGAGCGTGTTGGAGTATTATCGTGGATCTCGTCTCGCATGTATCGTTTCGTTTCGTGTCGTAGATATCGTCGTCGTTAAACCCTGACCCAGTCGGCGGTCTTGCGTGGTCTGGGCTTGAGATTACTGGATGTCGGTAGGCTTGGGGCTGGACTTGATGGTGGGGTTGCAAGAGCCGTCTGCATCTGTATCTGTTTCTCCTGCATTTGCGATGAGATGGCCAACGATTAGCCAGGTAACGTGACTTGGTGGAGTACGTATGGCGAACTCGAATCTCCAGGCCCAGTCTACGGGCAAGGTAGCACCTACCTCAACACCAGAAAAACATCATGACTACTTTTATTGATAGAAGAAAAAGAAAAAGGATCTTAGATTAAAATATCAAACCTTATCACTCAAAAACTGTAAAGACTTGGTCGTTTAAACCGTGCATTATCTACAATACATGCAGTGGTATCGCAGAACTCTACATGAAGTCAATTGCAACTATTAATGCCTATATTACGATTGTTCTATCTACCAATCAAGCTCTCGATTCTACCATTTTCTCAGTTTATTTTGGCAATTAGATATTCAAGAGATCTCATTCATCTATTTGCTCTATTTCTGTAATACCCATCAGATGATTTAGGCCGTTCCCTCATTCCAAACAACACAACAAAGCCAGTAATACCACCTTAACCAATTCCCAGTATTAACTCCTGTGGCTAATAAAATATAGTCTCCGGGTGCCCAAAACATCCCATCATCATCATCATCTAAGTGGCGCTAATCGTCGAAGCGACACTACCTCCCTCGCTTCCAGAACGTCTATCTGACTCGGATGTTCCGTCCTCATCGCCGCTTGTTAATCCGCTTCCTCCATTCAATGCTCGCGACGATGGGATTTGAAGTCGACTCCCTATACCATCTTGCCCTGAATCTTGTTTCAGTGCTACCTCCACCATCCTCATGGCCTCTTGTAACGTTTCACCCGTTTCATCCATGGCAGCCAGGAAACGTGCAAGTTCTTTACATAGTTCCCAATCGCCCTCTCGCATTGCACGAGACAACAGTCGCACCGACTGTTCGGTCGAAGAACCCAATTCGTCCAGTGTGTGCAATACAATAAGGTACCCTCCCGCGGTCTTCAGTGACCCTCTCTGCAGAGACTCCTCGAAAAGTTCTTGGGCCTGTGGAAGATAGGCGAATAACGTCTTCCATTGCCTTACCTCAGTCTTGCGTGTGCATTGTAGCACAATATCGAGATATTCCTTGAACGAGGATAAGAGGGATAGTACGCGAGGTAGCACGGCATCAACAGGCTTTGGCGACGTATCGACCTCTTCGTCCAACACACGATGTAATAATATTTCGAGGCCGTGCGCAAAATACTCCAATTCTCTGTACTGGTGAGCCAAGTTTGATGCCTCAACTGATCTGCTTTGCATTAGGTAAAATCGTAACAGATCTGGAAGTATCAGATGTGTCTGTTTGAAGTCAGTTACTGGGTCGTTGACATGCCTTTTGAAACTTACTCTGATAGCGAAATGAAAATATGAAAAATTCACATCGCGACGTTGGACAAGATCAGACTCGACTCCCAATATAATTCCCTTTTCCAGAAGAATGGAAAGGGGGTAAAAGTCCACAGGGATAGACACGGGGGATGGCGACTCTTTACCGTTTTCTCCAGTTGCATCGAGCACTTCACTAATGTCCGGCCAAGCCTTAAGTTCCATTCCATCAAACACCCACAGAGAATCCTTCAGGGCTGGCGGTCCGTTCCGCAGCGGGTTGTCCTCTGATTGCCTATTCGCGTTTCGCAATGGTTGGTCTCTAACACTGGCGTGATACTCCACGTTTTGTGCAATGACACGCATATCGTATTTGAGTTGACCATCGTCGTTTAACGACGGTCGTAGTAGGACAAGCTTTCCGTCGACAAGAAAGATTACAGAAGCAACAGCAACGTCCTGGGATGGATCACCATCTGTTAACTGCGTATCGGGTAATATCCAACTCAAACCTCGAACTCGGGCCGGAGATCTAACGATGCCGTGGAACGCGATCTGGCCCACTTGGATGAGCCGTATAGACCCCCCATGGGGTGTAAAGATAAAGTGGTATAGTAAGTTTTCATAAGTGTAAACGAGAAGTGAGTCCTCGCCAGAAGTAGTGACCAGCACCACAGGAGCCGGGACTGTCTGAGTATGCAGGATTTGTGCTGGATCAAGCGCTGTCTCACGAGAAAATAGCCGTAGCTCGAACTTCCTGTCTGCCTCTACTGCAGCGACAAGGATATGTTGATGCCAGCACATGCCCCCTCTTACTTGGAATTCGTTCTCCATGGACTCGCTGGCAAATGTTTTCCAGCGGCCACTGTTGACACTATAATGGGCGAGCCCACGACGACCCGCTACAGCAACGTAGCGACCATCTGGAGAGATGACTGTCTGTCGTATCGGCCACTGGTTTAGAAGGTATGTCGGAGGTACCTTTGCTGTGTGCCATAGGAAAGGCTCCGCTGAAATGCTGGTAAGGTCAGGAACATCATATCCTCTGTAGACCATCACACTTGAAGGCGTCTGTAGCACTGTCCGGAAGACGTTGGCATCGTTGTAACATCCGGTAACCGCATTCTTGGCCATCTCGAGAGACCATACTGCTTCATGCTTGCACGCGGTCATCAGGATCTCGGAACCGCCGCCGACCCAGGCAGCCCTGGCTATCCCGTATAACCATTCCTCCCCATTGGCGCGCGACGTTGTTTCCTCCGATCCAAAACTATGGCTTCCAAGCTTGCCAAACATGCTCCAGGTCGACCAGCCCTTTTCGAAACCCGCGAAAAGGCAATAACCGTCAGGAGAATAACTTAGAGTTGTAAAGGCTCCCGAAGACGCAGTTGAAACAGGAACTTGGTGAGTGTGGGAATGAGGAATGTTACCAGCGTAGTCCCGAACGGAATAAACCTGCACAGTACCATCACAGCAACCAACAGCAATGAGCGAGAATCGTGCGTTTATAACAGCCGTAATAGCACGGTCATTTTCGCCTTGAGGTATGTGAAAACAGTGACCTTTGAAAAGACGCTTCGCATCGGGATCGTCAGCATGACTTGACTCTGCTCGGTGATTATATCGCTGAACCGCATACGCTCGCCCGCTGCTTGTAATCCACGTCAGAAGATTCATAGGGCGATCGTGTGTCATCTCGACGATGGTCGCCTTCTTCTCGACCCATCCCATACGGCTGATTATCTCGGTTCTTGTCTGCGAGCCAGTGCTGTCTGGAGTCCAGCGAATGCACTGGACCGCAGCAGGCTTTCTTGTCGACACCATAAGCTCGTCGTCGAGGGCAAGGGCGCTCTCGATACCGGCATCGACCTTGATAACCATTCTGAAACGTACACTCAGGTCACGAACCCCTGGTCCTTCACCTGCGCCCCATAAGATTTGATCAGGGGGTAGCCCGGTGAGGCTTCCGATGAGACTCTGCCTACGTCGCTGAACATTGCTGTAGTTTGCGAAATGAGGTTTGTAGACTCGTGAATCTGAATCAGTGGCTAGGGAGTAAGTAATGAGATAACCTTGGTCGGTGTGTATGACGAGAATGGCGGCGTCGGGTCTAAGCAAAAGGTCTACATTCCTGCCGTACGTTTGCAGGGAGTAATCCGATCGAATGACGACGGCCAGGATGACAGCGGGCTATATCTATCAGTATGAAGCGAGGTTGTATGAAATGCCTTGAAATCCTCACCTTGGTCTGCCAGACTGTTATCGAAGTTGTTGTGATAACAGCAAATAAGTTGCCGGTGCGAGAAACTCGCAACGCCAGTATTGGATCTTTTATAGGAATACCTCCGGTCTCAGTGTCCTCTGAACTTTGTGGGGGTTGGCTTGCTGGAAAATCATCATGCTCGACAGGCCGAATTCCTGGAGTTATCGGTGTCGGTAGTGGTGGAGAGTCGAGGGCATCGAGGGGACCGCGGGGCTGGGAGGAACTCGAGGGACCAGGCGATGGCGTCAGGCTAGAATCGGAGGGACTCGTGAGTCCATCGTGGGAGACGAAAAGCTTGAAGGCTGGAGATCGACTGCTGCTGGTAGCATGGATACGTGGTGTTCCAATGGGCCAATACATTGCGACAGCTTAGCTGAGAAGCTAAGGGTAGCTGTAGCTATGGATGTGGATGCGCGATGCTTCTGAAGGCCCGGCGCTTCAATGGGAAAGATTTCGCTGTAGCGGAGACACAAACATGTCCCTAGGAGTTATCCAACTCGAGAACTTGCTCCTCAGCCCATTGGGTTCTGGCGATGTTTGCAAGGCAAGGATATTAAAGGTGACGTGAGTTGTTGCTGTGTCGCAGGCGAGCTCCTAGGGTGTTGTCATGGTAGAGGATCATTGGCGGTTCGTGAGCTTACCTAAGGCTACTTGCTCCTTCCGGCATCCGGGCATTCCAAACTGTACTTACATACCTACGTACCTTAGTAGGTAGGTGGTACGACAGGTAAGTAACCTCACACTTGCAATGAGGTTTCAGGTACCTTACTTTCTTTCACTTTGATACATACATCAATATCGATCGACAGAATCACAATTATTGTAATTATTCATCTGACGTTGTTCTATCCACGGACTTCTTTTCGCGTATCTACCGTCTTCTGCAGCAACCCCAATCAATACCGGCACCCCCCTTTTGAACGAACAAACAAACAAAGTAAAAATGACTGAAAAAGAAAGAGGAATACAATGTGTGCCATAACTGATCAAAGGCACATTCTTCTGTGATCTAATCACCAGTTTAGCTTGAGAATCCATGGTCATGCGGCGCCGCAGTTCACAGTATTACATCAAGACCAGAAAAATGTCAACTCCCTCTTTACAAACCGTCGCGAACGTATATGTGAAACAAGTATCGAAACTCAATGGCTGTGTCCTAGAGTGGTCCTTGGTTCGTCCTGACAAGGGCTGTCTCCTGTCCTGAAGGCATGGAACCTAATGATTGTGCCCCATACGGCATACTGATTACGCTTCTCATCTGCGAAATTATCATCCGGGCATACTTCCACTGTTACACACAGATCTCGAGTTCTAGCCACTAGGCTGAAAGCTCGTGCAGCACAGTATCGGTTGATGTTGAATCCCCTTTTCTTCCAAATGTGGGCGGGGTTGCAGCCGTGGCCCATTGAATGATTTCCATGATCTTACTTGGGTCACGTCTGAGTCCTGACGAGAGCGTCACCGCAGACTCTCCGCTGCTTGAATGGTCCGAGTAGTGGGATTTGGGTCCTGGCATGAATTTGAGGTCCAGCGAACCTCGGTTCGAGAGAAGATCCAAATGGCTTATGGAAGAAGCCAAGTCCCATGATTGTTTTGTGCTTGGCTTGCACCGCCTACTCCGGGGCTCTGGTGGAAGAATCCTTTCTTCGCCAACGATGCTATCAGACAGTTTTCTGGAATTATTTGTGCTATGTGCCATCATGGCTACCACAGACACCGCCACTGCCATCAAAAAAGTGTATTCCCGGAGTACTGCTGACAAGTCTTTCAATGATGGTGGGTTGTCAGCGAAAAAAGGAGATCGAGAGATTGCGCAACCTAGAGCAACAAAGATCGCAACGCGGCCAAGACCTGCTCTACGATGCAATTGTCAGCTTCCAATTTCAACCTGCAGTATGAAGCGCCTACTGTTGGAAGGCCGATGCATGTACCAAGACAGAGACCAGTCCAGAAACGGCCAGCAGAGAGAAAATCCTGAATTAAGTCAGGTGAGTAGGCCATGAATGTTTCGTGCTTGCTTACACAACATCACCGCAAGGGTCCTGTGGTAGCCTCATGGCGACTGCGGCACCGAGAAGCGTCCCGGCGGGCAGTATGGCCAGAAAATGATCTTTGATCTGCCGCACAACATGCACTGCTGTTGAGCGTGTGTCCTCCATGACGATGAACAGTCTAGACAGGGCGGAATAAAAAGAAAAGAAGAAGAAAGAGGACTGGTAACTATTGGCAAAAATTACTCGATAACTTTTTACTGTTTGTTACCAACGGCAGATCATGCGTGATGGACACTGTGGCACTGGAGAGACACATCGACAGTTCTCTAGGTTCTTATAATCATGGATACCCAATTCAACGTCCCAGACTAGCGAAAGATTTCGGATCTCCCCTGGTGAGACGAATCAATCAATGAATGAGGCGAGCACATCAGTCAACAAAACGAAAAACCGCCCTGTCGCCTTAATCCTGCTATAGATAAATGATTGGTTGTGCATCTGACTGACAGAACATGGGGTACGACATCGTTGTTGGAAACTACACGGTGGCATTCCCTTGCGGTTAAACTCCAACACAATGAGGTCCTATCGAGATGACCCACGTACAAGGCAATAAAGTCGATTTGAAATTGAGTGGTGAGCGGGCGAACCATATGAGGCTGAAACGATTGGCCCAGGTCTTTGCGACAACCAGCCGAGCATGCCTTGCAACCATTTCAACCCACGATGTTGACCGGCCTGTTCGTCGGGCAGAAACACATTCGTTGAAACATGGTACGCCTCATGATCACAAAAGACTGAGTGCCAGGTCTCCAGCCTTGTTAATCTTGCCGCATAGCGAGGTTCTTAGCATGGACAATATTGCCCTTTTGCAAAGTTGCAAGGCTATAGACCTCCAGCCGCCGGTTATTGAGGCCTGCTTACGCTGCTGTCTTTTTCACTTTAAGGTCAGCAATACTTATAAGCCTATGCCGACCCAACAGTGCCGTGCTGGAAAAAAAGTGAGAGCAAGTCATTTGGCTCATGTTACTGTCTCCTGTGCACGAAACGGAACAAGTTGTAAAACACTCTCAAACTCATGTCGATTCACCCAAGGGAACCTTTCCAGTCGCCTGAAAGGATACCTAGTCGCCGTGTGTCGTTCATACAACTCAGTGGCGACTTGTTTGAACTGTTACCAGCAAGTGGAAGTGCTTGGGTTGTGTCGGAATTTATGCACCAGGTGCACTCGACCACCAATTCATTAAGCACGGTGAGTTGAATCGAGTACGCAACTCCTCCCGGGGTCTCGTGCCAGACCGGGAGACTTTGAAAAGATCGCCAAGACCACATTCGATAGACAGGAACTGACGTTTTGGACGGTGCCAGACATGGCCGCCAACAACGCGCACCGAACCTTTAGTCCAGATATCCCAATGGCAAGTGCTCACAGCTTGTATCGTATATGGCTGCTCAGTTGCGTCTTTTCTCAGTCGACAACGTTTTCGCGACCAGAATTTACCTTTTACTGTTTCAATCTGCGCGTCCCTGGGTATACTGGTAGGAAAGTGTGCCGGGGCAAGTCTCGACTATATCATACTGGTTCATGTATCGTGGGCGACATGTATATCGATGCTTGCAAGTGTGGTGTGGCTTCGTATCCGGCCTAGAGTCGGCAAGCTGTATTGACTATGGGAAGCCGTTGTATGGGGGTATGTTAACCGCCCGGCTTGAGGAACTACAGGGTCGAATGCGCCGTTTCGTACAGTTTATTTTGTATTTCTCATGTTGACATAGTCACTTAGTTGGCAAATGTTGTATTCAATAGATATAGGGGCTTACAACTTTCATGGGCTTTTTTGGGCGGCATGGCTTTTGTATTGAGCTGCGATATCGTTTTGAGATATTGGAGTTCCTGGACGGTCAATATATTGATGTAATAGACGTGTTCTATCCCTTGTGGGTTTGCTTCTCAGCTATCTAGTTCTTCATGACCCAATATGCGGAGTCTTGCTCTTATCGCTTTCCATCTTGGGTCTTGAAAGCGGGAGATATACACGCTAAGGATGACATGGGCTAGCTAAGTTAGACCGCTGGGGCGCAAGTGACAGGGCAAAGGGCGTGGTCAAGTGCCGGTATCGTAGCCATGGTTTGACATGACATCTACCAACAATTGGTCACCGCTTCTCTTTCCAGTCACGCGTATTGTAGCACAAACAGACAGTCAAACCAATCGTACGTAATGGATACCTCAATATACTGAAAGAAATAGAGCTTCGTGAGATGCTCATGACACGAACCCCGCTCAGAATCCGGGGCCCCGGTATAGGGTATCCGGGATACAGCCGGCTAAGAGCGGGCGGTTCACCAGCAACTATCTATCTGCCCGGCACCGGCGATGGTTTGATGCATATCGCCCGGGTCCGAAGAGCCAAGAGATTATTAAGACGACCAGCTGTTGTTTTATCTAGTGATACCATATCTTTGATTCCTTTTGTAGTCCTCATAGTGTCTTCTTCACCACTAACATCTCTTCCAAAACTCCTCATGCTCCCTGCGAATAGCACAATCTAGTCTATCACTAATCTCACATACACTGCACTCAACTGCTTTCTCAACGCAATGCTTTCAGCTTCAAGAACAGCTAGGCTCAGATCGCTGATCAAACAAAGCCGAATGCTTCACAGCAGTTCGAAACATCTGTCAAGCACTGAAGCTGCCCCAGCTGCTCGTCCAGCACACTATGATACCTCCCAGAAGCTTTCAGCCATCGACGCTGTGAAGGAGAGACGACTCAAGGCTGGAAAGTTGGTCGCCGGGGTTGCTGCGGCTTCTGATAGTGATATGTTTAAAGGCCCGGTGAGTTTTGGAGATTAAGCGACTTTACAGCATGAAGCTTACGATCATCACACAGACGACAGGGCTCCCTAAGTCCAAGCGATGGGATAGTATGTTCTGTCCCATTATTGGAGAGTGACAATGAAGCAAACGACTTACATCAATTCATAGATCATCTCAGCCATGAGAGCAGAGTGAGAGAACCATGCACCCTCAAACAAGCAGCTCGCCATATGAAGAAGCCTGGCCTCATCTCCCTGGGCGGCGGTTTACCTTCCAGCGAGGTCTTCCCCTTCGCCGAGCTCGGCTTCAAGGTCCCGGTGGCTCCCAAATTTTCAGAAAAGGACACAGAAGAATCAGGCCAAACCGTCACAATTGGTAAATACGATGTTAGAGACCGTGGAGGCACTTACGATTTGTCTATTGCCTGCAACTATGGCCAGGCTACGGGGTCCCCTCAGATGATGAGATATCTGACAGAGCACACTGAGATCGTGTACAACCCCCCCTATGCGGACTGGAGAGTTTGTCAAACTATTGGAAGCACCGGCGCACTAGAGGAGGCACTACGGATGTTCTGCGATAAGGACCGTGGGGATTCTGTACTCACCGAAGACTTTAGCTTCTCAACCGCTCTGGAAACTGTTGGACCTCTCGGCATCAAGGCCTTTGGCGTTTCTATTGACGAGCAGGGCCTAATTCCAGAGGCCATGGACGAGCTTCTGTCGAGCTGGGATGCTAAAGAGCGAGGATCTCGGAAACCTCATCTGCTATACACCGTCCCCTCAGGCCAGAATCCTACAGGTGCAACGCAAGGGACCGAGAGACGTAAGGCCATTTACGCCGTAGCACAGAAGCACGATCTGTACATCATTGAAGACGAGCCGTATTACTTCCTTCAGATGCAACCCTACACAGGCCGGGATCAACCCGACGTTCCGCCACCAAAGACGGTAGACGAGTTTGTCTCATCACTCATCCCTTCACTTCTGAGTATAGATGTTGATGGACGAGTTATGCGTATGGACTCATTCTCAAAAGTACTTGTCCCAGGTTCCCGCCTGGGATGGATCACCGCATCGGAGCAGATCGTAGAGAGATATATTCGACACGCTGAAGTTGCGAGCCAAGGCCCGAGTGGATTCTCACAGGTTATTTTATACAAACTACTTGACGAGACGTGGGGACATGAGGGATACTTGAGATGGTTGATGAACTTGCGACTGGAGTACACCAAGAAGCGAAATGCCCTCTTGGCCGCATGTGAAGATCATCTGCCTAGCGACCTCGCCAGCTGGACGCCTCCTGTAGCCGGCATGTTTGTGAGTACCTCACATGTCATTTGAAATCATGCATCTGTCCATTTCACTGACCTTGTACCAGATGTGGATCAACATTGATTACACCAAGCATCCTGAGGCAGGAAAGCGAAGTATCATCGACATAGAGGAGGAGATCTTCAACTCATGCATTGAGAACGGCGTGCTCATCGCCAGAGGCTCGTGGTTCTTGACTGAAAAGGATAAGGCACCACCAGGACTGTTCTTCAGGGCGACGTATGCGTCAGCTACACCTGAGAATATGAACAAGGCCATTGAGAGATTTGGAAAGGCTGTGAGAGATAGCTTTGGGCGAAAGTGAAGTGTTTAGGGATGTGTGACTTGGAGTGACGGGCGTGCATCAAGTCTGATATTACGCGAGAGAAGGACAAGACTTTGGTGTTATTTAATCCAGAGCTAACAATAAGATACGACAAGATCATAGCACCCACTGTATATGACGTTTCAGAAACTCCTCAAAATAATCATAAGCCTGGTTTGAACCATGATCTGTCTAGTTACTTCTTAGCTTCCCAAAAAGCAACATTGACTCCCTGACCAGGCGAAAGAACGATATCTGCTTTAAGGAGAGGCTCTCCACCATCAATATCCTTCATCCTACTCTCTACACGCTCGTATTTCTGGAAGAGGCGGCAAAGAACATAACTCATCTCGGTCAATGCAAACTGCTGACCGATGCAGATTCTGGGCCCTGCGTTGAAGGGGATGTAATCATGTGGTTTGGGATGCCAGTGCGCCCATCTTTCTGGGCTGAAGATCTGAGGGTCAGCGAACGTGTCGCTGGTAGGAGGGTACAGATCTGAACGTCGCTGCATAACTAGGGTCGAATATGCGACGGGAGAGTCCTTTAGAACGGGAAGTGGCTCAGAACCATCTGGGCCACCTCCTCGTGGGAGAGTTGTGTCCTTGAGAGCAAGACGGACATTGAATGGCACGGCTGGGTATAGTCGAAGCGTCTCGTTAAGAACAGCCTTGAGGTAGCTCATGCTCTTGAGATCCTCATAAGTAGGCGTTCGCTCGGTTCCAAGCGTCGAGAGGATCTCAGAACGCAACCTCTTGACAGCCTTCGGGTGCCTTCCAAGCTCATAGAGAGTCCATGAGAGAGTTGCAGCAGTGGTGTCTCTCCCTGCGAGAAGGACGGCGATGATCTGATCACGGAGGACCTTGCGATCACGCGTAAAGCCGGCGAGGGCATGAAGAAATGTGTAGCTGTGGTCGTCCTTTGCCTTTGAGTTCAATTCCTCAGGGCTTAGACGCAATGCCCGCTCAATGTAGAAGTTGATGAAGTGGTTTACGGTTTTGAGGCCTCGCCAGAATTTATATCTGGGCATGATATGTCGCAGCTTTCCAGTGCGAGCGATGATGTTTTGAATACGTTGGACGTCATTGAAGGCTTCTGCAAACTCTTGCCTTGGCGTACTGAGGTCACAGGCGTCAGTTGTCTATGTCATGTTATAAGTGTAGTGAGATGTTGTACTCACGTCAGAGACTTGACATCCCATCCTAGGAGGAATTCGGTGGCCACATCGAGGGTATAGCGGAAGAACAAATCACTAATGTCAAGAACTTTACCATCCAGGCCTTCGGTAGGAACCGGTTGATCTTCTCCGTGAAGCGGTCCTCTGTTGGCTATAGCTTTGAACAATGTCTGCATGTGAGCCTCGAAGCAGTGCAAGTCGCTCACACGGTCTCGAGTGAACTGAGGCCTGATGAGCTGGCGACTAGCATGCCATGGAGCTCCATCAGTAGTAAAGATGCTATCTCCAAGAAAGTCTTTCCACTCCGCATGGAATGGCTTTCCCTTGCCATAGTCAACGAACTGCGTAGCCAAGATAGCCTTGAGATTGGCTGGGTCGGCGGTGAAAATGGTCCGAACTCCCAGGAGCTGAGCCTCGACTGTCCATGAATTCAAAGCGCCAAACATGTCATCGCGCCAGGTTGCTAGGTTCTGGTGCTTAACTGTAGACGCGACGAACCTTGCAACAACGTCGAGTCCTAGAGAGTTGAATGAGTATTCAAGCAAGGTTGAGATATAGAGAGGTGAAACTTACCCCAAGGAGCATATGTTTTCAGATGTGGTCCATAGTGGCCAAGACGTCTGATTCTTCGGTGCTCATCGATACGGCAGGTGATGGAGTAGATGCAGTATGCGACGAAGAGGATGATGAGTGTGGTCTTGAAAGAGATGTGCTCCAACAGAGCTTCCACAACGCCCATATTGACGAGGCTTGCCAATGGGCTTGTAGAAAATAGATCCTTGTAGGTAGATTATTAGTTTAATCTAGTATGAGATGAACCAGAATCGGGGGGTTCTAGATAGTCGGTTGATCAAGTGGGTAACGCTATGAACCCAAGAGCATACTTAGCCTACTAGCCTAGACACAAGTAACACAACGAATCTGCCTGCCTCAAGCATTGCCTTGAGACCCGGGAGCCGAAAGCCTATAAATACAACAGTCAATGACCATATGTTATGCAACTGTCCATCGACCTTCCCCCCATTAAGATATTCAGGGAACGGACCTGTCCTGGATAACAGGGTCTCCGTCTCCGCTCTCAAAGAAGGACAAGAACAAGAATAAGACGTCACTTTTGAAACTCTTCCCTTAAGCGGTATAGAGCAATTCTCTGAGTTCTTTTCCGAGGCATGCACAAAGACCAAGACAACGTGATGGAGCGTGATTGTGCCGCTTGACCATCTGTATATGCATGACTCTGTTGTACTTATTGTGGCTACCGATAGACAGGAAGGAAAGTTTTTGCTCTTTGCATGATACGGCGGGGCACTCTATATTTCGTGCTTCATATGTGCAAATCCTTCGATTTCCCTCGTTCTCTTTTCTATCTTGGCGCATCACATCATTTGATGAATTGGGAATGCGCGTTGGAATAACCTTCAAGTTGTGAAACTATTCACAAGCCACCTCAGCCAGAGTTCAAGCTGGGAAAAGTCATAGATAACTTCTCTCACAGATTTAAACTCTCATAGACCTCTCGAGTTATTTAATGGCCTATCAGGTAGGAGAAGGGAAAAGCCTCTTTGAGGTCAAAACACTGGCGGGGTTGGCGAGGATTGACTCAGTTTAGTAACTAGTCAACGATTAGGATACCCGATTCGGAAACTCGACCTGGAGGTATGTATGTCCACAAGCCCTCGACAGTCGGCAGGGCGAGTCTTGTTAAGGTCGCTCCAATTGCATTGTACGTACTGGATACTATCCTTGTCAGATAGTTGGTTGTATTCGTCGAACCAATCATTTATTCTCCTCTTCGTCCCCAGATTCTTCACATGCCGAGGTCGTCGTGGCGTAGTATTGATCGACGCCTTAACGAGACGTCTCGAGAATTCAAATACAGCGCGATACCACCCACCCGGGGTCCGCGGCATCCCGATAGTTAAATAAAGTACAGCACAGAGTACGGTACATTTTGTTCGGATGAATGACTTGTTGCACATGCATATCTTGACCTGGACTGGTTTGCGAGGTCACATCGGAGCCGGCATGACCCACGGAGCCGCTCCTGGCACCGAGAATCCGGCCCCGCATTCCATCCCCGTCCCCATTTCAAGTTGAACAAAGTGAGTGGTGCTGTGTAATGTGAAAGAGGTGTGAAACAGGGGAAAAAATATTCTCTGTTCAAAAGGCTGAGAACAAACTATATACAAAGTATTTCGTAATAAGTACGGATGCACTGCACGTCAAATTTTTCATCCATCGACTTGCGCACACTCGGTGGCGTTGCCCTGTGTACAGAAGGGCATTTGAATTGGCGAAGCACTTACTCCTCTAGCCACCATACGCTCGCGCATCTCAGCCAGTCGCGGCGCAGCATCATACTGCGACCTGTTCTGGCCTGAAGCGTCAGTTCGACCTGACCAGAGAACTTCTCCCATCACTGCAGCGCGGGGCCACACGATGGTGTCGAGGTTGACACTGTCGATAGTCTCAGTCCATACGGCCGCCTCACCGCCAAGCACGCGCTTGGCTGCTTCCTCGGACAGACCAGCCCGAGGGTCGTGTGAGTAGATGAGCCGCCAGCTCTTCATAGGGCCGCACCAGTCATTGAAGGGGTAGTACATTTTGAAGGCATCGCCGTTGTCAAAGTTGAGCCACTGTCCGCGACCACAGTCAAGGTACTATTTGCTACCAGTTAGTCAAGTCTTGCACTTAGCTATTTTGTTTAAAACGCACCCAGAAGTTGTAATCGCTATCGATTACCTTGTGACCGGCCTCCGCCAGGGTCTTGACAGCGCCGCCACCGAGCCAGGACTGAATCACAACATCTTTACCCAGAGTCATGTTCCACTCGGTAATCATCTCCTCCCAGACGAACGGAGTCATGCCTGCGTCCCGAACCTTGCCATGAGTGTAATCGACAAACTTTTGCAAAAGAGGCGTCAGAACCTCAGTCTCGTTGGAGCGCACATCAGGGTCAAGTCTGGAATCATTGTGGTTGAGCTCGTCCCCACCAAGGTGGAAGTAAGGGCTGTACTTGGAGATCCGAGGGAAGAGGTCATCGAAAAGAGTGTCGAGAAAGTCGTAAACATCAGAGCTGTTCATGCGCAACGCACCGCAGGGTGGCTCCTTGCACCACCATTGATAAGGCTTCTCATTGTACGCGACAATGAGATCCTTGTAGGCAAGCTCAACGACACCAATATGACCGGGCATGTCAATTTCCATGATGACCTCGACTCCACGGTGGATACCATACTCATAAATGCCGGCGAGGTCCTCAGGGGAGTAGGTCAGGCCTTTGCGGTACGCACCCTTTTCAGCCAGCTTCGGCAGGGCTGGGATCTCGAGAGGCCACGACTGTGAGTCAGTGATGTGAAGGTGAAGGCGATTCAACTTGCTCCACGACATGGCATCGATTGTGCGCTTGATGTGCTTGACCTCAAAAAAGCTACGGGCAACGTCGAGAAGAATACCTCGATGAGGGTACTCGGGCTCATCCTGGATCGAGACAGGCGCGTGCGGCGTGTACCAGGAAGTGCCAGAGCTGTGCTTGAAGAAAAGTTGGACAAAAGTCTCAAGCCCGTGCAGGATACCTGTAGAGGACTTGGCCTTGATGGAAGCCTCGCCCTTCTCAGAAAGTGAGAGGGAGTACGACTCGTCAACCTCACCATTGAGAGGCTTGAAGGTGCTTTCGTCATCCTCCTCGGTCTGGATAATCTTTAGCGACTTCACCCACTGCTTCTTTTGCAGGTCAGGCTCAAAATCGGAGTCGCGTTCGCGGAGCATCCATGGGACAAAGTTGTCCTGGAAGACGCCCTGAAGGGCACGAGAGACGCCGGCTTGGACGATTTGCTTGCTACTGAATTTGGAGCCAGCATCAGGTTGGTAGTTGTAAGTGTAGGGGATCTGTTTGTGAAGCAAAGTTTCAGTATTGAGCTGCGCGGTACGGTTACAAGTACCAGAATCGGAATCAGAACCGGGGAGAGTCCAGCATACAAAGTCTCCATTATAGGTGATGTCAATCGTTTGATCGATGAAGAGGGCCTTGTCTCCAGTAGAGATCTTCTTTGGCACTGGCCATATAGCATTGGCGGGGGTGAGGGCGAAGGCGGCGACGGCCAGAAGAGCCTTGGACCACATTGCGCCGAGAGGTGAGATGAGATGAGATGAGTGGTAACTATGGTAGATAGAAGCTGAGCGAGGGAGGCTAATCTTTAAGGAAGAGACAAAAGTGTCCAAAGTACCAGGCCCCGTTTAATAAGACCGGCGATGATCCTCCAGCTCCGCCTCGTGGTGTGGCTGATCCTCGAGGAGCTTGCTGAATGCTGAGTGGGTGGGGAGGAAAGAACAGGTCGATTTGATGAGATTTCCCGCTTTGTTTTTGATATATTAATACCAATAATCTGATGCTGGTAACCCTTTTTCCTCAAGGTACAGACAGTGAAGTGCAGCGTAGTGCAGACAACAACCTTGAATCGCAACGTTACGTTACACTGCACCACACAGGGTACCAACCTAACAGTACGTACCACTTGAATGGCAGGCAACTGCTGTAATCTGGAGATGTTTTCTTGTTTTGAATATCAACATGAACTTTTGGGCTGGTGCATTCAAGCAAAGAGATACTTATTAAAAAGTCCAGGATGACAGCCCACCTACTGAAGGATGCTCCAGACAAGGTTGGCTAAGTGAGATCGCCAAAAGAGGCGTTACAGCCCCAGCCGAGCTCCCGTTAATATTCGGCAGCTACTACCCACCCGCCTACAGAACCTTCCAGCCTTCCAAGGACGTACCTACTAACCTTGCAGAAATGGAGTCTTGTTCTCTCAGCAGGATTTGATACAGCTTGCAATTGCTACCATATTTGTAACAGAAGGGGCTGAATAGTAATTCCATAGGTCCATACCTACAGAGAGAGTGCTAGCTACTAAGGTTTGTAGGTGGTAGGTAGGTACTGTTGAGATGCAAATAGGCGCCTACAATAAGCGGTAGAGCGGGCACCTACCGCCTGATTTGGTAGTACAGCCCCAGTCCAACCCGTTAGCATCGGCTAAGGGGAAACAGCTCCCATAGGTAGGTACCTACTAAGGCAATAATTTACACTCGACATCCTCGGTGGAGCGAGGCTGGCTCCATGCAGCTCAAGCTCATTGTTACATTGTGTCCGCACCGCAGTAGCCAAATGAGTAGAGGGTGGTTGGTTGGTTGGCTGGTTTACATGCCATGATCTATAGTTCATATCGACCTACAAGAGGTAGCAGTGAGTGGCAAGAATGTCTCAGCTAGCACCAACCTTTCTTTTAACAAGCTCCAACTTGAAGGGCTCACCTGATACCAACAAGACGACTTCAGAGCTGTCGCAAAGCAATTGATCAACTTTGAAAGAGGAGAAACGTAACATTAAGCACTGAAGGGTGTCAACATCTACGTACACCTAGACTGATCATTAACTGCCTAAACCCGTCTTGCTTTATTTTACAAAAATCATCTGTTGAGGATGCGGGGAGATAAGCTCTGGTGCTTACTACTATGCTATAAAGAAACGTCATTCTATTGATGTGAGCATATTCTAAAGAGCCTCGCTTGAGTCGCTCCTCAAGATAGCTTCACTGCTACTGTGTAGGTGGGAAAGGTAAGGAGGTAGGATACTTAGCGCTTGATATCCGAATATCTTAACAGTATGAAGTTTTAGTTTGTGAGAATTACTTATAATTAGAACCTTCTTTAACTTACTCAGATTTGATAAGTCCAAATTAAGGTATTCCCACTAAGTTAGAGGTACGCAGTTCATTATGAGTGATGCTCAAACATGTATGACTAATCGCATCTGTATCCTTTTGTTGGCCACCGAAGCTTCTGGTCCGTGACAGTACGTACACCCAAAGTATCCCAGTATTTCTTTTTTGAAGATAGCTAGGTACCTACTACTGGGTAGTAGGCAATGAACAAAAAGGATACAATCCAGTCTTTATTGACTTCAAATAGCACTTGACTTCATTGTTAAGCACATAAAGTTAGCACCACATTTACTGACTTTTGTCACAAACTAAAAATATCTCGCTCTTGCCATGAAAGAACAGAACAATGACAGACTGATTCATCACGTGACCACACTGACCCAGTTCCTGACGACTTCTGCTTCTATCAGGCAGACCTTTGCCAACTCCATCTCTATCTTCAACAACCTCAAAACCTTGCTCCATTGCTGATTCGTACAACGTCGCTGCGACATCAAATCACGACGCATTCGGCGACTAATCACACACGTCTTTTTCTCAATTGCGACCGGTCTCTTGCTCACGCGACGCGCATCACTCTTCATATATTTTATTACCTAACGCGTCCTTGACTGTTTGGAAGCTTTACATTTAATCCCACTTCGCGGTGAATTCTTCCGCCACCCAAAGCTATCTCAGCATCCTTTCAAACCGGCCCCGGGACTGCGCAGAGCTTCACCATGCCCGTCGAAGTCAGCCTTAATACGCCCCTGGCGGAGGCTCTCAATGCTGCCATTCAACCCAAGCTCGTCGAGGTCGGATGGGGAACTGGCGGTGCCGATGATTCCGCTCTAGCAGAATATATTATTCTCATGCTGGTTAATGGAAAGACCCAAGATCAGATTGCCGCAGAACTCTCAGGAGACCTACTTGGTCTTGGATCTGACGACCCTAGCACTCGCGACTTTTCTCAGTGGCTGTTCGAACAAATCGATACTATCAACGCCCAGGTTAACGGCGGCAACAACGCAGGCCTCGGAGCGAACCAAGATCCTGCAACAGAAGGCGAGATGGATACAGACATGAACGCAGGCGATGTCTCGGAACTGAATGCGTAAGTCTTTTTGCTCTTTTTCTTCTTTTACTTTTTTTGCCAGCTGTGATTGCTAACTTTTACAAGACCTACCGGCCCACGCTCAATGCGAAACGGCGCCCAGCGAGGTGGGCGGGATAAGCGCATGTTCGGGCAGATGAACAAAGCCATGGACCGACCTGGCGACTCTGCCCTTCATCGTGTTCGAGGTCAGACCGGAAGCGAACGCATCAATACCCACGGCCGGACGCCACCCACTGGTCCTAGAACCGGTCGAGGTGGAATGGGGCGAAACAACAACAACAACCGCAGCGCCAACATTCAGGCTGGCTTGGCCGGTATGGCCGCTGGTGGCCCACAGCAGTGGATGATGCCTGGCGGTCAACCGAACTCTGCCGAGCTTGTTGCCATTCTTGAACAACAAAACCAAATGATGTATCAGCTCTCACAACAACTCATGAACAATGGCGGACATCAAGGCGGATTCGGACAGCAGCGCCGTGGTGGAAAGTCCCTGTTCGACCGTACGCAACACCCTGGCAGAGGTAACTACCGCAAGGGCTTCAATGATCGACAAGGCGGTAACAACGCTGCTGCTGGCGAGGGCGAGGGCGACGATGTCAGCATGTCTGGAGAGCCACGCGAGCCACCTAACCCTGAGGAGACGGTATGTAAGTTTAACTTACGGTGCACCAACAAGGATTGCAAGTTCGCCCACCAGTCACCTGCCGCCCCTCCTGGAACATCAGTCGATGTCAACGACAACTGCAGTTTCGGAGCTGCTTGCAAGAACCGAAAATGTGTTGCGCGACACCCCTCACCGGCGGCTCGTCTTGCACACCAAAGCGAGCAGGACTGCAAGTTTTTCCCCAACTGCCAAAACCCTCAGTGCCCCTTCAAGCACCCATCGATGCCTCTCTGCCGCAACGGCGCTGGCTGCACAAACTCTGATTGCAAGTTCACACACGTCAAGACAAAGTGCAAGTTCAACCCATGTCTCAACCCCAATTGTGCCTTTGCGCATGAGGATGGACAGCAAGGAGGCTTCAAGGATAAGGTCTGGACTGCTGGCGAGGAAACTGAGCATGTCAGTGAGAGGAAGTTTGTGGATGATGGTGCTCCTGAGGAGCTCATTAAGGGGGAAGATACTGACGTCAAGCAAGAGGCTGATGTCATCGGTTAGAGGGAATCGAACATAGACGAAAAGAAGAAAAAGCGAAGATGGCTTGATCGAAAAAAAAAATTGATCACGATACCCATGGTCACAAAATGCCCAGATGCTGGTGGATACAGGATATGGATTGACGAAGCGAAGAAAGGGGCTGTAAATGAAGGACATGTACTTTTACGGTAGCTTTATAATGTCTTTGATCGAGGTGACAGAGCATGGAAGGGCGTTTGGGGGTTTGATATTATCTGGTTTATCTGAGAACTCATGTCTTGTTTACTCGTATATAGATAGAGGCCGAGAAGCAAAAAGGCCACAGGCCTGTGCATCATGACGCTTCAAAGCAAGATGCACGGGAGGGAAGAATGCAAACAACAGGCCCACGGCTATCCCACACTCAATACTTCTGGACCCTTATCATCGGTGATATTGCATGTTTTTAGATCACATGTGCCCATTGTGTCCCTCAATCGTCTAATTAACGTACTTTTAATCTTTCCTCCGCGACATTGATGACGCATACGGAAGAATGCCGGCTCATGCCGCATAGAACTTTACCACTCCACCAACAATCTCCCTGTCTTCCTTGCTCTCGCAACGTGATATACCCTCAACGTTTCGGCCATGACCAATTAGTCTCTGATAATGAGTCGCAGTCGAGCAGAATCGACGGTTGCAGCTCTCTTGAGCTCAGCAGCTCGTTCAACAACAAACCCCCACCTCCAAGCCCCCCTCAGTCGACTCAATGGCTTCCGCAGCCTCAGCACCTGCTCGGCCTCAGCCTTGTCCCGACGACGACCCGTTGTCGCATGTAAGCATACACAAAGCTTCAACTGCGGACGGAGATATGTGTCGCAAGCAAAGGATGCAAACATTGCGGTAATTGGAGGCGGGTTAACTGGTCTTTCGGCGGCATACTATCTCGCAAAGAAGCTCCCTTCGACGACAAAGATCACCTTGTATGACGCCAACGACCGGCTGGGAGGATGGATCAAGACGGATAGAGTGCCAGTAAATATCGGGGGCAAGAAAGGAATTGTATCTTTCGAGCGCGGTTCTCGGTCATTGACGTCCCTGGCTGGCAATACCTTCCGCTTCGATGACCTTGTCCTCTACGATCTTGTGAGAAACCGCTTTAGCAATGCGAGACCTCTACTAATACGACAACACCTAGACTCTTGACCTAGGTCTTTCTCTCAACTTTCCTCCAGCCAAGCCGCGATACGTCTATTACCCTGACCACCTTGTTTCCATGCCCCCGAACGTCAGCATCTTCGATATTCTCCGCGAGCCCCTCTATCTCGAGAGCATCGGCGCAGGCCTCGGACTCATGATCAACCAATTGCGCAAGAGACAGCTCCCTGCCGAAGACGAATCCGTCGCCGATTGGCTTTACAAAGTCACCAATAGTCGCAAGGGTGTTGGCAACCTGGCCTCCGCTATGATGCACGGCATATACGGCGGCGACATCAGCAAGCTAAGCGCTCGAAGTGTTTTGGATCGCATCTACTGGGGCTGGTATCTTCCGAATCCTGGTCTACATGCGCGCCCAATGCCTGTACCTGAGCAGCTGATTCTTGAGACGCTGGGACAGGATCGACAAATTCAGAAGCTGGCACTAGAGCCCAAGAGCGCGCTGATAGATTTTGGCGACAAGGGCATGGAGTCGCTACCGCAAGCTATGGGTGCGGCTCTACAAGATCAACCCAATGTTACAATCTTGACCGGCGAGGCTGTCAAAGACATCCAATACGATGAGGCCAAGCAACAAGTTCAGGTAGGACTCTTATGTGGACCATCCAAAAACCCTTTTATTGACAGCGCACTATAGATCAATAGTTTCAGTGCCAAGAACGAGGAGAAAAGTAACTCGCAGGCCTACGACAAGGTCATTTCAACGCTATCCGCCCAGCACATCGCTCGACTCACAGGGGATAAAGTATCGTCGCTCTCCACTGCACACTCTGTTTCTGTCATGACGGTCAACATCTGGTTCCCTCAGGAGAACCTTAAGCCCCCTGGCTTTGGATATCTCATCCCCAACTCCGTTAACCCAGAGCTCAACCCGGAACATGCTCTCGGCGTCTTCTTCGACTCAGACGTTGGAACTCGATCCAAAGACGAACCTGCTGGCACAAAGCTCTTCGTCCTGATGGGTGGCCATTACTACGACCGCCCTGGTGTCTCTCCCCCTACTGAAGAGGAAGCTATTGTTCAAGCTCGCAACCTACTTGAGCGCCACCTCGGCATCCCACGCGATGCTCCCGCCTATGCCACAGCAAACTTTGCAAAGGAGTGCATCCCTCAGCACTACGTCGGCCACCAGGATCTTCTACGCAACGCCCACGCTGAGCTAAAGCAGAATTTTGGCGGACGCCTCGCTGTTGCTGGAGGCTCGTTCCATCGAATTGGCACTATTGCCAGTCTGCGTTCTGGCTACGATGCTGCTGTTGCGGCGAAGAGTGGCCTGGAAGCTACCGGTCTGGAGTACCTTGAGAGCATCCAGGAATTTGCAGTTGTTTCAACCGACATGATCCCCGTGCGTCACTTTAAATAAATAAGGGGAGAGCATGTCTGTATAAGAAGATTGGTGTTGTGAAAAGCGGGCTTCAACTTTTAATCAGGGACTAAGAACTGTGTTATCACTTAGAGCGATAGAATGAGACAAATGGTACAATGCCAGTACAATGCCAAGTATCAATATTAAAATTCCAAGATGCTCTGATTCGTAATCAATGTCATGGTATTCCGTGTGCATATGGAGAAGGTATCATTAAGCTATCACAAAAGTCACATCCACCCGCTTCATATAACCCCCTGTTTCGCCGCCTGTCTAAAGTCTCCTACAACTCCAAAATTATTAAAAATCATTCCCGTAGTACAGCCTCGAGGTTCCCCTATTCCAAGACGACCACCTCGGAGTTGTTTTGGAAAGACGAGCCAGCCAGTGGCCGAATAGCTTCGTCAATAGCAAGAAGAAGACCGGCAATGCCGTCATGTGGTCTTCCAGCTGCACCGGTAACGAGGCCGGTCCATTTCTCACCCGTTGCTTCCCATACAGGTTTGAGCGCTTTTGAAAAGTCATCATTTGGCGCAGGGCCATTAAGAGGCTTACGCATGATGTGCCACCACGGTTCGCCTCGGCGATGCTTGATGTAGGCAAGAAACGTGATGTCGCGGTGGACCGGCTGGTTTCCGGGACCGGTTCCTACGATGGAATACTGAATCGACATCTCATCCACCGAGTCCATCATGAACCTGAACCGTCCCTGGTGACGTGCTTCAACATCCCTCCACGTTTCTCTTATTTTCTTGACCGCTTCCAGGGCTGGTAGGGACTCGGGAAGCCAGTTCATCAGAGCCCCGATACCATTGGCGCCGTTGACAAGTTTTTGCATCAAGTTAGTGACTGGAAGATGGGGGTTTGTCTCTTCCATGGCAAGGTCAATGTCGTTCTGGGATAGGTTGAGTGTGATCCTCCAAAGTCGTGACGGCTGATCCTTATTAATAGCCTCTGATGCCAGAGGTCCGTAAGAGAAGGTGACCTCCTTCAAGCTCACTGACTCGGCTACAATCGATTCCTTCGCCCTGTCCATAGACTCGAAGAAACTGACAAATCTATCAACAGCCTTGACCCGGGCCTTTAGACTTTCCAGCATAGATTGCCCAATACTTGAACGCATCCGCAAGCAGAACTCCCCTGTCCGGGCATTCCAGGAGACGTCGCGGCCAACCATGTGGCTTTTGAGCATGGCAAACTTGGCCGGTCTTCGAACCTTGATAATGGCATCGGACACACATGTAAAGGGAATTTCTGACTTGTCATCCCCCAATTTAACGCTTTCGAGGCCAGTGGATTCCGCCTCTGCCGGCTGAACTCCCTTGAACCTGACCGAGACGATATCGTTCGCCCAAGGTTGTTTGGTTGAGATACCTGATCCAGAGGCTGATCGTGTGACTGATCCCGGTTTCCCAGACCCAATGGTGCCTGTGGTCCTGGGGTTATCCTTTTCGGCGCTGTCAAACACCATGGATGGAAAGATTCCTGAAAGGGCGATCTCAAGTGTTGGGAGTCGCACTTGTTGCGGAAGCGACCAGTTGTTCGCGCCATGCGGTTTAAATTTGATGTTCTGTTTATGAAGCTCTCGTTGATCCACTGCTTGCGCGATCATGCCACTCGCGAATAAGGTCAGGTTATTCCAGAATTCGTCATCCAAACGAGGATAGCCCTTGTTGAGGGGAAGCTTTGATGCTAATCGAGGCGCTTGACCGGAAGAATTGCGATTTCTATTGATCTTGTCAGTAAACGTTGCTAGATTGCAGCACAGTGCCCTTGACTTACACATCCGCGAGCCACCAGACATCCCCGCTCGGACTCAACAAAACCATGACAAACCAGTTGGCTTCCCACCCAGCTCTGTGTAGCCAAATAGTCTTTGTCCATTCGCGGGTATTGGTTAAACTCCTTAGCTCGTCTTTGTTCAGGGGGCTTCTCTTGATACTCCAGCCCGTCGTGCTTCCTCGTCGGCTCAGCTCATCTTCCATAACTGCGCACCGCACATTCTCTAAACAAGCTGCACCATCTTCCGCGGGATTCTTTCCGTTATTTAGTTGGTTCTCTGGGGACCAGGTGAATTTAGAATGAGGCTTAACGGCAAAGACGCCGGTCGTCGGCTCGATGAGTAGAGTTGCACTATCTTTGTAACCGACCTGCATAGTTAGAGATGAAGCCGCGGGATCGTCTTGAGAAGAGCGCAAAACCATAGCAGCCTGGCGATTTTGGAACCTAGGGAAGGATAGCAACTTGCTATGTACACTGCCTAGAAGGAAGTCGATATGGCGGCCGATGACCGTTTTCATAAGCGCTTCTGTCGACAGGTTGTCGGTGTCGAAGGTGATATTTTCGTCCTTTACTTCTTTATTATCGCGGTACCATTTTGCTGTCAAGTGACTCGATAATTTTGAGTCAGGCTGGCCATTTGCCTTCTTCCCACTGGTAACAGCAACCAAAACCCAACTTTTCGGACTGCCTGGCTGTGTTCGGGAAGTCCAGTATTGAATAGCCAGAGCTCTGTTCAACGGCTCCACTTTGAGTGTGCCTGTCCATGAGCCCCTACTCATTTGATTCGCCTGTCGCCTGAGCTCGTTAAGTTTATGAGTAAGAACCAATTCGTGGAGGAACTGATAACAGCCAAGCAGTCCATCTTTGCTAAGAATGTCGTTCACGTGGCTCTCCAGGTAGTTCTTGAGCCCCTCGGGGATCGATGATGTTGCTGGTTGGAATGCGAATCGGAAGTCGATAAACCAAAACTGCTTCTCAAAATCCTCGTCTGCGATTGTGAGATCCACCTCGAATTCCCCAGATACTTTAAAGGTGACTCGGCCGGAATCGATCTCGTAATTCCTGAAAGGGTATGGTATTTTGTCGAAATCCTCGAGATTGAGCCGTAACGATAGTTGGGTGTTCACGTCGCTCATCCACTGGATCTCTTCTTCTCGCGTCAAAGGAGGTGGCTCGATGTAAGAGAGCTACTTGAATGTCAGCTGAATTCAACATAGTTTGGCGATGCGCAACACTCACGTCGGGCATCCATGCAGCCTCTCCGGTTGACAAAACTTGGAGGGCTGTCTTCAAATCAGGGCTGGGCATTCTCGCAAAAGTCAAATCTCTCTTGACGTGGCCCATAACATCCAGAGCCCCAGTAAACAAGACCTCTTGGCCTTGGAGGTGAAATCTCAGGTCAATCAATTGGCTGACCATGTCGGCCTTTCGACTCCATTCCGTAATAACAAGCGCCTTGACCCATTTTCTATGCTCCCTCATGGCGAAATTCAGTATTGATGTTTTCTTGGCGAGGTTTTCGCTCGAGGCATCTTCAACATCGGTGTTCGGTATCGTCGAGTTTCCGTTCATGGCGGCAGCAGGCAGAGGCATCTTTGCCAATGCGGCAATCTGGTCCTGGAGCGCATTGTGTGTCGATTGCGCAAGGCGCGTAAGAACCTTTGAGAGTGGTATATAGCCCTGTGTGATGTGGACTATTTCGCCAGCAGGATCACTCATGCTGGAGGGAGTGTAGAGAGGGCGTGGTGATGGTTATTGTTGTTGATATGAGGGAGGAGCGTTTGGGCAAGAAGTCTTCGGGGGGCACTGAGGTAACGACAGGAGACCGGCCAGGTCAGGTGAGGAGACGCGCGCAAATCATTCGTGAAGGGGCTATATCGCCGCGATTCTACTTTCGTGAGGAGGCGTAGTCTTCCAGAGTGGTGTTTATTCGGTTGGCGGAGCAGTTTGTATGGTCGCCGTTGAAGGAATCTCGATTGTTGCGATGGGTCTGGGCGCTCGCTGGAGGCGCCTGGTCATGTGATAAGTCGTGCACAAATCAGCATAAAGACCTTTTGGGAGTGCTGCGCAAAGATGCATAATTCACTTTGAGTACAGGCTCAGGGTGTTTTTGGACTAGGAAATGAAGACAGTTGATGCTGTTTAGGTTTAAACTCTGTATAAAAACTTTCTTCAAGTTATGCAATGTAGGCGGCTGTGATATTCTCACGATTTTTTCTTCTATTTTTTTTATAACTCTGATGCGTTTTACAACACATGATCGTGCCATGGCCTGATAATGGATACCTCTATGCACGCACATGTCATTTAGGTCTACGATGTATTCCATTCCTTACGGATGTGGCGCTCAGGGTCCAGAACTTCAACTGGCTGGCAATCTATGTTGGCAGAGGCAAGGCTAAAGATGGCAACGTAACTAAAGTGTGCACTTGTTTATTTGTCCAAATTGCGAATTGAATTGATTCAAGTTGTTATTGAAATCCGCATCTACTTGAGCATATCATAAAGCCATGAGCAAAGCCTTCACAATGTAGACACATCTACTAAGTCCCCAGAAGCAAGTGCCTCCATTATTTCGCCAAAGTCCCTGCCGTTCCCTTCATCCTTTATATAGAAATCATTCAATTGTTTTATTGCCTCGATGGGCTCGGGATATCATAGTCCGAAATCGGTCGTGACTCCCAGTGTGTGGGAGGCGTCATTAACTGGGATACTAATCAGCAATTCGTCCTCATGGTCCCATCGCACCCAGGTGAGGCATACAGGATGCAAGTCATCACACTTACAACTTGTTGGGGGCAGCAGCAGCGTTGGTAGTTGGCCATTGGTAGCCAGCAGCGTCACTGAACTTGTAGCCATAAGACGAGGTGAAGTCGTCAAGGACAGCAGGACCACGAGAGCCTAGGTACGTCAGTTAGTCAAGTCAAATGGAGAATATACTGATACATACCGTAAGGGTACTCCATAGGGATAATCTCCTTGTTGTCGTCCAGGTAGTGGAGTAGCGGTGTAAAGATGCGCCAACTGGCATCAAGCTCATCATCACGAACAAAGTTGGACTGGTCGCCCTTGAGGCAGTCAAGAACAAGTGACTCGTAAGCCTCGGGGATTTTGAGGTCGGAGAATCGTCTTCGGTAGGTCAAATCAAGCTCGGTGACAACAGTCTGCATGCTGAGACCAGGCAGCTTGGAGTTCATCTTGATGTAGACACTCTCGTTGGGCTGAATGCGCATGACAAGCTCGTTTCGGGGAATGTCCTTAAAGATACCCGATGTAACATCCTTGAACTGGATTCGGATCTCGGTCTTCTGCTCGTTGAGAGCCTTTCCAGCCTTCATGATGAAAGGCACGCCGTCCCAACGTTCGTTCTTGATGTAGGCAACCAGGGCGCAGAAAGTTGGGCATCGCGAATCCTGGGGAACGGTGTCGTCTTCGCGATAGGCGGGCTTGCTGCCGTCGAGAGACTTGCCGTATTGGCCGATGATGACGTTCTTAGGCTCAATAGCAGGGATGGCGCGAAGGACGCGGACCTTCTCGTCACGAATATCCTCGGCGTTGAAGGAAATAGGTCGCTCCATAGCCAAGAGAGTGAGAACCTGAAGAAGATGGTTCTGCATAACATCACGGACGATGCCGAACTCGTCAAAGTAACCACCGCGTCCCTCGGTACCAAATGGCTCCTTGAAAGTGATCTGAACGTTGTCGATGTGGTGTCGGTTCCACGTAGCGCCGAGGAAAGAGTTACCAAATCGAAGGATCAGGATGTTCTTGACCATCTCCTTGCCAAGGTAATGGTCGATTCGAAACAGCTCCTGCTCGTTCCAGTCAGGCTCGAGGGACTTTTGGAGCTCGCGGGAGCTGGCAAGATCCTTGCCGAAAGGCTTCTCGACCTAGGAGGGGTTGTTAACTATCATTGACACGGCGATGGGGTAAGTGCTCACGTACAATGACACGCGCAATGCCGTTCTTTGGGTAACAGATTTTCTTGAGGTGCTGAGAAACAATTGTGAAGACACTAGGGGGGAGCGCCATGTAGAAGAGACGGTGGTTCTCGGAGTGGCCCTGCTCAACCTCTTGGAGGTGCTGCTCGAGACCCTGGAATGACTCGTCCTTGTCGTACTGACCAGAGACGTAGGTGCAAAGCCCGGTGAAGTCTTCAAGTTGTTGCTCAATCTCTTTTGTGGGGGTCTTTATGTATGACTTGATGCGTCGAATGTATTCGTCGTGATCCATCTTAGTACGGGCATATCCGACAATCTTGACATCCTTGGGGAGAAACTGGTTTCGGTACTAAATGGCCATTAGCTTGTGAAGCGCTTCAGAAATACCAATGAACACTTACAAGACCAAAGAGCGCAGGATACTATCATGGAGCAAAGACAAAAATGTTAGTTTCGAGCATAACAGAACATGAGGGGCTGTGAGGGGAGCTCCCCACCGTCTTCTTTTTCGCCAGATCACCAGAAGCACCGAGCACGACAATTGTCGTGTTCTGCTTGAGCTCCATGACTCTAGAGAGATACTTGTGTCAGTAATCAATTTTTATTGTCTTGATATGGTAATCTTGGATGGTATAGCGTAGACTCGCGATGCGATCGCAAACCGCTCAGCGCGAGCATGATAGCTCGGTGATCTAGCTAGAGCGCAGATGCACTTCCATGGTGGGGTTGAGAATTGGCAAGAGGGAACACCTACGGATCCATTGTTGCGTTTTAAATTTGTGAGAGGATTGAAAAGTGACAAGCAACACGGAATAGAAGGAGGAGCAAAGTGGAGGAAGAGGGATATGAGAAATGGAATGAGAATGGGAACGAGAATAGGAATGAAGGAGGTGACGAGGTTTTGCGGCCTCGACGGTTTTATGACGACGGGAGCGCCTATCCAACCTAATGCCCGCCCCGAGGTAGCGGGAGCCAGAGCAGTCACAGCTGGGGAGCTAACAAATCAGCTATTCATTGGGTCCCTGCGTGAGCGACGGGGCTATGATGCAGTAGGTCCCTAGCAAAACAGAAGAGTGGGTGGGTAAAGGATCCATGGTATGGATAAAAAAGTGTTGCTGTCGTTCTGGGTACTGTACCTTGCTTGATGGCCTCCACTTTACCTCATGGATACATGTCTACCTATCTATTGACCTGCTGAACATAAAAGATCTGGTTTGTACCGCATGCAGAATGTAGGGGCCATGGTGGTGAAGATTCGTTGATTAAAGCACAGCAGCAATGCTTTAGATCTACCTCTCATGGAGGTACGACGGACAGCCATTGGTCGCTGAGGGGGTAGTTGACGCATTGGGGGGTTTATGGTTCAGTTAGTACTTACCTGCCTCCAAGTTTGGTTTTGGGGGCTCTAGTCTCTGCTCTACGTTTCCTCCTCGGTGGTTCTATCTCCGGCTTGTCGCAAATTGTTCACTTTCTATTTTGCCTGAATTTGCCTGTCTAATACGTACAGTAGGGCGCCTGGTGCACAAGCGCAGAGTCCTGCTCGACATCGATCTCTTGCGGGCCAATTACTACTAGACGCAAGCGGCCGAATCGTCTCCGTGCTTTTGGGGCCATCCAATGCTACACAGCTCACAGCCCAATGTCTGGCTGGATCTGTCATGGGCTTGACGTATGGTGTTTCCACATCATACTAAACACTTTTTTGTGTCATCAACCGCTTAGCCAACTAATACTGCACCGTCATCAATAAGTATCAGTTCTTCCCACCTCCATTGTTCGGTACAGTATTCTTTTGTGATTCATTGTCAACCTAGCCTGCATCGAGCTCAGCGATAAACGTTGAAAGGACATGGTCAACCAGTTATAGTAACTTACATTGCACAAATCGGTCTGTGTCATGAGCATTACGAAGCACGTTGCTTCTCCAACTAAACATCTTTGTCAGCTTCTCCGGCTCGCCCGGGACATCCATAATTCATCAAGTCCTGCTACTCACCAGTGGTGGCGGTCTCTGGCTTCCATGTCTAACCAAGAGGGTTCCATGGCTACAGCCTGAGCTTGAGCCCAGGCATTCTGCCGTACCGCACCCCAACGTAACAGGGACGAAATAGCATACTGTACACTTTAAGATCCACTTGGCCCAGGCGCGACTTGATTATCAAGACGTCGGGCAAGGTAATCAGAAGTGTCGGTGATCTTGCCGCTTGCACGCGGGATATAATCCGTTACAAGAAATGTGACGGTCGAATCTAATATCCATGCCATGCTTACCTAGGCCTGTCGGCTTTTGACTGTTGTAGTGTTCTTGGTTTCAAACATCTTTGAGACGCATCTGAATCCTGTATGAGCAGCGGCCACTCAGCACGATAGTCATGACGCCCAGATCCTCGTCCTACCCATTCAATACCGACCCCCAAACCTTGAGCTCGTAACTCGGCGGCAAACACGCTGCCCAAACCCGGCTTCGCGGCGTAACCGCGGTGTCTCAAGACATTCTCCATAGTTAGTGATGGAAAGTCTGTGACTTGCGGCGCTTCAACTTGCCAACCCAGGTCCACCACAGAGAGACCCTGGTCCATATCACGTCAACTCAACAACTTCAAGATCACCTCTGCCGAGGACCTTAGTTATCAGATAAGTTAGCTGCGCTGAAGACCAATCCGATCGTCTCGTACACATGTCTGCAAATCTAATCGACACCCAATTATTCTGTAATCAGCCATACAATAAAGGGCCTCAATTTATCATCCAATATCACGAACACCAACCCAAATATTGAAAACACGATGGCTGTGTTCTCTGTAACCCTCAGACAGCAGTATGTACCTTGCTCGGACACCTAATTCCGAAATGCCTCTACACCAGGATCCATCATGATATCCGCACCATCCCCTCGCCGGTGTCGGCTTTGGATCTGATGCTTCAACAAACAACTACATAGTATTGGGGCGGAAGAGGTAAAAGACTTTCTGTGTTACTCAATGCAATTATTGAAACTAAAGCCATTGATCAAGGATTGTTCAACCGTTCTCGAGGGAATTACACCTGTGGTATCCGTACATGGCAGCTCTTGCAACCAGACATTACACACCTACTCAAGATGTCAAACATGTTTGTTGAGAGGTCATTGCCAATCTTACATCAGGCAACTTGAAGATAGCAACAGCTATGACTGTGCATACAATACAGGAGCTTGATAGTTCAAAAAACGGGCTATAGCTAAAGCAGAATGCTAGAAGTGGTACATACTGCCTCTAATGTACGATCCCATTGGTTCTGGACTGATTATAAGCAATCATGGATTCTGCAATGATCATGATCATGGTCACAGCAAAAGCTTGATAGCAAAACGGCAGCAATCGCACTGACAACCCAAACAGCGCGGGGTTGAAGTGAGGCTTGGGCTTGGTTGAGGCGGTGCGCAT
The DNA here is from genome assembly GCA_013618295.1 of Fusarium armeniacum. Lineage (NCBI taxonomy): Eukaryota > Fungi > Ascomycota > Sordariomycetes > Hypocreales > Nectriaceae > Fusarium > Fusarium armeniacum. The sequence goes on from JABFER010000037.1 coordinate 395,678, forward strand.
GTGGCGCTGAACCCTAACACGTGATATTGGGGCTCAAATTGGAATCGGGCGCACCATCCGGGCCTCCACTCCACTCAGACCTCACCAAACGACGCGCACCCACGGAACGGTCTTTTTGTTAAGACAATTCCTCAGCTCTAACTACTAACTCGCAGGTTGTTTGAGAGGACGGAAGTCATACCACAGTCAAGATGCCTTCAGAAGCCGGTCACCGACGTGAGTTTCTCCCACCCGCCAAAGACAAGACGAGACGGACGGCTTGCGAATTTGGAAATTTGAAATCTGGTTGAACTTGTTGCTAACTTTGCCAATAGTATACGTCAAGTGAGTAATGATTCCCTATCCAACAAGCCTGGCACGCATGCGATATCAGAAACCTGCGCTTGCTTTCGACCAGCGCACACTCCCATTCATTTTTTTCCGATATCGAATTTCCGCGAAGCCAAGCAATGGCACGACAACAACAATGCGATAGAATTTTGGACTGACGATGATGGTTTAGGGGACGTCACCTGAGCTACCAGCGCTCTCGTCACACCACCCGCCCTGCTACCAGCCTGATCAAGATCGAGGGTGTTGACGACACCAACGCCGCCAAGTACGTCTACACTGCAATGATGGGAATTTTCTTCGTCAGTTTGGATATTGACAATTCATGATAGCTTCTACCTCGGCAAGAAGGTCGCTTTCGTCTACCGTGGCCAGAAGGAGATTCGCGGTACCAAGATCCGCGTCATCTGGGGCAAGGTCACCCGTCCTCACGGTAATTACACTCGACTCGATCTACAGTGAATGAAGTCACAAGCTAATCCATCTTTTCAGGAAACTCTGGCGTCGTCCGCGCCAAGTTCACCTCTCCTCTCCCCACCAAGTCTTTCGGTGCTTCCGTTCGCGTCATGCTGTACCCTTCGTCGATATAAAAAAAGGGCTTCGGGCTGGAGTTGGTAGTGAGGGGCGGTTCTCATTTGGCTGCATTGGTCGAGGCAAGGATAAAACATACTGCCTTGCTTTGAGGCATTCAATTCAAAAAGACGTCAAATCCCAACCCCGAAAAAGGCTCTTCACACCTGAGCTACTCGTTTTGATGACATAACTATTCCCCTTTCATGCAACGGTTAACGGTTATCGGAAATCGATCCCGCCCAGAGCATTCCACTGGGAGGGGGCTTCAGTGATGGAACACTTTCTGGTGGTTGGGATTCGGGACCGGTGTTTGGAACTACGGGTCGTGAATAGGGTACAAGCGAATCATCGATGAAATGCCAGGTCCAGGGCCTCTATTACGGCAGCACACAACGTCCCTGAAAGCTGGATTGTGATTTGACTCGTATGGAGAAGTTTTGAGCCATGGTTGGCGTCTAATGATGAATCAGAAATGTCTTTTGAAACCACACAACAACACAACACATGACAACGACCACTTTCACGGCCCAACTCACTCCCACTTTGACAGTTGCACAGATCCGGATGTCTGCGCTAGGTTGCCTCCATGTGCTCCATCGTGATGTGATACCTTACCATTCTCGTTGTAAAGTTATACCAAGCTTATATAAAAGGTGTTTCCATGATGATGCACACAGCTGATTACCATTACGAGTGCTTTTGTGACTAGGGCTGTGCTTAACGTCAAGTGGTCTTGACTGTCAGACTCAAGTCGGAGGCAGTAGTCTATCACCATGTCAGTAGCTAATGTCATATGTTAGTTTTATCGTAATAGTGTAGCAGTGTGCTTCACAGTCAAATGTCCCTGTGATAGACACCCCAGATATAGTTGTATCAATGAGATGTACACCAATAGTTGAATAGTTCTGCTTCCAGGGCAGCCTCTTGGCGTTGCTTTTCTCAATTACCTCGTAACGCATGACTGCCAAGGGATAAGGGGCCAAGTGTGCATGAAAAATACCGAGAAGGACATTCAACCTAGCGAATTGTGATAGGAGAACCTCGTAGATAATTGTTGGTGCGTTACACAGTACGGCACCTTACGCACATCGTCCCTTTCTTTTACACATCAGTCAGTACGATTACAGATTATACACGGGCTATTAGAAGCACTGTATGTTAGATTATCAGTACTATGTACTAAGTCTTGTCCATAGGCGTGGTACCTTATTTCATATTCTCACATTTCGATTTCTTCTCTTTTCACCGCGCATGTACCTAGATAGGTACTTTTTGATTTGAACAGAGTTGCCTCTTGATGGCAAATGTTGTTGCCTCGGTAACGCATCACCAACCTAGGGTCCTTCACTGGTACCAACCAACCTACCTCGACCTCAAGGATTGTACGGATTCTTGGAAGCGGCTCGTGTCCAAGCGACCTGTCGCATCTCCAGTCTCGCAATCTAAAGATAGCGCATACATAGTAGTAATATGCAGTGTAAGAATAGTAATATCGAACTCACTGATCGTTCACAACGAAAAAGCAACCTGTTCAAAGACAATATGGGACACAGGAAGTAAATAATACAGACAGAGCGAAATATCTTGCAGCCGCCATTTGTATCTTCTGCATAACACTAGACTGAATGGTTAAAATGGCCTTCGTTGACGACAGAAATATATTCGCCGTTACCGTATGGTGTCCTCGGGATATCAGAATTGGCCGCTGGAAGCACAAAGGAAGGAATTAGCAGGTCTACTAAGTGCCTACACAGACCAGACTCCTTAGCCTGTTTATTTTTGTGCCCTAACTCAAGGCCAACTTTTCTACATCATCAAGGTCATAGATCATATAGTTACCTCCAGTCTCGGCGTGTATTGGTCGTTTCAATCTGTAAAAGCCTTGACTACCTAAGTAGTAGTAAGCCAATAATTCTTACTATATCATGCAGGCCAAGCAGACCAGGGCTATCACGCAAGTGTGACAATAGTAGAACAAAGAGTTAATTCTGGGAGTGGTATTGCATGGGTAGCGGCGCAGCATGCATATTTGTTGCAGCCCATCCGGAAGAGTCGGTTGTGAGAAGATAATGGGTATGACTGGTACGGACATTTTGAGTTTATTGTACTGCTGAGTTAAGGCCTATCAACCAAGCAAAAGGACTCGACTTTTGAGGACAATGTTCAGCTTCCATCCGTCCTTTTTAGTGAGTGGATTTCAGCAGGAGAAAAGGTTGGAAAGAATCAAGGAAGAGCAGCAGCTTGTTGTGCACGGTTATTTAACCCTCATTATGTTCTGGCCATTAACTTACATCTTCACCATCCATGAACGCCTACTGCCATGACTTGTGACAAAGCCTTGAACCTAACTCGAAAATTCAACACAGCAGTGATCGACCAAACCTGTTAATTTTTGTCCTAGCGCCAGCCAGGGCTTTTGATTGTCCCATCAGGAAGAGATACCAATTGCATGTTTTCGGATGGGGAATTTACAAGCTAAGAACCCGCATTGCAAGGTTGAGTATTCGGTATCAGTCTATTGATTGAGACTTTCGTCCGTTCTGGAAGCCAGAAGATTGACTGACATTGGAACATTTGCTCTCTACTATGGTGGTTGGTGATTGAAGTCTGATACAACAAACTGATCACACAAATACCAAGTCACAACTGAGGTACGCAAAGACATCAAGCCAAGTTTAATGCCTCCTGCGTAAACAGCCAAGAACCTAAGCAATGCTATTCGTTGGCAACCAACTACCAGCAGGTTTTTCACTAAGAAAATGCAATTGAATGGCGTTGGTGAAAGCGACCAGCCGAGTTAGACAAAGGCCCGATGAAAGGGACCATCGAGATTTAGAACGGCAACCCTAATTGTGGCTGAGCCGGCTTGTAATTGACGAAATCGAACTTGCATCTGCAGTCTCTTTTTTTTTCCCCTTCTTCTTCTTCTTCTTCTTGTATGTAGGTACTCTTCAAGGTTCCATGTTACTCTACCACGAAAGCAAAAATGGTGTGTGGGGGGCCACCTAACACGAGATAAAACAGGGGCGGAGCAATCATGGACAACGTCAAGATGACCAACCGCCAGCTTCACCAGGATCTACTGGGATATGCTCTAGGCAATTGTTGGGGTTCTCCCCAGCCTGTGTCTGGTCTGTAGGCTCGCTCAACACAGCACAGCACGCATGGGAGAGTGAGACAAGAAAGACTACTTATTCCGTTATTGCTGCACAGGTATGAAGAAATGAGGACCTGGCTTGGCATGGCATGATATGGCATCAAGAGCACCACTTCAGAGACCCATGAGGATTCTTGGCTCTTAGTCGGATGGTAGAGACCGATTTATTATGCGGGTGTAGATAATGGATACAATACAGCCAGCATCCATCCGAACCAGGTGAGCGAGAGTTAATATCTATCTGACCTATTGACTCTACGAATGGGTGTAGCTTTAGGCTTACGACGATAATGAAGGATCCATTGAACTAATTGCTCTAGCATCAAACTTAGCTACACATGGTGCTTCTCAAGATGCTCAACTAGTCTCGAATAAGAATTCAAGGTACCGAGCTTTAGTGCAGACGGTTGCATGCATCACTGCAACTATTTTCTTCCCACCATTGGATCACAAAGCTTCCGTAACCTCGTAAATTGTGCGGAAGACGCAGAAGACGTGGCTGTCACCGTATAGTATGTTCCAGTGGCCGAGAGAGAGAGAGAACGACGCGTCATGGCCTGACGATCTGACATGTCTCGATTGTGTCCGAGTACTAAGTCAGTCATCGGATGGTCTGCTGTGCGGTCTTGGCCTACCTCTCAGCCCCTACCTACCTAGTAGGTACTATATACAAATACATCGTTCAGATCTAAACCAGTACAGGACCGCCGTAGCCAGTAAAGCAAAAATAAAACGACCAAAGCTAGCACAAACAGTACAGTTTGTTAAGTCGCTGCCGGAACTCTGGGGCAGTACGCGTATGCAATTGCCTCCCAATTGGTCCCAATCCACGTACCAATTGCACATCCTTTACCAAGATTGGTGTGGTGTTGAGCCTCAGACTGATCCAGAAACTCAGTCGACTAGGTACCTATGGGGAGCGCTTGTAAACGGAAGTCACAAGGAAGCCGATGAACGGATGAACACGAGTTCAGCGGGATGGAAGGTGCGGCATTCTAATGAAAGCAGATCACCTCACTTAAAGACGACTTGGTCGCCAGCTTTCCTTTATCTTCCTAGAAAAAAAGCCTCCGTTTCTTCTCTCACTCACTCTTATAATCCCTTGAGAACAGCTTTCTCTCGCTTTCGTCTCCTTCATCTGTCTTTCGTTACCGGTATTGCGCCCGTTTCAACCCAGCCCATCTCGTCAACGGATATTGGTACCTTCGTTGCGACCAGCCACCATACTACCTACCCGCCTATCTGTATATCCCCAGTCGAGCAATCCCGAGTACTCGCTCGATCCGTGGTCAAGACTCCATTAAACAAACGATTCCTTCTACAGCAATTAGACTATCTGCCCGCCATCCCCAGGTTTTCATCTTATTGCACTTGGCTTGGCTGCACCAGTTCCACAAACAACCGAAATACAGGGCAGGCAGGCCATTTCGAGATAGCGACTTTCACTGACCCCGGCCTTCAAAAGGAACCTTCAACTCCATTCCATGGTTTCTTAGTGACTCGTCAACACGCGAGACCCCACCACGAGCTTCATACCCCTGTGCGTCAGAGCCAGCGCTATTGAGTGTGAGTCTGAGCAGCAAGCCACTCCGGACGATTCTTCCGAGCACGATTCAACGTGGCACGGCTCAAAACCCTCCCTGGACTTCGTGCACCGGTCGACACTAGAAATTTTCAATCGATAGTGACGTCAAGAAACAAACGCAGACAAAATAGAACGCGCACTGGGCCAACGCAAGCACTTACAAAACACTGTATTGCGTACGTACAGTACTGTTTGGCAGAAACGCAGAATCTTCTTCGTGTGTTAGTACTCTATCCAAAAGAAGATAAAAAAGACCAGTCAAACACGAAAGGGGAAAAGTCCGATCACCACAGAAATCAAGGACGGATCGCAAAGGCGGTAGTCAATTCACGAAGATCAGTCGTCCCAGTCTGCATATCCCGCATCATTATCACGCAGCCACAGGCACTAGCAGCAAAACGTATACAGCGCCACGTTAGCTTACTTTGAAGCGCGACCCGGCCTGGTAGAGTAAACACCGATTTGGAGCGCCCACCACATCCCAGTCGATTTTACCGGACTGTTTCACGGCACAAGAGACCAGTGCATTGCTCGCTTGCAAATTTTTGTCTGACGGTTGCTCAGAGCTAGAGAGCTGATCCCAGTCAAAGAACACGGGCCACGGTGCCAACGAATGATTGCATTGTTTCGTCCTGCGTACGGTCAGAAACAGAGACACCCGCCGCCACCAGCCATACATCTCACCTTCCTTAGGCGCGCAAAATACGGTATCATCGTCCAGTCTTCCTAGCCACTCGTCCCTTAATAAGTCCGGTTGTACCTTGCTATTCTTGCACTGCAGACTGCAGGCGCCAGATTACGAGCCAACCCCACCCACTTCCCGGGATCCGGTCTAAAAACGCACCGATACGTACCCCCAAAATTCTACCGCAGGCAGGCTACATTATTGTTTGAGCAAGCCCCAGCCTCTTTCTTATCAGAACCTTTTACACCAAACAACTCCACCCAATATATCCGTCTCGCTGGTCCCACGACAATTTCCTGGGCTTCCTTGCTAGTAGCCGTTTCGTCTGGTTTCGGTGATTTCTCCCCAGCATAGCCTGCTCCTTGCACACTCCAGCTCTTATCCACCGTCTCCATCGCATCGGTCGATCGCCTGCAACTCTCCACTCTCTTATCACCCTGAGACTCTAATCCTCGAGGGCAAGGGCCATTCGGAGATCCATCACTGCCAAGCAATACGTCTAATAAAACAGTCGTACCCCCAAGCGCCGCAACCATGGCGACCTCCACCGAACAGTATCGTCAATACCCACCAGCGCCGGCGAATTATCCGGCGCAAGAACATTATCAGCAGCAGCAATATCAAGCAACTGCCCCAGCTTCGCCGCGCAAAGCTTCCCAGAACCCTCCGGCTCATAGTCGAACCTTCAGTTTTCATTCTCAAAAATCGCATAAGAGCTCTGGCAGCAAAGACTTACACGAAACTCACGCCGAGAAGGAAGCGAAGCGTTTACATAGTACAGCGGATCCCACCTTTGCTTTAAACGAAGCAGAGCCCTGTATGTTGTCCCTTTCCTTACCTCGATAACCGAATGCAGAGATCATTTACTGACACAGTGACAATAGCTGCAGAAGCCGCCATGATGACCGAGTCGAATTTCGCTCCGCTGCGATCTATGCAGCACAAAGACCCCTATGGCAACTCCATCGGTTCGTGCTCCATTCCTATCTTTTCAAGACGGCAACACTGACAATATAAACAGAGGATCCTGACAAATCGAACCCGACCCGAAACAGATGGGAGCGCCCACTCGACACTATTCGAAGTTTCGAGGCTGCGATTGACGGAGGATACTCGCGCAAGTCGCTCTACCGAGCTGGTATGTAGAATATCAACGAACAAAACAGCACGGTTCACTAATGCCGGTGCAGAAACAGATTCGCAAGCCAACTGGAACAGGCGCAACAGTTCGTTTAGTAACCAGCCACGATTTCCTCGCGACAGCTACTATGGTAGCCGCCCAGTCTCCCTCAGGCCAGAGGGGAACCAGTACGATACAGGGTCCCGAAGCAACTACTTCGATGGCCAAGCTTACAGCAACGGTTATGGCACTGGTCCATCGCGGCAACGGATGTCTAGAATGCAATCAGAACCGCAGTACCAGAATGGACACGACCAAACTATTTATCCCCTACCCAACAAGGATCGGTCTTACGAGACCGTAACTTCTGCTGCGGGAAGCGGCAATTCAGACCACGCAGGTTATCAAACAGACCCTACGAGCAGCGACAACAGCTCGATTGATCGGACGATGCCGGCTAAGCGCCGTGAGCCTTTCAACGAGTATGCGTCGAGTTCCTCCCAACAACAGCCAGCGAATCAGTCACGCCCCTGGCCGGCTCCTGGTGTGAATGGCAATGGCAGCCATCCTCAGATGCCGCCACCTTCACATGCGCAATATACTCCAGGCCAGGACCAGGCTCCAGTTCCTCCTCAGAAGCAGAAGAACACTCTGTTGAGGAGAACATCTACGCAGCAATCAGCACAACAGCCCCAACAAACAGCTGGCGGGGACAAGCGCAAGAGTTGGTTTTCTCGTAGGTTCAGTAAAAACTCTTGAAAACTCAGCGATTCGGCAGCGTTTATACGCATATGAAATATACACGCGTAACCGTCACGCAACAGCCACCCACTCTCCTTTGTCGATACCCGTTTCTTTGATGTTCAGCGTCGGAATGCCATGATCAGACAGCGTTTAACAGTTCCATGTTCTATTCAACGAATTTTTTACGATGGATGCTGGAGTATACTGTCGCCACTTGCGATTTGTCCTTGCAATAGGACCGGATGAGCGAGCTTTGTTTTTCACTTTAGTCAAATTGGTTCAAGGTTGGGATGACATGTAGTCTTGTCATTAAGACGAGGCGACTCATTTCAATTTATTACGGGACGGTACATTAGCACACGAAACTGTACGAGGCAGGCGTTGGCGGACTAAGCTTTGTGCAGCTGGTTCCTTGGAGGATATCCTTGAGATGCGGAGCAAAGGCTGGATCTACCGCCACAATCACCATTAATAACACCTACTCCCTGAGACGCACATAGCATATACACGTGGCTGTAGAAATCATCCAGACATGACGGCTTGTCGACAGGCAAGCTCACAAAGATAACATGAGAAAATAATTGACATTAATGACTCAAAGAGTAGTTATAGTTATGTGCGCAAGATTCACAGTTGTTTTTGAAGTGAATTTTAGCGGCAGTGAGAAGCCATTTTTTGACATTTACTTGTCCTTCTTGTTTTCCGCCTTCAGTTGGTCCGACTGGTCCTCCTTCATAGCAACAACAATGTACCCTATGAGGACGACATTGGCCAATACAGCAGCTAAACCGCCGGCGAAAGAAGAGTTGCCTAGGTAGCGTTAGTTTGAGTTATGACACGCAGGAATGTGTGGAGAGACTTGCCATTGAAAACAGTGTTGACGGTAAGGAAGTATGAACCAATTGGAATAAATACCATAGCAAAGGTAAAAGCTAGAAGCTTGTAGATGACTTGACTGTTATCATCTGGTTAGTTGTGATCAGAACGCTGGGTAGGATTGTTCCAGAGAAGTATAGGAGTGGCGAGAGTGGTGGTTTGAGTTACGGATAAGGCTTACCTGGGTACAGCAGGAGCTGTGCTTGAGGTTTCGTCAATAGGGTCATCCTTATCGAGGAAGGTCTTTTCGGTAGCGACAATACGTCGGGTGGCCATTCTGAGGAAATGTAACAAGAGTTCAGGCTCTTGTTGAGACGGATTGATCGTGTTGTCTGTGTCGTGGTTAAGAGTTGAGGCTACCTAATTCAGACCTATGGGTGCGAGAGGATTGAAAGTTGACGTCCCACTTGCACGTGCGAGCAACTTGAAAGAAAAGAAAGCACTTGCCATACAATGATCAGCACGCAAGAGAAAAGGGAATTCTTAGTTTGCACAATACCTAGTTAGTAGTAATACAAGTCATCAAACAATCAGGCCAGGTCTACTTGCTCCTAACATATTCTCTTTATAAGCCCGATTGTCCTTAATATTGGAGTTCATCAATGACAGCTCTAGTTACTCATACGTATTCCATCTCGTTTCCAGTCTCACGTGATTTCGCGATTCAGTTTATGCGGGTCGCGTCTCGAAGCGAGTTTGGACGGTTGGGCCACTTCAAAAAATCTCCACCCTCTAAAACGCCCCTCTGAGATTTGAATTGGAACCTCCTGTGGCACTGGCAAGCACTGTCTACCTCCCTACTCAATTAAAAGTCCTTTCTTTTTGTTGCTTTTATCTCTTCTCTTATTTAAATAGTCTTTTAAGTCGCTGTTAACGGCCCCCCTTTCTTCTTCCGTCCGGTAGTGCGCTCTATCGTCCGTTGATTGAACAATAAGGACAGAAGAGAACGAACAAACGGCCGATTCGTTCAATTGCACTCACGGTCTCCGCCCTCAAACGCTGCTAGCTTCTGGCGTCTCCCTATTGTAACGGATGCCCATATTTCGCAAGACTTCAATATGGCACGAAGCTCTTCACCCTTACCAATGCGGCACTCAAACGCTCTACCACGCACCCCGTCGCTCGCTCGCAATACAACTACTATCGACGACGCCGACGAGCTAGCTGATACCATTCCCTGCTCTCCATCTGCCTTCTTACGAGATCCACAAACAACACAGCCGACACAAGTCCTTCAGAAACCTACACTTGCGCCTATGCGGTCATCCTCGCCTGCTAGCAGCATAATCGAAGTTCCTGCGTCCTCGCCTTTTCAACAGGCCAAGCCTACACCTCTAGGTAATCGACTCGCCCCTGCTGGCACGGTCTTTCGTCCACCACAGCGGACTTTTCCCTCAATGAACAACAAGCGGCCGGCTCAAGAGCCTATCAGTCTCATCTCAGACGACGAGGACGACCTCACACCTCCCCGCGGTGACATCCGACCAACAATGTTTAAGGCACATGTGGCGGCATTCGCCTATAAACCCGAATCCGATGCGACCGAGCAGCAGACCAGAACAAAGCTCCGGCAGATATACGATGTCTTTGGAGACAAGGTTCCATCACACAAGGCCAAGGAAGCTTTGAATAAATGCGAAAACGATCTTGACGAGACAATTCTTTACCTCGAGCGTAAGGCATCTCAGCCAAGACCGGCTCCAAAGCCCAAGACTGGCAGACGACTGATCAGCAAGGGAGCTTTACAAACATCAGCAACATCCAGCCGGGCCAATTCTGTTTCCCATGCGGCATCCCCCAGTCCCGAGAAGAAGCCCCGGCGACGACTAGTTCAAGGCCTTCGACAGCAGTCTATCCCATCCTCTCCTCCATTCCCCTCTTCGCCTGCGGCTGCGCCTGCACATGCCTCCAGCGACGATCCATTGGTTATTGACCTCGTCGACGATGACAAGGAAGACACCTATCAGGCCGAGGCGTCGCCTGATCTTTCCGATGATGAAGATGACAGGGTGCTGACCTCCCTTAACACATGCACTGTTCAAGAACTAGCGGCTATGACAGGCATGAAGGAGGATCAGCTTGCATGCATGATTGAGAAGCGGCCTTTTGATGAGATCGCGAAAGCTAGGCGTGTTACTGTTGGCAAGAAACCGGGCGCGCGAAAGGCCTCCAAGGTCAGCATTGGAGAGAACGTTGTCGAGGCTGTCGAAGTTTTCCACAACGCAGTTGAGGCAATCGACAACGTCGTCGACAAGTGCGAGCGCGACGCCAAAGCCATCAAGCAGCAGGTTGACACCTGGGACATTGACACATTCGGTCATGACAAGTTGCGAGGACAACGACAGGACTCTGAGGACCTTCCGCCTACCCCTACAAGTATCAGCGCGACCAAATTCGTACGCCCACCCATTGCTAAACAGCCCAAGTACATGGATGGACACTGCAAGATGAAGCCTTTCCAACTTGTCGGTCTCAACTGGATGTCCCTGCTATACAAGTTTAACATTGGCTGCATCCTTGCCGATGAAATGGGCTTGGGCAAAACTTGCCAGGTCATCTCACTTATCAGTCACTTTGTTCAAGATTATGAAGAGAGCAACAGCAACAACAACAAGGGAAGACGACCCTGGCCTAATCTGGTCGTTGTTCCACCCAGTACATACAACAACTGGCTCGTTGAGTTTGGCAGGTTTGCTCCCGACCTATCGGTAATCGGATATCGAGGTTCTCAGGCGGAGCGAGCTGAGATTGCGTACGAGATCGAACAAGAGCCCGAGGCATTTCATGTTGTTCTTGCCACATATTCACAGATCAACAACGAAGCCGACATCGAGGCTATGCAGGCCATCCGGCTTAATGCTGCTATCTTTGACGAAGGTCACAAGATGAAAAACCCTCAGACTAAAATTTACAGAGATCTTCGCCGCATTCCGGCGTCATGGAAGATGCTCCTTACAGGTATTTTACTCTCATTTCCCTCCAGTAAATCCAGTGCTAACAATGTATCTTAGGAACGCCTGTACAAAACAATTTATTGGAGATGACATCACTTCTCAACTTTATCAATCCTGAGATATTTAAGGGCTGCATGGAACAAATCCAGTACATATTCAGCCAAAAAGTCACTATTCGAGACGTGTCAAACGGTGCTTTTTTATACAGCGAACGTGTCAAACGAGCTCGCACTATTCTGGAGCCGTTCATCCTTCAGCGTCGCAAAGACCAGGTCTTATCAGACATGCCTCCCAAGATCTGCACTGTCGTTCGTTGCGACCTGAATGAGAAGCAAAAGCAAGTGTACGCCGAGTACGAAGAAATGTTCAAGCTAGAGCCATCCAAGCGGGTAACCAAGGTTCGTGGTCGTGGAAACGATCAGAACAATTGCTGGATGCAGCTTCGCAAGGCAGCCCTGCACCCACTCCTCTTTAGGCGTCACTTTGACGATAAGAAGGTTGAAAAGATGGCCAAGATCCTCATGGATAGTGTTTCGCAGGACGACCTACGCCAACCAGACATCAAGCACCTAATTCAGGAACTCAAGGATTCCTCCGACTTTGGTCTCCACCTCTGGTGCCGTGACTATCCAGGTCTCCTCGGGAAGTTTGATATTCCCCCAGAGGCAGAAATGGACAGTGGCAAGGTCAAAAAGTTGCTAGAGCTGATCAACCATTACCAGGAGAACGGTGATCGAGTTCTGGTTTTCAGCAAGTTCTCTCGTGTCATTGAACTATTGCAAGAGGTCCTTGCTCAACAACACATCCAGCATCGAGTCCTGATGGGCAGTACCACCGTTGAAGAGCGGCAGACCCTGATTGACGAATTTAATGAGGACCCTGAGATCCCTGTCTTCTTGCTCACCACTGGAGCAGGTGGCACAGGTATCAACCTCACGGCTGCCAACAAGGTCATCATTTTCGACCAATCGGACAATCCTCAGGACGACATTCAAGCAGAGAATCGCGCTCATCGTCTAGGCCAGAAACGAGATGTTGAAATCATCCGACTCATCGCGACCAACACCATCGAGGAGCTTATCTACAAGGCTTGTCAGAAGAAGATCGAGCTCGCCAACAAGGTCACGGGAGCTGTTGCTGATGAAGACCCCGCTGTGGCAGAGCAGACACTTGAGACGGAGGTTCGCAAGATGCTCATGGAGGAGCAGATGACACCTCCTTAGGACAGATGAGTGTTGCAAGTGCTTCTTCGGACTCTTTTTTTTTCCCTCCTTTTTCTACGTGTTTTATTTCCGATACGACATATCGCCATTGTAAAGGTTTTCATTTATCTGCACAGCATAGCAGAGCGGCTCGATTGTATAAGACTCACATACACACTCATCGACTTTGCTTTTAATGGTTGGCTGGCACAGACGGTTTATTGCTTTTGTCTTCCCACGCGTACCGTAACCTCCGCTGGTGGTTCCGAGTCTCGAGGGTTGGTGAAAGGCAAGATGGGCGAAATGAAAGTTTGTACAAAGTCATTATTCCACATTATTAATGATATTCATGGCGCGAGGCGAAGCAAGGGGGGTGCGTCAACGGTTTGCTACAGGATTTTAGAAGCACACGGCATGTCATCGCATGGTCTCATAGACAGGTCACAACCAAGGCATTAGGGCATGACGGTTGGTCTGTGAAATTAGATTAGATATTATATTTTTATGAAACTGTACTATCTTTGCATTGAGGGTCGATTGAGCCCGGTTTCATGTCACACACTTACAGCATAAGATGTGTTCTAATTTCATGTTGCAGTCAACAACAAATAAACCTTGGGCGTCACCCAGCAACGGTTCATCCCCCATTTCGGCCCGCCGCCGCGCCCGTCCCTTTCCCCGGTACGGGCTCACGCTAGGTCAAGTCAAGAGATCGAACACAGGCAGAAGATCAGTAGAAGGACCCTGACTCAGGCTGACAGCCCAAGCGCAAAGTTTATCAACTGAGTTTTCCTTAGTATGAAACGTGCAAAGGCCAGAAGGCACCTGCGGTGATGATGAAAACTGGGACAAAATGTATTTTTGCATAGGCGGTCTTTTTTTTGTGTGCTTGATGCCCGGGCCTTGAGAAGATAGACTAGTATCGTTGCTACGCACATGGATGCTTTCTTCGCGTATCGTACGGTGTCGCTCGGACTGGCCGTGCGCTTGGTTGATGGACTGGGCTAGAGTGCGGGATGGGCGATGGGGGGTTAATGGAGGGGATCAAAAGAAGATGAATGACGGATCATAGTACACGACTCGTTCTCGGATGAGACGAAGAGACTAACACCATGGTAACTTCAGTCTCACAGTAAGCTGGCACACGCTATTCAATCGTGGTTAAGCTCTAGCACGCAACTACGCCTCGGGTTGCCATTGACTGCAAGTTCGTTAATGCTACCCAAACTCGGCTCCGAGAATAAAATGTATTTTGTGGGAACTCTACATGGTTAAGGATACGCATTGATTGTCCAGCCACTTCGATAACCGTTGAGACAAAATAAGGTGGTTGGTGGGTGTAAGTGAACCTTGACGGTTTTCCACAACGGTTGACCAGAAAGACATACCAAATTGAGCCGGTGGCTGGGTACCGAAATCAATCAAATAGATACGGACTTGAAAAGGAGACAAACATAGATTCAGTTGAAGGTGAAACAATGATGTTCACTGTCTGTAAATTTTTGATGTCTATGGTGGCCAGTTCCAGTTCTTGGTTCTATAAAGACAAAAAAAGCAAACATAAAACTTTATACGCACGCTTTTTTGCGCGTGGATATCATTACAAAAAATGGGAATCAATACCTAAACGCCAATGGCAACCCATTGCCCCTGTTCTGTAGTCCCGCCAGTTTATATATGCTCGCTACCGATGACGGTCGGCCGAGGCTTTCGCTAAATATCAAATGTATAAATCATGTACTTGAGAAGATGCTTGCAGGGTTTGTGGGGTTTGCCTAACGACCTGGTCGTGACTTGAGACCGACGTCGCCATTGAGCAACAGTGTCTTCCAGCGACGATCAACAGCATGACGATCCCGGCCGAGGTTCCGGGCGCAATCTTGCCATTCTGCCTTTGAGAGCTTGAGTTTCTCCAATACGATCTCAATAAGGACGCGATCGTCCTCAGCATTCCAGTCCTCGTCATCAGAGTCCTCTTCGTTGAGAAGGTGACCACCCTGTCGAAGGTGCATGTTATGGAAGTCAGAACGCTCAAGACCAAGAGGTAGCTGTTCGGGAGCGATGCGCGTACGCTTAGGTGTTGAAGGTTCGCTTTGCTCCATAGAACATCGCGATGGTGATTCGCTGCCAGAGTCACTTGCTGATGAGTAGCGGTCCATATCATTATCGGCAACACGGCGCTTTTTGTTGGCAGCGCGTGGTGCGGCACGCTTTGTAACTTTCTTGGGTCCGACAGGCTCACGACGTTGAGGGCGCGGTCGCAGGCGCAACTTCAGGGGAGGAGCTGCGTGAGCCAGCGGTGGAGTTGGTAGTTGAGCGTTGTTGTAAGGAGCAGGACGAGGGTCGATAACGATAGGTGCGGGCATTGATAGGAGTGACTGGAGGGAGCGGCAAGTAGTCATGAGGTTGGCGAAAGAACCGTGCGAGGAAGCTGGTGGGCTGGCAGGAGGAGAAAAGAGAGATTGTTGAAGTCGGGAGTGGGATGAGTGCGACGCATCGCAAGGTAGCGCAGACGGAAGAAGCATGTTTGCGGTTTTGTTGTTGTATAATGTCCAAGTTTGATGCGAAACACGATCGCAGCAACAGTTGTTGTTTTGTCAAAAGAGTATGAGCGGGTGGTTGGAGCGTGGTGCGACTGCGACTAGGATAAGACGCGGCCTGGCGCAAAAGTCCGTCAGGTAAGTAAGTGAGTTATGGTCTTGACGACGTTTGTAAACGGTGATTGAGAGAATTGGTTGACAAGATTTGAAAAAGTTACGATGCGACTGTCAGGTTCAAGAATGTAAATAAATCGGTGTTTGTGGTTTGTGTTTGTGTTGATGTTTGTTGTAGGTAGAAAGCAGTCTGTTGTCGGAGTGAAGAGTAGGAAATGCGGTGGTTGTGGTGGGAATTGGAATGAACGGGGGGTTGGTCAGGCAAGTGGCATTGGAATGGCATGGGAAGGGGCAGGGGACTCAGTGGCCTAATATGGATGTGGAAGTGCAAGTGGAAGTAGACGAGAGGAACCTTGTGCAGGACCAGGGTAGAAGGAGGGTCCTGGTGAAGGCTCCACAGTTCACAGTCCACATTTTACAGTGCACATGCACTCGCACTTGCATCTGCAGCTGCAGGCAGTCGTAGTTGGGGTCTGGATCCATTTTACTCCATTTTACTCCACTTTACTGCTTCCTTCTTCAGTCCACATCCACTGAGGGAGTGTGAGTCTGGGTGTAAACTGTTGCAACTACTATGTACGCGACCGAGTCTACTGCAGATTCAGTAGGTACAGACGCCCACCTCGACGACGTGGACCCTTGGTTTCCTGCGTTCGAAGTCGTGGCCGTTTTAGTGGCAGCGGTAAATTCAACTGCTGTAATAGCGGTAAAGGTCAGTAGTCAAGCCACGAGAGTCAAATATGGTTTGATGGGCCCCGTGCCGTCCGATCGTCGTAGCCTGACAATCTTCTTTGACCAAAAGTATTTTGGGCTCAAAAAGCCCACAATCCAAGTTTAGCTGGGTCTCTGAAAGCCTCCAGATGTTGTTGGGGCTCGATCAAGACAAGGATATTGCAGGGGGTGTGAATTCTTGCCTTGGGATGGTAGGAAGGGACCCAACTTGACATCTCTCGAGCGTGAGGTGCTCACCTACCTACCTACTAGGTATTCCTGTCTTGCGGCAGTCGCACATACCGAGATTTGCAGTACAAAGAAAGAAGCACCTGCCAAAACATGTACTTGCTATTTTCTTCTCACACATTCCCCGACTTGTACCTGCTTCCTTGCGACTTGCAAGCGCAGGTGAAGCAGCCTCTAGATACGTGATACTTTATTCATGAATCCCTGCTCTGGTATTACACTGTATGGGAGAAGCTGATGACTTTTTGCCCAATTAGACGGATATATCTGAGACATCTTAAACAGCCTCAACCTCGATACACCCTCATGCCAGATTATGGACTGTCCGTCAATAGCCTCACTGTTACTAAATCAAGACGAGATACAATTGGTTTTCGCTATCTTTTCCCTTCTTTTGTAGTTTGTTTATTTTGCTTTGCTTCTGGTATCGTGTCACAAGAAAAACCACTATTGACATTTCATCCACATTTCTTCAACCCTTCGGATTCTGATTATTGTCTAGGGTAGATATTGTGCCTGCTCCCTCTCGACATCCCTTCATCTTCTCCATCTATTGTAAGAAGTATTGTCCTTTCTGACGCCTTTCAAAACGGCTTGACTCCACATACCCTGCATCTTCCTATCGGTGTCTCTCCCTCTGGTCGTTCAAAAGCAATAAACCTTCATCTCTATCCCTTCGATCATCATGCACGAAATAGCCAGGCCATGTTCAAGATAACCAGCTGCAAGTCACGGTTCTACACAGCCGAAAATCGACTACAGTTTCTAAACTCACAGTATACTAGTTAGTCCCCGTCATTTTCTGTGCCTTCTCTTCAATATTGCTATATCCCAACGGCAGGAAGATGAAGTAACCGAACGCTCCAGCCAAGCAATTGAAAACGGCATCAGCAAATTGCACCGTTCTATCGAAGGCAAGATACTAAACGCGACCACGTTCAAATAAAACATACAATGATAAGTCTAACACATTTTCGCTTGTTCAACGTTCTCCCTCTTACAAGACCACGCTCAGGTTCGAAGAACCAACTGGCTTGGTGTAGAACCCACCCTTGTTGTCCACACTGGGTTTGATGCCCTAGGGATGACCTGACTCAAGACATGAGTCTACCTACTATTGAGTGCATCACACATGGACAAGGGTTCAACGCAGAGCCAGACACACCAGTTACAGACTTTTGTGTACTACTGCATACTAGTCCTTGGCTTGAACTGCATGCGTCGCATTGGGTAAATTCTCTAAATCATACAGTGGATAAAAACCTTACCTTGTCTTGTCTTGCCTTGGTTCAAGGCGCACTGGAGGTCTTTCGCTTGTTGAGTAGACATGGACGACCTCAAAAGTTCGCGCTTGTTCGTCCACGCAAAATCAAGCGTGCGTTGGTATTGTTGCACTTCGTCAGTCAGCAAACCGGAGTCAAAGGCATTTCCTGATGCAGGTCCATTACTACGTTGCACGAGAGCAATATCCAACATACACAACACAGAAACTCTCCGTTGGTGCACGAGCCGTGACGGCATACACTACACTCGCTCGCTCGCTGCGCTACATTGGCTGTTAGGAGCGAGCCGTCACGGCACGGGCTAGGACCATCACCTAAGTTCTCATCCATGGCATAGCGCCCGCTTCTATGTTGATGTGCAGCAGGGACCTGAACATTGGGACTTACAAATGACAACCGATGTTTTACACGGTGCTGTCTGCTTCACGGATCCAGTACCAAATCAGTTATCGTTTCAAACCACTTTGCATACACCTTACTTTATTACCATACACACCATCTTTCACCCCTTCTTCCTGAGTTGTTCATGGATATCATCACCACAATTTGACAAAAAAAAAGTGGGAATGTGCTGGCGTGACCTTGTTTGTGACATCCTTTGCAACCAAGTCGGTGAGGTCATGCCCGATTCTGGTTCTAAAGCTCTTTATTATTCCATGCCCTGCCCGTTTTCAAAGTGTAGTGTTGGCATGCACGATTTGCTGTCCGAATGGATCCGTCTTGAAAGCTGCGACGACCAGTGATCATGAACACATATCCATGAATCAGACTGAGGTACACGAATGACGAGCATGACGAGATTATCCCTCAACGAATATTCGTTCACTTTAATGGAGGTTCAGATTTCCCTTTTCAAATCGCTCCCCGATTCTTCCGCTCATTCACCTGTCTGTCGTTCGTATGCCTTCTCAGAAATAGTCTTCCACATACTTGCTTGCACCGTTTGATGCAGAAACTTGGCAGCTAGGCCAGTTCCTCGTTCCGCAAAGCATTCACCGCCCGTTTTATCACGCATGCTGCATATACTCTCATCCATTGGCCCCATAACGTAGTCGTGTTCTTCTCTCGCCGCGCGATTACCGCACAAAGTCGCGAGAAATACGCGCTTGAGGTTCAGAAATCGCGACTTAGACGCGCAAACGCGTTGATTGAGACATGCGCGATCTCTAAGTCTGGCCAATAGAAGAACACGCAGATATGGGTATAAGTGGAGCGACACGCAACCACTTCCGATGGTGGTCCAAGCGTACATCAAGTACCTGACGCTCCTGACATGGCAAGCGGGTCACCCAAAAAAAAAAAAACAGGCACCTGATGCAGATCAGACGAAAATGTTAGCACACTCTTAGGCCACATACCCACTAAAGCTGATCTA
Organism: Fusarium armeniacum; assembly: GCA_013618295.1. NCBI lineage: Eukaryota > Fungi > Ascomycota > Sordariomycetes > Hypocreales > Nectriaceae > Fusarium > Fusarium armeniacum. The sequence continues at coordinate 415,176 of JABFER010000037.1, forward strand.
ATACTTCTATCAACCACTAAAGCAGTACCGATTTTTATACGATGCACCTGCACCTGCACCCGCATGGGTATGGATAGGGTTTGGGCCTGAGCAGGGATGCAGATTCATCCACAGTGTGTTCATGCTCTTTCTCACGGTCTGTCCTGTCCTACCCTAAAAATCGTGTCAAACTCTTTGTTTCTGGTTTCTATAATTACTGAAACCATGACATATCGGTGTCAGGTCCTTTGTTGATCATGGCTAACTGAGTGGTGGCTCACGTTCCTAGATCATTGCGTCACATTAACAAGAATACCTAGCATTACGGTTGCTTCCATGACAGGCCTCCGAAACTTGGACAGAGTGCAGCTGGAAGGTATTACATCGTCTTGCATTTGCATCCTTGTGCAGTGAACCAGAGCACAAGACGAGACGAGCCAATATATCGCTCACACATATTCACCTCTCTTACTTCTTATGGGTGACGCAGTCAGTCTATGACAGTTGCCGGACTTTATCCAGGCGTGGTGGTTTCACGACCTCTGTTGAGCACCTAAGACTCCACTCCTTTGATCTCTACCCTTCAAGTCATGATGACTTAAAAAGGCTATTCATTGAACTAAGGTTCGTCCATAAAATAGAGAGACATCTAAACACACAAAACGCGCCTAGGTTAATGTCATAAACACACCGAGAACCCCTCAGTTCAGCTCATTGTCTCAGTATCTAGACCGTCGCTCCCTGTTCTCGGTCGACCGACTGGGGGATTCCTATGTTTGTAAGTGCAAGGTGAAACTTCTCCCTTGTAATCAATGTTTACTTTTCTTTGTCGGCTGCTAGATCTGGATCCACCATGCCCTGACTAGTGACGCCTTTCCCGAGTTCTGGGGATGAATGAAAGTGAAATGGTCCGCTGCTCCCTGTCGAGACCTTTGTCGGGCCCTTTATTCGGTGGGTTATAGTATCAGGGGCTTCTCACGAAGGAAACAGAACTCTTTTTGCAATAATCTTTGTCGTCACGAAGAGGGGGGTGTTGTTTCGCCAATTAGTGGTGATCTATTCCTGGATTTCGTAGAATTCTCTGTTGTTGGTTCTTCTCTTGCAAGTCAAAGAGCTGTGGTTACTCAACAGGATTCATAGCCTATCTCATAAGCAAACTCATATTTCACATGAATTTACTCTCCTAAACTTGAATGGAATAACAAAAGCGTCTTGGCTACTATCTAGAGCGTCCTTGATTCGTGCCGAGACAAACTATCACCATGCTCTAGCTTAGTCCAAGTTCGTCGTCACTTGTCCCTTGCATGATGCGTAAACTCAAACGATCGAACGCAGTCAGATGGTTCCGAGGTCAATAAGGGAGGAAAATAGTCTAAGTGGTGTCATAGATGAGGGGGTTTCTGTTTCTTTCACGTACTTGAGTTAATTCTGATGTTCAATGGTAGTAGGTGGTGTGATCGATATGTCACAAAGAAGAGCATAGATGCGTCGGTTTTTTCAAGCAATCGGAGCCGCTCCTAATACAGATACGAAGAAAACATGATAGACACAACAATACAGAAATAAGTGGAACACGGCATATGCCAGAGAAACAATCAGGTTGACGTGCAATTTCAAAGTCCGTCCAGCTCAGCGTACCCTATAGTCCTATTCACTTCTGTTGACAGAACCCCCTTGCATTTCAACTGTCCCAGAACATCCGAACTCAAGGGACAGTAGTCAATCAATGGAAATGTAGACTGCTTGGCCATCAAGTAAGTGTGCATGTCATAGCCACGAGCAAGTTAAGGACCAGCCGAGAGAATCAATTATTGCAACAAGCAAACATGTGGCATATCGAACAGCTGGTGGCAAGCTCGTACCACGTACATCCTTCATTACTATGTCATAACTATATTCGAGCTGCATCTCCTATAGACGCCACAATCCAGACAATATACCATCACGATAAGTTCATCAACTCCATTTTGCTTGACATACTGTCAGATGCTCGTAACCACAGCTCAGGTACCGTTCATCGCAATGACATCAGGAAACTCATGCTCAACAGGATATCAGCTGAGAGGATGAGCTGCCATCTCCCTCATATTAAATATCATCATCCCACGTCTGGTATTATTCTAAAGATTTCGCTATCAAGACAAAAAATATATGGCAAAAAGAGCCTCATAGGAAGCAAAGAAACGGCTCTATGGATCGTATTCCAATGCGACACGATGCAGCGTATGCCAAGATGGATAAGAAATCGATGCTAAATAAATATGTTGTTGTTGATGATAACCGGCAGTGGCACAGCAGAAGTCGATGGCCGATTTGGTTGCCATTTCATTAAGAAGCGTAGTTGTCGTTGATTATGTATTTCCTTCGTATTAAACCCAGAACGGGCTAGTGCTTGCATGCTTCGATCACATCACGATGCAGTCTTTATCGTCTTTGCCGTTCTTCTGTATCTTTCCGTTGCGCGGAGGAGCAACCTCCATCGGAGTGCCTTGTCCGCTGACGGCTGCTTGGATGATAGCCAAACGTTGCTTGGCTCGCTCCTCACCAGCATCGGCAGCCTTGACATACCAAACATTGGCTTCCAGGACATCGCGACGACATCCAATGCCCATCTCTGTGAAGTAACCGACGGCATATTGCGCTTTAACAAAGCCTGTATCGTCATTAGCCAATTTGTCTCTCGTGTTCATGTCGCAAAAGAACTCACCCAAGTCAGCAGATCGACGCGCCCACTCATAGGCCTCCTCTTCGTCCTTTTCCAAAATTGGGGGAGCGCCGACCATATACCACGCACACAAACCCATCATTGCGCCAGCATGTCCCCGCTCAGCTGCACCAGTATAAAAATGTACACTAAGAGCTGGATCTCGAGGGCAATTGAGCAAGCCATGCTCATAAGCATCGCCGAGCCGATAGCTAGCCTCGGGGTGGCCCAGTTCTGCAGCCTGTGTAAAAAGTTCGGCAGCATGGTTATCGTCCTTGAAGATATCTGCACCATACCCATTCTCGTACAAGCAACCAAGTTGGTATGGTGCTGAGTTGTACTGAATATCAGCAGCTTCAGCAGCAAGCTTCATCCACTTGATTCCTTCTCGATAGCGCTTTTCTCCAAGGTCTCCAGACAGACAGGCCTTACCCAGACGCGTCATGGCACCGGGATGTCGCTTCGAGGCAGCTGTACGCAAGAACTGCACCGCCTTGGCAGGGTCCTTTCGGCAGCCCCAACCAAACTCGTAACAAAGCGCAGTTCGATACCCGGATTCGGCATGTCCATGCTTCGCAGCCAAAACGAACAGGGGGAAGGCTGAGTTATAGTCCTCCTTACCTTTGCTGAAAAGTCCAGAGGCGAAACCATCTGCGAGATAGTATTGAGCAAAAGGATAGCCAGCACTAGCAAGACGCTGCAGAATTTGTCGGGCTTCGCGAACCAGCTCCTGTGGGCTCGAGACGGAACCTTCAGCAGCTGGACTGTCACGACCTTTTTGAGGCTTCGGACTGTTCTTGCGAGTCTTGGGTTCCGAAAAGTCCAAACCTTGTTCTTGAGCCGTTGAAATCAGAAAGATGGCAAACGAGTACTGGATCGAAGAGTCATTCGTCTTTTTGACGTTCGCACGATACATATCCAGGGTCTTTTGGGTACTAAGGAGAGACGCATTGTTGCCTATGACAGTTCGGAGATTTGAATTATCAGGAGTCAGAGGCGCAGGAGCTTGTTGGGGATAAGGGGCATTAAGCAACTCTGCATAACTTGACAGTCTGACATCAGGAGATTTACGTGACTGCGGGCCACCTGGCATCAGACCTGGAGAACGGCCACGAGAATCCGAATAGACGGAATATGAGGACGGTGGCCGAGGCAGGGAGGTCCGCATCTGATTACCTGGGTTTGGAGTAAGGTGACGGCCAACGCTCGAAGCACTCTCAGCCAGATCAGGAGTTGAAGAACCCCCAGCTTCCGCATTGGGAGCACTCGGTGGGAAGTCTTTCTGATGGTGGTACTGGAAGAGCGGCACCTCAGGCACGTTGCCTTCAATAATGGAGCTTTCAGCAGAGTCACCCGATGCCCGACTATCGATATTCTCATTCACGCCTGAAAGAGAGCTTGCACTTGTCGTCGCTGAAGACTCGACTGAGACCTGTTGTGGGTTTGAACTCGCAGTTTCATCTGATTCACGACTGTTGCGGTATTGATCCTGATCACGAACTCTTTCTGTCGGGGTCACCTTGGCGGCTTCAACCATATAGGTTTCGCCATGTAATTCTCGAGGGCTCGTTGGCTGCGACCTACGACCGTGTTGCGGGGGTGGAGGAGGAGCAGTTTCTGGGGGTGAGGGAAGCGGATGAAGAGTACGATCTACCAATTCTCCCCTCAAGGTTTGCTTTGGAGTATATTCCACATCAGCGTTTGAAGGCTGGACCCAGTCTCCCTGTTGGAAGTTCACACGAACAGGAGAGACTGGCCCATCGCGCAGTCTTGGACCCTCAGCGTGATTAAGATCGGGAATGCGAACCGGGCTATGGCGAGATGCACTGGTTGGTCTTGAGGAAGGTCTCGAGGGTGACTCGTAGTAGTTGGGCGAAGTCGCAGCAGCAGAAGATTGGGTGTTAACTGCTTCCATGGTAAAGCGAATGTAAGGGTTGGCAGTGCCGAAGCAGCCAAACACAGCTTGTGGTATCTTGTAGAACGAATGTCGAGGTAAAGCTGTAGTTCGACAGCGGCAACGGCGGAATGCAGCTCGATGACGGTTGAACACTCAAAGTCACGATAAATTCAACCCACCGAGACCGAGCTTTGCGACATGCAAAGACGTAAAAAGAAAGACGAGACGACCGAATATAGCGACTGTGGAGGAGGGGAGAAGCGATCGCACTCTGTAGTCAGTGAATGGCGGTTTAGCGCAGGTAGCGTACGGAGCGGTTATGGAGCCCGTGAATGCTGCACGAAGGATATTTGGGTGGGATCCGAAACGCGGCGGTACAGCGGATACAGGGGACCCGACAGACAGTAGGGCAAAGAGAGAATGGATCAGCGAGCGACAGTGCTGTGACAAGGGGTAGTTGCAGGGAACGATAGTTGGGGAAAAATGGACGATACCAGTTAAGAACTGTGAGGTGTTGGAATTGACAAAACAAAAGTTTGTGGCTCTTTCGCTTTTTCCCCCGTGACCCCTTCTTTCTCTGATGGAAAGGATGGAAGGGAGAGAGAAGACTGGGAGGCCAAGACTTAACTAGTTCCAGATTTGGACACAAGAGAGGGAAATTCCAAGCAATAAGATGAGTGGACTTGGGCTGAGATCCAATAAGGTCCTTTACGACCTGGGCGCTGCGCCGCCCGGCGGAAGGATGGCAGAATGGATATGGTGGTGGTCGTGAAAGGTATAGGGGTCCCAGGTCCAGGTCCAGGGCAAGTGCCAACTGGAGCTACCTAGGTAGCTTATTAACCCACTGTGGGCTTGTAGGAAACAGCGGAAGTGGAGTTGCAGTGCGAACGGTCCATATATGTTCTGTTTGTCTGGGGTTTATACCATGATACATGTTTAAACAATTGTGTGTTTGTTGTTGTTTCGTCGAAGGAAACAGCGATGAACGTGATGGGAATTAGTTCAACTATTGTTTTCCTGTGGGACAACCCAGAGCTACTTGACATTGGTATCTGATCCTTGTTCGGGCAGTGACCAAGAGTCATTCAGGATTGTCAGAGAATGAAAGCCAACATTTTGGCGTGGACAGCTGAACTTGTAATAATTGAAAAAGAAACAGGGGTATCTTAGTCGAGTGCCACTTAGGAAAGACTCCTGCCGATTCACTCCTCTCTATACCTTGTTAGGTCGTAGTACCTAATCTAGCAAAGTACCTCTTAGGTTGCTCTTAACCTTCAGGACTCTCTTGTCACAGACACTCAAGTACTAATCTACTCATCCTCAAAAAGAACTATACGAATCTTTCAGTTCTCTCTATAGACCACAAAAGAAGAAGAAGAAGCATGACATCAATTATGCGTTTCAAGAAGAAGAACAAAAGTCGTGCACACCCCCTTTTTCAATTCTAGTACGTGGCCCCGAGGGATGGCGGCAACCAGCTACAAGAACGCTCGGCATGAAGACAACGAGCCTGTGGTGCAGAAATGGCGTGGCCGGTTAAAATAGGCCGGGCTGGTTTCATTACTCAAAGGAGAAATGGAAAGAGTCTCGATCTCGAAGTGATAGCTAACCATTAAGATTTCGATTCGATTCGTGAAAGAACTACAAGGTAGAACTGAAAAGCCTCTATCTGTCTGTCATGCAGCACGTCGTACAAGTTTAGCGCCATTGCAGTATGCATGACTGTAAATAACTCAATCCAAGGGTCCAGGCCAAGCCTTTAGGTAGGTCAGGCAAGTAGGTTGGTGGGTTGTTGCCCACACCAAACATCTTAGTTTTGCACCCAGTGGTATTTCTTGACCGCCAGGAGACGGACAACCATGGAGGTTAGTACTTTGAACTTTTAGTTGGTACATACGTATTCACCCGTTTGGTTTTGAATCGCTTCGGCACAAATCCCGTTCTGTTGACTAACTGCACAAAACCTGTTCCAAATATTTCAATATTATTTCAAGTGTCGTACAAGACAGGATGGCTTCAATAATGGACATGCAAGGCAGGATCGAATCCCTGCTGCTATACAAGCCAGCACTGATCGTTTAGCAGGGCTGAGCAGCCGCCATGGCGTCGGTATCGTCATACAAACCACCTACCTATCAGAATAGGCACAGAGTACTACTCCGTACACCCAAGTCAATCACGTCGCAGAGCAGATCGGAGATTTTCTCCGCTGTTACTATGTACCACCGGATTGGACGGGTAAACCACTCGTTGCTTCTTCCTTCGTTCACAGGCTCGGGTGTCCTACGTATTGTAAATCGGTACACGAGAGATATTCTCCAAGGACTCTCGCAGAAGGATGAGGACGATTTCAAATCGAAGAAAAACAAGTCACTGTCGTTGTCTGTCATAACATCAGACAGCCCCTATGCTTTCTAGCGCAGGCTCGTCCTCCTGTTTGCTACGCGCCAAGCGCCTTGTGAAATTAGCCATCATCTCGAGCTAGTTTGTGTCGACTATGGCCATTTATGCATGTTGGCGCTCGGTTCTGGCGCCAAAGAGGCATCCTGTAATGGTTTTCTGTCCTGTGAACGCACCAAACATGCCTTTGGTATCCTTGTCATAGGTAGCTATCATCGACTGCGTGCATTTCTCGAGGTAAGTAGGTATGTTCTGTACTTGCCTGTATACACTCAAGCTTCTCTATATATTGGCTTTTATAATCTTGTTACGTCGTTTATGGTTCACGGAAAGCTTTATGGGCTCATTGAGTAATATGTAGTACATAGAATTCAGAGTGTTTCAACAGACGGGGCCGTTCAGATCGATCGACGGCCCCACTCTCCCGAGCCGGCCGCTACTTCGGCGCTCTGCGCATCTCTAATCTATTATGTAGATGACTGTCCTCGAAAATATCACTTGCGAGGATAATGGAGACAGAGTGCCCAGCTTCTCATCTGATAAACAGGCTCCAATCTTAAAATTAAGTTGTGGCATTCTCACTTTCTTAACACCTGCCACCAAGTCATTCTACTGCTCTTACGTCCGCTACAAATTCTTAAGTTTCGGTTCTGGGATCATGCTTCTTTGGATCCTGTCCTGGTTACCCCACGACAATGTCAATCAACGCTACTGTAACCACGCTGAGAATCTTAGACGTTAGAGTTTGTCATTCCCACGAAAGCGATCATGATTTTCCATACGATCCAGCCTTGGTGTGACTGGATGCATTGTCGCTGTCTTGTTTCCCAGCATTCTGCGATACTTCTCGTATAAATAGCGAGCTAGTGTTGTAAACGCCTACATGATGCAGTTGATCTCGCTCGTATCTAGATGGCCCAGTGTTCGATGCATGCACTCAAGTCATCAGTACAGATAGTCCGAGTTAGCACACGGCGGTACCGCATAAGGCATATCTCGGATTCTCACTATTTGACCAGTAAATTTATCGTCTTCAATCAACTTTTGAGTTCACGGCCCAGCGAATTGGAACCACAGCCGATTCGACAATACGAAACTCGGGCTGTGGACAACACGTGGTAACGCCATGCGTATCTTGTACAGATAAATAGGTAACAATCAAGCGGTTGCTCAACCAGACCTGAAACTAGGGAGAGAAAGACAACATCATTGCTGATCTCATGGGATAAAACAAGATCTTCCTAATCCATAGTTACCACAAAAGCACTCAAAGTTGATGGGCAATGATTCATCGCTCATGCGTATTCATCTATACAGACATTTAGGCCATTCTGGGCAGCAAGACTCTAATGCTTATTTGCATAGTACATAACTAAAAGTAACGGCAGGATGAGGAAGAAAAGCTGGAATGGAAAAGGATGAGACGCTCCCATCTAGATACTGGTCTTGGCTTATCAGCAAGGGAAGAACACATGCGGAGCAATTAGACTGAAGGGTCAGATCGGCTCGACAAGCGAGATGGCAATCAATAACTGGTTCGCTGACCCCTGGCCTTTGCATCCTTAGAAGCTTGTTCCTGCGGATGGACCAGCCTGACCGTAAAAAGAATGTACATAAAGACTGACGTCGATGCATGCCATTCTTTTAGTGTGTATGTGCAATGCATGCAAGAGTTAGATTGACTATCTTGGAGGATTGCAAGCGTGGTTAGTCGAGTGTTGGCCTTGAATTAGCCAAGCCCCGGACTTAGAGGCGACCCTGCTCAACCAATTTATCGTATATATCTCCTATTTGTTATCATGTAGCCCGACGTGAATACGTTACTAGTAATTAATCGGTAACAACAACAAGGTCTTGTAAAACCTTAGCAAAAGCAAGCCCAGAGTACTGTCATATCTAAACAATGGACTTGGAGCACGTAACCTTGGACAGGAATCATCTGGGTTCTTGCCTTGGAACAGCGGGCTCTTTCCCAAGTATGTTCAGGTATTATGATTGAGCTGCCGGGGCAACCGCCAGGCTATTAACCCACAGAAAGAAAGCCCCTGCAAATCTCTAAGCCCAAGGGGCCACATGCTCGGACTATTTTAACTTAGCGCCATCAACTGGTGCAACCATCAGTTGAAAGGCTATTCTCTAATTGGCCATCGTCCCGCCCCCTTCCCATGCTTGCTCTTGCCCAGATTAGCCAGACTAACGGCAAGGGAAGGAGCAACAGACCGTTGGCCGTTCAATCGCCTTCTCTCGTTCGTTCGCTCACTTTCTCTCTTCACAACTCAACTCAACTAAACCCGTGCAGACACAACCGTTCGTTGTCGTTGTCTTCGCTCGAGGGACGTTGACTCGGTCGCTTCTCATTGTATTTTGCATTCACTTTCGCTCCAACTTTCGCTCTCGTCATTGATCACGACATTTGTCGCTCAGTGTCGTCCCCTGCAGTTACTGCAACAGTACTCTTTTCTACCGAGACCGAAAACCCCTGGTCGCCCCATTACTCACTCGCTCGCTCGACTCTGCTCCACGCCAGTGTCCAGACATCGCTCAGCTTTCATCTAATTCAAACAACGCCGTCTTTGTTTCTTCCTATTTGACTGGATGAAAAGTGTATCCAGCTGTAATCCCATTCGACTTCATGATTCTCTCTCCACATTGAGCATTGACAACTCGACTCTTACGACATCCGGCTGGGCACCGCCTGTCCTGTGCTTCACCTTGCTCGTTTCCTAAGAGACCTTCCCAGTTTTACAGGGATACTCCCAACTCAAACCTGATCCTCGAGAGAGGTTGTTGTAACAACCACAACACTTATGTGAGTAGCAGATCTTCTCATCGAGTTTGTTTCGTCACAACTCGACTCTCCATTTTCTGATCGGCTTTGAACACAAAACCGAATTTGATGTTCACCTGCCCCGGCGCGGAACCTCTTGTTGTCGACTTTCCCCTTTTCTGTTGATGGACAACAACCTCACCGATAATTGCTCACTCCCTCCCTCGACTTCAAGGCGCTCAGCCTCACAACGCCTCCCCCATTTGACTACGCGGTTTGATCTATTCTAACATCACTCTGCTGCCAGTGTAATGTCTCTTCCTGAACGGCCGGGCGCAAGCCCGACCTACAATCAGCGTAATGTTTACCGCAACTCACCATCGCGACGATCGAGACCAGTCGACATCGAGACTGGCGGTTATCATGCAGTAGACAGTCTGGCTTCACACCAACGTGGGAAATCCGGTTCCTCCTTCGCTGAGTCTATCGGTGTTAATTCGAATACAGAGAGCATGCCTCTGTCGCCCACATCCCCTGATGGTCAGCCGCGCCGTGCCGGCCCAGAACAGCCCATTTCTCGGAAACGAAGCTTGATTCGCCCTGAGAGAAACAGAATTGATAGGGATCACCGAAACTACCATTATCACAAGCACGCTGCTCACATGAACGTCCTGCCTTCGTCAACAGGAAACGACCCTATCTATGAGGACTTTGAAGCGTCAACAGAGCGTTCCAACTCGAACTACAATGAGGGCGGCTCAGACAGTTCTCCTCGACAAAGACGAACTGTTAGCGGGGAACATGAGAAGAGTGCTGCTGTTGCATCCGCTGTTCCGACGCCAGATCGCACCAAGTCAGGTAAGATCAAGAGAAAGTCGAGGCGCCATTCGAAGCCGCCCAAGCGAATCGAAGAGCAGCTTCGGCCGCCCACTTTCTGGAATGTGTACTGTGCAATCGTAACATTTTGGGCGCCTGGCTTCATCATGAAGTGCTGCGGTATGCCAACAAGGGCGCAGCAACGCGCTTGGCGTGAAAAGATGGGTCTCATCAGTATCATCTTCGTTATTATGGCCATTGTCGGTTTTCTCACTTTCGGATTCACCGCCACTGTTTGTGGCGCCCCTCAGGAGCGGCTGCGTGTCAACAAGGTTGATGGCGGTAACATGATCTTCCATGGTGTCGCCTACGACTTGTCCGAATCGCATCATCCTCCAGCAGAGGGTATGCCCCTCCGGAGCGACGGATTGGGTCCCAATGTTCTTTATGATCTTCCAGAGAAGAACGGTGGCCGAGACGGTAGCTTTTTATTCCAGAACGTCAATGGCCGATGCAAGGGCCTGATTACACTTGCCAAAGACTCGGATGTGCCTACAAATGCCGATGGTGATCTGGCGTGGTACTTTCCTTGCAAAACCTTCAAGCAGGACGGCTCAAGCAAGGTCAACACCACTACACCCTATTATTCTGGCTATGGTTGCCACACAACCCTCGACTCTCGAAATGCATTCTATCTCGACCTGAAAGGTGCTGCGGATGTGTACTTTACCTGGGACGACATCAAGAACAGCTCTCGCAACCTCATCGTTTACTCTGGTAACGTCCTGGATCTCGATCTCCTCAATTGGTTCAACTCGAGTCAGGTTGATATTCCCAAGCGTTTCAAAGACCTCAGAGACAAAGGCTCGGCGGTTAACAAGGCTATTCGGGGACGTGATGTCACTCGCATGTTCCAGTCTTCCTCAGACAAGAAGTATGCGGAGTGCTTCGAAGAGATTATCAAGGTTGGCTCTGTTGATACCGAGACAATCGGTTGTATTGCCTCCAAGATTGTTCTTTACTGCGCCCTGGCTCTTATTCTATCAGTTGTTGGTGTTCGGTTTTTCTTGGCCATCATCTTTCAATGGTTCATTTGCCGGAAGTACGCGCCAACCAAGACGTCCCAGAGCTCCGACCGCAGAAAGCGCAACAAGCAGATTGAGGATTGGTCAGAGGATATTTACCGCGCTCCTATCAGATTACCTGGTGATATTGGAAGCACTGTCTACGGGTCCTCCGACCGAAGTAGCAAACGTGCATCGTTTCTCCCTACTACCTCTCGATTCTCATCTGTTGGTGGCCCCGACATCAGATCGCAAGGCGGGCGACGCATACCAACAACCATGGCTAGCCAAAGTACCTCAAATCAACTGCTCACACCAAACTCCATGTTCAAGCAGGGCAATGACAGCCGTGCCAGCTTCCTTCGCACCGACCCCTACTCAAGCACACCTACTGATGGCCCCGGCCCTGCTGGCTTTATTCATGATGCTGTGGTTCCTCAGCCTCCCTCTGACTGGATGCCTTTTGGTTTTCCATTGGCTCATACGATGTGCCTGGTCACGGCGTACTCTGAAGGAGAAGAGGGCATCCGAACCACTCTGGATTCGATTGCAACCACTGATTATCCCAACAGCCACAAGGTCATCGTCGTTATTTGCGATGGTATCATCAAGGGTCAAGGTGAGACCATGTCGACACCGGACGTTTGCTTGGGTATGCTGAAGGATCACTCTATTCCTCCGGACATGGTTGAGCCGTTCTCATACGTGGCCGTTGCCAGTGGCTCTAAGCGACACAACATGGCTAAGATCTATTGTGGTTTCTATGACTATGGCAAGAACTCTCGCATCCCTGCTGACCGTCAACAACGCGTGCCCATGATGGTCGTTGTCAAGTGTGGAACGCCCGACGAAGCCTCTAAGTCCAAGCCTGGTAATCGTGGAAAGAGAGACAGTCAAATCATTCTCATGTCGTTCCTTCAAAAGGTCATGTTTGATGAGCGAATGACAGAGCTCGAGTACGAAATGTTCAACGGATTATGGAAGGTGACGGGTATTTCGCCAGACTATTACGAAATCATCCTCATGGTTGATGCCGACACTAAGGTATTCCCGGACAGTTTGACTCACATGATTTCCGCCATGGTCAAGGATCCTGAGATCATGGGTCTCTGCGGCGAAACCAAAATCGCCAACAAACGAGACAGCTGGGTTACAGCCATTCAAGTGTTTGAGTACTTTGTCTCTCATCATCTTGCCAAGTCTTTCGAATCTGTCTTTGGTGGTGTCACTTGCTTGCCCGGTTGTTTCTGTATGTATCGTATCAAGGCTCCCAAGGGTGGCCACAACTACTGGGTTCCCATCTTGGCCAACCCCGACATTGTTGAGCATTACTCCGAGAACGTGGTCGAGACCTTGCACGAGAAGAATTTGTATCTCCTGGGTGAGGATCGCTTCCTGACAACTCTGATGCTCCGAACATTCCCCAAGCGAAAGCAGGTCTTCATTCCACAGGCTGTGTGCAAAACAACTGTCCCTGATGAGTTCATGGTTCTCCTTTCTCAAAGACGTCGATGGATCAACTCGACCATTCATAACCTCATGGAACTGGTTTTAGTCCGTGACCTTTGCGGAACCTTTTGTTTCTCCATGCAGTTCATCATTTTCGTCGAACTGGTTGGTACTCTAGTCCTGCCCGCTGCCATTGCGTTCACCTTCTATGTTGGTAAGTAAACGAGCCTTTATACACCATCCCACGTTACTAACTGGTTCTAGTTATTACCTCGATTATCAACTCACCGCCCCAAATCATCCCTCTTGTACTTTTGGCTCTGATTCTTGGTCTCCCTGGTTTACTCGTCATCGTTACAGCCCACTCGTGGTCCTACATCGTGTGGATGCTGATCTACCTGCTTGCACTGCCAATCTGGAACTTTGTTCTGCCTACTTATGCATTCTGGAAGTTCGATGACTTTTCTTGGGGTGAAACTCGAAAGACGGCTGGCGAAAAGACCAAGAAGGCTGGTCTTGAATACGAGGGTGAATTTGACAGCAGCAAAATTACTATGAAGCGATGGGCCGAGTTTGAGCGCGACAAGCGGTCGAGAAGTGGCTACTGGGGCTCACGTGAGAACGTGATCGGGGGCGGTGGACAAACCTGGACAAGCCCTCCAGGCCACCAGTATAATGAGGAGTATTACTCGGATGCTTAGTTCTGGATGCCTTGTGCTACAGATTTAGGCGTTTTGAAAACGAAGGGTATTTTTGATGATGGTATGCATGCACATATTTGTAATATGGGGGGTAACGTTCTTCAGGCGAAGTTTTTATGTTTTGATGCCCTAAGCGTCGGTGACAGAGTCTGTTTTTGTATAGAGTCAGTTGGAGAAGGCGTTATGACAGCGGTCATCTTGAATAGGATAATCTGATTGTTTTAAAGTAAAGAAAAGATGCTATATGTGTGAATGCCTATATTTGGGCCAACTACTTGTTATCTCGTAGATAGAGAGCAAGCCAACCTTTGATATGAATTGCAATGCCAACGTCTTGTTTTCTCTATAGCTTAGCCGGTCGAACCCAGCTCTCGCAATAAACAACACAAGTCAGCGTCGCCGATGAGCATTTCTCATCGATTTTATTCTCAATCGTAGCATGTAAGTAATTATGCCATAATAGTGTTGCAGCTGCATCTTTATAAATATTAGGCCGAGAGCTTCGATTACCTCCAAACATCTTATTAACGCGACATTAATACGAGATGATTCTTGACATTTGCAAGCAGTGAAAGTTTTGTGAGTTTGGGTAGGGGTGTTTTTCTGTACTACTATGACGATAATATGACGCCCACCTGGACAACTGCTTGCAAAGGATGAATCTAATCGGCATTGTAGAGACTGGGATGTGCCGAGGACACGGGAGGAGCAGAGCCTATAGAGAATTGGTAATGCAAGGCAAGACGGTAGACTAGTTACCAGAATCAAGTCCTAACAAGACAAGGTGAATAACTGTTATACAATAGATGAATGCTTAAACTCCCCATCTTCATATGCCAAAATACTTCCGACGAACAAACAGTTGCCATTATAAGTTGTTGGGCTCAAAGCAAAAGTAAACTTGGCCAAACCCAAACTCCAGTCCGCCATGCATGTTGCGCAACGCCCACAGGTCGCCAAAACCAAAAAAGACTATGTGCAATAGCCCTATATGAAATGCATCATTTGTTCATGATGGTCATCAACAAGAAATTAACAAACGCCTCGCTCTTCTCATGCCGTTTCATGACTCTTTCACTTCTTGGATGGGTCTACATCCTCACCGAGCTCCCAAGGTTTGCGGGGGTCGACATAGGTCGAAATTCGCTGATCACCCCACCGAGCTCCAACAGTCACCCAAACATGCTTTTGCGGTGCATGGCTGCTGATGGTTTCTCTGTGGCCGCCCCAGCGGAGACGAGACTCTCGACTCATCTGACTGTTGCCTAGGCCTCCATTCACAACCCATTCCCTCACTACATCCCTTATGAATGAAATCTTCCTGCGAAAGTCATTTGCAGCGGGGATGCCCTGTAACTCAGGGGCAATTTCAAGACGCGTGCGCGCTGGCGTCTTTGTCGAACGAGCAGCAGCGGTACGAGTAGCCGCAGGCTTATGAAAGTTCAATAGTGTTTGCAAAGGATAAGACAACATTGCACGGTCATCGAGAGCAGCAGCACCGATTGTGCCGGTTGCAGCAAGTCTCTCAGCAGCATCTTGAGGGAGATGCCAGAAGTGACACCACTGACCCTGAGCATCGAGAACGATCTTTGTATGGTCGGGAAAGTTGAACTACACTGGTTAGTAAACTGTGAATGTCTCAGATATAGCGTCACTTACTTGAAGGTGTCCATCACAAAAGACCCAGCATCCAACATCTCCAAAGCGCTGGTAAAATGTAACTAATTCAGCCACTGTGCCCTTTTGACCTGGGGATATGGCACCAGCTGGGTCTGTCTCTTCAACAGGCGCAACATCGTCTCGTCCATATGCAATCATGTAGTTGGCAAACTTCTTCCAAAGGATAATTCTTTCGCGCTTTCGATGTTGGAAGATGTCTTTACCCGGCTGCATTTTGCCAGCAGTCCCATCCTCGTTCACCGACACTCGGAATTGCTCAGGAGAAACAACCACTTCTGATAGTCCAGTTTCACCGTTGTTCTCAAAGAACTTGATGGGCTCGGTCATGGGCAAAGGTTGGCTTCTGTCTTCGTAGGTCTCATCCTCACGTCGGACAATGTGCCTCTCTGCACCACGGATGAACACTCCTGCGGGAGGAAGCAAGGCTGCCTTGCCGTTTTCTGTAGTAGGAATATCCCGAAGAATACATCCGACACTACCGTCATTCAGGATATATCCTAGACCAAACTTGTTGGTGTAGTCAACCCACTTAACGACTACATGGGGATGAGGCGGTGTGACAGATGTCGACTTGACAATAGCAGTCGATCTCGAGTTAAGAGCTCGTTCCAGTTCCTTGTCAAGGGCTCGTAGACGATCCAATATCACATCAGGTTTGGTACCCGAAATTCTGGATTGTCGTTCAGATGCGCCAAACAATGTTGCGGGGCGCATCCCTGTGGTCTCTTTCTTGGGTGGTGCGGCTGGCGCAGGAGGAGCGGTAGTCGCTGGAGCGGATGCCTGACGGTCAAGCGTGGGTCTCTCGGATAGCTGTCGTTCTGGGGGTTGTTGAGAGGCTGCCCTGAGCGGAGGTGCAGATCGAGTAGAAGCTCGTAAACTTTTGCCAGCAGATTCGACGGTCGCCCTTGGAGGAGCTTCTCGGGGGGCTTCCCGGGGGAGTTCTCTGCGTGTCCTCGTCCGTACGCTCTGAGAGGCCGAAAGCGCAGGTTCCGGAGCAGGACGAGGCTTCACAAGAGGTGCAGGCCCGGCAGGCCTATGTTGCATTCTTTGCTGCGCAGCGAAGCTCTGAGGGGGCTGACGTAGTAGGCCTACCGGCGCTCTTTGGTTGGTAGATAGAGGATCCTCGGTCGCGATGCTTGTCTGGGCCGCCACCGATGAGGTATATCTGGCCTTGATCTGCTGTTGTTCCTTGAGCCATTCTTCAAATGGTCTGTACACAATGCCTTCCTCAAGTGGAATCAGGGGAGTCAATCCAGCCTTCTCCTCAGCAGCCATTTCTTTCCAGGTCTGCGTGTGAACAACCTGTACAGGGGCGAAAGGACCAACGCCGCAGTCCCGACACATATCCTTGAAATTTCTGTAAGACTGTGCTTGAAGCGAGCTGCTCATGCGTGTGGCGTAAAACTCTTCACGCTCCGGTGGAACTTCCCTCAGTCGAGGAGTCATCTCTGCTTCGGTAGGCATATAGCCACAGGTGAAGAAAGGATGTTGAATGATCTCTTCCGGTTCTGGTCGACTTTCAGCGTCCTGAAGCATATTTGCAACTAGCTCCTTAGCTTCCTGGCTGATGTATCTTCGAGATGTCTCTGCAGACGGCCAATCGTAATCCCTCTCGCGAGCTCGGCGGTAGATTTCATCCGTAGTCGACGATTGAAAGGGGGGTTTCGATGTGAACATGGCGAACCTTGAAGTGTTAGCTTTGTAGATGACCAGGAATCCTTTAGTCTTACATGATGATACCCAAACTCCAGATATCAACCATGTGGTCATGGCCCTTTTTTCCCTTCTCGAGAATTTCAGGAGCGATATAGTTCGGTGTTCCGCACAGAGTTGTCCGACGGATGGTATGCATGTCTCTGCCGGTTACTAGAAGAGCGGCAAGTCCAAAATCGCCAATTTTTGCGTTCATCTGCGAATCGAGAAAGATATTGCCCATCTTCAGATCACGGTGAATGATACCTTTGCTGTGCATATACTTGATCGCACCAGCGATTTGGACCGAGTAGAAACGGACTTCGGGCTCGGTAAGTCCTTTCCTTCGCTTCACCATATCCATCAGAGAACCATTGGGACACAATTCGAGAATCAGGTAGGTGCACTTTTCGTATGAGAAGGCTCGCAGGAACTGAACGACATTCTTGTGCTTCATCTTGGAATGGATTTGGAGCTCGGTTTGGAACTGGACACGTTAGATTGAGTTGCCTGCCTTCCACTTTCTTTGCAGTTTACACACCTTCTGCTCCATCTTGGGAGGCATGTGGCTTTTGACAATCTTCAGAGCAAATCGCTGCTTCGTAGGAAGCAGCTGGCCGCTGTAACAAACAGCAAATCCGCCCTTTCCGAGCAGCTTGCCAACCTGGTAGGTTGCTCCATCAGGTCGATCGGCGCTTGGTGGTTCTGGGACTTCTGTCGGGGGAGGTGGAGGGTGTTCCTTCTCCTTCACAGCCTTGAGCTGTGCAGCGGTCTTCGTTTTGATGTCCGTCATTTTCGGCACGCGTTGGACGTTGGCGTCCCTTGGAGACAAAGCGTCTAAATCTACGCCGCCTCTGGGCACTAGCCTATGGGCCATTACTATAAAGACACTCTGATACTGGTTGTCGAATGCTGAAAGGATTGTCGATAGAGCGTGGCCGGGTTGACGAGAAAGTTGTGAAGTCAGCAACCGCGTTGAGGATCGCGAGCGTCAAACTGCAGGAGGCAATTAGCGACAAACGCGAAGCCAGGTCGGATTTGATAATAGTGTGTACGTGTCTGAGTGATGGAGACGTGAAAGTAAGCCAGAACAAGGGGATGAAACTCACAAGACTCGCAACGACAACATGCAAGGTAAGGATCGATCTTCACCTGCTCGCAAAACAAAACCTGGGTCATTAAGCAATAATAGAGCTGAGGCGGCACTTTTTGTAAGCCTGCGGGTTAGTATTTGCAAGAAGCAACTGAAGCGTGAGGCTGGGCGAAGAAAAGTCAAGGTCATGAAGCCACAACCAGTTGAGTTGGTTTGTGTACTTTCTCAGAGAACTGTTGCCGTTGACAACCAAATATGCCCAGTGGAGCGTAACCAGCCAATGAAATAACACCACACTCTCTACTGACAGCATCCTGCCCAATCAGAGATATCATCTTTTAGGTATGGCAGGTACCTACCTTAGTACCCTCCTTGTATTTGTTTGGCCCTGTGTTATCGAGATGGGGCGGTCAATTGATTGACCTTGGAGTCAGAGAAAACTTGACTCAGTACCTCTTTAAGAGACAAAACAAGTTAGCCACTCTGTAACTATCATCTTGAGCTAGTTCTTAGTCTGTTTGTTTTTCATATATTAAGCTTAGTTACATCTTAAGCTTTCTCCTGTCCCCAAGGTAGTCAATATTAGCTTGATTGAATCAATTTTCATATTGTTGTGGACGTCTATTGTAAGTATGGTAAGTCATGGCTGTCTAATTCATGGGAGAAGAGGTGGTATGTAACAAATAAAAATGCCAAAAGGTCATAAATACCCCGATTGAGCCAAGCACTATCTGTCCATTTGCTTCGATTTTTGATGGCGTGTCTCTCGGGTATCCGCTTCATTTCCTCTCCGACAAGTTTCCTATCGGAGCTTATCTTTCTCTTCCGCAGGAAGCTCCATTGAGTTGAGTCCTATCTGGGGATATATCATGGTTGTATACTTGGCAAATGTTCGGTTTCAATGCTTCATGACGCTTGCAACGTTGGGAGTAAGGGTTGCTTCGTCTTGGGATCTTTGAGTTCACGCAGAGCCTCTTCTAAGCTCTCATATCGTTCCTTCTGCCTCTTTTCCGCCTCTTCGAGCTCTTCCTCCCTCTTTCTGAGATCTTCTAACTTTTGATCCAGCTCCTCTATCCGCATTTTATTGATATCAGGCTTCTTCGATGTCCTCCAAGTTTCGTAGACAATAAGAGCCACGGCTACCGAAAGAATGAAGGCATCGCCAATAACGTCAGCGAATAAATCCACTGCCTTATTTTCAGGCAGAGATCTGAATTTTCGCCGCCAGATGTTTTGAAAGGTCAAGCCGCTCTTGATAGCTTCGGGCTTCTGCTTAAGTTGATCGTCGCGCTTCTGCTGCTCCTCCGTTTTGACTGTTGGTGCTGCTGCCTTTTCCTTTGCTCTTCGTTCCGCTTCAGGGTCTCGTAGTAATGCGACCGACATTCGCATGTTCAATTGATGCATGTATTGTCCATAACGGGCAGCGAATGCTCGGAATCGAGGGTGATCGTGAGCTTGAGCCTTAATGTGGTTCTGTTGCATTGTCAGTGTGTCATCTCCGATGTGAGATATCAAAGTTCGTACCGCGCCATATTTGGAGACGTGTCTCACAAGCAGTGATGCAAGCTTGAAGAGGGGGAGAGGAACCATGGCTGATGGCGGTTTGAGAAGTCTTGGCTCCAGGATGGGTAGCTGCTTGGGCCAAGTTGGTTAAACTACCTAGATATCGAATATTTGATGGTGGTGGGTCTTTCACGATAGAGGGCCGCCGTTGATCATCAATCGATCAATTGACACTCAAAAGCATGTGAAATTATCCAAGGCCAAACAAAGCCGGAAAAAGCATTATAGGGTCAATATGAGAATTCAGCGGAATTATATATCAACAACGAAGACATTTCAACATTTAGTACCTACTTTTTCCAGCTCAGTGGACTGCCGTCCTTTCCGGAACCGCAATATTCCGCGCTGACGTTGAGCGAGCTAGTTGCCAGCAACCTTCCGAACCGTTCATTGGTTCCTAGGATATCTTAGCTTTCTTATGCAGTGACTTCCTAACTTTCAGGCGGGTTAGAAAAAACGGCATATTCTATCTACTAAAAAGCCTAAGCTATCTCTCCAGTATCTCATGATAGTCTTATAGACTTATTTCACTTGTTTATTTTTCCGTATTTTAGCGTGTCAGTTCTCATTTTACTCGTCTGCGTACTAAGCTAGGTGAATATAGAATACCGATCGACTTCGGTCTTCAACTTAGAATTCGCAACCGAAACCTTCAATAGAATACCGATCGAGGTCTTATTAATCAATTTCGCATATTCGTATTTAAGCCTCTAAAAACAACCATCTAGGGTATCAGAGAACTCAGCTGGTGTGTATAAGAGAGACCAATTAAGTGAGTTGGTTTTTGTCGCTCCGGAGCCGAACAATATGCCGCTTGGTTTCATTACCGTAAAGCTTAGAAGTCAGCTTTATTCTGTCTCATTACCTTATCTCAGTCGACAGCAACAAATTCACCTATATGTAGTTTAAGCCATTAATTTTGAACTTCACAGCTTCCTGCCTATGCGCTTGGTTTTTCGCTAGGTATTGCTACCAGGAGGTGCTCCTTCCAATCACACAACTAGTATTGGTACGTTGGGTAGGCAGGTATTTATGTGTAAGAGGTGCTCTGAATATCTGTCCCTGAGCAGGTCGCTCCTTCTACATTACCTTGTGTTCTTTAATGCAACAACTTCGGCCGTCCGTCTCATTCCATGTTCGTAACAAAACTTATCACCTGTTGTGCTCAGCCCATGCAAAGCTGTTACCCCCTCACATCGTGTCCAAGGTTCGGCCGACGATGTTTTCATCATCCTTGAGAAATCGAAAAGAATGGGCTGCGGTGATTTCCTCCCTTAAGGCAAGCTCATCGATCCGGAGAGGTCCGTAAGCGATGTGATCAATCCACAAGTCACGAACACTGCTCATACAAATCTCATAGAAACTACTCTGGAGGCATGTGATATCACATTTCCCATCACTGCATCCAACACCACTGCTGCTGACTTCAAGGTGATACTCTCGTCCCTGTCTGAGCTGCAGTCTCAAGAAGGAAAGGCGCGTGTGGAAAGGCTGTTCTTGATGGAAGGGGGAGAGCATGTCGCTGTGGTATTGCTCTTGGATGGCGAGGATTCGATGCTGGGCTTTTCCAACCTCCAAGCCGAGTATGTGATACACGCATGTGTTATTGTTGATATTTATACTGACTGTTTGCTCGCTCTCAAGATGGCTCTGTTGGGACTATGCTATGCCGATAATCCCTATCACCGCGGTCGAGACATTGCCAGCCTGTCTCGAATCACTTCAGCAAGACTACAGCAAAGAAAGGCCCCCATCTGATGCTGATACAAGCACCACTAGTCGAGACCTGGCGCGTTGGTGTGTCTATGGGAAACCACTGTCAAGAGATCAAGTCAATATTTTGACGGAAATCACATCTGGGTTTTGGGATCTTGCCGGCCGTTCTTCTCTTCCAAATGGCCAGGTGGCTATCCGTGAATACCTGGGTAATGAAGATGGCGGACGACTAGTATCGTTTTTTACTAACGACTTTTCCAAGGCCCAAGGCTAAGCCTGACCATGAAGTGCATACAAGTTGCAATATGGGGAAAATATACAGGGTAACTGTTGGTTCATACCCATCCCAAGGCACCGGGCGGTAACGATGAGCATGCGTACCGGGCGATTGGGATGCATCGATGGGTATAGCATGACTATCATCCAATGCAGAATAGAATCTTCCCAACAATCGATCAAGTCGATCATCTACCCAAGGACTCGGGCCATGAACCCCTGGAACCAGTGGTGCTGTGAAGTCATTTGAGGCAAAGCGCCAGGGACAAGCCACAGCGACTATAGGCTTGTTAGATTGCATGGTTGGCCTCTCATAATTGTTCAACAGGAAGAGTCGGTGGAAGAAAACAGTCACAAGCTCAAAGTATTCGATTCGCCAACCATGGATCAAACATCTATCCACCTGGTAACGCGGAGTAATGCACATGGGGCTGGCTTACTTGGTTAGTGGGTCGTTCAGCCAACCAGAGCAACTTTGCAACCGCCGGGCGAGTTCAACGACTTTGTGAATTGGGCTTGTATGCCGATGGCAGGCCTC
Source organism: Fusarium armeniacum (assembly GCA_013618295.1). Taxonomy (NCBI): domain Eukaryota; kingdom Fungi; phylum Ascomycota; class Sordariomycetes; order Hypocreales; family Nectriaceae; genus Fusarium; species Fusarium armeniacum. Next base: position 437,511 of record JABFER010000037.1, read on the forward strand.
AGACTTGAATAATCACGCACTACCGGACGAGCCGATACCTTCGCTTGCACATTTGGGGGCAAATCACACCGGCTGTCGTATTGACTGGTACGGTGATTGAGCAAAAACCAAGCCGCTATTATCTGAAGTGGCATGAGTTGAGTGATAAGTGTCACTAGTTCGACGTTACGGTCAGGAAGCAATCACAACACTGTCCGTATCAAGTGATAAATAATGGTGTTGGAGTTGTGATTGGCAACAAGCACTTGGTCCAAGCCTTTGGAATCGCTGCCAACGAACGAAGAAAGTTTTCTTCGAGAGGCGCTTTCATCTGGGGGCGGAGTGTCTCATATATTCTCATATTGTTGGGCTGCCGACCAACGTACAATCTGAAGTCGACCAACACCAGATCTGCCCCAGATCCTCATCGCTGGAGTTGGTTCGACAGGGCGTGACACTGTGATGTATATCATCACTAGCACAAGCATTGATGGTATAAAAAAAGATTTCATCCTGCAAGTAGCGGTTACATGAACAGGGATCAGAAAGAAATGGTGGGCGGGAGGGAAGACCAGGGTCAGGGGTCTTCATTTTCAGCAGCAAGCTAAAACATTGCAAGCATCAGTTGTCCCAGCAGATGCTTCATGTGCTATCTACTGTCTCATGAGCCACGATCGGTATTAACCAAGCATCGGAGGTTCATCCCATTCTGCAAAGAAGACAGGCTGAAAACTCTGTCAAGTGAAATGAAGGTCATCAAAGGAAATAATAGAGCAATAAGCTCATCGTCCCTCTCAGATCGAGTTATTCCCTCGTCTATCCAGGGCATGCTTTAGCTTGCTGCATCAACCCTCGACCCCTGCCCCATCTCTCTCTACCCGCCCATGCTTCTTGATCGCACATGGCTGCTAAGCACGCCCATTGGCTTTTGCTTTGGCATCTAACCGCCGAGGTCAACACCAATTACCAGCCTCCGCACCACTACAACCGGTGAGGTTATCGATATTTGGCCACACCTACTACCCAAGCGTCCAATCACCGAGCTTCAGAGCTGGTAGCACCCGCTTTAGCTCCAAGCTCATGGGATGTCGGACTGTGACGAGCCGCTGCACCGCACAACTTAAACATCCTAGCTCTTTTCTCCGCCTCTACCTACAGCGCACCGCCAGTCCTCAACCAGGGCGCTTGTTTGCTCGTGAGGCGAGTACCTCAAAAGATGGTCCCAAGAAATGGCGTGGCTCGTGGCCCGACGGTCCATGTTGACCCTGGCTCATCTGGAGATGACTGCGTTGCATTGGCCTAGAATTTGATACTAAGAGAGAGGCGCATTTTCGCTGTCGTCGCCGATTTTCTTGGCCTTTTCTTAAAAGTCTCAGGCTGCCCTCTATACCACTTACAGCCTCCCCTCCCCTTCCCACTCCCTGGTCCATCTTGAAATCGTTGTAACGTCTCAGAAAACTCCTGAGTATCATCGCCTCAACTACTCATACAATCTTGCAACTACAATACCCGGGACAAGACGAAGCCGTTACTTGATGAGACAGATCCGGCCTTGAAACTATCGCCACCACCGTTCCCAGAGACAACCACACCAAAACTATTATACAATGTTGTGTGCATGCTAGAAAGTCGAGAGCGTGGATCTGCCAACCAACTTCCGCGACATCATCGGCTTCACAACCATCCGTTAACATATCGTCTCACGCCAGCGTCTCAAAGCTCAAGTGTCCGCTCGATCCACATTATCTTGGCCAACCTCAACCTCAACCTTAACGCATCGTTATATTCATCAAGGGCCCCTTCTCTCAGTTGATATTACCTGCCCTTCGCCCTTTTATCATCTTCGCCTGATCATTCGCTTCTTTCTGTCTGCTGGTCTGACAGTTACCTTTCGTTTAATAATTTTCTTTCATTCTTTCGTTTGTTAATTCTTTTCGCCGCTGGCCGGTCTCTGTAATACCATATCAAAACCAAGCCTGGGCAGCAGCGTTGGAGCAGCATACGAATAGAAGACGAGTCAACGAGAGGAAAAGACGCAAGGAAACAGGCAATCGGCAAAGAAAGAGCTAGGCAACTTAATTTGGACTCGACAATCATTTATCCACCATGGGAAAACTCATCAAGAACCACTGGGCCCGCCTCATAATTTTGAGTGCTGCAGCCTGTAAGTTTATTGTTCCTCTGAGAGATGACTCTAAAGTTTACTGACTCTGTTCCAGACCAAGTCGTGGCTGCCATTGAGTGCTTCTTTTGGCCCAAGATCTTCTGGGACTTCCTCACGCGCTCCCTGGACGGCGCAGTAAAACCTGTCCCGGCTTTGCAGATAATAAACCTGATCATGGGACTGTCCATGCTATGTCTTGAATGGCCTCTTAATTTCGTCGCTGGTTCAGCTCTCCACCGCTCGTTGGAATTCCGCCTAGCCATCATTCCGCTCACAGCACTCAGTGCTGCTCTCATTTATCAAGGCACAAACTCCGCCATCTACTACCTCATCGGCATGGTCATATATTTCTGGGGTTACAGCGAAGGAGAGGTGAGTCTTAGCTACTGTCTTCATAGGCTCGACTCGAACTAACATGCTTTGTCTAGATGATATGTGCAAAGCCTTGGACACTGCCCACTCGTGGACGCAGCGGCGGACCTTCTCGTGCGTAGTCGCGACTTCCAAGCATGAATGTATTATACACATACATACTACAATATACAGGCGAGGTACAGAATGAGTTCTTGGTTGAACATCTTCTGGGCTTCGAGTTTCTCAGGAAAGATGCACTACACATATACCCTTTGCGGCGTTTGGCGATCTCATGATATATACGACTACCAGTACTACACGCTGTGCGAACGATCTTGCATCGATGAAAGGACTGGGTCTTGATTTGATTTTTGGTATTATTTTGAAATGACCAGCGTGGTGCACCACGTTGGTGGAGGACACTGGGATAGGAAGACATTATTCGCCGTCACTTCTGGAAGAACGTCGTGTGGTCGGAAGGCGAGGCACCGGGGAGGACACCGCATTCACTGGCTCCAGGGATTTCGATAGAGCCTTTCATAACTCCTGAGCTAGTCAGTCTACCGTAAAAAAAAAACATAGAACCTTATGCCACCAAAACATCCTCAAAGACTTCTCAAGTGTACCTGGCTGTTTGTTTGGCTGTCTTACGGTTGTTTGCTGGAGCCAAGCCGGAAAGACGCCAGCCGTGATATTTAAAACGCAATGAAACAGCCAGGGTCCTCTTAATAAGTGAATCGAAACTAAATCTGTTTACAGGCTTTGCCAAGATGTTGTGTTGGGTGCAATTTCCGAAACACCCCTTGTCGGATCTATTGTCATTGCTATAGCAGCTGCTATATGTATAGCGTTGTGATTTTGTTAAGCCCAAAATAGGTAGCTTATAGCCAGGAATAGGCATATTCACTTGCAACCTGCACGGCCGGTATAAAATACAATGAATTAATACTATAGAAAACAGAAAACATCGTTTAAAAAGGGCAATCAGCTAGCAAATGATATCATGACATAGTTGCAAACGCTAACTATAAACTGGGATCACCTCCAGTAAAGGTAAACTTAATGATATTTAACTCAGTAAAGGCAATGGGACTTGCAGTTGGGTACTAGTCATTTACCACACACTAAAACGCTACTTGACAGGCTCTGTTATTATGAACAAACTCTGTTTCAATTGGTGTTCATTTGTGTAGAATAGGAAAAGCGTATCCAATACCACATCCTATCACCTCACATGAAAACTGCAAATAAATCAATTGACACGAATTAATGATGGTCAAACATGAAAGGGCTTGTTGTAATTTATGAGGCGCTATCATCAATCGTGCCCGTCTCTCAGAGCATCAGATCGTTGAGATGCTGGCGATCCCGATCACCTATCACTATGACCATGGGACCAAACTACCTGCCCAACAACAATTGCCAACCATTTCGGATGGACTAACGTTGTTGTTTAAAACAACCGCCCAGTTCGTCGTACTTGACTTCGCGATAAACCTGAGAAAAACCCTAACGCCCGCTGCATGGTACATCGTCTGGCACCTTGCTTCTTCTAGTGGGAAAGGAGAGGACCATTGCTGTCGTTCTTGTTGCCTTGACGCTCGGGGAACTGTACACATGTCAGTACCAAGTCTGTTGGAATGTAAATGAGTAGTCTTACCTCGGTGTTCTGAGTCTCGCCCTTCTCAAGGATCTGCTTGATAACCTCGTCATCGACAGAGGTGCCGAACTCGTTCTCAAGAGCGGCCTTGGAAGCTGCATCGAGTGTTCCCTGGACTCCTTGTCTGATAAAGTGTTAGCTTCGATATCATTGATTTGGGCTGTGCCCTTTTCGGAAGTGACTCACCCGTGTGTGCAGAAGATCTTGAATGAGGAGATGAAGTGAGCCAGAGGGACGCTCTTGTCGGTCTTCCACTTCTTGTAGGTCTCGACATCGTCGATGAAGATGACAAAATCATCGCTGCCCTTGAAGTGGACCTTGGTCTGCTGAGTCTCGCCGCGAGCCATTGTGAATGATTGTGTGGAAGGAAGTTGTGTTGGTGGTGGTATGATCGACGTGAAAGAGTCGTTGGATGCTTTTGATGACTGAGTATCTTACTTTGAAGGATGAGGATGAAGAGGGGAAAAGAAGTGAGGGGGAGAGGCACGTTCGGAGGTTTAAAAGGTAGCTCAACGAGGGGAGCAGTGACGAATGTAGCTTGCTAGAAAGAGCTACCTACGTCATAGCCGTGCTCTACAAGGTGGGCAAGTGGGTAGCTGCTGCTTGCACCGCGGGGCTTAAGGCCTGCCATTACCATTAATCCAACCAACCAGAAGAGAAAATTCAGCCTCCATGTGCTTTGCCAGGTTAGAAGTTGCTCGTCTTATTCCTTCACGTTCCTGCATGTATTGCATCCACCACGTACGTCACCGTATTGCAATAGGCACGAAGCAAATGAGCTACCTGGGTCGACTTGCTACTGCTCATGGCAATGGCAATGGAAGCTTTTGGATCTACTGGTCGCGTGCCCCGCGGCAGCTCTAAGCAAGCAACTCGTCGTGTAAGTATTGGCTGTAGTGGAACCTAGACCGGGCATGTTGTGTTCTTCTCCCGCCTTCCACGCCAGATACAAATCACTTGATCCTGTGGACTATATAATTGCCTTGGCATACATAGACAGCCCCCTCATCGTGGCCTAATTTTGTCTCACATACCAAGGCTACATATCCAAGTTACTTGGTGCCTGGTGCCCAGTTTCTAAACACGCAGTACGAGATGCCTGAATATCATGATTTCCATATTTAGCAGCAACGCGTGATTGTGTCTCAATGTCAGCAAACTTTATGCAGAGTGTATGTCCTCGGCATCAGACTCGACTTCCTGTGCAGCCAGCAAACAAACATCACCTTTCAACCCTGGGTGGGAAATCGGTCTGAATAATTGAACTCCGGCTATAATTTTCTACACAATCCTGTGTTCATCTTCCTTACCCTCTCAAATACACGGCTACCCTGAAGGTGTATCCAACACCACCACTGGCCATGGAACAATATCTTAATGAAAAAACCTGCGAATACCAGTATGCTTTTTTCCACCGTCCGGACTTGATTTTTCCACCCACGGAGTATAGCTGGGTTGGACTCCCTTGCTCACCCAAAAGGCAGAGTTTTCTTTTCTGACAGGACTGTTCTCTTTCGTCTGCGCTCGTGATGAGTTCGCTGGGAGTTTGTTGACCATGGGCTCCCCTCTAGCCTTTGCTGCTTCTGATCCACTCTGGAGCTGCTTCTTTGACATGGTTCCTATCAGGTCAAGCGGTTCGAGTTCTGATATTTGTGTAAGCTCGACTTTTGGAGACTGAGTATCGAGAATGTGACACTCGTCCCTGAGTTCTCGGATTTCTGGGGAAAGAGAGTTTCTTGTCGTGTGAGAAAGCAAGCTTTCTTCGCGGAAATTCTTATCGAACAAGTCAGTACCACTATCGCTTGAAATGCTGGTGTGCCGAATTTGTTCTTCGCTTGACAAGTCTTCAACAATTTTACGTTTCACACTTCCCGATCGTCTGGCCATGCTTGACACGTTCAACCTCCTCATTACTGTTGATGCCGACCGTCTGATCATCTGCTCATTCCGCGCGACATTTGTCATACTAGGAAATGGGAGTACGCCATGGCTCCAGACGTCTGCCACAAGTATCTCGAGCCGAGCCCTCTCACTTCGGGATGGCACCAGAACTGGGGTTCTCGCTTTCTTCGTCGTCAATAAAGATTGCGAACGATTGAGTCCAGTCCCTACGCTGGCAGGATTACTAGATCTCATAGCACCCGTGTTTTTGAGAATGAAGTGATACGTAAACGAATCAAACTCTTTGGCTGAGTTACGATGAGTCGATAAGCTCCGTGCAAGAGTCCCTACACTTGTTAGTAACGGTAATACGACCCACGATGAGGAACAAATGTACCTGGCCGCCCAAAGACAGCACCCAAACTCATAATATCGATTGAAAGGAATGAATTGAGACCCAGAGCTACTGTACTCGAATCTGAGCCAGATGGTCGGCATAGCTGGCTTCGCCATTCGCTTTCCTCTGTGGATGTGCAAGCCGTCATGACGATCTCATACAGCTGATGATCAATTTTAAAGACCAATTTCCACGAGAAAGGCGCCAGGTGGCACTGCAACCCTGGAGGAAACCCGTGTCAGTGCTGGATCATGGTCAAAGAGGATGTGACCTACCACGTCCATTGTCGACATTTTCAATAGTTATACTATGTATATCGATGCAGGCTAACACGGTGTAGATTGGATCATATCTCCCACCACAGGCAAGACAAAGGACGTCTTTGTAGAGCAAGCAGATCATGTATTGGCCATTGACACCTGTTGAGGTCTGCCAAGAAACATGTAGGACCCCACACAACTGTATGTGTCCAAATGAGCGCACCTGATTTTTCGAGTTCGCGTCTAGTCTCTGATCGAGTGTTAGCTGCATGAGACGATAGGGCGCTGGTAGAACCCACCCTGTTGGGAAACACAATACGATCTTGCAATAGCCAGGTCTTCTCAAGAGTCTCCTTCATCAGATTGTCTTCGGTCGAACGATTGATAGCGGATGTAGCTTCGCGAAGCCTCATCAACGCCGTCTCAACTTCCATATGAGAATTTGGACAATCGATGACAGGTGTACATTTCAACAATTCTGCGAACAGAAGGGGGTATCTGCAAACCCTTTGAATGGGCTGATGGTAGAGTGTCAGTTGTTGAAGAGGAAATAACTGGAGGACATACCTTAACAAGAAGATCCCCTATAGTAAGCGACTTCCTATTATTAGACGACGGCGAGGCCCCAATACTGGACGCAAACACTTCCAGACCTTTTTGATGCGTTTCCCATTCAGGAAGACTTTCAAGGGCTGATGTAGCGTCCTTGATCATTATTTCATACTTTGCGCCATATTCCCTATACACAAAGAATTGATGCATCTTGCAACAAGAAATTAGCCGCTTGTTGATTTTTTGATAAGGATAGCTTACCCTCTTACTGAAAATCTTGGCTGCTTCTGCTGCTACCTGAGGCTCGGAAAATATACCAGGTTCCTTTTCGAGCCTCTGGAGGCTGACCTGATCTTCTGGAAGTATGTCCAAACTGCCCCACCGACGATGTCCGGTTTTGGGGCTGACTATCTTGGAGGACGAAATAAGATGATCAGCTTGGCTGTACTCGGAGTCAGGAACTACCCTGTGCAGCTCGCCTAGTATTTCTTCATGTAGTTGTAAGATGCGGTCCAGGTTGTGGTTGATGGACGATCGTAGCCGTTCGGGCAAAGTAGGAAGAGCGGCAAGCATGTTGATATAAGTCTAGACTTTGTCAGTGGTTACAGCAGTAAGGAACGGAGAACTGGCCTACATGGATGAGAAATCGAACATCGCCGACGTAGCCTTCCTCTGTACTTATGAGCTCCTCCAGGACTTGTCGGCGCCGTAGTGAACGGTGCATCTCGGCAACATCTACGTTCCCCTTTTCCAACGGGATACTGTCCTCAGAGAATCGGGGGGCAGACAAAGAAGCTCGACTACTTTGCTCAGCCCGTGAATGACGACGTGAACGACTATAGTGTCGGCGCGAGCGTGAGACAGCACTACCACTAGCGAGACTGATACTGGCACTTTGAACTGCAGCAATCAAACCAAGCGAGGATCCAGAAGATGAAAGACGACGGCTAAGCTTGTGATGGAGTGACTGTTGGTGAGTTTGGTTGGACTCGAGATATTGCCATCCTGCATCAGGAAGCCATATTGCCTCTTCGTGGTCTCTATGGCTGACTCGTCGATGCAGAGATCTCATCCATTTGTGAAACGGCCGTCGGGAGTTTCTGTCGCCGGAACAAGGAGTCTTGTAGGAGGATTCTTTGGAGAGGTTGATGTGTGTTTGTGAGCCAGAAGACGCGACCTCTGAATCGGATATTCTCTCAGGAGCTGTATGCTCGGTGCTGATCCTGTTTAAGGTAGCGAAAGCGTTTACGCCGTTGAGAGGTGGGCATTCCAGACTCGAAGAAGAATTGATGTCGTATAAACTGGGCAGGCCGGCATGAGCATCGAGGCGTGATAGATATGGAAAACCTGCGGTCCAACTGAAATGCCGTGTACTATGGATATTGTGAGAGACGTCAGGCCAGGTCGGAAGGTTCACGAGAGCCATGACGGAAAGAGAGTCACTAGGTAATCCAAAAAAGTAACAAAGTACTTGTTCCAAGAACGCCAAACAACACTCGAAAAACCTGGCTTCAGACGTATTGCTGGCACATGGCCGTGATGATGAATGATAAAGAAGAGTTGACAAGATGTGTTCAAACTTTAAGCAAAGATCGAAGCAGGAGTTGCTTAATGGCGACGGGATCTTGCCAGGATGTCACGATACTGAGGCAACTGCTTCCCTCATACATACCTACTTGCCACTCAAGAATAAATGCTCGGGGACCCTTCTTCCCAAATAGCTTGTCAAACCGCACAGGAAGGAGCTGTCCGGCCGCAAGAATTATTTCGACCGAACATGTCGCCCGAAAGCGACGAATATTTAAACTCTACAGTGAGGCTGTCTCACACGGCCATGTCGACTCGGACGGAGGTGAGTATCCACGAACCCAGGCCGAGTCACTGTATTCGGTACAGCCGGTGATGCAGTCCAAGTATCACAGCTGATATGTAGTGATGCAGCGAGGCGCCTGCAGGATCTCATTGGCTTAGGAAAAGGCTGGAAGTACTCGGGATGGCAATATTGATGCCCAGTACTGGTAGAGTGATGCAGTAAGACTGGAGCCAGGACTTGTTATATCTATTGAGAGGCCTCGATCGTGCCAAGTCTGGTTGGAATCATCGAATCCGCGGTATGAAAGCAGAGGCTTTGGACCCTTCAGCTGGTATCGTCTTGGTGTTGGCTTCGTGGCTTGCAGGCTTGGAGTCCCAACGATAGGAGTACCTAAGATAGTATTGTCGTCCATGCCGGAAGTGTGATATGGGGTCCGTAGAACTGCCCGACTGAAGGCGACGAGAAGCTTCCCGGTTTAGAGAGCTGTGCATATGAAAAGGCTGGGAGGCTGGATTTGAAACGCGGAGCACGATATGTGTGACCGCTGTGTCTGTGGAATGATGATTGGACAGTGATCATGTACATACACTGAAGGAACAATAAGGTTGAGGATCAGGACTTTTGTCGCAGAGCTAATCAAGTGATCAAGTCGCATGCGCTAAGGTTATTCTGAATTTATGATGCATACCGGCAGTGTGCCTTTGCTCGGTCATGGTTACAAGCTTCATCCTCTGGGGTGAATAAGAACAGAAAAACACCATCAAGTATAGTCGGTGCTGCAAAGTCGATGGAGCTGGCTCGGAGCTCCTGAAGAGTTTGCGACAGTCGAATACAAAGACTCACAAGATTCATCGAGACTCTCCTCTTGGTACTGACTTTTTGAATCGTTGTCAAGTTCGGGGGTATCATGCTCATAATGATATATGACAGGTATATCTGTGCAGCGACATCCATGCGGACCATTGGAACCCTGTGATCCGATTTGAATTTAGGTTCAGATCTATGTAAGAGCCTTATTGCAGAGATCTCACCTGAGAATGAGTCCCATCATGTATGCTTTCCTCCGAGTCGGGTTCGAGGCCATCATGACTATAGCCAAGCCAGATTCTGAGTCAGTCGGCCATGCCGGGCCGAAATCACGAATTTTAGGGAAAGAAGCTTACGAATCCTCAGGATAGTTGTGCTGTATTTATTCTCCACATCTCTCAGTTACCCATTGTCATTTACAGCTTCGATTGGAGAGAACGGCATGCCGGCAATCGTTGACTTGGCATATATGCTCGGCAAGTCAAAAGCCAGGTTCACTTTATTGTGTTGATGTAATGTGTGAGTTAACTACTATGTAACTGGTCTTGCAAGTCTGGCTGGGCATCGTGGCGGTGCATATACACGCCAAGCTCAAAAGAGGAAAGGTCAAGCCGGGGTCGAGTGTGGACGAGGTAGTCTTGAATCGGGTTTCAGGGGACTTCGTACCTGGCTGAACTTGTTTCCAGGGGGTTACAGTAGGTCCTCCATGCTGTCCACCCGGATTGTGGGGATGCGCTACTGTAACGCTAGAAGACAGGAGAGACATGCCGACTGCCCGAGATGGAAACGAACACGTTGAACTTTGGTGACAAAGCTGTTTGACTCTAGGTACTCAACTCAAGGTTTCAGACTGAAGATGGAAGCGGAAAGGGATTCTTTTGCGACCTGGATGATGCCTGCCTAGTGTCGACATTTATTGTATCGTTTTGGATTTATATAGAAATTCAAGTTCCCAAGTGCAGATAGAGAGATACATACGGATAATGTCAGTTTATAATCAATGTCCGGTCCTGCTGAACAAGGTTAAAGGTTGCCACGTGCGGGCCCTTCCATTCTGATCGCCTTGCCTTTCCTGTCTTGACAAATCTACTGTTCCATCCGGCGTACTACTACCACGACAGGAAGCCGGTGATTATTGCCTCCGTGTCTTTTCTTTCTCACACGCACTTTCTTTCTTTGCATCGTTCCTTTCAACTTCTGCATAATCTTTCATATTTCTTACCTTGCCTACCTAGGTACTTCAAGGTATTTCTTCCATATCCCATCGGTATCTACTTTGGCGCAAGACATATTCGACTCTTCAGCACACGAACTCGGTTAAGCCTTATCTCGAGCGCCCCCTCGCGCATTGTCTTCGTGATGGAGACCGCCTTCGCGAAGCCGGCTGGCGATGTCCTCGCCAGCTTCAACGTGAACGAGAATACTGGCCTCAGTGACGCGCAGGTCACTGAACTGCGCAGCAAATATGGGCGCAACTGTATGTCAACCAACCTCTCTGCTGGCTGCCAGCAAGCCCCGCTATCAACCCGAACTGTTCTGACTTTAATAGCCATTCCTGAGGAGCCTCCTACTCCCCTCTGGGAACTTATCCTCGAGCAATTCAAGGACCAACTTGTCATCATCCTTCTCGGTTCCGCCGCTGTGTCTTTCGTTCTAGCCTTGTTCGACGAGGAAGAAGGATGGAGCGCTTTTGTCGATCCTATTGTTGTATGTACATTGCTTCTGGAAACAACATGTTCCAACCTGTCTGAGCAAGCCGCTGACCTACCAGATCCTTACTATCCTCATCCTCAACGGTGTTGTCGGAGTCTCCCAGGAAAGCAGCGCCGAGAAGGCCATCGCCGCCTTGCAAGAATATTCGGCCAACGAAGCCAATGTGGTGCGAAACGGTGGTCAGGTCTCACGAGTAAAGGCCGAAGAGCTGGTTCCCGGCGATATCGTTACTGTGCATATTGGTGATCGCATCCCTGCCGATTGCCGACTTGTCTCTATTGAAAGCAACAGTTTCTCTGTCGACCAAGCAGTTCTTACTGGAGAGAGTGAGAGTGTCGGAAAACGCGCTTCTACAGTTGTCGAAGATGACAAGGCCGTTCTACAGGACCAGACCAACATGTTGTTCTCCGGAACAACAGTGGTTACTGGCCGCGCTCGAGCTGTCGTCGTCCTCACTGGTTCCAACACCGCCATTGGAGATATTCACGAGAGTATCACTGCTCAGATCTCGGAACCCACCCCCTTGAAGCAGAAGCTCAACGATTTTGGTGACAAATTGGCCAAGGTCATTACTGTCATCTGCATCCTGGTCTGGCTCATTAATATCCCCAACTTCAACGACCCTAGTCACGGTAACTGGACCAAGGGTGCCATCTACTATCTGAAGATCGCCGTATCTCTTGGTGTCGCCGCTATCCCTGAGGGTTTGGCTGTCGTCATTACCACCTGCTTGGCCCTTGGAACCAGAAAGATGGCTGCGAAGAACGCCGTGGTCCGAAGCCTTCCCTCTGTCGAGACTCTTGGAAGCTGCAGTGTTATCTGCTCTGACAAGACTGGTACCTTGACCACCAACCAAATGAGCGTGAGCAAGGTTGTTCACCTAAACGAAGACGGTAGCGATCTTAGCGAGCTTGATGTCGAGGGCACTACTTTCGCTCCCCGGGGATCGATCAAGGCCAGTGGTGTCATCGTTCGGGACCTTCACGTCACGTCCAACACAATCCGTCAAATGACCCAGGTCGCCGCCATCTGCAACGACGCCCAGCTTGCCTACGATTCCCAATCTGCTACCTTTTCCAGTATCGGTGAACCTACTGAGGGTGCTCTTCGAGTTCTGGTCGAGAAGATTGGACCTTGTGCTCCCACCGATACTCGCCCTGAAGATTGTGTTCACTATGCCAGCGCTACATACCAGAAGGAATTTCCCCGTCTCGCCACATACGAATTCTCCCGTGATCGCAAGAGCATGTCCGTCTTGGTTGGCAGTGGTAGCAACAAAAAGCTCCTGGTCAAGGGTGCTCCCGAGTCTGTCATCGATCGCTGCACAGAGACCCTCATTGGCTCCAATGGCAAGAAGGTCCCCCTCACCAAGAAGATTTCAGACCGTTTGATGACTGAGATTGTACGATACGGCAACAACGGTCTCCGAGTTATCGCCCTCGCTAGCATTGACAATGTGCCCGAGAACCCCCTTCTCCAGACTGCTGATTCCACCGAGCAATACGCCCAACTGGAACAAAACATGACTTTCCTCGGACTTGTTTGCATGCTTGACCCTCCTCGTGAGGAGGTCCCTCACGCTGTTAAGCAGTGCAGGGACGCTGGTATCCGTGTTATTGTTATCACTGGCGACAACCGCAACACTGCTGAGAGCATCTGCCGACAGATTGGTGTCTTTGGCCAGCACGAGGATCTTACAGGAAAGAGCTATACTGGTCGCGAGTTTGATCAACTATCCCCCAACGAGCAGCTCGAGGCAGCCAAGCGTGCATCTCTGTTCTCCCGCGTTGAGCCCAGTCACAAGTCTCGACTGGTCGATCTCCTTCAGTCTCTTGGTGAGGTTGTTGCCATGACTGGTGATGGTGTCAATGACGCTCCTGCTCTGAAGAAGGCTGATATTGGCGTTGCCATGGGTTCTGGAACCGATGTCTCCAAGCTGGCTGCCGACATGGTACTTGCTGACAGCAACTTTGCCACTATCGAGGTCGCCATTGAGGAGGGACGCTCCATCTACAACAACACCCAGCAATTCATCCGTTATCTCATCTCTTCCAACATCGGCGAAGTTGTTTCCATCTTCCTCACGGCTGCTCTTGGTATGCCTGAGGCTCTGGTTCCTGTTCAGCTTCTCTGGGTAAACCTTGTCACCGATGGTCTTCCTGCCACTGCTCTGTCCTTCAACCCTCCTGATCATGACATCATGAAGCGTCGTCCTCGCAAGCGAGATGAGGCGCTTATTGGTGGCTGGCTCTTCTTCCGTTATCTCGTCATTGGTACATACGTTGGTCTTGCTACTGTTGCTGGATACGCCTGGTGGTTCATGTACAACCCTGAGGGCCCTCAGATCACTTTCCGCCAGCTTACTCGCTTCCACCACTGCTCAACTGAATATCCTGAAATTGGCTGTGCTATGTTCTCCAACGACATGGCCAAATCGGCTTCGACTGTCTCGTTGTCTATTCTGGTTGTCATTGAGATGTTCAACGCCATTAACGCACTGTCATCCAGTGAATCCCTCCTCACCCTGCCTTTGTGGAAGAACATGATGCTCGTCTACGCCATCGCTCTGTCCATGGCTCTTCACTTCGCCCTTCTCTACATTCCCTTCCTTCAGGGTCTGTTTTCCATTCTTCCCCTCAACACTTTGGAGTGGAAGGCAGTTGTTCTTATCAGTGCCCCAGTTGTGTAAGTCCCTATTCGTCTAATTTATTTATAAAGCACATCCAGCTAACTCTGCGCAGACTTCTCGATGAGATACTCAAGGCTATCGAGCGACAGTTTTTTATGCAGACAACAACCGACGTTTCCCTCAAGACAAAGAAAGAACAATAGAGAAAAGCGAGCATAGAGAGATAAGGGTGGCGATGCGGTTAAAGCTAGGATTGACTAGAATCTATATGTACCATACGGCGATCAGCTCAGAGAGCTGTGATTAGAGCTAGACGGCCACATTGGCCTCCGATACAACAAAATCCCAAGTTTCGTTTTTATGCCATCAGACGTTCAACCCGAGGGGCCAGAGTGAGACGCGACTGATTTGTCGTGAAGCAAAGATTGCAGATGAATTTGCTGATATCATGCTAAAGCCAAATTTATGTACATATGCAGCCAGTGTGTTTTCCGCTTCCCTAGTCCTGTCATACTTCTTCGTGTAGCAACTCGCCCAAAGTCTTACTCTCTTCCATAATTTCTCGAGCCTCCCGGGCATTCACGCCCATGTCCTCCATTATCAGTTGCACAGCAAGTTCAGCAACCAAGACAGATTGAATAAAAGCTGCCGAACCACGCCCGGCAATAACACGATCCTTTGTAGCCTTGTCTTTCAATGACTGGCCAAACTCCTCCACGAGGTAGTCGCACATGACCTTACAGCCCCGTGGGCCATAATAGCCTGGGTTCAAGTCTCCTTCTTTCTTGAGTGACCTGGCCTGACCTGTCTGGATCTTTTCAGCAAGCATATTGCGGTAATGGGACTCTTTGCCGTCAACAATCTTGGCCAAGTATTGTTGATGGTCTTCGAGCCGTTTCTCGAGTCGGTCCCAGTCGATGTGAGGATATCCTCTTTCGCGCCATGTATCCATAGCTGTTTCCTTCTTGTGCTTTGCACAGAACCTTGTCTGCATTTGCACATTCAATCTCTTGCCTTTAGAGAAGTCCTTGAGAGCCTGCTCCGAAACAGCATCACCACACCATGGGCATTTGGCCATTATTTCTTCAAGGCCTTTATCTTCTTCGGGTGGTATCTCATTGGATTCCGTGTCGCTGAGTTGATCCAGGTCCGACAAGATGGGTGATGACACACTATCAGCATTGGCCCCTTCTAGATCGAAATCAGAATCAATATCAACCGGATTGATAAACTTCGCAGGTTTGTACTCGGGCGTAGGAGGTCGCTCTCTTTTTTTTAATTTTTTAGCTTTGAGGAAAGCAGGCGGTTGGAAGACGCCGCTTCTCCTTCCAGAGGAAATTGACTCTTGTGAAGCGCTAATAGAACCTCCTTTCTTGTCTTGGCCAGAACAAGAATTTTCACGGCTTGGGAAAATAATAGCTGCTTTGACTTCCTTCTTGGGAGACCCTAGGTCATCCGCAGGTACAGTCAACTTGCGCTTTTTTGATTCCGGCTTCTGGGGGCTGAGAGATTCTCTTGGGACAGGCCTGAATTTTGATATGTCCTTGTCTGGAGAACTGTTGAGAAAATCGGCATCCTCGTCTTGTTTTGTTAAGGTCTTGCGTTCTGAATCGTTTCCTTTGCCTGCAAGTAAGTTAACGTGAGGACAAGAGTGTGGCAACGCAACAAACCTTTCTTCGTTTGTAAATCTTGTGGGCTACGGGATGCTTGCGATCTTCTTGAAGCCTGTGAATCCCTGTTGTTTCTAAGAACGCTATATTTCATTTTAGGTCTCGAGAACCTGGTGAATCCTTGCGCGTCCCTGAAATGATTTGCTGAGTCGTTCCCGGGCTTGGAAGCCACCCTCCTTCGTTTGGAGCTTGAAGAGGATGTCTCTTCGTTGTCCTCGGCTCCCCATTGTTCACTCTCGCGCTTTCTTGTCCCTCCTTCTGTTTCTGACTTCTCTCGAGACTTGCCGGTACTCGAAGTATGGAAGGTTGTGCGTTTGATATTACCCCGATTTGACCTTTCCGGCTCAGAATTATCAGAGTCAGAAACTGTATCTTTCTTGGCACGGCTTGACCTCAACTTCGACTCTGCGACTGGTGGTGTTTCCTCTTTGTCCTCGCCGTCGTCCTCGTCCCCGGAGGACATTGGTGGAGCGGTAACATCTTCAGGCTCCTGCTCAAGCTTTTGCTTTTGGCTATTGTTGACCTTGAATGTGCTGAGAAGCCTCTCCGGTTTCGAGAACCTACTCATGCCTACTACTCTATTCATGGTTTGTTGTGAGTTTTTCCCTTCTATTTCGTGATATGAAAACAAGATAGATAGAAGGGGATGTTATGTTCAAATTTTGAGTCGCAATTTGTCCGTCAGGGAGAAGAAAGAGAGACATTAAAATGGCTCCATGCGGGAG
Source organism: Fusarium armeniacum (assembly GCA_013618295.1). Classification (NCBI taxonomy): domain Eukaryota; kingdom Fungi; phylum Ascomycota; class Sordariomycetes; order Hypocreales; family Nectriaceae; genus Fusarium; species Fusarium armeniacum. The sequence goes on from JABFER010000037.1 coordinate 454,115, forward strand.
ATTGTATGCAAAATAAGAAACGAAAGAAGGTAAACGGAGTTGATTGATCTGACGATCATTCGGACAATGCCCTCATCGATATCTGATTGTTGATTAGTTCACTTGCAACAAGACACAAGGTCCGCTGAGGTTGGGTGACAGGGTTGCAGCGACGTTTACGCGTTGGTAGACAAGCAGGGACACCTCGCCTGCTTTGACAGACGCGCTCCTGCCAAACTGACCCCTCCCTATAGCCTATCACTGAGGCAGAAAGTCTAGCGCCTACAGTCCAACAATTAGGTAGCGCTCCAGCTGCAGGTAACCCATTTATGGTCAGTGCTTCAGTGCTCGGAAGCCGAGAAGGGATGCCTACCAACCACTGTAGCACCTATCTGAATCAAGTTGCCTTCAACCTTGAACGCCACGACGAACATCGGAGCTTTAGATACCTAAGCTATATAAACATAGTCCGTTCGCTCGCGAATTCGAAAACCCTTACCGTCCGGACTTCGGTAGCAAGGATGGCCCTCAACCGGAAGTACGCAGCTTTGCCAGATCTGGTGAGTTTGCGGCAGCTTCCACAAAGGAAAATACCCAATGCTAACTACATATCCACGTAGGATTCCGCTCCAGACATCTACGAAACCCCTGAGCTCACAGACGACAACTCCACGGTTCCCGTAAGCTTTGTCCGATGCGGATACGCCACAACTTTACTCACCCTAGTCTACAGACGACCGCTGCTCGAACCCACTCGGACGATGAGTTCTACGACGTGGAAGATGAGACACCTGGCATCTCCAGGTCTCGTTTGCGAATAGACGAAGCCCGTTCTCGGTTTCTCCCAACGAACGTCGACGCGAACGGGGTAGACTTCTCAGACCGAGTTGATGGGAAACGCAAGTCATACAAGGCCTCCAGTCGTAGACAGCGCATACTGGACGACGGAACCCAAGAGCTTGGCGACCTCTCCGACGATGACGATGATGAAAGCTTGGAACGACGGATTGCCCGCTTGAAACGTGAAGTAGAAGAGGCCAAGAACGAATATGCAAAGCGAAAGGCCGAATCCCAGGCGCAGGAAGACAGTGACGAGACCGCTGGCGATGATAGGTTGGCTTCCCTTAGCCAAGTTCTGGACGAGATCTCGAAGCCGACAGGTCGCTCAACGTCGTTCCGGATACCAAAACCAATCACACCTTTGAGCCTGGAAGAGAAACCTGAAATAACATCGGGAGAGGATGCAACTTACACGGTGACATACGCACCAACATATGAGCAAAGCCATGCTTTGGCCAAAGCTGCTGACTTTGACCGCCGATTGTTGATGCTGGAGAAGGGCCTGGGAATCAACGCTTCATTGATGCCAGAGGCCGATGCCAATGGCCTTCCTCGCGCCATTCTACCAACTTTGGATTCTATGAACAAGCAGATCTCAACCCTGTCGGAAGCTTCTACCGCAAACCTGGATGCTATTAGCCGGCGAGTACGGACGCTGGCTCAAGAACAGGACAAACTCAACGACTCTAGGGAGAAAGCAAAATCTTTGAGGGAGGAGCTCGGCCGCAACGGCTCCGCGACTCAACCCGAAGAGTCTGAACAGGAAGCAAAGATCAATGCGCTCTACGGAATCCTTCCTACAATTGAGAACCTTACTCCTATACTCCCACCTCTGTTGGACCGGTTGCGATCACTCAGGGCTATTCATGCAGACGCTGCGACTGCGAGTGACACATTGACCCGCATCGAGAAACAGCAGGCAGAGATGGCCGCAGAATTGAAGCAATGGAACGAAGGTCTTGAGAAGATTGAGACTGCTATAAAGGAAGGAAACGCTTCCATCGAGAATAACAAGCAGGTCATGGAAGAATGGGTCAAGGACCTTGAGGAGAGGATGGAGGATTTATGATTGATGATGCGTTGGTCAGATACCCTAGCAAACAAACCGAGTCATTATGGAATTGTCTTGTTCTAGCCTAATGTAATGCATGAAGCCTTTATCAACATACTCGACTGGTGTACGCAAACTGTGTGTTCATGTATAACTCAGTATCAAGTCCACTTCTCCTTAGAGTTTAGACGATGTTCTATCTAAACTCATGATGGGTCATGACGCCACGATACACTGCCACAAAGCTGAGTCAGACGGTTCTTTTGATAATCCGACACCGAGCCCAACCGCATGCACTTTCGGCTGCTGTAGTGGGGTAAGGGCTTTGGGACACGAAAACCCTGACGCTCTCACCAAAAAAGTTGTCCCAAACAAGCGTCAATCTACAGCTCACGCCCGCGACCACCGCCCAATCCACCAATTTCCCTACAGTACGGCGATACTCCCGATCCAACGCGCATTTTCCCATCCAGCTTACCATCCTTCAGGTCGCAACAATGGACGCCTCCAAGCAGCCCGTCAAGCTCGTCAAGGTCACCCGAGTCCTCGGCCGAACCGGTGCGTTTTTTTACAATCCTCACGAAATTTGATATGGACGGAGCGAAATATCAAAAATTTCGCCATGAAACGACGGAGTGATTGAATAAATTTCTGACTCGGCTGGATAGGTTCTCGTGGTGGTGTCACCCAGGTCCGCGTTGAGTTCATGGACGACCAGACCCGATCGATCATCCGAAACGTCAAGGGCCCAGGTACGATTATTCTCGAAAACCCCCTCGCTATGAAACCCCATAGGAGGGGTCAAAAGTAAGAATACAAAGAATTGCGAATGCTGACTTGTGACCGATACAGTCCGTGAGGACGACATCCTCTGCCTCCTTGAGTCCGAGCGTGAGGCCCGACGACTACGATAAATGTGCATTCTGGGGAGCATGGGGTTCTTGGAAGACGGTCAACGACGGATGGTCTACGCATGTTGAGGCGTGCGCGCCTTGTATTGGGACATTGACCTGGAGCTGCACATCACCCTTTTGGCACTCCAGTTTCATTTGTTAGAGGAGTCATACGGACGGGTCTGGGATAACGAAAAATTCCAGAACAGTTCTTCTTCTGCATGCAGCATTGGAATCCGACAAAAAGTGAAATTCATTCTTGTTTCTCTCGCGCACGGCTTCCTTTCTCTCCTTCTCAAAAATACGCACGTCTCGCGCCCTTTCGAAGCTCGGACAAGGAAACAAGCATTTGGGGGGAGGATATGCAGTCAACACGTGCTACGATAATTCAATGACCTCGGTTTCGATATTGACCTAGCAACAGGAGAATTCATGCCTCTTTTATGACAAAACTGTTCTCCATAACTGACCTCGCTTCGCATCGTGAGTTCCTAGTCACGTGCAATTTTCCAACCTCAAATTGGGCGGGGCGGCCAGAGCAAATCTTCTCTTCTTCCAACCTTCCAACATCTCGCAAAATTCTTCAAGGCTTCAACAACTCCATTGGTAAGTCAATACTGCTATTTGCTTTATACTCATACACATTGGGAATGATGCTTTTTAGCATGTATTACCTGAAACATACATTGATGTACCTTTTTATCACCAAGATCTCTGACCCCAAATCCTTACTCGCTGTCGTTGTCGCATTTTTTCCTCAGGCCAGCTAGCTAACACACAAAAAAAGAATCTTCTAGGTTTATCGCTCCTGTAATGTCAGTACCCAAGCCTCCGGCCGGACATTTCAACGTCCTCTTCTTTGCCAGTGCGAGCTCCTTCACTGGCAAAGACCATGACGCTCTGCCAGCCACTATGCCGCTCAGCAAGCTCTTCGCCGAGCTCGAGAACAGGTATCCTGGCATCAAGGCAAAGATCCTTGATTCGTGCCTTGTTACTGTCAACCTCGATTATGTAGACTTGCCAAGCGAGGAGGGTGCAGAAGACACGATGATCCGAGAAGCAGACGAAGTGGCAATCATCCCTCCCGTCAGCTCCGGTTAACGGATATCGGGTGCCAGTCGAAAAACCGCTCACCGTCCGTATTGTGACTCGCTTGTACCTCGTAGCCGCGTCGTAAAGGTCTTCTCCTAGAGACCTCCGCTGTCCGCCGGATCCTCTTGTAGCAACGGTTCATGTTCTCTGTGTTGTGTCCATGCGCCGTGCCTGCGATGATTCTGCAACCGCCACCAGCCATGATTCTTACTGTGATAACGCTGGAACCAACAGGCGGCTAACACAAGTAAGACAATGAGCAAAACGAAGCTTAGGGTTGACGCGATAGTAATAATGGCTGTGAGGCTTGTTATTGATGAAACTTGACACCCTAGAGGCCGTGACCGAAGCTCCCATCGCTCTGCCCAGTGTGGACAGACGTGCTCATCATATGCTGGAGCGAGCAATGGAATCTTGCCCGTGTTGGGTACACAGGACCATGTCTGTTACTTGATTAGATTGAGTGTGTTACTTTTGGGCTCTTGCATAAATTATTGGGAGCCGTACAAAAGGACACCAGCTGCATTGCGAAGTTGCAAGGCAGCCTTTGCACGTTTGATGTTTCCAGCATCGTTGGAAACGTTGGTGATCATCATAATTCCCGCGTGAAGTAAAGTTGGCTCGCAATGCCAGGACGTCACTGTGAGAAAGCCAAGAGGAGTCCATTATTGCATATCAGAACGAGAGTTGTTGCGGGAAATGTCAATACGAATACACTAATGATTCAAGCCGATAGACGAATTGGCCTGCGTCATATGTACCTATATCTGAGACCAGAATGAAGCTGAGCGGGGAAGACCATTCAACATACGTCGATCCCCTGCAGCCACACACCTTAGAACAACACCTCATACAAACCTCGTTATAGGCTATCATGGCATTTAAAACTGTTTTGTTCATACAAATCCCGGGACCCCATTCTTCGAGCGATAATTTCAGTAATGCATGCAATGCATCCAAGTAAAAGAATAGTGGCTAAGCCAATGGTACATCACCATGTATCTATTGCATGCTGTATCTATCAGAGCATGGCTCGTGCTCTTGCCTGTCGAGACCTCCTCGCTCGCCGCTTTACCTCCCTAATTTCTGCTCTCCTCCTTTTAGCTCTCCTCTCTTTCACATCCTGAGCCGGATTATTGCCCAGACTCTCAAGCGGCATGAGGTCAGATAAGAAACGCCGGATGTGCAGACCAGTCTTCTCGCGTATGAAGGCATCAATTTGCTCATTGCAAGCTGCAGAAGCTGCAATATGTAACCCTCTTAGCACATCTCGGTCTAGTATTTCGACTTGGTCGTATTCTCGAGTCTTTGTTTGAAGACTTTGGATAGATGACATTCTTTTCGGAACGTTCGGCCGGCCGAGCTTGTGTCCAGAAAACCCCCTTGAACAGACAGTGACATGATTTGGTGGAATCGAAGAACTCTGATATTTGTCTTCTTTGTCCGGTGGCGTGTTTCCCTTGCCTTTGTCGCGGGAATCCGTTTCTGGTGTAGATCGTAAGGCACCTACCTCGGCAGATAGCCCGCAATCTTCTCCTACGGAGGTTGTCGTCGACGACCCAGGTTGAGGTGGCTCTGGCAAAGGTTTTTCATGTCGGTTGGCCGACTGTACATTTTGAGGGACAACTATGTCGGCACTCAGTCTGTGTGAGAGTCTCGGACTGTTGTGTACTAAAACGGGCTGGCTAAGGCTTTTTGACGGTCGGACTGATCTGGCGCCTGGGCTCTGGTCTCGGTCGGCATTTGTTAAACGTGATACGCGTGTACGAGTGCCGCTCTTTGCACGAGGTCGATGATTGTCCAAGGGTAGGCCAGCACCATACAGAGTAGTTGATCTCTTCGACATGCTCGAGCGGCCAGCAGGTGTCTTTGGGCCTGAGAAGAAAGCTGCTGTGGTTTGCCTCTGCTTCCTACTGCTTAGGGGAGACCGCGAATAAGATTCTACTACCTGTTTCTGGTGACCACCCCGCTGACACGGATTTCTTTTCTCCGGGGATACCATGTTAGGCCACTCGGGATAAGAGTGCATATGGGGTCTGGGGACTCTTGATGTAGGCCCAGTCAGTAACTTTTTCTCAGGGGCTTCATAGTTCAGCGGTCTTGGCTTCTGTGCAAGTTGAAGACAATTCTAACCACTACAATGGCACAAATCACCAGGTTGGCATGAAGTGCAGTTAGTTCTGAGTGCTTTGTCTGCAGCTGCAGTTCTCTTCCGTGAGCGCTCGGCATCATCGACCAATGCATATCTCCATTCGTCCATATCCTCTGCAGCGGGAAAGGGGATCTCTGTACTAGTGCTTGGACATCGTGTGGCACTATCCACTTGAACCAGATTCGGTTGTTTGGGTAGTGATTTTAAGTTCGGGGTTGTCGCAGCTCGATTTTTAAGAGAACCGGTGTAGAAATTGTGGTTTGCTTGATCTTTTGAAGTAATAGCTAGTCCAGCGGCTTTGAATTCGGAACGGAAGGGAAGAAGTGCAGCTATGGTCCGGAGGCTTGCACCAGACCGAGGCGGCGTTGGAGTTAATACTGGCAGCTTTCCTTTGGCGCCTGACTGTTCAGCATACCGTTGAAGCTCTTGGGTAAAATGATCAAGTGCTTCTCTTTGACTTGTAGTCCTTGACTCATTTTCGAGGCTGTCTGATGTTGATGGTGCTGTTTTCTTTTGATTATACTTTGCTCGCGAGGATCCATCCTTGATTGTTAGCAAGTGCAGTTGTTGTGCGATATTCCTCGAAATGGATTCCACGAGTTCATCGTTCAGGCTAGGGCTGTTTACTGTCATGGAAGTGCCCTTGAAGACATCTGTACTAGGGACTCTTGGTGGTCCAGCATATTTATGCGTTTCCGTCGTTTTCGGATGGTCCCTGAGATACGACGACGATAATCGTCTTGGAGGTGTTGAAACATCCATCTCAGACATGTGCAGTGGACTGACAGGCCGGTGTCCGTTCTTTGTGGTCGTCGAACTGACCTCTGAGGCATGGCCAGGGCTGCAAGGTATACCAAGTCTAGGCTGTGTATCATGACCCGATCGAGTTGGGTTCTGAGTTACTGTATCGCGTGTTGGAGTTCTCTCGGTGGCTTCGGGTGGCTTAATGCCCTTCCTATGTGAGCCACTCGAGGAGCTTGAATGTGACGGGGTATGAACCGGCGATGAAAATGGCTGTCGACCATGGCGTTGACTTGCGAAAGACCGATGGCGCACGCGTACATGCCGCCGTAGTGGGAAGATGATTCGCCCACGACGTCCTGAGTTGTCACTGGTAGAGTGAGGTGGACGTGTTTTGGTAAAGGAGGGAGGGTAAGAAGAAGCAAGTTTAGACGATGATATGGTCATTCTGCGATATACAAGTTATGCAGTTCCCAAATAATTTGGGTGATAGGAAGAACGAGAAGAGAAGTCGATGTTGATTATGGAGTCATAATACAATGGATTGGTGATGATGAAGATGGGAGTATTTGGTGGGTTTGCGATATTCCGAAAAGTCTGCTTTGTAGAAAGACCCCTTCCTTTGAGAGATGTTGCAGACATCATTCCTGCCCATTCGAGTTGGAAGAACTGCGACTGTAGAAGGAAAGAGCTGATATCGTTTATTTAATGTCCTTGATACCGGGTGATCCGTAGACTTCCAGTTGGCGTCGTCCCTTCCGTAAGAGGAATTCGATGGCGGCAAAATCTCTTTTATCAATGCTCAAGTTCCGAGCAAATTCATTTCTACAGGTATCTAATAAGTATTATAGAATACTAACACAAGTCAAGAGTAACGGACCTCGCATAGTTCTCAAAGTGTGGTCGTGTCGCCTTTACAGTTTCAGTATCAGTCACAATCATCGCAAGTGAGCAATCTCGGCATTCATTCATACCTGTGGCTTCTTTCGCGTCTCTCTAAGACAATTGCGGTAGAGGGCAAGAACCTCTTTTTGAAGTCCTGATAGGCGAGCCATTATTACTTGGCTTGGCTTCGATGATTGACTGTTGAATAATTGAAGTGAGTGTTGATGTAATTGATTGAGTTCAGTGGAATAGGTAGAAAATATGGAGCCTGTGTGAGTCTATTCATGTTGTGGGGACGAGACACCTCAGAAGCATTCAATACCTAACAATTAGTAGTTACCAACTAACCTACCTACCTACCTATGTACCTAGATACTTGTGAGTGCTGAGTCTCATTTATCCAAAATCACAAAAACAAAGGAAGAAACAAAAGCGTAGTTCAATATCATGTTTATTCCTTGATCTATCATCTCTACAACGCTGTTTCAACAGTATAGTGTCCATCCCCAGAACCATCAGACTCAGGTGCAAATATACTGTCAGCATCACCTTCAACCTCCTCAAACTCCCACTCACTAAGGAGCTTCTCTCTTTCCAATACAACAGCTTCGAGCCACTTATTCTCAGCTGCCATGCGCCTCACCATATCTCTCTCCTTCTCTTTGCAAGAATCGTCCAGCCTGTGCTTGGCGCTGTACATGAGCTCCTCCCTGTAGGTCTCATTATCTCGAAGTTGGGCCTCCAAGCTCTTAAGTTGCTCAGCCTTCCACTTCTGCCAGGCATGCTGTTTCTGGTCCATACGCTTTCTCAGATCCAGCATCGCGGTTTCTATCTCTCGAACCCCGTCTTTCCTGTCCTTCCAATACGCGTTGAGTCGCTCATGGTAGGCTTCTTCGAGGTCATTCTCTTGAGCGGCTCGAATTTGGAAATCTTTGTTCAAAACGTCTTCCTTCTCAGCCATCTTCTTTGACATAGTTGCCTTCAACTCAGACCGTTCTGATTCGTGCTTCTTTTCCAGGGAGTCTTTCATTAATTTGTTGTCAATGACCATGTTCTCGCCCTCCTTTTCTTGGTCAACCTCGAGCAATACTTGCTGTAGCTCATGCAATTGGTCGAGCAGAATCCGCAACTCTTGATACTTGGTTTCGATATCCCTGCGGCGAATGCTTTCCTGTCGAACCCTTTCCTCTAGCTCGCGCTGTCGACGTTCCTCCTTCAACCGTTCCTGCTCCTGTCGTAGTAGCTCAGCCTTGAGAGCTTCTTCACGCTCGAACTCTTCGATCTGTAGAAGAGCTTGTCGTATTTCCTCAGCTTCCGCTAGTTCGTTGGCTCGTCTTTCTTCTCGTCGGGAAGCAGCCCCGTCTTTGAGTGCTTGAAGGTGTTCCATCGTGCACTCGCAAGTTCGCCAGCGCCTCTCGCAGACATAGCAGAATTGATTCCCGCATCGACAAGTCATATGCTGACAGGCCTCTCTGTGTTCAACCAAAGCATGACATTTTGAACACCTTTTCCAGCCTTCGTCTTCGGCTAGTTGGTTCGTCAGGTTCATATCAACGTCCTGAGGACACTCTTCTTCCCCATGAGCCGGCCCTCGACATAATGTACACGTTAGGTGAGATCGATCGCAAGTACCTCTACGCCTGCTTTGGTCGATTCGTTTAGGCTTTATCCAGAGACTGCAGTTAGGTTCGCTGCAGTAAATTCGTTCGTTGACGGGCAGTTCCCACTCCTTAGACCGTTCCTCAAACGTTTTCTTTAACTTAGGTGGGATGAATCGAAGGACGGTTTTGACAGGGATCTCGTTCAAACAACATTTAGGTGGCCACTGCTGCTCGTTCTGACATGCAGCGGAAACCAGACGGATGAAGCAATCGCGGCAGTAACTATGGCAAGGCACTTTTATGACATCTTTGGGGTGAAAGTCATCGAGACATGACACACATTCACTGCCGCTCATTAGTAAAGAAAAGCAATGGATAAAGTCAAGACCTACACTTCCTCGACGGTTTCGGGCTTGGTCAAACGACTGAGGCTTTCCTTACCAGGTTCAGTCTCTCCAGCCTCTTCCTGCAGAGCCCTCAGTAACGCGCCTGTAGCGCTACTTTCGCCCCTTTCGTTACTGCGCTGAAAGAACCGACGAAGTGCAACGAGACGTTTCTTGTTTGACCTGGCCTCCGTCCTTGTAGCAGTGACGCTAGGACCAAAAGTTGTCATGAGTATATCAGGTTTGATCTTGGGCACATCTTTTCTTGTGTCATCCTGAGCGGGCTCCTCGACAGGAATGATGATGGGCAGGTACGGTTCTTTGTTCTCGCCCTTTTCGTTTTCTTGAAGGCTTCGTTGAATCTCTGCTTCTTTTCTCTGGCGGTCCTCTTCGATATTCCTTGCTTTAACATTCTCAACTGATGAGTGTAGTATATCGAGGAGAACCTGGGACGTTATGTTGGGAGCCCTCTTCAATACACCAGGTGGATCATATGTGCGCCAGTCGAAGTCAACTTCGTCAAGGGCTGGTAAGTTGTTAGTGGACCAGGTAATTCGTGGTTCTCCATGATGCCAAGTAGATTCTAGATTATCAAGAACTTCAAAGGGGTTGTCATAAAAGTCGATGTAGTCCTCAGGTCCGAAAGCGCCAGGCATGAGGGGCTGGTCTCGGCTTAAGCCAGTCATGCCTCTCTCAATATCTTCCAAGACAACGTTTCCCCTCTTGGGTGCTCGATACGTGCAGGGGGCAATTTATCGCTGGCAAGTAAACAAAATGAAAATATGGTTGAAGATTTGAACGAGTCGATTATATATACGATAAGGTGCTGTGGTATATAATGCACAAGGCAAATGGGAGAGTTTATCAGCCCCGTAAGGTACGGTAGCTCGTTGGTTAAAGCCTAAAGGTGCAATGAGTCGACAGGCCAATCCTCCTTGGGGCTGATCGAGATGGGCTATGTAAGAGGCATATGGGAAACAGCATGGGCTTAGAATCTCTGGGTTTTAGTGCATGCGACAGTTCACTCTGGGAAATGACATGACCAAGTTGTCGCCTTTACTAGCTCAACTAGGCATTCTCCAAATGCTAGAGTCAGCTCTGGAGGCGGTGCTGAAGCGAAGCTATCTCGCCCTGGAATGCCTCGAGATAGTGCATGTCCTTGGTGAATACGCGTGACCGACCAATAAGACGTGCTATACCGTAGCACGCACACATCTCCCTGGTCATTTCTGGAGTGTTACTGCAAAGGCGGGCGAAGTGGCACTGGTACGGATTCCTTACAAAGCGACCATTAGGAACAGGACCGAGGTTCAGCTGAGGCTTCTAGCGCGTCTTTTGGGAGTGCGCGTGGTCTAAAAGGGATCATCGTAGCCTAAAATGGGTGAAACAACATCGATAGAGTAACAAGGAGAATTATCATATTACATTTAGGCAGTACTACCTACCAAGACTGTATGAATATCGGTACTGTCTGCTAAGGTAGCTGAGCGCTGAACAAATCCATCAGCATGTCTGGTTAAGAAACGGGCTATAAGCCCAACCGACCTGATCATTTTTAGCTTAGATATGTAGGAATGGCCATTTGTCCAGCACTGGTGACTCGAGCACTCCTTGTTATAGGAAAGCTGTACAGGGAGCATGTTTCCCTCCCCCTGGAAAATTGAAAGATCAGAAAGTGTTATTGTAAAAACATGTATCTTCGTTTGTCTTGTTCCTTACAAGATACTTGGTTCTAATCTGATCACGTGCTCACGACTTGCACAAAAAACCTCTTTCCCCAGGCAAATCTACCTAAGCAGGATGTTCGATTCATTGTTGGACCCAAGAATTGTTTACAGTTAATAAGACCATAAAACTGATTTACTGAAACCTGTCTTGCAATATGTCTATCGGTGAGAAGGGCGAGTCCGCCCAGTGAGTTCACATACTTTACACAGTCCAGGGTATGCCTTTTTTCTAACAGAACGAATTAGTCCACTCAAGATCTTTGATGTCACTAGGAAGCAAGATCGTTTCTTGTATGCCCTTGCGCCCATGGTTCGATATGGAAAGGTGTGTAGAAATCTGTCATACTTAAAGTGCGAATCACTGATCGGCGACAGCTTGCCTTCCGACAAACAGTTCACAAATATGGAGTTGATCTTTGTTGGTCCCCCATGATCCTCGCAAAGGAGTTTAACCGTAGTAGTTTTGCCAGAGATAGTGGTGAGTAAATCCGTACAAAATATTAAGCAGGAGCTAAAGTAGGTATGCACACAGACTGGACCTTTTCTACTCAACCCAACCAGCCGCCAACCATTGTACAGTTCGGTGCAAATGTGCCCCTGGAACTCGCTCGTGCATCAGCACTCGTTGCTCCTTCCAGCCAGGGCGTTGATCTTAATTGTGGATGTCCCCAATCTTGGGCATGCGCTGAGACTCTCGGCGCTGCTTTAATGAACCATCGTGAGCTAGTCCGAGATATGGTCGTCGAGACCAGACAGCGCCTGGCAAGTGACGGATGGGGCGTCGGCCTCGAGAAGGACATCGACAACCCCAAAGGTCGAAGTGTAAGCGTGAAAATCAGGATTCACAACGACCTCAGGTACGACATTCTTTACTAGAAACAAAGAATGCTGCTAACTCCCCAAGACAAACTATGGATTTTATAGATACCGTGATAGGGCATCCCCAGAATCGTCACATTGATTGGCTCACTATTCACCCACGAACAAGATCAACACCATCAACCACCCCAATCAGGACCGAGGCCCTCGAAATTCTAACAGAGAAATACTCAAAGACACTCCCTATTCTTCTCTCCGGAGACGTCTTCGACCTCTCCACCCTCCCTTTCCAGCCTACTATTACCACCAACAATGACGCCCCTCTTCCATCTATAGACAAGCTGGTTCTCAACAACGCAGACTCTGCTGTCAACATGCCACGCCCTAGCAACACCCATCTATCAGGTTTCATGTCTGCCCGTGGTCTTCTTGCCAACCCTGCCATCTGTGCTGGCTACTCAGCGTGTCCCTGGGAAGCTGTCGAGACATTCATGTGCAAAGTGGCGCGGGCTCCTGTGCCGTTCAAGCTGGTTCAGCATCACATCATGGAGATGACAGCGCCTGGAATGGGTCCCGACAAGACCTCGCTTCTGGAAAAGAAGGAGCGTGCTGAGATTATGAAGTTGACAAATACTTGCGAGATTGTTGACTTTCTTGACGAGAAGATCCAAGAGAAGACGGGGCGAGTTGGTGGTATGAGACGGGACCTGTGATTGTTTCCGTTGCGTTTGACGACATGTCCGGGATCTGAAACGACAAGAGCATGCATGGTATCTTATTTAATGCATCCATGACTATAAACCCCATTCTCTGCTACCGTTACTACAGAGTTTCCCGCAATCCGCCTCTCACACCAACGCTCAAAGACCACTTAGCACGCTCTGAATCCCTGTTGTTCCAGAGTCATCACGCCTCTGTACGAATGCCCTGAAATCCGCCCTGGATAACTTGCCCCTTACGCCTGTGGCTGCTAGTGTTCGTGTCTTTTCTCGGAGCGCCTCAGGCCCGACAATAAACAGTGAGCCAATCTCGGTGAGCATTTCGACGGCAGAGCCAACCTCCTTGGTCATAGGCCACTCGCGCATGGTGGACACATACTTTGCGATATCCTGCGTCACCATGAGACCGCCGGTTGCGTTGACCTGGAACTTCTTGAAATGCTCAAAGAGGAGTTTGAGAAGCACCAGTGCTAGCTCGGTAAAGAATTTCTCCGAGTTCTGTCCATCAATGGCTTGGCGAGCGAGACGGTGCACGCGGGCCAGGAATGTGCAGATGCTCAGACACGTCTGTGTCTGGAGTGAGTCGAGATCGACCTCTTTTGGTCGGAAATCCTGCTTCTTCTGGCCAGCAAGTGATTTGGTCACCCAGTTGGACACGACGTCAATGGTGCCCTTCATGACGTTGTTTGTCTTCTTTTCAATGTTACTAATGGCTACCCTTTTCTGCGCCTCCATGCTCCGCCTGACTGTTGTGTTTGATTCTGCAAGGCGTATGAGGACGACTGTGATGAACCGATCCATAAGACTTGTAATCGTGACAGCTGGGTGTATCGTTGGTAAGTATGATAGATCAGGCTCGGTTTTTGTGTTTTCTTGCACAGAAATCTGGTCAATGGCAGCGTCGAGGGTTGTCTCGATATAAACCTGACCCAGACTGGTCAGGAGTAGGTTGAGCAAGGTGTTTACATCCTTGGGAGTGTCAGTCTGGGAGCCAAGCTCAAGTGTACGCTGAACGCTCTCAGCTAACCACTTGAGCATGCGCTTGGCATTTGCTACGCTCAAAGCACCGTCTTCTTCCGAAACCTCGATTTCGTTCTTGTTGTCCTTGTCCTTATCCTGGACGCCGGCGACGCGCAACATCATACGCTTTTGTGTAGGCGTAAGTTCTGAAGAGTCAAGACGCTCGATGTAGGCGTCCTTTGCTGAAGCGATTAGCTGCGTGCCCTGTTGAGCAAGTGATGCCATAAATCCAGTAGGCGCCTTCTTCTTTCTTGAATGGTATATGCTGTATTTGAACAACAGAGAGCTGTACATTTCTTCTAAACTCTTTCTTTCTCGGTCAATATATGAGTTGCCGATCATGTATGGCACAAAAAGCTCTTCCATTTGCTGATCGAGGGTATGAGCTATCGAAGCTGAGCAAGGCTCGGGGTTTTCTGTTAACCCATGGGATTTTAGGTCTTCGACTAGTGTTCCGAGATACGTCCTCGACGAGTGCAGAGCTCTGAGGAAAGCCAGTGACGAGATTTTGAGAGTTTCATCCAATACCATTTCGAGCCTCTGTTGGATTGACTGCTGAAATATTCGTTGGATGAACTTTATGAGCACTGTTTCGTAGTATGGGAATATGAGCTTGATCTGGTTGGACTCGTCCTGCATCACGATCTTAATCTCGTCAAGCAAATTTTGCAAGCTTGGCTCTACCGTCGGTGGCTCTGAGTCAGGATCTGCCAGCTGTTCCCAAGTGTCGCTGTCCACTTGAACCTCATCGGCGAGGAGTTGGTCGCGGTCCAAGAAGAATGCATGCTGGTTGACAAAGGTCGCAATCACACTAGCACCCCCGTTGAAGTCGTAGAGAACCTTTGCACATTCCATCATGTCGCCGTAGTTGCCCTTCTTGTTGCTGTTTTCAAATTGCTGTAGAAGATCCTGTTCGAGCGTCTCACAGAATTTTTCCAAGACTTCTCTGGTGTTGTGCAGTCTCACGTTGCCCATAATACCATTTGTGATTCCGCCGTTTCTCTGGCCGTTTGTCTGCCCCCATGATGTCGGGTCCAGTCGTTGACTTATGCGCATGAGTTGACGAACAATCATGGCGCATCGCACCTTGTGTTCAGAACCGGCCTGCCGCTGGACGTCTTGTAACATTGACAGCTTACCCGTTTCGCTGACCTCTGTCCAACACTGGATTAGGAATATGGCGTCGTTGGCTCGCCTTCGCTTCTTGTCCAAGTCCTCGAGCTTCTCTCCGATCTGCAGCGCCACGTTACCGTGTGCGTGGGACTTGAGGCCGATTCCATTCTTGTATGAATGCTCCTGGTTGAGAGAGAGATCCAGCTGTTCGAACGCCCGCATAGACTCGTCGAGCTTCTCTCCTAGTGTTTCGAGGGTTGAATCGTGAGCTATCTCTGCGCGGCGCACATGCGACATGAGCTCCGACTCTTTCTCCTGGAGCTCTGCTCCCAGAGAACCGAGCTGATCGAGGGCATCTAAAACTTTTAGTTAGTATGATTGGATCTACATTGACCTGCCAAAGAGCGTCCGCCGTACTCTCAAATGTTCGAATCAGGGGTTTAGGATCGAAGGGCGCTTGCGCATTGCCAGATCGGCGGTTCGAGGGTACGGCGCTCTCAGCGAGACTGTCGACAAAGTCACGCACTATAAAGTCTTTGTTTGAAAAGTCGTCGAGAGTAAAGTTTGGTCCTCTCGGAAAGAGACTCGTCTGGCCAGAAGCAGCGCGCTCCATGTTGTTGATGCTGACGAGGATAGAGGCGCTACATGTGGAGAGGGATCATCGACGGTCGATACGAATGGAGGGAGGAGATACGTAGTTCAGATTCGAGGCGAGGCGAAGCTGCAACGTAGACTATTTGGCAAGTCACGTCGATCTAGTCTGGGTGTCGCTCATGGAGAAACCATGATATCGAGACAACAGTTAGGTAGGTAACAGGTAGGTAGGTTAAAGTTAGGTTGGGATACCTTGCCTCAACCGGGCGTGGATATGGATGCATTGTGTCTAGGTGCTGCTATTGCAGTTTCAGAGGCTCAGCTACAGCACCCAGCCCCGCTATCAGCTACTGAGTTTCAGTGAGAGAGCTGAGCCACAGGCACGTACGTGAGGTCACCTAACTAACTCAAAAGCCAAGAGCTTTGGTGGAGAAGCGACGTAACTCGCATCGCACCGCCACGACTTTTTCCCAGCGATAGGTAGACACGTCTGCCCACGTTCGTTCCTTGTTCATGCTCCATCAACTATAAGACTGCCCATCCCCGATTATTGCGCGAACCCAATTCCCGATTCTGAGTATCTATCTCAGTCTGAACCTCGTCGCATATACCCTGACAAGTCGAACTCCCTTGTAATTTCAGAAAGCCTGACAAACAGCCTCAAGGCTGCACATTTACTACCATGCCTGTCATGACAACTCGTGATCGTCTGGCTTATAGAGCCGACGAATCCAGGGATCACAAACTCTTGCCTGAGAAAGAGAGGGAAAGAATGCTTGAGGTATGATCACAATATGCGCAAGACTGTACAATAAGTGTGAACTGACAATTCGTAGTCATATCTTCCCAAGCCGAACGACCCCCCACCGACTATCAACTCGAGCTCTCGACCTCAGCGAAGATCGCGCTTAGGACTCCGTCGCTTCCTCCTCAACCAGATCCATGTTCTCATCTTTGCCATTATGCACGGAATTTTCTCTCTATACATCAAATTGCGCCAAACATGGAACGTCGTCGGCTATCAGGTCTCATCTGTCGTCAAATACCACCATGGAACGCCGCAATACATTAAGAAGGATTTGTTGGGCCTGTCGAAGAAACCAAAGCACCTCAGCGTAATCCTCAAGCTCGAGGAGAACCATCGCACAAAAGCCGACGTCGAACGACTCCTTGACGAAGTAGCCGAGATTGCGACGTGGTGCGCCTGTGCCGAGATTCCAATGCTCTCTGTCTATGAAAAGACAGGTACGTGTTTGACATGTGATTTTCTTCTGTTCACACTAACATACGACAGGGATTCTCAAGAAGCATATGCCTCGAGTCTGCGATACTGTCAACCAAAAATTCGCCTTCTATTTTGGCTCTGAACATCCTGGTCTTACTGTCACATCACCCCACAAGGATGACTTCTCACCACCCTTTGGCGAGAATACCAAGGAGCATCTGCGCCTACACCTTATTTCCGAACAAGATGGTCGTGACTCTATGGTTGATCTCACTCGTACCCTGGCCGAGATGTCTCAGAGGGGCAAGCTTTCTCCTCGTGACATCTCCACGGAGCTGATTGATGCTGAGCTGTCAGAAGGTATCATGGCTGAACCTGATCTTTTGCTCACTTTTGGTCCTTATCTCGAGCTCTCAGGATATCCTCCTTGGCAGATCAGGTTGACCGAGATCTTCTGCCTACAGGACAACGAGAGGGTCGGATACGAGGTCTTCCTCAAGGCCCTGCAACACTATGGCAGGGCTCAGATGCGTCACGGCAAATAAGGGCCCAGTATCTGCAATTTCTTTTGTCATCCATTTCTTTTTGTATTTAGAATAATTATATCCCATCACACGATTTCCAGACTAACATCTCTCTGGCCTCCCTATTCCATCTATACACTGGTCCTGTCCCAACATTGTAGTTGTAGTAATTTTCCGTCCCCCCTTTAACCATTGCTCTTCGAAACGTGATGTTGATCCTTCCGCCATCTTCTTGATTCTTACCTGTCCGTTTTGGTATAGAGTGTAGCCAATTCGACTGTGTTCTACCTCTCATCAGAACCATATCGCCACTTCCCAGTGGCATTTTTAGAGGCTTCGCGTTCATGACAGAAGGGTTTGCAGCATTTGGAGGGGGCGGCTTGTGCTTCATGAGAAAGTCGCGTCGTGCCCCGAGTGAGAAGGAAGCAATAGCCGGATCTCTACCCAGGAACTGCTCGTCATCGCTATGGAAGCTGATGCTGTCAGAGCCGGAGGCGTAGTAGTTTACGAGGCAGAAATTGTACTCGCATCCTGTGGCCAACTCTGTCCGACGACGAAGCTCTTCAAGGCATTTGGGGATAGGTCTGGGAGGGTACGTGGCGTATCTCTTGTCCAAAGCTCTGGATCCAGTTTGAGCATCTACAGGAAGCCCTTTGTCGTCGAACTTGGACGTCTCATCGAGGCCAAACACAGTTGTCCACCTGTTATATATGTAAGCTGTAAAGCCCTAGAAGTTGCATTGTTCTTACCTTGGGGTTCGTATTTGAGTCTCTATCCCACCGCGTTTGATCTTGTACTCGACCCTGTAGAAGGGGAGCTCTGCACGGAGAAACTCAAATAGCCTTCGAGATACAGAGGTTGTTATGAAGGGCTCAAAATACAAAAGATCTAGATCAGGCTGGTCATTGATTTCCCTACCCGGTTGATCTGGCAAAGTGGCCAGCTCTTTGCTAAGAGAGGTTGGCAAGTCCTTGATGGGATGAGGATAGAACTTATGCTTTGAATACGTGGACTAGAGTCATTGTCAACATACAGGAATCGAGATTTACACACGATTTCTTACTTCCTCTTCAATCAAGTCATTGAGAGTTATTGTTCCAAGTTCTGTTTTGGTTTTCTTCGCCATAGGGCTGAAGAAGGCATCAAGAGTGCGTTTCTTGGACATGACGGTACCGTGTATAGTCAGACCAGGACTTTGGGACAACTCTGAAACAGAATGCGATCAATAAACTGACTGATATTTTCTGAGTTGCTATGTACAAAATATCAATTATCTACCGTGAATATATGCATCTCGAAAGTCGTGACATCACCCTCAAACCCCCAGCCTTGCGTCTAAGTGAAACTGTGGCGCTCATCTGTGGCTGTGCACAAGAAGCCTTCCAGATTCTGCAAAGTGGAAAGCCCTAACTTAACCAAACAAGCCTCACTTCAGGGACCCTTGTTTGACTCATGTCAGTCAAGCCGGTACAGATACATTTTCGCCCAAAAGCTCAACGATATCTGAGAAGAGCAAGGCTTCACGATGGATGTTAGTCCCCAACCCCTGTCACTTGAAATCTATACAAGCATGGTCAAGAAAGATCAAGCAAACAATAAGAACTAATGAGACTTGGAAACTATTCAGAAAAACTCTCAACTACGAGATATGAACCTTTTTCGAGCACCAGCCGCTCGTGCGGCAAAGTCCCTCGATAGGTCACTCTTCGCAAATACACTCAACGCTGCGGCGGCATCTATCAAAGAGAACAAGCTTCTCTCCAAGTACCGTAAGGAGCTTGAAAAGACAAATGAGGTTCTCTTCATGGAAAGGTTCAACCCAATCCTGCCCGACCCTAACCCTTCACTTGCTTCAGAGGGCAAGAAGTGTATAGTCTTGGCTCCTCAGATCAAATCTACATGTGAGTAGCACCCGATTTGCAGGGATACAGATGAAAGAAACTAACAGGAGAGACAATAGCTCCAGAGACATGGAGCCCCATTCTGCAAGAAGCCGCCAAAGTTGGTGATATCAAGGTGGTTCCTTATGATATTGAGATTGGCTATGAATTCTGGTCATATAGTAAGCCGGAGACTCTGTCTTATAAATTACACGTAACTAACAAGACCAAGTTGATGTTATGAAGTCGATTCTCCCAGAGGATCTCCATGAGGAGATCCCAAGTGGTTTCAACACAGTGGGACATGTTGGTAAGTATCTGGGCTCTTGCTGAATCAACAGAACCCATGCTAACAAAGCAGCACATCTCAACATTCGGGATCAGTACCTGCCCTACAAGAATATTATTGCCCAAGTCCTTCTGGACAAGAACCCTCACATCAAGACCGTTATTAACAAGATCGATAATGTCGGTTCAGAGAACGAGTTCAGAACCTTTGCCTACGAAGTTCTCGGAGGTCCTGATGACCTGAATGTCGAAGTCAGCGAGGCCGGCTGCATTTTCAAGTTTGATTACTCCAAGGTATACTGGAACAGCAAGCTCGACACTGAGCACAAGAGAATCGCAGGCTTGTTCAAGCCAGGAGAGGTTGTGGTGGACGTAATGGCTGGTATTGGGCCCTTCGCCGTTCCAGCTGGTAAGAAGGGCGTCTTTGTCTGGGCCAACGACAAGAACCCAGAGAGTTATCGTTACCTTGAGGACGCGGTCCGTAGGAACAAGGTGAGCCGACCCATCCCTATCCTATTTCACCGTTATCTAATACCAACTTTTAATTACAGGTCTCGGAGTTTGTCAAGCCCTTCAACCATGATGGCCACGACTTTATCCAAACATCTGCAGACCTCGTCCTTGAAGCGTCAAAGCGCGGTGACTGCGCAGTTATCAAGCCCCCAAGACCATCAAGAAAGTCCACGGCGCCGCCTCCGGAACCCGTCCGAGTGCCCGTACCACCAACCATCTCACACTTTGTCATGAACCTTCCCGCATCCGCAATCGAGTTTACCCACAATTACCGTGGGCTGTACCACGGACACGAGGAGCTCTTTGAACCTCACACCGAGACCAAACTACCAATGATCCATGTCCATTGTTTCTCAGTCAAGGCTGATGACGAGACACCGCTGAACGACATTTGCGAGCGCATCCGCAAAGAGATTGGTGTCTTGCTCAGGCCGGGAGATCCCGAAAATGAAGGTGAAGTCCTCATCTACGACGTGCGAGACGTTGCGCCAGCAAAGAGGATGTTTTGCGCTTCATTCCGCCTACCGCGGGAGGTTGCCTTTGCCAGTAGGGCTTAGGCTAGTCTGACGATGCCGATTTCTCCGGCATATGTCAAGCCCCGGGATAGGACGGACGACCGGACGGACGGACGGCCGGAGTGCTATAGCCTATTTCCTTGGTTGCACTACTATGCTGTGCTGTAACGTATCGGTGCTGCGTTATGATATTGGTTGACCAACCTGGTGCAGTACGAGTTTGGAAACTCAAAAAAAGAACAGAGTAAGGCTCTTAAGCCTGCGAAGAATGCAAGTTTCTCTGCAATCAAGGACAGCGTCGTATTGGATTTCCCGTCTGGACATGGCCGTTGATGGTAAAGCGCTTACTTATCGCCCGACACTGTATCTCACCCGGATGATTTATCCCGCGGCCCGTCCAGGCACGATGACGCTTTCATGATAACTCAAACTGAGTATAGTTAGCCGCGATAACAGGTCGCGGGGTTTCTTTGGTTTGTGACTGCAACTGGTCAGCGTAAGCTTTGGGATACCATGAAAGATCGACGATACATAAGTTGCTGTGCTTTGCTGTGGTCTTGTTTTTTTGTTTAATAAAAATGAGCCCGCAGCGTGCCAGGCGTGGCTGACCAGGCCAAGACGTGACACAACCATCATGAGCTTGAACCCATGCGATGGTATCCCTGCTCACTCTCATCCTCGCACTCGTGGGAACGGGTAACCTGTCATCGATTGCACCTTATCTTGGAGGACACCCTTATTATGAGCAACACCTGACTCCTCCTTGAACAACGCAGACGCATCCCTTCCAGATCCCTCTAGTGCACCTTTGCATGGTTTCACGGCATCACCGTTGCACTGTCGACGTTTTGTATGCTCTGCACCGCATTTGTAGTGCGTTGCGCATGCATTGGAGTTGGAGCGAGCTGACGCACGCCCTGTTGTGTAACCAAGAAAAACCAAGCAGTCAGGCTAAAACAAGACAAGCCAAGACAAACTCTTGGTCCATTAGTCCACAGATCGCAGGGACGAACCGATTAACTAAGACATCGGGGCAGATAGAAATTAAATCACTACCATATACACAAGCTCGATGTGATCCTCAAGGCAGTCCTACATGATGCTAATATCAATTATGTCGTGATGTTTCTCATGTCAATTCTCACATCCACAAACCTGCTGCGTACATCTTCCCTCGGGTCCTTTTCAAAGGAGCCATATTCGTTCTTCCTCTTTTGGTGTCGTGCTTCATAACCCATTCGAGTCCCTGGCACTGGCCCTGGCTCTGGCTCTGGCATACCCGCCATCCCGAGTCCAGGGTTACCTCGAAATCTAGGCGACCTCGGTGTGGTATTCCGTAACCCTACGCGCAGTCGAGGGTGCTGTCATCCCACGCAAATTCCCCTGACCGATCTACGCCATGTGCCTCAAACTGAAATAAGGCCTGCAAGCCATGTCTGCGCTGCATTATCAGTAGGATGAGGCACAAACCCACTGGAAAATGGTGGCATAGGAGTTTCGCAGCATCAGTTCGAGGAGTTGATGGCGACAAGTAGTGGACCCTCGCATCCCAGCATTTGCTGTAGGAACGACAGTTTTCGTTGTTACAAGGGGATGCTCGGCAAGTTTCGAGAACCCACAAAGAAACCGAGAGGCAAGGCGACGCGAGCGTCAATGAGAGATATTTAGAGATATTCCAACTAACGTAACATCTGCAGCATGAAAATGAGAGTGGCGAGAAGTTGTTACTTTGTAAAGTGACTTGTTAGTTGTTCTAGGCTCTCGGTGCGGGTCCGGGGTTTCTTCATGAACTGCAAGAGAAGCTATTTGGAAAGAGAGCCCATCAATTATGAACAACCATCTAGAATAGCTGGTAATCAAAGACAATACTATTGACCCTTTTGAGGCCGTCCCTCAACGGTTCTTTACTGCCTAAGCGAGTCTGCAGGATGAAGCAGCTGGGTATCGTTGATGTTCTTCCAACGGCTTCAGGGCTGTGCCGCAAGGCCAGGAAACGGGTCGTGGGAATAACAGCTCGTGGAGCCCGAAGAGGAGATCGCTTGGCGCCTATGTTTAGATGCAACGTATATTGCACATCTACTTCGAGAGGACTGCAACACTTCGGAGGACGGGGTGTGGAGTTTCGAGGCGAGAAGATAAGTGGAGGGCCAGTATGAGGCTGAGGATGTGAGTTAATAGCAAGCCCTTGTCGACACAGGGTCGCAATTGAGCTCTAATGGGTGTTAGAGCAATAAACCCATGAGGCGATATTACAACAAAATGACTAGAAAAATCGTTGTTGACAAAGGATTCGTAATTAAAAAAAAAAAACTCGGAGATTTTGCGCCAAGTCCAGCGAAGTAACTTTCGTCAGTATCGCAATTGTCTGACGGTGATATTGCTCATCGGATATATCCATAGGTAAATAAGCTCTCACTCTGTTGACTCTCATCTCATATCATATCATATCATTTCACTCTATCGTATAGTATCATCAGCCAGCCTTCTTCACATGCTAGAGCGTGGCTTCCAGTGCTAAAGTTGGATCTTTGTTGGTCAATCCCAGTGACTAGAGCCACATTGCTAGGGTGAATCGAGAGTCGAATGCAGAAACTTCAGCAGGCATCCATGTAGGTGTTCATCAAGGGCCACAATTTATCCATCTTAATTCCTTGTTCTCTCTTGTCGTTTCGTCAAGATAGAAGTCAGCAAGTTCCACCTGCTCGGACCGAGATGACTTGCGTTCACTAACGTTTAAGTCTCGGCCGATCCGATATGCGAGAAAACGAGGAGTAACTGTGAAGCATGATTGGCTGACTCTTCCAGACAGTGCTTCCACACTGGCTGTTCAAGATACGGGATCTTCGCTCAAGAACGTGAGAAGGGTTGCGACAATAATAAGAATCTGGTACCTTTTGAAGGTAATATCGAAAACGCATGTAGATGTTCCATTGATGTATCGACATGTCATACGGGAAGCAACGCTGGTGTCAAACCAGATCAACGCCATGTTACATATCATCGACCTACCATTGATTATCCAATAGTAACCATATTTGGTAGTACATCATGGAGTGTAGCCAGAATCATGCCTTATCGTGACGCTCGTGGTATATATTCCCAGGGCTGTGAACGAATGGTATCAGTGTCTTGTTGAAGGCAACCCCAAAGCCAACACTCCCCAGGTAAGCTCCACAAATGGTGAAGACGACGGACAGCTACCCAGAGCGGCATCCCGAGAGCTTCGGTATAGAGTGCCATTTTGGTCATTGCTCTCAGTGAAACTGGAAATAGAATAGGGCACAGAACATGTAGTCTGTCACTGTAGTAGAGGCCGAACATTGAAGGACCGTCAAAAAAATACACAAGAGACAAGTCCCTCAAGATGTTACGTATCAGCACTAACCGGGGATCATTTCTCTTTGTCAATAGTGCTCCTGTCTCCATCGGCACCAGTGATACTAGCCAAAGCTTGTGTCCTCGCCAGTGCGGAGATCCCTAAACAATCACGGCCCACCAGGATATCACCAAGACTCTAGAGATGAACCAACAAAGGTTCATCCTGTCTGGACACGTCTCCGTAAGTGAAAAAAGCAACTCAGGCGTGCCATGGGCTTTCATATATCCCTCGAAAGATCAGTATCGTTCGTCGGAATTATGGCATAGCAAGCATAACAAGCGAGTATCGTGAGACAAAAGTAAAATTTATGCCTTATTAAGTTTGTTAGAGCTCTTGCCAATATTGGCAAGAACAGGACGAAAAGAACGATTCTCATGCCGATCAGGGTCCTCGTAGAGTTACTCAGTAGTCTAGCAGCTAGGCCCCGAGATAGACACCATCGACTACCTACCTAGGGAAAGTATGATGCTGCTTGCGTGGAAGTCTTGAAAATTGCGTAACTGCGGTACTAATTCGTAGGGTACGACCGAACAAACATCGGTGCCGTAGTTGACTGGTCCCGTCAGACGGACCCGCGAACATATCACTGTTAAATGTATCAGTTCGCATTTTGACAACCAGTGAATTTGGACATGGGCCAATACTGGAGGCCCCAGTCCCAACGATGTTTGTAGACCGGGAACTCTTGAGTGACCATAGCCTAGTTGTTGAGGCTCATCATACTCGAAGTGAGCCGCCAATGGCATCTTTCCATACCTAGACTCTAGGGGCAGCGGTTTGTTTTTGGCTAAATGATGTTGTAAAACAACGACAAACATCACTGTGCAGTTTCTCAGCCTATCCTAAAGCAAAAGGACCTAAACGTGGATTCATGCAAGCTGTGAAGATAACTGCTTTTCGAGTGCCACTGTGGAAAAGTTAAGAGTGGGTAAATAATGTGTGCTCGTAAGCTTGGATTAACAAACTGCCACATCAGCTTGACTGGTGAGAGCTCACGGCAGCCAAAACTGCGTCCGCTATATATGCTGCCAAGATCCCTTTATTTGAGCTCATAATATCGAAGCAGTACAATAACGGTAATACTGCAGCGGTCCTACTGTAGCCGCAGCGTACCCGCATCTGCATCTACGCCCACAGATGCATACTGCAAGTTGGATGGTGCAAGCCATATGTAGTGGCCACTAGGTTGGAGCAAAGACAACATCGCGGAGCTGATAGTGCAGTGACTATCAAAATCCTCTGCACACAGCTTCTCGCAGCAGCATGTCCCCTAAAGACCCACAACTAAGAGCAACCCACAACGTATCTTGTTGTCAGGAAAATACATGGCTGTGCCAGTCCAGTTAAGAATGGCGGCATTGATGGGTCTGATGGCTGGGTAAAGACGTGTCATGGCGTAAGGATCCAAGAAAAAAAAACTTGATGTGTTTGTTAATCCTCGGGTTTTCACGGATTGCTCGAAAGTTGCTGAGCTGAATACGTGTGTGGCGAGAGCAGTCATGTCGGAAAACGCCCGAGATACGAATGGAACGAAACGACTGGCATCAGAGAGCCGAGCCGGGAGAAGAATAAATGGTATCGAGCACAACAGTTGATGATAATGATAAGCATGATTGTGTTACTCGGCGAGGGAGTCAAAGACATGGCAATGAACTCGGAGAGAGAGATATGAAACTCAGATAAGAAAGATAAGCAGTCGTTGAGAGGCTGTCGCGGTCGCTCTCTATAATACCATTGGATCTGTAGCGAGAAGATATCGAGGAGGGGTGCATCGTTAGTGATCAGGTCGCTTGGCTTAGAGATGGTGGATCTGTGTGTCTGGGGGATATTCTGGGGTGAGATGAGGGGTAGAGGGGGTGGATTGCATTGGGCTTAGTTTCATGAATCTGGCTGCCTGGGGACTGGCAAGTACATGGAGAGTCCCATAGCATTATTAGTATCAATAGCATTAGAAGTGGCATTAGCAGGTGCGAATGCGGGCAGTGGCTTCAAACCAAGAGGTCCAAGAGTCTGACTCAGGCAGAATGAACGACCACCTACCTATCAACGCCCGCTACTAGGTACCTATCTTTGTCTAACCTACCAAGAGGTATGGATGATAGATACTACCTACTTAGTCACTGGTTTCTTTGCCGTTGTGGTGATGGGAAGCATGCTAAAGTGCTATTTACTAGTTATCTTGAACCAGGTACTCGAAGCAACCATCAAGCATTAGATACACCATCAGCCCTATGATTTCACGACGTCTTGAACAATTGACGAAGCAGCATAGTAACCGATCGAGCCAGGTATGCCCAGGCAAGCGAGAACGTTGGAAAATGACACGTTCGGCCAATCAAAAGTATCAATTGAGCAGTAGGAGGTATCCAGGCACAGACTGCAGTGCGGTGCGACACATCAGATACGGCATACATACATACATGCTTGCTTGCAACGGTTGGAAGAAACCACATGGTTGCTGTGTGAGGGGCCATTGGAGTGTCGGGCAAATAGACTGCTGGTTGATCAGCAAATTCTCAAAACGACTGTCTCATTGGCACTCCCTTTGTTTGTTCAGGACATTCAGGGTAAACACGCCATGTGTGCGTGCACCTGGATAAGTCTCAACAGGATATCCGGATTGTGGCACAAGCTGTTCGGCAAGGTACTTCCATATTGAATCACGGGACTCCACGTCTTAGTTACAGATAAGACCCTACCAACCTATTGATCGATGTAGCTCCATTCGACCGGCTACCCTAAAGCCGTCAAACAGACCTAAGCACCCTCAATGGCAGAGCCTCAGATGCTAAAGTATTAATCATGGCAGCCATTATCAACCCTACCCCTGATTTCCCTACGTCTAGATAATTATCCGTGTTTCCTCATCTTACCGAAGCTGGCGGTAGGGTTGCGTTGGTTGAGGCCGGATTGCCGACGTGGGATGTGGCCAAGACGGCCGGAATGTCATAGTGACAATGCACATGTGGAATTCAAGACCAACGTTGCGCGGCATGGGTAAATCAACGCTGAAAGTGAGAGGCAATTCGCACAGCCGCTTATACGGTAGTCAAAAAGGGGACAAACGCGCAGATTGTGAGGTAACTGAGCATTCGCATTACATACAGCATCCGCAGGCTGGAGTACAGTCCCCTCAAGGTTTCTGTCGTAGGGTGAGAGAAAAGTCGATCTTAAAGACCGCACGGACCGTACCGTATGTGAAATTACATCAATAATATAAAAACAGTCTGACGTTCAGGAATGCCGTGACTTTATCATGATAGCCACAACACCATAGGATGGGGGTGCATTCCTTTCCAGTGATGTAACGAGCACCCAGGCGCGACCGAGGAAGCGACGAAGCCACATACGGTATTGGTGATGCATCTCGACTGATACGGTTGAGACCGCCTGTACTATAGTTGGTATGAGATATTTGCTTGCAGGGGCAGTATGTACATGATTGACTCGACACAGGCATGCGGACGAATTAACATGACCAAGTCCAAAATTCTGTTGGACGTGTAATCGACAACATAAATAACATGGACAACGGCGGGAGATTCCAATTGGCTTTTGTACAGGGATGATGAGAAGTATGTAGATTCCCTCGGGTATTGGAAGTATCATGTAACGTTATCCAAGACCAAATTAGAGCGCTCATTTTAGAGCAACGAGGATATGAGACGACGACCATCACTACATATTCTAGAGACTCTTACAGCGCCCGAAACACTGGCTGAATGCCAGGGTGGGTGGTATTACGTTTTGACCCCCAAGGAATTGAGTTCTTTGGCGTCAGTAGAGTTACGGGCTGGTGCTCGCACAGCCACTAGTAACATTTATCTCCCCGAAGACACAATCGAATCGATGGTGGAGGCTATCTCCAGTTCTTTCCAGCCTCAAGCCAGTACTCGCTGCCGTGCCGGCTGAGGTGATGTGATCGAGACCTAGGACTATGGAGCACTTGGATGAGCTGATGTGGATTTGAGGGGAAATAATACATCACGGATAGTAGCGGGCGCTTAGCATCATCTTGCTCCAGAAGTTTAGGTTCGTATCCAACCAAGGCGAGGATGATAATGGCCACAGGCGTACGTACAGCAGCTACCACTGCGACTACGATCTATTGCAGTAACTCCGAGTTTGTTTACTGGAGCTCACAAGAATTCTCTCATCCCTGTTTATAATTAGGTAGGATGTGGAGGGCTCGTACAGCTCAGCTAGTCAGCTTGGCCATCAAGGGAGACTACATGCAAGAGTCCTGAATGAGAAGTTTCTGCTAATATAATTGTGATGGCAAAATTATGTGTACGAGTTTCATGATCAAGGGTAGGGCACAGCACCACGATACATAAATTGAAAGAAGAAAATGACAAGTGATGACGTTAGGTAAGTCAGTCAATCAATCACGGTCAAGACAGAGCCCTGCATGAGAGTGAGACATATCATGGTGGGAGAGGGAGGAGGGGAAAACGGTTGTCAAAGCAAAACATGACAGAGCAGAGATGTTGTTGTGGAGTGGATCTCTTTGGGAAGAGGCTTAAAATTTTCCCTTTTAATGTATCGCAATTGTCTGGGCTTGGAGGTTCCTTGACGATGATATCCCGATCCAGATCCAATGGACCACCAATCCAATTGGCTACTCCAGCATGGAACAAAACAATACCATTAAAGCAAGGAGCAATAAGCTACTGTAAAAATACAAACCAGTAAGCGGCTTCTGGAACTTATTCGGCCCTTGATAGTCCCCGCTATGTATTGTCGGGCAGTCGCGAAGGAGTCCAAGCGAAACTAAGCAATAGACTAAAAAAGAATTAGAAAAAATCAGAGAGAGAAAAAAAAAACATAAAAACTTCCCACGATGTTCCCCTGCTGTGGACATGGACCCTTGTCAAGTTTAGGGTGTCATCTTTGGTCTTTGGTCCTTGGCTGCTTAGCCCTCTCCTGCCCCCTTGTTCAGGCCCCAAAAGTCAAAGAGTTGCCCGTCCAATCCCCTGGGTTTGGTTTTGTCGGGGGAACTAATCGTGGACACCCGGTGGACAAGACAGGGCCGGCTGTCTAGGTTGGACCGTTCCGCTGGGCCCCTTTCAGTGAAGCACCCCCTTACCCTGGTTCACTTTGTCAAAGAGACTGGACTGACTGACTCTTTTCAAGACGTCTCTGCTCTGCTTGCACCCTCGACTGTCTCGAATGAACATTCCAGTGGAGGATCCGGCTTCGTCGGGCTATTGCAGGAGAGTAAAAGTACATGGCTTCAAACTTTGAACATGATCCATGACCCATAATCTGTAGTGTCCACGAGTCGAGCTGATAGAGTTGCAGTGCCATCGTGACTCGGACATCTCCCGTACATGGTGTTGTATTAGTATCATGTTCCCCATGCTATGTCGCCGGCTAGAATTGACGTCCATTCTAGACCTCTTTAATTGTTTATTTCATTTTCCCTCATCACGAGACTGAGACTCATCATGGCCTTCGTCTGTCTCAGTTCCTGGCACAGGAACGGGTCCGGACTCTCGATTCAGCCGAAAGTAGAACCAGGCAAAAATCTTAACTAAAGCCCGGGCCATTTGAAAACGTCCACTACGAATGTCGTGCTTGTCGACTGTCTAGAGTGAGGCTCTACTTGACCTGACGGCCCTGACGGCCTGGCCACGACTCTGACCCTGACTCAATACGGTTCGTCTCAGCTGTTTCCCCAATCATCACGCGCGTTGGTTGCCCTGCAATGCCTCTGCTGTCAGTGTAAACTCAAGTTACGACATATCCAAACCTTCGCCTATCGACCAGGGGCACGTCGTCATGATCACGTTCTTACCGCGATGGCGAGACTTGCATCCTATTATATCGTATCATTCGCTACCACAGAGCAGGATTCTCGTCATTCCTTACCCTGCCCTGCCCTGCCCTGTCCTGCAACGGTCAATTCCGTAGAGTGGGCTTGGAAGCAAATTACTGACAGAGTTTGGGTTCTATAACCCCGCAAACAACCTGGTAACTTCATCTTGAAGGCTTGTTACTTTTGCCAATGCGCAAGGTCCGAGATCATAGCATTTAAATTTACAACATGGCTACAGGGTCATGGGGTTGCACAAACAGACTGTTCGGTCGATTACCTTTTTAGCTGTGGAACCTGAATGACCTAGCCCACCTCTCGGAAGAGCTGGAGAGGTCTAACTAGGTAACCAGTTGGTAGGTATGTACTTACTTGCTGTGGGAGTTTCTGAGGGCAACGCGCACCAACATCAAACACCAAAGCTAAGATTCAAATCGACTCTACTGTACGGATTTTTGGAAACACTTGTCTAGACGTTAACTAACTGGTTCATTGTTTCGCCGGTTATCTCACAGGGCGAGCTTGTTGGCATCCAAAAGCGCCAAACGCTGAATTATTGGCCAGACGTCGCGTAAGTCAAGGGATGATTGTATTCCGTATCAGGTCGTTGTGGTGTTGAAGAAATGCAGCAGGATTATATATCCAAAACTGAGGCTTGCAGATTGACTCAGAATGACTATCTAAAACAGAATCTTGACTACACATTTCCGGTCGAATCCCATCATCGATAGAAGCCAAATGGGAGTATTGCATAATAGCATCGTATCGCCTCTTTTGAACTTGGACCTGAAAAAGAACCTGGCCAACACATAGACGCGTTGGCACGGCTATCACCATAGACGGGATGCCTTTGTAGGTAGAGAAAATTCGCTACGTTACCTATCTCGAGATTCCTATTACGGTAAAACCACAACACTGAGGCTCGCTTGCGCCCCCATGTTGGACCTCCACGCTTTTGAGAGACACTCCCCCCCACACCCCCCTTCTCTGGTGCTTCTCATCTTGTTCTACAGATCCTCGATCAAGAGATAATTATAAAGCGACCTTTTGCAATTGAAATGGCGTGAGTTTGCGTGCTACCTAACAGGATGGCATTTGTTGGTGTACTGCGAGTGTGGTATGCTTTGATATTGAACTGACGCTCTGTAACCTTGGCTTGAACCCCACGTCCGTCCGGGAAAAACCCATATCTGATTGTCTTTCTTACAGTACCTTGTACCTTGACCATGCCTTTTGACGTCGACGTTGCCCTTGTCAACAAATTGTAGCTGATACATTTGAAACCCTAGAATCGGGGTTTACGACGAAATCGCCTGAGACAAAGCCATCCCCCTCATTATCCCCAAAACGAAGCTATCGCTACTTACCTCAGTGGCTCATAACTGCAAGCCGATCTGTCACTATTCGCAACAGTATGCAGACGCCGCCTTTTAAGATATCTGCTGTGTAAGACATGAGCCAAGGGTAGAACCCATAGGCTAGATTCGATTCGACATGGGTTCTTCTCCCTTTGTCTTCTTCCAAGTTGAATGTCTATCAATGATAACTGGACTTTTGTCGCCATCATAAACATAACATAACACGCCTGCAGCATGCATATACGGCATGGGTACGTACATCTTATCAGCAGAGGAAGGGTAGGTTCAGTACCGAAGCGGACTAATAAACAACAAATGGGATCGATGTGCTGCTCGCCGAAGCTTAGAAGCTTGACCGGCCATGCAAGCTCACTCTTGTGCATTACCCCATAGCATAGGTACCTAGGTAGGTATGTAGCTAGCTAGCTACAGTACTACCTATCTTAGTTATTAGGTACTTCTATGCGCATACAGATGATGCTAGACTGGGGAAGTTGCAGGGCCCCAAACATGGAAGATGTGATCGGAGACCAGGAAAGTATTAGATGTGAGCAAAAATCCCGTCTTCACCCGCCAGTCACAGCGTAGATGGACACACCTCTGGCCTCTTTCAGATGATCTTCTTTTAGCTGAGGTCAAGAGTTGAGTTCAGGCAGGAGAGTTACAGTGCAGTTTATCCCCATCACCTCACCTTCACCGTTTGGGCTCTCTTTGTTAACTACCGACGATTTTGTGATGGCAGGCTCTCCTTGACCTTGGCCTTGACCTTGATGAATCAATGAATGGTTGGCTTTCTAGTCGTACGCCCTCAAGCGTCACCTCATCGGTCCCTCATCTGATAGACTTTCTGATGGCCATTTTCTGGTCTTGTTTCTTGGTCTTCCATGGTACTACTGTACTCCAAGTTTGCCTGTAGTTGACCTGTTTGGATTGTAGGTCTCAAGGATAAGGTAACGGCGTTTGTGGCTTCTTATCTCCCCCGCTCTCCCTTCTCACGCTCCCATTGATTGCCCTTTCCTTTTCTCAAGCCCAAACTTAAATTATTTTAGGTGCCTACTTTCTTATCCTTTTATCCTTTTCCCTCGTCTCCGCTCTTTCTATTTAGGTATTCCTCATCCATCAAATTGACCCTGGATTATTATATGCTTCGGTCGCCTTTTAAATTCTCTTATTATCAAGGCTTCCTGTTCCTTCATTCTCATCTTCGGACCAAATATAAGGGACAGCAACACCTACCTAGCCACCACTCCGCTAGACACCCACTGTACGATCTACCCAATACCATTGCAACGGGCGCAAGTCTCCGCTATCCGGCCGGTGACCGAAGTGCCAGTGCAGTGCAGTGCAGAAGCAAACCACCAAGAACGGAACCAAGATCAAAGAGACCCATCGCCAGGCCAGACCAGACTCGCTTGGCCAGTCCCCACGATTTTCGTCACCGCAACTGGGTCTGGGGAGGTATCCGTCGCTCCAACGCCACCACGCCTCGACCAGGCTTAGATCATCCCTGGCCTGCCATCCATTGTACCGTGCTGTACACACCCAACCAGAACCAGATTCCGAAAGCCCACACCCACAACACACACCAACAAGCACCGGGTTACGCTACGTACTCCTCCGGTACGCTAGAACTAGCCCCAAACAGAACCTGTCCACCTGCCCCAAGCCCAAGCCCAAGGGGCCCCGGCTATCGCCTGCTCTGCTTAACATACATGCCCTCCGGCTGTTAACTTTAGTGAGGTCGACTCTGCGCCTGCTATAAGCCTGCCCCCCACCCACATTGCCAAACCCATTCTCTCTATACTTCGTACCCACGCCGCATCTTCACCTTGACTTTACCATCAATATATCCCCTTCTCCGGCATAACCTTTGGCATCTCGCTTGGTCTTGTCTCGTTTGTACTCATGAGTCTCTAACCTAGACTCCCATCAATTCCACCTCTTTCTGGTGTCGCGGCATTGAAACAACATCATAACGGTTCTCCTCAAATCTCCATCATGGCCGTCGTTCTTCCATCCGACGACAACGGTTACTTTGCCGGGTCCGGCCTACGACGCTCACATTCGCAATCCAACTTCATATCTTCGACCTCGCCATTCTCCACCTCTTCTCATTTGAGCGATCATCATTACAGCCCAGCTACCAAATCTTACGCCGAATCAAACTCGTCATCCGCTCCCTCCTCTCCCCGTACTGTCCACGCCGATTCTGTGGATCTTTCCTACGCCTCAACCCCCGCCACTAACCTCTCCATTGCTTCTGACTACGACGACCACATCAGCCTTGCTGAATCACCCGAAGATCACTTCATGTTCCCATCTTTTGCGCAGGAGAAATTCTTCGTCCACCAAGACATTCACCCTCAAATCCACCACGACGATAATCTAGAGCCACCCCCCAGTCCACGAACAGGCGATTCCTATACTGTCTCTCCTGCCGAACATGAGAACTCCGAGGAGGCTTCCGAGGACACATCAAGACCTGAAACACCTGAGCACGAAAAGTCAGAGCATGCAGAGGACGACACTGCAGTCTCCACTAGGCCTTCACGACAAGTCGATTATCTGTCTCATGAATGGAGAGAAGAGGATATCTGGTCATCATGGCGGTACGTCGTGACTCGAAGGGGAGAGTTTCCCAACAGCGCGCGGTTAGAAAACGCTTCTTGGAGGACATGGATGAAAGCCAAGAACAACCTCAAGACCATCTCTCCCGAATCTCTCAACTGGTTTGTACCCCCCTGCGTGTCTCCTTTGATAATATCGAAATACTTACATCTATAAGGCTTAAGGATTGCGATGTCACCTGGCTTTATGGTCCTCTGCAGTCAGGACCCAAGAACACCCACTCCACCCACACGGAGCCCTCCAGTGTTTCGCTTTCCAAGACTGACTCACTTGTCAACCTCAACAAGAAACCCATATTGAAGAAGAGAAGTATGTCTGAAGTTATGCTTCAGCGATCATTATCTACGGCCTCGCTATTGAAGCAAGCTACCGCAGCTGTCAAGGCCCAAGAAACACGAGGAATTCTTCGACCCCACATGGGCCGCTCCAACACAGATTACTTTGCCTACCCTTTTGCATCACGTCGATTGAGTGGAGACAGCAGCAGCATTGCGCCTTCAGTTGAGTCATCTGGCGTTATTTCCCCCAGTGCTGAACGAAAACACATTCACTTCAACGAGCAAGTCGAGCAGTGCATAGCTGTTGAAATCAAGGGTGATGAGGAAGAAGAAGCAATTGATGATCACTATGGTTCTGACAGTGATTCAGACGATGGGGTCATGATGAAGCGGGTCCAGACAAAGAAGAGGCCCATCTCCCGGCGCAAGACTTTGAAGTCAAAGCCAGCGGCTGAAGGGAAGACAATAGCCAAGCTTCCATCTACCACCCTCAAGTATCGCGAGGACACTCCCGAACCACGAGAGACAGCCATGAAGCACTCTAGAAGCCCGCTCATGTCCCCTTCTTCTTCGCAGGAGACACTGCGACCTGCTAAGCAGTCCGGAAGGTTCTTTTTCGGGGAAGAGGATCATGATGACAGCCTCGACGATGCGCTGTTGAGCCCCCGCTCAGGGTGGGCTTCACCACCTAGTGAAGGCATCAACAGCGGTCTGAATAGATCCATCTCTTCAGGCAGTCTTTGCGAGGAACCTGCGGGCATGCGACGCACACCGTCGGGTATGTTTATGCCTTATGAGGAAGGCGAAATGCAATCAGGGGATGGGATTTTTGGCCGCGTTATTGACACGGTCAATACCGCTCGCGACATCGCCCATGTTATCTGGAACGTTGGGTGGAGGAAATAATGGGTTATACTGGCGTTCGACTTTCATTTAGCGACGCAGTGGAATTTGAACAAGCACTAAATGCTTGTGGCTCACAATTTGTGAGTTGAAACGACGCCATGACAAAAATCGACAAAAGTGTTTCTATATAAAAGGATTTCCGCAGGAGTTGGCATTATGCTGCAACCATCATATGTCGAGGCCTTATCAGTTAACAACCTGTTCTGGCCACAACGACATCCTGGAAAACGGAATAGGATTCTATCTCATACACGGCCTGCGATAAGGGGACGGACAGACATCAAAAGACTAAAGAAAAGCAATGTGCGTGTTGCGGACGGGATCTGAGTGGCTAAGACGGGATCCTCACGACAAGGGAGTCATTCACCAGGCCTCCCACGCCGAAGCCTCAATTATTGGTTTCCAGGCCTGCCACAAAAGGATCAGCCGGCCCCATGACACCCCGGTCCCCAAACTCCAACTACGAAGTCAGGGCAATGGAAATGGCTATTGCACAGGTCACAGACCCGGTGGATATTCGGCGTTATAATTTTTTTTCGTTCCTGTCTATCTTTTGTGGCAAGGGCTTTTTTTTTCTTCATGATATTCCATAAGCAAGTGGGTACTACGGATCACAGGCGGCCCTGGGCGGCTACGGACGGATCAGGAATGGCAAGGGCAAAGGTATGGGGTCAATTGATTTTTCGGCGACTACGGCGACTTTACGGTACTGGCAAAGCTATGGGAAGGACGGATCAAAGAAGAAAGGAAGGACACAAACGGCAAATGGCGACAGGACCGGATCTTCAGTGCGTTGGTGTATTCGTTGTACATAAAGACAGCGGTCGAATCCCGACGCACACACGCGGACCGGACTGAATTAAGACATGTTGCAAAAACCAACACAAAAGCATGCTAAATACAATAATACTACGTTTACATCATATCGTCAATCATGCAAAGGCTTTGGCTAAAATAGATCAGCTGCATCATATTCAGTCATGGACCTGGACCTGAGATCCTTGGGGCCGGTTCATTTAAACTAGGGACGAATTGACTGAGGTTGGTTTGTACCTTGCTGATCATCTGGGCCCATGGTTTTTCTAAGGCACCTAGCTCACGTTTTACAGGCCGCCGTTGGATTGAATTTGCCACATCTCAAGCGCAGGCGAAAGCTCTTCGCGGGCGAATGAGCGCTTTGTTTGCAACGATCGCCAATTGACATGCAAATGCAAGTCTTGAAATTGTTGGGGAAACAGGACACGCCCTGGTCTGTTCTCTTCAGCCCGCGTGACCTCATTACGCGTGCCCTAGTAAATTGCGGCATATTGCAAATGTCAGAATCACGGGTAAAGATAATTACCATTGCTACCTATTAATCAATGATATCATATTTTACAGGCTGGGGATACGGCTGGTTGAAGGCATGTTTTGTGAGTGAGGTTATTAGCCGAAAATAATGTGTTGCCTACTGTCTGGTGGTAATACGGAAACGTTTGACGATGGTCACTCGCGACATGCAACATTGGCATCGAAAGGGAAGGGCACTTGGGATTTGGTCTCTCTGTAATTGGATGATCTCATGTAAATCTAATGCATTTATATACCAGAACCTTTCCAAATCTGAGTAGGTATGTGTAAGAAAATATATGGTACAGTATGATACAGGAAGTGAGTGACGTACATCGGGCAAGGGGTCATCTATCATCAAGCTCCAGTGCCCGAGGGGCAACAGAAAAGTTGACCTCTGAGATCGAGGGTACAAAAACAAATGACCTAAACGATCTGCTCCAAAACGAGATGGGCTGGCTCGCTGATTTCGTCTCTCATTCTTGCAGCAGTCGAGTTTTCTGCCCCCTTGTGGAGTGCCCCCCTGAGAATGATAATTATACAGTGCATTTGCAGCCACATGACTTCGATTGACTAACTTCAGGGTTCTGTCAATCAATCCTCTAGAAGGAAACCCCATGTTTCTGACGCAGGGGGTGGGGTGACACGATGGGATGTGCGAAAATGCGGGGGAGAAATGAGCGACTCCACGTCAGTCGACGGCCAAGTGCTGTGATGCATTATGCCGTAAGCCGTTGGAAATAGAATGTGAAAGTGGATGTGATGAAGTGCAGCAGGTGAGACAGAACCACCGCCAATCTTGCTCACGATCCCGCAAGACATGCTGTTGCTGTCAAGGCGGTGACGGCGAAGCCTGGAACCTTCTACCCCAACAAAGTCACTGTTCGAGAAAGACCCTGCGGCGTAGCTCACGAGGCCGGGATTAGGTCCGGGAAATCCGGGGACAGTACCGACTGGCTATTGGGATTGGGATGGTGCTTGAGCGCTTTGACGAAGATCTGCCGAGAGTGAACATTGACATCGGCAAGCTCAACATCAAACTTATCCCCCACCTTGATGTTCTTGACGAGCACGAGACCATCGATGCCATCAATGGTGAGGTTGGCCGATAGGTCGAACAGATCGATTCTGCCGGACACACCTTGCTTCCAGCGGGCATCAACGGTGAAACCTAGCTGTTTCGGTACTGTCTTCTCAAACTTCCAAGCACGTACGAGAGCCATCAGCATCCACTCCTTGGTACCGCGAGATACAGTTCGGGCCATTTTCTCCCTCATACGTAGCAGAGACAATGTGTTGGGGAGTGTCTCATTGGTGAAGGGCAGGATGTCGTTCATATCATCAGCTTCAGCGTCTATGCTGCGCTTCATCTCGCGCTCATATGCTAATGCCGCGTGAATTTGCCAATGAACAATGAGATCAGAGAATCGGCGAAGTGGGGAAGTGGCCTTGGTGTACATGTCCAAGCCCAGCATGAAGTATGGGCCTGGCTCTGTAGATAGTTCAACGCCACCAGTCATGCGTGATAGTTCCTGACGCTGCCCGGCCGATGGCGAGATGCCCTTGTACACAAGAGGATACAGCTCCTTGGTGGCGTAATCGAGTAGTCTGGGCATGTTTTTCTTCGAATGCGCATCTCGTCGGTAAGGGACTGGAATTTTGCGATCGCTACACCATCGAGCAGCAATCTCACCGGCGAGTACCATGGTGTTTCCTACCACAGAAGCACCGTTGAACGTGTCGTGGCTAATCTTGATGTAAGGATCGGCTGGCAAGACTGTAGTGCCTTCCTCTTGCCCCAGGGGTACATCCCCAATCTTGACGGTGACGGAAGTGCCCCCTATAAAGATTGGCCATGCTCCTTTCTGGAGACGCTTCTCTCTGATGGATCCAGCAAGACGATGCAGTGTCAGGAGATCTTCCTTATTCTTATCGTCCAAATCCTTGGCTGACATCATGGGACGGTTTGGTGGATCGTCTGCTTTGTCGGGGAGCTGGCCAACAACAAGAGTCTGATCAGACGTGGCAGGTGGTGGAGGATCGTTGCAAAACTTGCTAACATCCTCCGGATCCAAGTATTTGACGTTATGGACGGTACCTGGCTCGATTTTGTAATCAAGCAAATCTCCGTTCTCGTTTACTTTTGCACTGAAGGTGAGAGCAGGCCTGCCGTTGGCAAGAGAGTACTGGTCGACCAAACTCTCGGATTTGTAGTCTCCTGAATTATCGATGCCAATCTCTTGAGGAAGCATAGCTTGGAAATGGCCAGGAAGATAGATGTTTTCGGGGATCAGCTCCAAAAACCGACCTAATTCAGAATTTGGTTTGATTCCTGACGCTGGGTCGGCTGTATGAATGTGAAGCCAGTACTCGTCGGGCTTCTCTGTGCGTTCCAGAGAGATACCATCGTCGATGAGAACTGTCGAAGGAGCGTCAATGCAGAAAATAGTGTCGTTGGTCCACTCTCTTCTTGCGCCCTCGGCGATGTCTGGCCGAATTGAATCTTCGAGACTGGTTGGTGTTTCTCGGATGAGGCCACCTCCGCTCTGAATCTTGACTTCCGGAAAACGGACCTTGTATCGAGAGGGGATCTCCCATGGAGAGATTATACCCAATTCTTGTAGAAACGTCCAGGCGCAACTCTGATCTAATCTGGCACCCTCGTACAAGTCTAGGGCCCGAAGCAGAAGAGAACCGTCCGCATGGAAGTGCGAAGAGTCCTCAAACAGATGATAGCTGGCCCACCATTCTAGAAAACGAATGAACTCAACATGTTTCCTTGACCAGTCTGTGGTTCGGATAGTGACTCCTGAAGTGGGAGCAAGAATTCCGTGCGTCGTCCACGCACGCTTTTCTCGATTGGCAAGGACAATTTCTCGTGCTCTCAGGACAAATGTACCAAAAGCTGTTCCGGCCAGCTCTTCTTTCGACATCTTACCCCCCGACCTTCCCATTAGGTGAATGTATTCCCGAACCATGAGAGCCACGCGGTTGATCATCATGAAGTCCTGGTACGGAAAGATCTCGAAAAGGTGGTCTTTCCTATGGCAGTCGGGCGATGGGCTTACTGGCCGGAAGATAAAGTCGTTACGCAACAGAGCTGTATGCACAGCGTATAACGCAGGAGGGGGGAAATGTCCGCCCTGCTTGAGACCTTTGGGAAGCAGCAGGTCAGCCATCTCAAACAAGCTGAGATACTTGGTTCTCTTTCCATCCGAGACTAGTGATCTGGCTCTGTCCAGACTGTTGAGACTTGCTTGGTAGGCCTGGTCTGCTTCCAAGATGAACTTCTTCATTTTGGCAATCAGATGAGCGCCAACGTCTCGGCCAGGACCTTTTTCTTGGTTGCGCAATTCTTCGTACTGGTCGGCAGAAGCATTCGCGGGGATCAAGTCAAGAATAGGCTTTAGATGGCTGGCGGGGACGAAATTGGAAACAGAAAATATTGCAGAGAAGCCCAAGCTAATGACCCATCGACCAGAATTCGTGTAGAAATGGTGCCTGTTACCGAAGTATCCCAAGTATATACCGAATAGAGGTGTCCGAGAGCCGGGTTGTTTCATTTCAACAAGATCACCGGGCGATTGGCTCCTGTGTCCAACAATGGAAACTTCGGCTTCATCCTCGACGATAGCCTCGACACCATCGACCATGCCTACTGATTCAGCCTTGAAGTTATCCAACTCAGAGGAGCCAGTAGATTGAGGGCGAGTGACGCTGTTGGTTACGTGTGACCAGAATGAGATATCTGGAATGATATGAGTTACCTCTCTCTCAGGATCATTTGTGGCAGTCCAGTTTCGTAGCCGCTCTCGAATCGGCCTCTTATCTATGGAGGCCAAAGGTTGAGGCAAAGAAGTAGGAATGTGTGACTGTCCATATGCACTTTGCCGACGTTCTCCATCTAGAAAAGCAGTAGAGTACTGGGATCATAGTTAGAAGATGACGCTTTTGAAGTGGTGTTCAGGGTAACAAACTTCATGCCTTCGGTTCAGAGATTGCACAGACGATGGAAGTGAGGATCGCAAGCCATTGCGGCTGTGCGAAATACACTTCCAGCAAACATAAGATCGACTTGACGACCTTAACATGTTTTCCTCTTTTGGGTATATTTTATCAAGGCCTTCAAAGAAAGGCACTTTCTTCAATTTCTTGACGCCGACGCGAGGCTGAAAAATTTGCCATTGCGTGTTGGCGACTTCCACAGTCGCGATGTCACATGACACAGCTCTTTCCACTTTAATTGAAGTCAATCAGTCATACATTTCTTCCTATCGAGTAACAAACATATCTTGCCATGTTGAATGAAATTCGAGATAATAATTGTTCAATACAATCATCGTGGTTAATACACGCATCCTTTGTGGCCCATCTACTAATACACACTATGCTGTTCGAGCCTTTGTCGACAACAGCAAAAGGGGGCTTAGCTTAACCAAGCGTGCTGGTTATTAGCCATGTTGATCAAGTCGACAAACGATTTTAGCCCTGGGTTCGCTATCGGCGAGTAGTCCCCTTTTGAGGAGAGTCTCGATTCAAGACCTTCTCCAATTGGAAAGGTACTCTGACCGCCCAGAGCCAAGAGGCGCGTGTGATTCTCTTCATTTGCCAACAAGATGATTCCGATAGGATCGACACAACAATCCCCTTCCCCAGGCTGTTTGCTTATTGGCTTACAGTTTCACAAAGGGCAGGGCAGCACATGAGTTAGGCGGCCAGGGCATGAAAACATCTTTCGGTTAACGCAATGGTCTCGGCCTTTTGGTTGCAGTGATTTTGAGAGAAGCTGGGCAAAATCCCATGGTTTCTGCTTTGGTAAGTTGAAAATGCTACGCGATGCGACGATAAATACGAAACGCAATCTGAGCTTGGGATCCAAGGATCATGTTATCATACCGCCCGATATTAGGTCTGGGCTTAGCTGTTTCGACCAGCGCAAAAGACCGGTCCAACAAGCTTTGATCCCCCCAGCTTTGCCGGTTCAATCATTGAGTTAATTCCCCGCAAATGACAGAAGATGGGCTGCAGGTTGGTGCGTTGTGCCTCTCGGGGGTGGCTTGCGAACCCAACTGACCTAACATGATATTATGGATGACATAGCCCGCTAATTATGCCAAAACTGGCGGGCAAAAGTCGCTGCACGTCACTAAGAACCCCTGGATGTAGTTTCTCAACTGCGAAGCCACCCCCGCTAAGGTAAATTGAGGGGACCATTAGGACACTGGCAGATGCAGGAACAATATCAGAACCCCACTCGCCCGACGAGCCGACTGATTCTTAGGGACTGTGAAACCTCAAAGGGAAGATTTATATGAGGATCATTATATAGATGGAACTTTGCATGCGGCTTGCAAGGTCAAAACAGCACTCGACAGACCGAGCAAGACAGCAAAAGGAGACGCCAGAGGACAAGGCGGGAAACGATATTTTAGGATATCCATATACATCTCCAGTTTATTTATCGAGGTTCGTTCATCCCGAATCCCCTGGTTGCAAATCAAGTGACCAACCAGCGGGCAAAGGAGCCTCGTTCTCGAGATAATGTCGCTTCGTGACAAGTCCCTTCAGCAAAGGTAACCTCAATCATCGGCTGATTGGTCTAGGCCCATCCAGCTATCAACAAGACAACGGCCTTATTTGACAGAGCAGACATGGCATCGAGAACCCCCGGAGCCGGTCGAAACCACGAGATTACATCGTGCCCCGTGCTCCACATCGTTCTCCTTTTCGTCCAGAAACCCCGGTTAGACACTGGGGGCTCTTGAACTGTCATGGCAATGATGTTCGGCATTGCACCAACGGCTGTCCAGTTTCGGGACTGGGCAACTCATGACCCCAGCTAATTTCATGAGGCACAGGGCATCACAGTCCACAGGGCACCTGGCCAGGGGTGGACGGGTACCTGGATTTTTGCCGTTTGGCGCCGATATCTTGCATCGTCTCAGGTACCATCGAAACCACTTTTCTCGGTTAGGTCATCTTGTGTTAATGCGATGGCCCTTTCTGGGCACTGCAGCCAAGGCCCAGCAGACCAGGTCGCAGGTAGAGGGAATACTGACAAGCCCATGAATGATCTTCATTTAATACGCCGCTCTTTTCCTGCTCCTTCTTTCTGGTTTTCCTTCTCCTCACGGTTCTATCCTTCGCGAATCTAGAGAGCACCTTGTTAATCTTCGCTTTCGTCCTTTCGTTTCCGTATATCCTCATTACCGCTTCACTCTTTCAGCGGGCATTCGTTTCCTTTACCAACTACAATCCAACTTGTTTTAAGTCTTTGAAATTCCATCCTTGTCTTCACAATGAAGGGAGGAATTGCTGCCGCTGCCGTT
Organism: Fusarium armeniacum; assembly: GCA_013618295.1. Lineage (NCBI taxonomy): Eukaryota > Fungi > Ascomycota > Sordariomycetes > Hypocreales > Nectriaceae > Fusarium > Fusarium armeniacum. Next base: position 496,694 of record JABFER010000037.1, read on the forward strand.
GCGGCCATGGCCACTGGTGCCCAAGCTGCTTACCCTCATCACCGACGTGCTCATGAGATGTTCCGTCGTGGTGGAGAGGTCTGCGTTCCCAGCTGCACCACCATCTGGACCACTTACTATGGCGAGCCTACTCGTAAGTTCACCTTGACAGGCCACTGTTCTCTTTTATAGCAAAATACTGACCGATACAGTTGTTCCCAACCCCCCTTCACCTCCCAAGCCCACCATGCAAGCTGTCACTACTCATGAGGCTGTCAAGCCTAAGCCCACCACTGCTTATGAGGTTCCCAGCTACGAGGCTCCCAAGCCTGTTGCTCCCACCACTACCGAGGTTGTTGTTCCTATCCCAACCCCTCAGGAGTACAAGTGCCCTACTCCTGGCACTTACACCTTCCCTGCCACCACCATGACTGTGACCGAGTCTACCACCGTTTGTGTTGGCGAGACCACCAAGGTTCCTGCTGGAACTCACACCATGGGCGGTGTCACCACCATCGTTGAGACTGCTACCACCGTCACCTGCCCCTACGCCAAGGAGACCGAGCACAACGGCGTCGTTACCAGTGTTATCGAGACTACCACCTACGTGTGCCCCTCCGCTGGCACCTACACCATTGCTCCCATCACCAAGACCTGTGAGGAGGAGACCGTTATCGTCTACCCCGTCCCTACCAGCTACGTCCCTGGTACCTACACTGCTCCCGAGCAGGTCGTCACTGTCACTGAGACCGATTTCGTTTACGTCTGCCCCTACTCTCAGTCCGGCGTTCCCGCTACCACTCAGGCTCCTGAGGCTCCCAAGCCTCAGCCTCCCAAGGAGACCAAGCCCGTTTACGAGGCCCCTAAGCCTCAACCCGAGACCACTAAGGAGGAGAAGCCTACCGCCCCTGTGTACGACCTTCCCAGCATTGTCCCCGAGGTCCCCAAGCCCGAGAAGCCCGTTTACTCTGTCCCCGAGACTCCCGCCTCCACCGAGCCCGCTGTCGAGAAGCCCTCCGAGGCTCCCAAGCCCAAGCCTAAGCCCGAGACCCCCAAGAAGCCCTCCAACCCCGGTAACCTGAAGGGTGGAAACGACCACTACGGTATCACCTACACTCCTTACGAGTCCTCCACCGGCAAGTGCAAGTCTGGCGACCAGGTTGACAAGGATATTGCTGCCCTCAAGGATGCTGGTTTCCAGATCATCCGGTCCTACTCAACCGACTGTGATACCCTCAAGACCGTTGCCCCTGCTTGCAAGAAGTATGGCATTGAGATGATCGTTGGTGTTTTCGTCAAGGCCTCTGGCTGCACCTACGAGACCCCCGAGATTAAGGAGCAGGTCGATGCGCTTGCTAAGTGGGCTCAGTGGGATCAGGTCAAGCTCTTCACCGTTGGTAACGAGGCCATCATGAACAACTTCTGCTCTCCCAAGGAGCTCGCCGATCTCATCTCTGTAGTCAAGGAGAAGTGTTCTGGTTACAACGGTCCTTACACCATCGCTGAGACCCTCAACATCTGGCAGCGAGAGGACGTCAAGGGAGCCATCTGCGGTGTTGTCGATGTCACTGGTGCCAACATCCACCCCTACTTCAACTCCGAGGTTACTCCCCAGAGCGCTGGTGAGTTTGTCCAGGGCCAGCTTGACCTCCTCAGCGAAGTCTGCAGCGGTAACGATGTCATCAACCTGGAGTGCGGCTGGCCTTCTGCTGGAGAGTGCAACGGTTCTGCTTGCCCCGGTAAGAAGGAGCAGGCCGAGGCTATCAAGTCCATCCGCAAGACCTGTGGTGACAAGACTGTCTTCTTCTCCTACGAGGACGATCTCTGGAAGGAGCCTGGTGACTGCAACTGTGAGCGAAGCTGGGGTTGCAAGTCTTCTTTCATCGGCGGTTACTAAGCCCTTCTGAAGGATCTTCAGTTTTGAATATGGCACACGAGCGTCCTTTTGTACGATTCAACTTTTGGAACATGTTGGAATGTTATATAATTAATTCATGACCGACGCCGCCAGGCCATTTACTTCACACTTATCACTCTTCTACTCTCCACCATCCACTAATAAGTTTTATTGCCCGTGACATCTTGGGAGGTTCCCAAGTAGAGACGGATATTTCCTGATGAAACTTGCATGCAATGTATTCACTTGGATGTAAGATATCGTTACTTTGTCAGCGTTCTACGCATGTTGTTAGCGGCAATATTTGACGATATACACGCTTCCAGTCTTTGAGTGAATGGGAGAGCGAATACTGTTTTTAAAGAGAGCTGATCTCTACTAATAATATACACCATAGCCTGGCTGTGAATTGGTTTTTACCTTACAAAATTTTAATATATTAGGTAGCTGCTGTCTACCTATTTGCCATGCTTGTTAGCCATGTTTGTATACTCATTCTAATGCAGATTGTCTGTATACTAAGCCCAAGGACACTACTGAAATACTAACTGAGCCATAAACCCGAACTGATGACATACGGCATGGTCGAGATTATTCCTTATGTCTTGAGATAAAGGAATACTTATGAAGTAAAACACTGTGTCTGTTCTAACATAATTGTATTCCACGTGGACGCTCGAATCTGACAACTGTTGTCCTTCATGGTGTACAACATGCAATACGAGAACACTAGACTGTGAACGCATCATGCAAGATGCGTAGTGTGTGTATCAAGGCGCCAGAGTATCAGTTGTGTGTATGTATGTATGTAAGCGAGACATCCTGTTAGCCTCCCTCCCAACGTTTAACCACCTGGAACTTCTAATAAAGACGAGATTCGGGCATGGCGGTTGAGCGGTAAAAGTAAAACGCTTAGAACAAAAGTTAACCCAAGCAAGATAGACGCTGCTTGTGATCTATGAAAGAGTGGATGGCTTTTTAGTAGCATATTGCCGCTTTGGTAGATGCGAGTGAGGTCTGCATGAAGAGCCAGTCGATATGAGTGGCATGCATCCCATGTCAGGGTATCATATATAAATAGCTCATAATGCATATGTGACACTTTGTCTCTGGCATTTTAATCAATGACTCATAGAGAAAAAGAGAAAGAGGAAGAGACAAACCCGGCGTTATAGCGGTCAAGTAGTGAACGAACGGGCCATGGCAGATTCGGAATGACGATGAAACTTTATGTCTCGAAGCCTGTGATCAGCTTCAGCCATCACCCGGGTCTCTCACGGAATTCGTACATGTCTCAGATTTAGACGTGTGGAGCTTGACCCATATGGGTACGAGCACGCACACATTGGCAGAGGCTAGATAATGCTTGCCATAATTGTCCGGGTGCATGACTTCAAAAGTCGAGATTATGTAACTGATGGTATTGTTGATCTGGATTCTTAACACTTCTATTTAAATCCCTTAACTATAGCATGTTGAGCTGCAATCTGTTCGTCCAGGACATTTCCGAATTTGTTCACAAGTCCTGAATTTTCCAAACCAGCCATGCCATGATCCCAGACCCAATGTCCACTCTATAAAATAAATGTCTCTCAAGAGAAAGAGTAGATGTCGTATGCCATCGTATTTGTCTAATGCCTTCAAGAATGACCGGCCCGCATGCTGCAGTATAAAAAATCATGACAAGAAAAAAACTCATAATAGTATAGTAGCATGATAAGCAGCTTTATAGCTGGGGGGCTATGTTGCTTGTCCCCTTGAGTGAACCATCGTTACTTATATATAAGCGGCACACCAGATGGATGAAATCATAACAAAAGGGGTATAATGCTGATATAAAAAGAACGCTCCAAACAAGTGGGAGCGACCACCAAGGTCGGGTGGATGTAGTGATAAAACTGAGCCAAAGACGCACACATTCCGAGGTGTCGGGCTCAAGAAAAAAAGAAGAGATATAGTGGTTTAAAAGATTGGCAAAGCGTCTGTTGATATTTGTCTGCGTTGGCAGGGCTCACCAAGATGTGAAAAGTCGTCACTTCGATAGCGCCATTGATCTGTTGTATGATCGTGATAGCGGCGCCAGGAATTGCGAAAGTAAGGCTCAGGTCCGAGGCCAGATCGTTCGAGCTGGAGAAGACCACCACGATCTCGGTCGCTCACTAGCACATTGAGGTCTTGCCCATCATTTGTAAAAGCAACGCCACCAATCTCGCCAAAGATGTCGACAGTCTGTTTTTTGCCAAATGTTTGAGCGTTTATGATATTGACATAGTCGGCCTCCTCTGCAGCGATGAGCACTCTTTCGCCGCTGCCAACTGGGGAGAAGCGCAGATTTCGTACTCCTGCCATCTCAGAACGGATAGTGCACAAGGGGGTGCTTACTCCCCGCGAATCACACCAGCGGCGAGCATCCCAAATCTTTACACCCTTGTCCTGAAACCCAGTAGCTACTGTCCAACCGTCGTCAGACCAGTCGCAAGAGAAACCATAGTCGCGATGCCCAGACAATTCTTGCTGAATCTCACCGGTGATGGCATCAGTGACCAGGACTTTAAAGTCATCCCCGACCATGACTCTCAGGCGGCCGTCGGGGGAGATGCGTGAGCAATTGAGCGGGAATCGATACCTGCTCTGCATCAAGAACTGCTGTGTATTGAGATCCAAAAGACGAAACCCATGGTCGTTACTAGAGATGGCAGCGACGGGTCCAGAGGACTGCCGAGGCTTGTAAATCTGAACGTGATTGGTAATGCCTCCCAGATGTTCAGTGATAGTCCCTTCGGAGTAATCCTTCTTATCGTTGGAATCCAAGCTTTTGAGATAGTACTCGCCATTAAAGGTTCCTGCGAACATGGCGCCGTGGTTTGCGTCAAGGGTAGAAATAAGAGTCCCGAGACCAGTCATATGATTATTGTGAAGTGCAAGTTCTGTTTGGCCAGAAGCGAGGTTGATACGGTTGACTCCTTCGCCACGGGGGTAGTATACTTGTGACGTCGATGGACAAGCCAAGACGCTGCGGAGCTGAAAATGAGCAAGGTAGACATCCTGACGAACGATGTACCTCTTGAATCTCATGAAACTCTCAGAAGATGGGATGTCAACGTCAACCATGTGAGGCTGGAAAACAGGTTAGCAGTTGAGACCTCAAAACAGATAAACGCAAAGCACCAAGTTACTCACACTCCATCTATCCGAGCCCTCCTTATTGACATAGTTCTTGAAAGTGTCATTGCGTCTCTGACGTGCATACCGCCGAGTGGTATTCATGGAACCCCAGTCCAAGCCCTGCATATCACACCGATCACCGAGAAGGTCATCGTATCGAATCTCACGAGGGGTTTCATGTGCTTGGCGGCGGATGTCTTCTGGGCAGGGTGCGTTCAGTCGTGGTGCAAGGGACGATGAAGCAAATCGGGCCTGGTATGCCCAATGCCTTAGAAAATCAAGCAAGCCCAAGTTTTCGGACCCAAACATTGCCGGATTAGGATTGCTGATAAAGGGAAGCCCAATTGGAGTTGCCGGCTCAGGGGGTTGAGCCTGAGGCGGCTCGGCCATGTTATCACCAGGCATGGTGTTCCATGGTGCCAGTGGTGGTGGTGGTGGTGGAACAGCGTCCATGATTAGATCGGTATCAGCTAAGGTGGACGGTGGTAGGGAAGATTGCGAGATATAATTGAATGGAGTTGTGGCGGGGACCGTCCCGACATTGTCCTCCTGTGGAAGAGAGTGTTGATTGTCCGTTTGATGTTGAGGTTCGCTGAAAATGTCGTCGTTCAAGGGGGCTCCTCCTTCGCTGTCGCTCATTTCAGGGTCATAGTCAAGGTTATGGTAATGTGTAGTATAGTCAGGGGACAAGTCAGAATGTGTAAGGGAGGTCCAAGGATCCTCTGGTTGAGGCGCATGGATAGAAGCTTCCAAGTCAATATCGTCTCCCTCCCCCTGGTCTTGATCTTGATCTAAGTCGGACTCTGAACTAGAATCGGGTTCGAGGGGTTCTGATTCAGAGTTGTAGACATGAGCATATGTATTTGAGTTGTAGTGACTGTAGTTGTCTTGGTGTATTAACCCAGATGTGGTGAAACTTGCTGAATCGGCAGTTCCTACAGCAAAACAAGCCGTAGTGGTGGCGGCGATAGCGGAGACAGCGTCGATTTCGGCGGGGAGCGCATCTGTCATGGGCGAATCGATTACGGGTTCCGGAACGGCATAGGACTGATCGGGAGTGGAGAAGGTAATATGATTGTACTGGGACTGGCTGCTATGAGGCTGCGGATATGTCTCGATGTTATGAGCGTTGTCGTCAATAGCTACAGTATTGACAAATTGGTGATGGTCGGTCTGGAAGGCCCCATCCCACCGGAGAACTTCGACAACATTCACAGACGAATCAGTAATCGATGAGTTCGAATTCGCGACTGGCGGAGGTATGTCGAGTGACCTGTCCTTGGACTTGTCGAGAGCGGCTGGGCGCATCGTGAGACCAAGGATCAGCTCGGCGCCAGAATGTAGGGGAAAGCCGGAGTTTTTCTACAACAATAGCCCTTGAACGAGTGGCAGAAGGTTTCTGCATATAGTATAGTCAGGTTCCAAAAGGGGGGCTGGAAAGGCCAGAGAGGCTTGGATTCGCTCGCGTGCTGGAAGCGTGTTGGCGGTCTAGCAGATTGGCAGTTGTTGCTTTTTAATAGCGAGACAAATGTCTCTGATCCCAAGATGATGGAGGATGGAGGGAGGGGTGCTCCAGGCTAGAGAGGCGACGGTGCTGTACGGTAGAAACAGTCAGACAGTCAAGGTGGGCTGCAGATCGAGGTGGGCTGCAGTGAATGGGACTAGACGAGATAGCGCGTCAAGCTGTCTGTCGTTGGTGACAACAGTTGGTGGATGAGGCCAAGGAGCAGGTATCGTGTCAAAGGATGCGCATGTATTGTATGATACTGGGGTGTTTAGACGTTATGTACTTTGTTGCTGGTTGTAGTCTATCGATATGCCGAGTATCCATACGGCACGGTATACCCAGACGTAATGCCAGCAAGGGTGCGCAGGATAGGGCACATGTGGTATTATAGGAATGACGAGAAGGCCTGGAGCAAGGGACGGTCAGAGTGCGGCGAAGCAGAGTCAAGAATTAAGCTGAGAGTGCCAAAATCATGCGATGCGATGTTTTGGGCGTGATGGGGGAACCTAAGGGAATGTGGTGTAGTTTGTCGAATATGAGAAACTCAAGGTTGACATGATAGATGATGAAACTCGACAGTGCGTGGGCCTACTAAAGTTAGAGGGTGAACTAATGAGTTGAGCTAGCTTACGGTAGCCACAACAAAGAGACACCTAAAAAGGCTGCCTGCATCTAGGTACGGAGGGATCAATTCCGGGAATCGCCGCGGCTACCTGAACTGAGCCAGCTACACCTAGGTACTGCAGAGTAGAGTACTTGAAATGCTTAAGCAAGTTGTTTCAGCCTTTGACCCTGCTTAGAACTTGACGGATCAAGCATCCGGAGATTTGGCTAAAGATGACAGCGCCACCTCTTACTCTGCTGTGACGATGGGAATGAAATTTACCAAGACAGGTAGGTAGGTATGGAAGGTGTGTGAAGTGGTAGCTATTAATCGAGTGGGGAGTTGCTGCATACAGAGTGGGAAGGAACGACCCATGGGCGTGGGTTAGGTTCCAAAAGAAGACCAGGATGAATGAGTGAATGAACGAATGACCTGGGAAGGTGCTTTGGATTTCGGCAACCGGTAGTGTTGCTGTATGTAGAGGATTCCTTTTTGTTTTGCTTTGATTATCAATGCAATGCTAGAAAGATAAACATACAAGACATACAATGTATTGAGCTACTATACCTATAACAAAGGCTGACTCGACTCGTTGACAGTCATCCTTTGTAACAAGGGCAGGAACAAAGATTGATTGTGCCTTCCATTTTTCATCCCCCCTAGGCGGGCGCTAGTGACGGGCTCGATCTGAACGGCGGGAGCGGGTGAGCGGGTTGGCGCGCGGCACCAGATCAGAGGAGAGGTGCCTGCCTCAGGTACCTACCAAGTCTCTTATGCCTACCTGGGTGGGCAGGTATGTATGTAAATACCTACCTCGTACAGAAATACAGAACTTGCCTACTAGACATATCTACTAAGGCAATGAGATAATGGTGATATTCAATAACGCACCAAGCCAACTTACTCAACTCGGAAGCCCACGTCTTTGTTAGAGGTATAGCCTGTCTGCCTACTAATTTACCACAACCCCTATGCATGCTGGCATGCAACTCCATGGGTACCAAGCCATGTAAATGCCCTACCAAATAGCGGCATGCCATGGATGCATCATGCATGGAATACCCATATCCATTCATTCTTTACATGGTGGACAGATTTGCCCTCGTCATGTACTGTGCTTCCACGCCTACGCCTTGCCCCGCCTGCCCGCCCATCGTCAATGGATCCCTGAACGCTCCTGCCCGAGATCCCAGCAACGAGATTCCCGATTGAGATATGCGTGCAGATAGACCTACTGCATACAGGGACCTCGGTCAATATGAAGCAGCACATATTAATGTTCACTTGATGTTCGGGTAATCGTTCGTCAACCAATATCGACTTTCATATCGTGCTTGGTATTACTGCTCCCATATCTCTCAAACGATACGTACCTTATCTAAATATAGTTGTTGGTATGTATAATGCGAGGAGCAGAAAGATCATAAAGACCCTTAGTGATAGCAATATACGACAACGCATCTGCAACAGTTGTCCACACCGAGTGACCTGCAAGTCTAACCAAAGGCTCCATTGTCCCCATCAGGAGAGTCTTGCTTACCTTACCTCCCCAGCTGATCAGTGGTAATTGCAATGGATGGTACGGTTCTGTCGTGTCACACGATACTATGCAAGTATAAATCACAGCCTGACATTTATACCTTCGCAAACCTGGATAATTCTGAGATATCCACCGTTACACAGCAGTTGTGAAACAGTGAATGGCTATGATAAAGCCCATACGATGTTCTGTGTCACCAGCCAGGAGTATCGGGCAGAAAGGAAGAAAAAGAAGCACCAGGATATCTCGGGAAATCTTGGTCTATTGCCACGAGGCAAGCAAGCTAACTCGCATCACAATAACAAGCCATGTAAGTAGGCAGTAGGTATGTGTGTAGGTAGGTACCTAGGTATTTATGCATATGCATACATTGGGTATTGCGCAAAAGGTGGACCGAAAATCACTTACAAGGCAACGAATGGCAAATTTCGGGCCACCTTCCATGTTTGAGACAATGTGCAGCAATTATTTCTTGACCGGTCCTGACTTTAGTCACTTATCATGGGGAAAATATGAGGCCTTCTACTTTATACCAACCTGACTGTGCTTGTCTCAAACCAGAAAGAAACTGCACCCTCTTTCTCATAATCTTTGCTTGATTCTACAAGTCATCTGTTGACTTTACTTGTCTCGTCTCGTCTTGTCTCGTCTTGGCGTGACCTTGCTCATTTTCATTTATTTGTCTTGAGCAGTGTCAGGTTGTCACCAGAACTGGCGAGGTGCAAAATGATTGACTTAGTACCCAGACTAGATTACCTTACAGCCCCGGTAAGTATTACAGGAAGTAATGAGAAACTCCCCTCCCACAGCCTGGCCGGTAGACAAGCTCATTTTATTGGTCTTGTCTCATCTCTTGTCTAACCCACCAGATGCCCGCACCCCCACAGGATGCACCACTACAATCCCACGAACCTGGAACGCAACAGAAGGTGCAAAAGAAATGGTTGACGTAGCACAAAGACGACGTGACTTCTCTAGGATCTAGGGCCGAGCAAGAACAAAGCATATTACTGTGCTGTGCTGTGCTGTACAGTCGCAGGCGGGCGGGCGGGATCTGATCTGGCCTGAGCTGACCGGCAGGTAATTGATTGCCTATGGGTGGGTAGCCCTTAACTTCTCATGATTTTGGATGCAGCTCAAAGTGTCGTTGAGAATGGATACTTTCTGTCACTTTTTTCAAATTCAGTCAATGCCTGAAAGAAAAGAAACACTGACTCGTGTTGATCACTGCAACTTGCATGTAATCGGAGCAAGGGACTTTGTGCATGTGTTCTGCTATAGAAAAGTCTCTTGACCCCCACCATCAATGATCTATCACCAAGCCCACACTCATCAACTCAACCAGTCAGTTCATGATTTGAGCTTCCATCTGTTGTCATAATCAACAACAATCACTCTTTTGATTCCCCTTTTCTCTCCTCCAGTCTCATCCTCCGGCTATACTTCGCTCAATTGCGTGCTAATGCCTTCGTTTGCTTATTCAAGTTGCTGGATGGCTGGCGTGTAAAGTTGATACATCATAAACCTATCCCGTGGTTCGTTTTAGACGCGCCGCCTCTTCTCTCCCCTCCTCCCTTGATCAACCGTGAACGGGCCTCTTTTCTGCCTCTGCGTATTCTAATCCACACAGCCTTTTTTTTCTCCTTCTTCTTTCTTTTCTTTCACCGGCTCCGCGGATGTCCTCTTTGCTTTTTCTATCAGAAATGATACATCATCTTGAGCGTCATTTCTCCCCAACGAATAACACGGAGGTTGGCCTCCACTTAACGACAGAAACCCTCTGTGACTTTTCTCGGGTAGGTACGTAGTATAGGTAGGCAAGCAGACAAAGCCAAAAACACATTCCATGATTCTTGTTTGCTATGACAAGAACCAGGAAGAGCAAACTTGGCGTTAAGAGAATAGATGTATCACAATTCGACTGCCCAATGACTCAATAAGCTACTGAATAGTAAAATCATGCCTTGAGTGGGCAAGTTTATTCCCTACAACATGAAACATGGGCATATTATCCGAATACTTCCATTTGTCAAATCACGAAAGAAAAGAAGAAGAAAAGCAACGTTTGGCAGTTCATTTCGTCTCACCCCGTGCCCATCCATAGCCAAAGAACCCCGTACTCAATCCGCACACCGAGAAGCAACTTAGGGTCTCGTGTCTGTATCTAGTAGTCCTTCTCATCAACTTTCAGCTCTCACGTTACACAACAAGACAATGAAGCGCCGCGACTCGAACCAGGGGGCTGCTCAGCCTCTAAACCTCGGTCTCTGATTGATCGTTATTCACTTCTCTCGACTTGTTTTCTCTTCTTGTCTCGACCCTGGAATTCTTGTCACCGTGGGTGGATCTTCGACTTGCATAGCCTAATGTTGACCTGATCTCTGTGATCTGTCTCGGCTTCGATACAGTATTGACGCAATCACGATGCAGCAAAATAGCCTTTATCCTGTTGCTCCCTGACCCCCAATTGACCGAGTCGAGTCTTTTGCCGGGACGGCATCATCTATGCACACTGCCGCTCTTCATACCTCCGATCTGGCTTGTCACATTCAGCCCCAGTCTCTAACTTAAGCTGATCTCACAAGTCAGACGCCGTCATTGACAGTCATCTATATGTCTTTCATGGACTTTTCTTTCCTCTATTGACCGCTACTTCTTCTGTCTGGATTATACACGATGAAGCCGGTTCTCGCGCACGTCACTTGTCCTGACATGTCTCATTTCATTGTAAATTCATGTCACATCTGCTTTTAACCTCACCCTCCTTACACGCCATCCCTGTGTTTTCAAACCTAACACAAATGTTTACAGCTTGTTCACAAGGCCCCGAGTGTCCTTAAGCTGCACCAATTTCTCGAGAGCCTCATCAATAGCAACTAATTCGCCCTTGGCTTGAGTGCTTTGATCATCCCTGTTGCGAATGTTCAAAGTGCGTGACTCCTTCTCCTCAGCACCAACGACTGTTGTAATTTAATTAGCATCTTGCTAGCAAAATGAGTGCTCTCGTAGACTTACCGAAAATAAAGTTGTACTGTTCCAATTGTCCTGTACGGATCTTCTTCTGGAATGTGTTGCTGCTCAAATCGACGTCACTGTACAATCCCTTGGCCTTGAAGATCTTCTGGACCTCCTGGGCGTAATCGTTGGCAGCAGGCATAACAGGCACAACCAAGACCTGTCGGGGGCTGAGCCAGAATGGCCACTTTCCACCAAAGTGCTCAGTAAGAATACCAAACATGCGCTCGAAACTGCCCAGCACGGCTCGGTGAATCATAACGGGGCGTGCGTATCCAGCAGGTAGCTCTTCCTCGGGGTTGCTTCCATCGGAAATACCAGTCTCTCCCTTGTTGGCGACGTATCTCAGCTTGAATCGTCGAGGCAGGTTGAAGTCGAGTTGCATGGTACCACACTGGTGCTCACGCTTCAAGGCATCGAACAAAGCGATGTCAATCTTGGGGCCATAGAAAGCGCCATCACCGGGGTTGAACTCCCACTTAGCACCGGTCTTTTCAGCAAAGGACTCGAGGGCCTCCTCGAGTTTCTTCTCGGCCGCATCCCATGTTGCGATGTCCCCGACGTATTTTTCAGGGCGAGTGGAAAGCTTGAGCTTGAATGTGAAGCCGAAGATTCCGTAAACGCTGCTCAAGAAGTCGAAAGCGGACTCGATTTCCTCTCGGATCTATAATGCGTCAGTAGAACTCGTGCGTAGCCAGTGTCTAATTACCGTACCTGGTCCACAGTACAGAAAATGTGAGCATCATCCTGCTGGAAACGACGAACTCGGGTCAGACCCGAGAGAGCACCGGAGAACTCGTTTCGGTGCAGAGTACCGAAATCAGCCATCCTCCAGGGTAGGTCCTTGTATGTGACATCTGAATGGGCAAAGATCTTGCAGTGTCCAGGGCAGTTCATGGGCTTCAAACCAAACTTTTCTTTCTCGACCTCAAAGGTGAACATATTTTCTTCGTAGTGGCCCCAGTGACCAGAGGTCTTCCATAGATCGGCCTTGTACATATTAGGGGACATCACTCCAAACTCTGTTAGTAAAGGATACACCAATGGCACTGATTCGAAAACGTACCTTCTTCGAAATCTCGCTTTTGGTACTCGCCCTTAATTAGGTCCATCAAGGCATTGTAGATGCGGACACCGTGGGGAAGGAAGAAGGCGGATCCAGGAGATGCCTCATCGAAGAAGAAAAGCTTCTGGTCCTGACCAATCTTTCGGTGGTTACGCTTGGCGGCCTCGGCCAGGAAGTGCTTGTACTCCTCGAGAGCCTTCTTGTCGGGGAATGAGACACCGGCAATACGCTGCACAGACTCGTTCTTGCTGTCACCAAGCCAGTATGCTGCCGAGTTCTAAAGCATGTCAGTTGCAGTCCGACTTGCAATGTTTTCAGTTACATACCTTGAGAACGGAAAATGCCTTGATGTTACCGGTGGTAGGGACATGGGGACCTCTGCACAGATCGATGAGGGGACCACATCGATAGACGGTACTCTTGGTACCATCGGGGACTCGCTGCTGGATGAAGTACTTCTTGTACTCACTGTACTCAAACATCTCGAGAAGCTCCTCCTTGGTCATCTCGAGACGCTCAAAGGGTTGCTTCTGCTTGACGATGCTGTTGGATAGTTGCTCGAGAGCCTTCTTGTCTTCTTCTGTGACAGATTGCCTGGGTATGGATTAGCATATGCACATAGATCGGGCAGGTTTCCTTCTTAAAACATACTCTCCCATGTTGGCCATATCATAGTAGAATCCAGGAGGATCCTCAGTAGGGGGACCGTTGCAGAGGTAGCATCCGAAGCGCCGCTCAGCGGCCTCTCCAAGAATATGGGCAGATGAGTGCCAGAACACCTTCTTTCCTTCGGTGTGGTCAAAGTCGAGGAACTCAACCTTGCAGCTCTTCTCGAGAGGTCGAGTCAGATCCCACAGCTCACCGTCAACTCGGGAGATGACAGTGCGCTCGAAAAGCGATTTGGAGATGTTCCTGGCAATGGCGCCAGGAGTGGTCTCCCATGAAGTACCCTTCTCTTCCTTGCCATTGGGGAGTGAGATGACGATGTCTTCGCGGGGTTTCGCTGTTCCTCTTGTTAGTCGATTCGATGCGGTTCGATAGTTGCTAGCATGGGGAGGGTTGCATCACGCACCAGCGATTTCGGCGTCTTGACGGGCCTTGATCTTGTCGAAAATATCAAGGCGGTGCTGGATGAATTGCGGAGGCTCGGCCATCTATAAGAGACGTTAGGAATTTGGGGATTAAACATGATACCGTACAATTGCATCGCGACCAAGGGAGGGGCACAAACCTCGAGACCAGAAGACTTTCCACCCTTGGCAGACTTGTCCTTGGGTTGCTTCTCCTTGGGCTGCTTGACAGGGCGAGAAGGAAGGCTCTGCTCAGTGGCACCTTCGGCCGCCTTGGCGGCATCAGCTTGATCGGACGACATGTTGAGAACCTCACACTGATGTTGAAGATTTGGTGGAAGAGTTGCAGTCTTGAAAGTGGCCTTGTACTATCGAATGGCGGGGCACAAGGGGGGGCATAAACGCGAAGGTTAGGTGGGGTTAAAATTGAGTCACTGATCGGTTTCGGCAGGGACTCAATTCTGCCAGAAGCCTAATAGAAAGGTACCAAGATTTTGGTACCTGCGAGCAACCTGACTTCAACAAGCTTTATAATTCCAACTTGTTGTTAATGGACTCCTGTCATATCAAACTTGGAACCTCCCTTCTGTTACTAGATAGATTTCTGTATTCGTTAGTCGAACAGCGTGCACGCTCTCATCTACAACCATTTCTGTCGTGCCGCCCATCAATACGAGTGACGCGTGAGTGACAAAGTCAAACCGAGAGCTCGACCATCACGTAAGTAGATTTATGGTCAAACTGCGTCGTAGACTATTTATACTCCAAGGTCGCAAACTCGCTTGATTCTGGATAAGGAGTCTTTTCCTAAATCCAGGGGTATCAGATCAATTTCCAATCCATAACGCCTTGCCAAAACAACTATAAGCGCCATAAAGCCTGAGAGGAAGAAAGAAAACAGAAGAGCTCCCAGGACACAGAATGTCCAGACTTTTCACAGTCCGTATCGTGTGACACACTCTTCCTTATGCGCCTCTAAACAATCCAGTGCGCAGACCCTAGTTCCGCACTTCATACAGCGCACTCGTCCCCAGTACCCGCAAACCTCGCAGAACGATCTGGCAGGATATTTCGTGTCTCTAGTACCCGTTGCTTCACCATAGTTGAGAGGAGGGTGTGCAAGAAGCTTGCGCAGTTCTTCATCTGATGGCATCTCAGGCACGCGCGACACCAGCAGTGGGTTATTATCGCCCGGGTGACTCGCTGGTGGGGATCTTGACGATTCAGGAAGCACAGGCGGGAGGTTTTCGTCGGTCATTGTTGTGTCTTCGTCTGGCAGTGGTTTGGAGGATGAAGGGGTGTCTTTTCGACTGATAGAGGGACGCTTGTTGTTTGCGCCGGATGCGCGAGAGATTGCAGGGTTGGACTCGGCGAGGGCTTGCATTGCGAGAAAATCGTCCAGGTGGTTTCCAAATGTTTTCTGCGATTGTAGGATCTTTCGAACATTGGGCGTATGTTTCCCTTGGGCTGCCAGATATTAGTCGTGGACTAGAGCAACCGGAAGGCAGCCATTGAACGTACCTCTTCCACTTTTCACAGGCAACGGTATCGTATTGTCCTTTCCACCATCCTTGTCCAAGGCCTCGACTTCCTTTCGAATCTTGTTGTCCTGTCGAGCTGTCAAGTCGCTGTATGTAAGTCCAGGAACATTTCTGGCGCGTTTCCTGTTGGTTGGTGCTGTTGAACGACTTATTGTGTTATCAGGGACATAAGCCCATCCTGGCGCCGAAGTTGTCTTTGCGCTGGCGAGCTCGACAACCCCGAAGTTGTTCATTGTCGTGTGATTTACAGCAGCATGAGGGAGACAATAAAACGTAGAGAATGCAAAGGTACTAAGGGTGAGAGTTTCAAGTACCTTAGTCCGTCGACATCGTTAGGAAACCCACAACCTACCTCTAGGCCCGTAGATGCCGTGACGTAGCCAATCACGAGCCCGAAAGCTCAGTACAGGAAACACAGGGCACTGTGATTCTGCCGAGCTCAGAATATTCCGAGCACCGGCCTCCGACAAGCACCTACGGATACCTGTAACTCTGTAGCTCTCCCGTGCCTCGACGTCTGTCGCTGCTGTTCGCCGTCGCCATCACGTAACGCTCCTAGCTAAACACCGCAACCTCAATTCTCTCTCGCCACGCGCAACCTCCGAAATCGACAGCAACATCGAAATCGTAATAATGTCTCTGGCCTCAAGAATCTTTTCTTCCAGCAGCCGCGCGCTCGCTAGCCGAACCTTTAGCACCTCTGCCCGACGAATGGTCGATGCCTCGCCTCTTCCTGCCCGAAAACCCTTGGGAGCCTTCCGTGGAGGGTATGTTATAGCTTACAAGTTGCTTTGGAATGTATTGAGATCGCTGACTTTGCGACTAGACTCTTTGGTTTTCTCCTCGGTAGCTTCCTCTCCGGCAGCGCCGCTTACAGCTATCTTCTCAAGGAATACAAGACTGCCAACGACCTGTTGACTGAGGATATCTACGTATGTAGCCAGAAGGATAAAGCAATTGACAGACTCGACTCTGTTCGATTGTCTTTCCACCCAAGAAAAAGACGAATGCTAATAATGTCTCTTATCGCAGACTCTCCAGGCTTCCATCACCCGCCTTAGCAACCACGTCCAGGCTCTCGAGACCAGGACACAGGGCAAGAAATAAACGCACAGGAAAGCACAAGCGATGAAAAGTGTATAAAAGAGTTCGAGTTGGAAGGCAGAATAGGCTCTCGCTCGCCAGGTAGAAGTGGTGGTATCATAACGCCTCTCATTATGTCCTGTTTCTGGGCTACGAGTAAACATCATCACGGAAAGCACTGGGGGGAGATCTGTATGATTCTGTACTATGGTGTTAGCATATCTGCAAAAGTCAGTTGTCAACCATTTTGCAGCTTGCATGAGCATACATGTATGTGGTAAAGCACTGTTCATTGCATGGGAGGACGTCAAATGTAGTAGTCGAATCGTGAAAAAGTCCTATTGCGACGAGAACTAAAAACCAAGAGGTGCTATAAAATCTTGGCACCATCAAAACCCGCGCCCATGAAATCAGTTATACCCCATTTTGTATACGAACAATGCGACATCAATTCTTTACAGCTCATCATGGACATCCTCGTCGGCCTTCTCGTCCTTCTTCTCCTCACTGGCGGCGGGGGCAGCCTCCTCGGTACCCTCCTCCTTAACGGAGATCTCAGCCTTGTACTTGCCGTTCTCCTTAACGAAGTTGGCGAGGTCCTCGACGGTGCGAGAGCCCTGGTAAGTAACGGGAGCGTCCTTGGCGCCGGCGGGGTAAAGCTTGATAGTAGGGAAACCCTGGATCTCATCGGGGACGTCGTTCAAGGTGGCGTCCACCTTGGCGATGACGACCTTGTCCTTGAACTCAGAAGCAGCGTACTGGGAAGCAAGGTCGTCGTACTTGGGAGCAAGGGCCTTGCAGTGACCGCACCAGGGAGCGTAAAACTCAACAAGGACATCCTTGGTGTCGTCAAGGACGATGTCGTTGTAGCTCTTGGCAACAACAACTGTGACGGGACCCTCCTGGGTCTCGGGAATGGGCTCGGACTTGATGCTGGGCTCAATCTTACCAGCGTCGAACTCCTCAACGAACTTGGCGATGCTGTCGTGGGTGATCTCCTTCTCCTGGTCGAAGGGGAACTTCTGGTTCTTGACAACCTCCTGGATGGCGAAAGAGGGGAACTTGTCGGTCTTGAGGTTCAGGTTACCAGCGTGAGCACCGAAAGCCTTAGCATCGATGGTGGCAAAGTTGATCTTGCCCTTGTACTTCTCGGCGATAGGCTTGAGGGCCTCGCCAAGTTCCTTGCGCTCCTCCTCGGTCTCAGAGAAGATGTAAGCAAGAGGAATACCAGCGGACATGTAGCCAGCGTAGGTCTCAGGGCCAACCTCACCAATGAGAGGAGTGGCAGAAGTAGAGATGAAAGAAGAGATAGCCTCCTCCTCGAACTTCTCGGTGAAGGTGTTCTTGCGCTCATCGAAAGCCTTGTAGACAACCAGGGCGGGGGCCTTGACACCCTCAGCCTCAGCAACAGCGGCGTCGTTGACACCGCCAAAGAGGTAAGTGTCACGGAGACCCTCAGCAAGCTTGGAGAAGGTTTCGTTGGAGCTCTTATCATCGGCGTTGAGGTAGGCAACAACGACGACCTTGTCGGCGGTCTTGAACTCCTCGAGGGTGTCCTTTGTGAGGATTGAGACAGCGGGGAGGGACTGCTTGATCATGTATGAGGTGATACTGGAGGGTTTGTGTTAGTTGGATCTTGACAGATCGCAGCAAAGGTCGACTTACCCAGCAGCCTTGCGCTGACCAGCGTATGGAGTGACGTTCTCAAGGCCACGGAAGACCTTGAGAGTGGGGTAGCCCTCAACGCCGTGCTCCTTGCAGAGGTCGGACTCCTCAGTGCAGTCAATCTTGGCGAGCCTGATGTTCTTCTCCTTGAGGGTAGTGGCAGCCTCCTCATACTCGGGGGCGAGAGCCTTGCAGTGGCCGCACCAGGGAGCGAAGACTATGGAAGGGCATGTCAGTAGCTGGTCTGCGGGGGGGAAAGGTGCTGTTGGTCAAAACTTACACTCAGCGAGGACAAGGTCGTTGGACTTGACAAACTCGTCAAATGTGTCCTTGGTAAGCTGGCTAACATCTGAGTCGGCAGCAGAGGCATAAGCAGCCAAAGCAGCCATGAAGCTGCAAGCGATCTTCTTGTGGTGCATGATGGGCTGTCTGGTTATTGGGGGTATCCTAGAAAACACAAAGAAAGAGCTTCGCTGTGACAGACAAGCAGACGAGATAAGGAAGAGGATGAGGAAGAATGCAGGTTTGGAGTGGAGGGAAGATGGACGAGAGTTTTGTAGTTGGAGCTTGAGGACAGGTAACGTACATCCAACCCACAGTGCTGTGCTGCACAGTACCGTACCTGCTCTTAAAGTGCCCGTGGTTCCCGCTTGGCTCAGTGAGCGGCGAGACGTTCAGTGGGTTGTCTTGCAAGCTCACCGGGCCCGGAGCCAACTCCCGCTAAGAAAAGGTGGAGGAAACGTCCGGGGGTCCATCTTTCAAGTGAACAAGTGTCCCCTTTGCTTGGTGGCAGGTGGCACTTCCACTCTTTTTCCCGTTGATCTGGCTCCCATGCCGCCGGAGCTGCAGCTGCAGCCCAGCACGGCCCCTCCAAAGCGGCGGCGGAGGACAGTCGCGGCTAGTCTTGTTTTAGGTTTAGTGGTGATCTGAATCCTGTTATCATTGGCCAAAGCTGCTGTACAGGATGCGCCAAAGTCTCTAGGCGGCTGTAGGGGACCTTGAAGCCAGGGGCATTGATGGGATTGACACCCGCCTGGCTATGAACCTCATTGATAGAAAACGAACGATGGATAATACATATGAATTCGTCCAACAACCAAAGTACCTTAGTACCTAGATAGTGATATATGTTGAGTGAATCCATTCAATGGATCAAGCTCAAAGCACACGATGGAACTTTGCACAAATACCAATGCTTTTGGTTCTAAATTATCGATTGTCTTTGCACTGTCTACCTACCAAGGTACCTACTTACGTCGTATATGGGTTCCCTTGGAATCTGATCCTAACACAACACAGGACAAATAAGGGAAGTGCAAAGACAATTACCCAATTGAGTCGCAACAAAACGGGATTTGATGCTCCGAAAGACTTGAGGGGTTGTCTCACTTTCCCTGGAAAACTAGCATGACCTGACTGTCAAAGTATATGCGTAGAATGTGGCAATAAACTTAGGTAGGTAGTTATCACAGGCCTAAGAAAAAGGCCACGTCTCTAGCCCGCACAGCCCAGCCTCGTCTTACTCAAGACAAACTGTCCGAGGCGCAGAACTTAGCTGGGGTCACATCCGTCACCTGCTTATTGATGATGAATGTCTTTGAATTACTAAGCCTTGTCTGTTTTCCCCACGCAAATACCATAAGTATCTCCTATGATAGGTTTCGGCAATATTCATTGCAAGATTCTGCAAGTAAGTTTGAGCCATCATATCTCTTGGGCGCCTACTACAACTAATTGTATAGCTTCTTACCAATCAGTTCATTAAAGACTTATCATTGTCTCATATTTCAGCCCAATTGATCACTTGAATCTTGGTATATAGCTTTTCATCAAAGGAATTGAGGCGAAACATGATTCCGCTATTCAACATATCGGCCCCACGTCTACATCGTTACGGCCCCACCATTGTAATCTACAACCTTGCACTCCTTGCTGACACAGTCTGGACAGTATGCGAGCATACCAGCAACCAAATGCGACGGTCATGTCAACCCTGATCATCTTTGAAAAGATACCTAGTTCAAAGCACTCTGGGTACTCACGAGCCACTTGTGCCTATCACGAAACCTGTCGACTTGAGAAAGTACCTACCTAGGCACCGTGAGGTCAAGTCGTCACTACTCAGAAGGATATATTAAACAGTTTTTGTATCAATGCTATGTATGTGTACTTCCATGTCCTCATATGGCGTAACCCTCATCCTTATTTGCTATGAGGCTTACGGTTCTTTGGGGTTGCTCGCTGATACTGAACCGGCCACTTGACATCAACATCCAGTTGATCTGCGGCGCTGAGCACAAAGTCCGGCTCCCTTAGAAACTGCCGTGCAGCAAGTACGAGATCAGCCTTTGGGTCTTCATCCTCTTCGACCAGTGAACGGGCAAAGGAGCCATCAGTGATATAACCGACTGTTCCAATCAGAAGCTCCTTGCCGTCACCACGCAGTGCCTCGCGGATCTTGCCTG
Organism: Fusarium armeniacum; assembly: GCA_013618295.1. Taxonomy (NCBI): domain Eukaryota; kingdom Fungi; phylum Ascomycota; class Sordariomycetes; order Hypocreales; family Nectriaceae; genus Fusarium; species Fusarium armeniacum. Next base: position 517,291 of record JABFER010000037.1, read on the forward strand.
CAAGGTCTGTTTGGAGAGTCTGGTGAACTTTAATCTTTTGCGCCTTCATGTTACCACCGCTGCTGATGTCAAGAACGTCGACCCCCAATGATGGGAGCTGCTTGGCGAGACGAATACTGCTCTCGAGGTCCCAAGATGGTTCGTTATTCCATTCCATCCACTCGGTGGCAGAGATGCGCACCCAGAGGGGTAACTCTTCGGGAACAACGGCGCGAATAGCTTCAGTGATCTCGAACAACAGGCGCGTACGGTTCTCAAAGCTTCCGCCATACTGGTCTGTTCGTTTCTGCAAGCCGTGTTAGTATTCATCCTTTTCCTAACGAACATTGTAAATGACTTACGTTGGTGAGCGGCGAAAGGAACTGGTGGAGAAGATAACCATGAGCTGCATGAATCTCAATTACATCAAAGCCAGCCTTGACAGCTCGTACAGCAGACTCTTGCCATTGCTTCACGAGGGTCTGGATTTCTTCGGTCGCCAATTCATGTGGCGTTCCAAAGTCATCAGCAAATGGAATAGCACTAGGCCCAACGATGTCATCGGGCCAGCCTCCGACTTCCTTAGTAGCAAGTGCTTTGTTCACAGATCCACCAATCCAGGGTGCAACTGTGCTCGCCTTTCTGCCAGCCTGTGTTGGGTGTCAGTTTGAGCACCAACCTCGACTACATCCATACCAGGTTGATCTTACATGTGCGAGCTGAATTGCAGCTTTGGTATTCTGACTGTGAATGAAGTCTGTGATGCGCTTGAGAGGCACAATCTGGCTGTCTTCCCAGAGCCCCGAATCCTCGGGACTAATACGACCACGAGGCTCGACGGCAGTAGCCTCAACGAAAACAAGACCGGCACCTTGGAGAGCGAATTGTCCGAGATGGACAAGATGAAAATCGGTCAAGTGTCCATCCTGAGCCGAGTAGGTGCACATAGGAGAAACGACGAAGCGGTTCCGAAGTTCAACACCTCGCGTACGGAGTGGCTTGAATAGAGTCGGCACCGAATCGGTCTTGAGCGGGGTACCGGCCGGAGGTTCCTGGGCCGGGGTGAAGTAAGGAATCCCGGCAGCTGCCTTGTTGTGAATTTGGCTGTTCATGATTGCTGGCAATAGTGATGAGAGTGATGTTCGGTTTGTCCTGCTGCAAAAGGTCGTGGGACCTGCGAGTATTTATGCTAAGACAGGGTTGGTAGGTAACAACTCAGCCACCTCACAGATATGTTGGACTACCTAGGTGTGGATTTGCACAATGCCAGAGGCATCCACCAATCAAGTTGTAGATAGTATCGGAATGGAAGTTGGTTGTTTGAACATTTCCTCCTGAAATTCGAAGGTAGGGACGGTATTCATATAAACTGCCTTACACTACTAAGTTTAGCCATCAAACCAGTGGATGGATTCAACATTGCTAACTCTTTAGCATCATCAGAGCATCGAACACTTAATTTGCTCAGATACAGCAACGATGACGTGACAGAAAAGATAGTTGTTTACTAAGATCACTATCGCTATTATTCATCCTCCACTCGGCTTTTGCCATCCTGAGAACGTATTTGTGCTGGTTTCTAGATTTCCTTGGGAGGCAAATGCTGAATAATCTAACTAATTGCTGCTACGACGCTAAACCACTCTTATTAAACGACTTTGCCGAATAACGTTATTACTAAGTATCTATCTAGACTATGTACAGTAGTCTTTCTTTTGCGATTTCCGAAGTCTGAGACGAAGTCCAATTCGCTGTGATTACACATTTGCGTTAACGAATAGCAACAGAAACCTTTACTTTCGCGAACCAAATGGGGAGCTGATGTTATTGCCTTGTTCGTTAGTGATGTCGCTTTCTTTGCTTGGCATCTACATCAGTAAACCATTACTTGCACTGAAAAGATGGATGATGCGGAATCGTTCCTTATGTTATCAGTATCTAGGACCATCTCAGCAAGTATCGTATACTTCCACGCACAACCCTTCTGTTCCAAGTTGCCCAAGCTTCGAGATTTCTTCACATAAAAATGAGAGCAAGAGTTTGAAAAAGAAAATTCTTTTCGTCTCTAACATACAATATTGACGTCTCATGTAGTGACTTGCTTCCACAGTTGAATCCCAGCCCGTGGTCTATAAACAGCCTGATATGCTAAGCCGGCATCTAATGATTGCAACCAAAAAACTCCAAGTATCGCTCTCCCGGTTCATCGACTAACATGATGACCAAATTCAATTCCCACGTAAATTCAACATGACATTAACCGACATTCATCAGCAACTTATTCCTGGTGAGTGGGCTTGAAGGTCCATCGTTGGTTCTCGGTGCCCTGAGCAAAAGGAACGCCAAGCTCGAATAGTCGGAGGACAACGTTGGAGAAGTCCTTGAAGAAAGCGTCATTGTCCTTGGCATACTTCTCAACCCAAGGCTTGAACTTCTTGTCCTCAATAAGAGCAATGTCGCTGGGAAGCATCATGAGAGACTTGGTGGACTTGTCCTCGTACTGAGCAGGGCCGTTCCACTTCTTCCACTGCCACTTCTCCTCAATAAGGAGACGGAAGTAGTCGTTGGTCAGGACAGTGGGGGAGAAAGTCCAAGGGCCACTGTAGCCGGATCGATCGGTGTGGCATCGGCCAAGAGCGTGGGCACCAGATAGGGCAACGATTTCTTGATCGTTGAAGCCCATACGGCCGAAGATACCTCGGAGGTGATCTTGGCGCTTGGAGGCGTCAGGAAGACGGCCATCGGGTGTGCAGCCAGAGACGTCGCGGTCAGAACGGCCAGGTCGGTAAGGGATAACAGGTCCCAGCATCTCCTGAATGGCGCAAACGCCAGCAAGGATCCAGAGATCAGAGTAGGTGATCCAAGGGAATTTCTCCTTGACAGGCTCAAGGAAGTTACGAGCAGCAGCCAGACCGGCGTTGGCACCGTGGTCAGACTCAGGGGCGAATCTCATGGTAGCTCCATTGCTGCCGCCAGTACCAGTCTCCTTGTCGTAGGTGCCACTGGCATGCCAGGCAAGACGAACTAGAACTGGACCGTAGCTGCCATCGTCGTAGTCGTCCTTCTCCTCCAAGCGAGCGGCAATCTCGTTGTAAACCTTCTGGTAGTCCTCCTTGCTGGGGTTGATGACCTTGGCGGTGGCAGAGGAAGCACTGTTGCCATAAAAGTAGTAGCCAGCACCTCCAGCGACGGCAGCACCAGTCAGCCAAATCCAGGCCGAAGAGGACTTCTGTGCAGGCTCGGAAGAGTAGTAGCGGCGACCCTGTTGGTGAATTGTCTGTCGGGGAGCAATAGCGAAGCCATTGCGAGTGGCACGAGTGGCCGCACGGGCAAACTGTCGTGTAGCAGAGGCCATCTATAATGCGGAAATATTAATATCATTTCGAGCAATGGGTGGGCAAAACACCGAGACCGACTAGTGCAGGCGTGTGTGTATGTTTTTGGATGCTGCATGGCACCTATATACCTAGCCTGTAGTGTGAGAGGCGACTTCAACGTACCTTAAATGTAGAGATATCGCACAAGTGCTCAGATGCTTCAAACAAGTAGCTTTGCAGAAATAGGGAGAGAGAATAGAAAGGGAAGGAAAGAAGATCTGAGACGAGCGGTACTGTGCCTTCCTATAAGAGGGGATGGCGTCGGTTGAGTTTGGTGGGAAGCCGAGGAGACGGGGGACCTGCCGTGTCAGTTACCGTTAGGCAGCTCCGACCCTGACTGATAAGTTCACCTGCCGCGATTCATGAAGGCCGCAGAACATGAATGGCAAAGCTTCCGTTCTTCCATTTACTACTGGGTCCGTCAAGACCCCCCAGACCCATTCTGCCCTGAAAACGGCGGCTAACTACTAAGTAGGTCGATTCAATGTACTGTTTAAAGAACCTCTTCTTTCACGTAAACCCTCATACTTTCATGCTCGATTAGTGTCTGTCCAGAGACCTGTGGGTCATGGATTCCAATGATTCCTCACATCATTTCCCCAGAACCTCTTCGAAGCGATACCGGCTTCATGAGCCGGTGCCACGTCTCGAAATTAGTCATTGGTCATTGGCCAATTCCATATCAGAGTCCCGATATTTTTTATTTTTGGTGGGGGATGACGCCGGGATGGGCCCAGTGGAGTCGGTGGGGATTCTTGGTAATGGAGATTCTCTTGCCTCTGAGAGGACACTAATGCTGAGGCCTGAAAAATAACGTCAGGGGATGCTGTTATGTGGAACGTTGAACTGTTACATTTAACTTATGCTAGGAGGCTCATGAGAAGTCGTCAAAACGGCTGCCATGTGTCAGACCAGAATGCAAGACCCCTTTCGGCTGTGAGCTACAAGGCGGCCAACCATAAAGACTCAGCTAGTCAGAATTGGAGTTCGAAGGCCCAAGAGATGGGGAAATTCCGATACACCAGGACCCTGAAGGTGCCCTCCATACCAGGCTACCTACGTATCTCCTCTCCAACGTCGGTTACCCGGGATATCAGTCATCAGCCCGTATTTGAAGTAATATCAGCCACAAGTGGATACATGAGCGCAAGAGATGGAATCATTTTTCTACACAATAGGGGTCCACTTGCGAGCGCCCTCAAAGATTCCAAATCCCCTGCCTCTCGCATGTGATCTAACGTCATATCAGCAAATTACAACCTATTTTGACTTGATACATTATCAGCTGGCCTCTAATTGGACTGGACGATCCTCACAAATCTCACCCAACACCCGACATGTATGTAGTTTCACGAATCCCTATAGTTATGGTCAATTTGAGTCAGAGACAGTGAGGAACCTGGCTTCCCCAGATTTCAAAGGAGCACGATCCGACGGCGAAGATGCCGAAGCCCGTTGGTCAACAATCGCCGACAATCCTCCGATGGAAACAGATCGGACTAGGTTTAACGATGCTAAAAGGGCTCCAGCAGCACTAATGCAAGTGTTCAATTATATACTCCACAGGATCTGTCATACAATTCCACTCATCAACAAAATTCATTTTCAATGTGGGATATATATACCGTCTATTATCTTCTGTAAGCTGTAAGTTGCTGGTACTTATCCATTAAGAATACCAAGTTCCATATCGAACTCTGGAGATCCGGCATCATGTCCGCAAGAACTTCCATTAATATTCCAGCGTCATCCAATACATCTGCCATTTGCAGGAGCGCTGTTTCCTCCATGTGTTAAACCCTCGCCAGTTTCATCGTTTATAGCAACCTCTACACGTCGTCCATCATGTTTACGTTCTCAGTTGAAGTCTGCGTTGCCTTGTGCATCAGCTTCTGGCTCCCCATGTACTTCATAGAAATGAACGTATTGTGCCTCGGCTCTCTGCCTGCTGGCTTCATCTAGTTCGCCCTTTACAGCACCGTTTTCCTTGCCACTTCCCGTGGACAGTTTCGCTACTGACGATGGCCTATACTTGGTTAGCGGGTGATCCCTGATATGATGCGAAAAAGGTAACCTACCCAAAGATTTCCCTGTCAACTTGCAAAAACACCTTCATGGCGTCTTTATCGCCCCGTTCAACCAAGTAGTTGAGATAGATCTGGGCCAGGTCTTTCTTTACTGGTGCAGAAAGTCGACTTCGTTCTCGAAGCTCATCAAATACTTTCTTCATGCACTCGCCATGCTGAGCTTCAGTCTCGGCGCTTGATGGCTGCTCCAGCTCAAACTGAAACCATCGGTCCCAGAACAATCTGCTGTCGCCATACCATGCTACGTTCTTGGTGAAAACCTCACGAGCTTCCTCAGCAGAGCCTTTGACCTTCCAGAGCAACAGGGCCCACTCTGCAACCAATGCGGCCTTGGTATAAAGGTCCACTGTAGGGGCGTCGATTTGGTTCTTGTACACCTGGATAGCGGCATCGATTCCGTTTTGTCGTCGCTCAACGTTGGCCCATGAAACGATCACCTCGACGGAATCCGGCAATCTCAGCAGAATGGCCTCATGAATGTCGAGAGCAACAGCAACGCGACCCGTGCTCTCTTCGAAGTAAGCCCACTGCAGTCTGATGCCTGGTCGGCTGATAGGCACAAACATTGTCGAGGCCCGCACGTAAATATTACGAACTTCTTCTGTTTTTCCTTCCTGCCCAGACATCCACCTGGCGTATCGAAACCAGAGATCGTCGTAGAATGCGCATGTAACAAGGCATCGCTCGTACAGGGCAACGATTCGTGCATAGTCTCCTTCGGATTCTTCAAAGTCCAGGTATTTGCGCCAGTTTGCCAGGTCCTTATGTTCCAGGGCTGTGACGTGAAAGTAGGGTCTTTTGATCTCGGACTCGTATGTCCAGCGCTTCGATACCTCGGTTTGTGTGGTTGTAAAGATCTCATAGAACATGGCATCAATCTTTGCACGAACGTCGCGCTCAATCTCCAACTCAGGCTTGGGAGCGCCGCCGAAAGCAATATTTTCAGCCTCGACCTCTGCTCTGAATCGCGCAAGATCCTCGGCGGGAACGACTTCCGTAATCGGTTGAGTGTGCGATAATGATCGAAATCTCTCGTAGTACCGGGCATACTGATGCATAGGAATGCGAATGATGCGTGCGTGAATGGCGTAAATCTTGTCCTGGGCCTCCTGACGCTCTTCGTACTCTATGTACTTATCCCAGAAAGGGTGCGCCAGAAAATCAAGGCCGACAAAGGTTGATCCTCGCTCGAAAAGCCTGAGATACAAGGTCAGTATGAGTACTATATGTGGGAGGGATAACTCAGGGAAAGGGTGGAGAGGATTAATACAGAGGGGAAAATGGTTATGCGTGCGAGTGAGTAGCAAAACCGAGATCATGTTCTATCGAGCGGGTGACGTGTAACGCAGGGACGACTCTCGAGTTAAGAACGAGCACGGATGGAATACCAAAATAGCCTGGTAGAGAGCGTGAGAGAGCATCCCAGCTTGAGGGGCTATCGCAGGCATATCTCACCATCAGACACCTTGATAGTGAAGTGTACAGCCCTCACGGATATGTCGACCGAGACCACCCTGGTCAAGCGAAATACTGCTCCGGAAGGCATGTTAAGGGAAGGGGAAGGAAACCATCCAAATGGAACTTACTCTCTGACGAGGTGTGGGTCATGGGTTGTCTCCATCTTGAAGGAGCAGTAATCCGTCCACAAGTCGACAGAATTGGTGATGCTTGCACATCCTCTCTCATAGACCTATTTGTGGTGTCAGTCGTGCCGCAGATAGTATAGGAGTAGCACTGACCATCTCGGCAGACTCGGGGCCAGCGATGTTGAATTCCATATCGGCGTACTTCTTCCAGTAGCCGAAGAAGAGGGGAAACTTCGTCAAGAGCCGATCGTACGCATCGCGAAAAGTCGCTAGTGCTTGAGGACTTGAGTTGCGGTTCAAGCCACCCTCCAATGTCTCACAGGCTTTGATGAGATTCTCCCAGTGATCGAAATTATCAGGGTCAGATTCCTGTTATTTTACCAAACGTCAGATGATGTTTCAAAGGCAAGAGAGAGCTGTCTTCGATATATAAACATACCACCTCCGCATTGTGCTTGCGTACAGTCGCGTACTCCTCCTCGGAGCCAAAGTGGCCGAAGTCGCTCATGTCGTTGGATAGTCGGTTCTTCTTCTTCTTCTTTTTTTTCTCGGTTGCGAAATAGGAGAGACTGGGGTAGAAGAGCGATCGCGTCTTGGTTTTGTGTTGTAGTTATGAAGCTGAGAAGTTTGCAGATAGGAGATGACGCTTGAGACTCAGGTCCGTCGCGAAAGGCAGGGGCTGGTACTTCGCGCTGCAGACAAGCTCTTTTTCGGCGGAAAAAAGGTACTTGACAGCCTAGTCACTAGATAGAGAGCTTGTGCCGCACGTGCCTGAGGAAGGTTGCGCGAAACTGTCACAAATTGGTGCTACCAGGGGTGTGATGCAAGCAGGACTCTACTTGTCTAGCAAGTCTCCGTAGCTGACAAGGGTCTTGCTCGATATATCCGGGCCAACGATTCGCCGCCTACAAATGGCTGACTAAGCCCAAATATGAGCATGCAGATATTTTCTCAAAAGCGGGTGCAGTTCAGAGAATCTTTCTTTTTTTCTGTATCCTAAAATGGGCTTATGATGATTCTCACATAAACATATGATAGGAAGAGAATGAACGCTCTCTTTTAGAGAGCATGATCTCAAATTCGAATCTGAAGCTCTATTATTCCACTTTGTTTTTTGTACTCTCAAACATCATCCTCGTTCGCGATATGAGGGTATTGACGAAATTATGTCTTGTCGATTAGCTGCGCGCAACTTTTACAGATTTCTTTTTAGCACCATTTCTATTTCTCCTTTCACTCGTCATGCTGGATCGGGTCACGGTTGATACAGCCAAGAAGCGTCAATCGTGATATCTTGGGCCATATATTGTTGGCGATTGTGCATGTTACTGGTCAACGAACCTCACGATCCCTGGTGCTTAAGTCCCACGTCGGTTTTTGATCTTCATAACTCATTGCTTCAGAGGCATGTGACTCAAAAAGCCTGTTTAGCCTGTGCTGTACAATTGATCTTTAACTTTTTGTGTTGAGGAGAGACTGCACCTCACGGGTTTGCAGATACCTGTGTATATCTTACCACTATGATTTAGAGGTTCAGATCATATTAAATTACCCTCCAAACTATCAGACGGCTCAAAAGACCTGTCAAGAGTCTCGTGAAGCATCACAAGAATAGGCTCACATAGTTATGATGCTCTTCAAGCTTATGATAACTGCTCGTGCAGCCAATATCAAAGGCCACAGCTATTCAGCTCCTATCATGCCTGGTTTGTGGGCATTGTCAGAAAACTTAGTCTTGGGAAACAAAAGAGTCGAAATTAATAACTCAGCTCGTACATTTTCGGGTGAGACTTTTGGGTCTTTTATTTTTACTGCTACAAGCTTAGCGGTAGCTTTTCTGTTGGCCCCTTGACTGGCTTATTAGCAGCCAGGGGTGTCTCGCAATGACCCCCAGCTGGGCTGAGAAACGTCATTTGCGCAGCGTCCAACCCAGTCCAGTACCTCTGATATATTTGTCTACCCATAATGCCCAAACCTCGTCTTCGTCCAAACACCAGCTGAACCCTACGGAGCCCAACTGCTACCACTCACAAGTTCCTTATATTTGCATCTTTTCTCTGCTTACATTTAATTGATCATGCTTCAAGTTCAAATTTGAATCCATTCCGCAATCGCTGTCTTGGACGCGCTGAACCCTGAATTTATTTGTCCTGTTCCATACTATCATTCTGTCCAAAATGGAACACTCCTCACCAGCCTGGTCTTCTCAGGCTCCCTCGCCGGAAAAGTCATGCGAGCTATATATACGCGACTACCCTCATCGATCCATCGCTATCGTAACGTCCTCTCATACCCTAATATTTCGATATACCACGTCCACCAGTGAAGCCATCGCGAACGGCTCGCTTACATCCCTAGCTGCGATTACAAGACCCCGCGGGAACATCGGCGAGACTGTGGTATCGAAATGCATGGTTGAATTCGCACCCGTTTCTAAGGACTTACTACAAGACTATCGTCGTCTAACTCATCGACCGATTTATGGGACATTGGGCTTGATCACAGTCAACGGCGAGGTCTTCCTATCCATCATTACACATGCGACACGCGCTGCCACCCTGCGGCCCGGTGAGACGGTAGAACGTATAGGTGGAGTCGCATTCTACTGTCTAAGCAGCGCCGACTACGACGATGTCGTTCCTCTCGAAGCGCTCGATCCCGAGTTTTCGGATGCTGCATCGGTGCAGTCCGGTCCTTACGGCCAAGGTCTTGGTCGTAGGGAGGTGGCCGTGGAGCATCCTTGCCATGAGTTGCGCAACCTACTCAGCAACGGAACCTTTTATTACAGTACAGATTTCGACCTGACAAATCGACTCCAAGATAGGTTCGTTGCTACCACTCTTCCAATGGAGCCCTACTGACAAACAGACCGATCAATTCTAACTCTTTTGAGATTGACAATTTCGATGATGGGTTCCTCTGGAACTCGTTCATGATCAGCCCCCTTGTGCAATTTCGTTCTCGGCTCATGCCACACGAGCGGGCGTCTCTCGATTCATCACGGATACTTACTTCAGCCATTCGTGGGTTTTGTAAGACAATGACTATCCCGTTGAACTCCTCACCCCTGAAGAACGTCAAGTCAGGGATGCCCTCTTTCATGACTCTAATATCTCGGCTGTCTTGTCGCAGAGCTGGAACTCGCTTCAACTCAAGAGGCATCGACGATGATGGGCACGTAGCAAACTTTGTCGAGACTGAAACCACTTTCTGGAGTCCAGCAGGGACAATGTTTTCATATGCTCAAGTGCGTGGGTCGGTTCCAGTATTTTGGGAGCAGGCGGCCGACCTAATTCCAGGTCGCCAGAAGATCACAGTTACCAGATCCCCAGATGGGACTCAGCCTGCTTTCAACAAACATTTTGAGGAGCTTGAGCAATCCTATGGAGCAGTTCATGTCATCAACCTTCTTAGTGAGACTAAGCCCGGTGAAGTCGAGCTCAGTAACCTTTACCATAATGGCATCAGACACTGCCCTTTAAGCCGCGCAGGACAGGATGGATCTTCAGACCATGCCCTCCTGCGAGAGACGAATTACGATTTCCACGCCGAAACAAAAGGGCCTGCCGGATATGAGGCCGCTCGGGATATTCGCCGCTACATTGAAAACTCTACTGATGGGTTCGCATACTTCCTTGCAGAGGAGACAAATGAGCCAAGTTATGACCAAGATGGCTCTGGACATGCACGTATGGTGGTCGTGCTTCAACAAGAGGGTGTTTTCCGAACCAACTGTCTTGACTGTCTCGACCGAACTAATCTCATACAGACAATGATTTCACAAATGGCGGTTGAGGCTTTCCTAGGACACAGGGGTGAATACGCTGCGTCCGACTTCTGGATGAGACATTCCAGTCTCTGGGCAGACAATGGCGATTCCCTGTCCAAAACCTATGCCGGAACAGGCGCTCTCAAGTCATCCTTCACACGGCATGGTAAAATGTCACTCGCTGGAGCTGTCGCTGACGTGCGCAAGTCTGTGCAGCGTATCTATCACAACAATTTTCTTGACCCCTCCCGCCAGATCACTATTGACATGCTTTTGGGTCGTCTTGTTGGGCAGGCGCCTGTTCTTCTGTTTGATCCCATCAGCGACTTCGTATCGTCGGAGCTGGCCAAGAGGAGTGGCGAATTCACATCTTATAACAGCATCACCATATGGGTTGGCACTTTCAATCTCAACGGGCGTACCGAAGGCGTTGACGATGATCTCAGTCCTTGGTTATTCCCAGAGACCCTGGGTAACGCCCAGCCAGATATTTTTGTAGTTGGGTTTCAGGAGATCGTCGAGCTCAGTCCTCAACAAATTATGAACAGTGATCCATCGCGGAAGAATCTATGGGAACAAGCTGTGAAACGCAACCTCAATGAGCGGCAGAAGCGATTAGGGGGTGAGAGATATGTGTTACTGCGAAGCGGGCAGCTTGTCGGGGCAGCACTATGCATCTTTGTCAAGACGCCTAGTCTAGCCAACATTAAGAACGTTGAGGGCAGCGTGAAGAAGACGGGCATGTCGGGCATGGCTGGAAACAAGGGTGCAGTGGCAATTCGGTTCGACTACGCAAACACTCATATCTGTTTTGTTACGGCACATTTGGCCGCCGGGTTTTCCAATTACGACGAACGCAACCGCGATTACGCCACAATCCATCACGGTTTGCGTTTCCAGAGAAATCGTGGAATTGATGATCATGGTAAGCAGACCTTGGTACCCCTTCCACTGCATCGTGCGGCTGTGCTAACATGAACAGATGCTGTGATATGGTTAGGTGACTTCAACTATCGTATTGGTCTCAACTCAGAGACTGCGCGAGCTCTCGTGAAGAAACGTGACTTTGAGACACTGTATGAGAACGACCAGCTCAATCTTCAGATGGTAGCTGGGCTATCATTCCCATTCTATTCCGAAGCTCGGATTACGTTCCCGCCCACATACAAGTTTGATATCGGGACCGACAACTATGATACTTCGTATGTGTCTCGCGTGATACATATATCGTTGCATGGGCATATGCTGACTGAGATATAGTGAGAAGGCTCGCATTCCTGCCTGGACAGATCGCATTCTCCGGAAGGGGTCTAACCTGAGACAATTGCTGTACAACTCGGCGCCCCTCAAGTTCTCTGATCATCGACCCGTCCACGCTGCATTCGAGTGCAGAGTGAGTATTGTCGACGAGCATTTACGGGAAACAATCAGTAAGGAGCTATATCAACGTCGAAAGGCTGATGTTGGGGACGCAACGGCTCATCTTGGCACTGGCGAGGACAGCGACGATGAAGATCTCATCGGCTATGATTCCATCGAGCCTGGGTTGCCTCCTGCGAGTTCAGATCGCCAGAAATGGTGGCTCGATAACAAACAGCCTGCTCGTGCCGCGGTGCCTGTGCCCAAGCCTAGGAACGGACAGGCCGTCGGGCTCAATCCCAATCGTCCTTCGAATCCGTTTGGTCTCACGGATGAACCAGACTGGATCTCCATCCCAAGGTCATCCTCAAAGGCATCATTGTCCAGTATGTCAAGTTCGCCATTCGAAAAGGTCAGCTTGCCCAACTCAATGGCATCAACCTCGAGCATTCAGCCTCGGAAACTGCCTCCGCCATATGATCCATCAGCATTACCAACCAAGGTGGGACGTATCAACCTTATGGATGACCAAACTCCCATGGGTCATGTAGAGACGCCGCCTCCGCCCCCACCCCCTCGACGAGGAACGTCAGGAGTGGCACCGAGCACCGGGTTTGGTCTTAATAGAGTGCAGACGCAACCGCAGCCACTACCACCACCTCTGAGGTCAGCATCAGCAGCTTCACACGCTTCTCAGTACTCGCAGAACAGCAAGGGTGGTAAACCGGCGCCTCCGATAGCCAAGAAGCCGGCACATTTGACAACGTCACCCAACTCGAGCCCAGGGTTGAGTCACAGTATCATTGACGAAGACTTTAGACCACCTTTGCCGTCAAGGGCTCAAACTGGGGGTTCTCAGTCACAGGGTCTCGGTGTTGCTGCAAGGAAACCTGTAGGTCTGCCGAAGCAAGGGATGAACGGAACAGGCCCAAATCCATCGAGCCCGATCGGTGGCATGATGGGTGGGGTGCCATCGCGCCGACCCGCACCGCCGGTGCAGCCCAAGCCGCAATTGTCACAGTCAAGCCAACACCGAGCGCAAGGATCGGTTGATTTGTTAGGTTCGCTGGATGAAAGTCAGGACGTAGGATGGGAGACGTTGAAGCCGAGCACAAGAGCATAGCAAGATGAATAGCATTGCCAACAGTCGTTATTTGGATGTGTGGACGTTTAAGGCTGGTTTGACTGTGTTTCGGTGGGCTTATTAGATGTTAGGAATAGGCCTTTCTGTCTGTTTTGCATTGGAACATGGCTACTGGTACGGCATAAAAGTTCAGGTAATTCTAGCTGTTATCTTGACGTTTCCTTCACCGGTTGATGGTGTTCATGTTCAGTTTGTTTCAGAGCATGTGAGCCAACAAGTGAATCAGTGTGACCACTTTTGTGAAGCCATGAGTCGGTCACGCAAAGCCCTGAGCCCCCAGCAGTAAGACTACCTACATGGCGGTATGTCGACTTATTAGAGCCATTTTGATCGCCAAGCTGCAACCGGTTTACTCGATCCCATCTAAAGAATTGCAAGTCGGGTGATACGCAGCCACTAGGATCAAACAGCTGGGAAATGTGAGACTACTGTTACCCTATAGGAGCGGGATGGAGGGATTTTGGATTGGTCCGGGCCCCATGACCTTGTTTTGCCCCGCAAGCAAGCAAACAAACAATTAATTGCTATAAACTCCAATCGATTTGCATGCGAAAACCCGGTGTTGTTGATCTTGTTGAATTTTGCCGCCACTATCTGAACATTCGGTCGGTTTCGATTCAAGAGACTCACTCTGCTGACTCTTGCAATGGCGGTCTCATTGCTACTAGTCCAGATTCTTGTCCGATACAGTTCAGACTAAGCCTGGGCTGAACCGGAAAGACGACACTAGGTCTAGTCTAGCAACAAGCTTCAACGTTTTGATCATATAGATGTTGCCGATATCCATACATTAGGTTTCAATGGGAGTGATGAACCTTTTGTGTTATGCATGTACTGAGAGTGCATTTTGCATTGCATTGCATGGATTCTGCTGAAGTACGGATACATGAGAGGAGGCAGGCCCTCCAGTTCTTCTTTCTATAGGTAGGAGTAGGTAGGTACCGTACCCTGTCGTTGAGCACGAGACCTTGACCCTGAGGGATCTAGACCAATGCTGATCACTTTATCAATCACATCACACCCTTGCATGTCGTCCTTTTTCATTCACTTCTCCCTCTTCGCCTTTCCTCTCCTTCCCCTCTATCAACATCGAATACAGCCCCTCTCTCTGTTGGAATATACAATTGTTCACAGGAAACCAGAACAGAGACATCAACTTCACGAATCAATATAGTACCTTGCCCCCTTCTTCTGTACAAATCTCCACTTCTCATCGTATCGTTCGTTCGCTTCTGGTCCGCGCTCAAGAACCCGCCTTCCAAGAGAGATCGTCCCCGGTCCGTGGTCCCATTAGCTTCCCAATCCAACCACTCTTGAACCGAGAAAACTGTTCCTACCTCCTAGAGTCCTACCTGAGTTTACCTAGGTACCTTGTTTCTCTTTTAAACCTTGATCGCAATTTCTCCCTCTCAGGTCCTTTTCTTCAGCAAGGAACCACCATCCACTGAACTCCTCTTTTCTTTTCTTTTCTTTTCTCTTCTCCCTCTCATCTGTTCCTGGCATCTTGCCCCCCAGGCTCTCCAGTATCAGTCAACGCTTTCTCCTTGGTCTCGTTTCTTCAAGATATTAATCGGCGAGAAACAAAACGCTTGGACCTATTCATCTTAGTGTGATTTCCTCACTGGTTACACGAGTCATTGGCGTACACGGATGAATTTGCTCGACGACGGCGAACAAAACACTGCCATGTCCATGTGAAAACCGGAATTGAGACTTTGGTCGCCAATTTTGCATCTTCGCGAGAAGTGATCGAGAAGCAAGGAAAGCAAAACCATCGAATATCAACATCAAGGCTCCATCCAGCTGGCCTCGGACTCATAATACACGATACCACCTACAACGTGATAATCCAGCTTCTTTTGACCAGCCGCCCATTTTTACACACGACAACGGCAAAGAAGAAGAAGAAGCTTAGACCATACTGAGCAACATCAACACTTTGTTATCAAACAAACTCATAACCAAATCATGGGTGGTATTACAGATCCCCGGATCAAGGCCAACCCCCTTATGCCTCCGGCAAAGCAAGAACGTATCCATATCTGGCGAACCGAAGTCGCTTCCGCTCTCCACCTCCCCACGGCCCCGTCTCTGTCATCGTCTCTATCATCATCATCCGCCGCGACGCCAGATCCTGACCCAGATACATCTTTCGCTACGCCCCCGTCCCCAGCTGGATCTAGACCACGAAGCCTGTGGAAGCGCCTCAGCTGGCGCTTTGGACCCAAGAGACGCGCTGCTGTCAACATGGCTGCCGCCGCCGCCGAGCTACCCCCTGATGGCCGCACGGCTATGTATCGTGGGATGGAGACTAGGGAGCCCAGAGGCGGCGACATGGATGAGGAGGGCGGCATATTGGAAAGGGACAGCGAGCGAGGAAACGGCTTGAGAGAGAAGCAAGAAAGGCTGGCAAGGGCAGCAAGACTACTCAACCGCGACATCGAGGAACGATGACGCACTGGTTGATTGATGCACCACTCGCTATGACGAATGTGTCACTCTTTAATTACGAAAGCCCCGGCACCAGTAATATCTTTTAATAGGAGAGCCGGGGTCATGTCGACATGTGTCATGATATAGTATTTATTCTTCATTAATTGATGTCCTTAACAGGCAGTTTCATGCGTGTACGCAAGCACGCATATGCAGTTAATCTTTCTATTATTGGGTACGAGTGACATACGACGATTATGCCATGAGACATGTCGATTCCATAAGCACCAGTTGGATCCAGGCATATATCAGAAGACGGAACTGGACAACGGCGGCCAATGTATCAAGCAAACGCCTTTCGGGTCAAACGACACCAGGACAAACAGAACCTTCAGAAAGGCTTCAGGAGGAAAGAAGCGAAACGAGACAGGGTAACAGCCTCTCTTCTCGGTACCTGTAAGCAAAAATGTAAGGGGGTGTAACTTTGGGGGGGAAAGTGGTCTTTTTTAGGAATAACAGAGAACAATTCATCTCCATCCATCTTCTTTCACCAGGGCACGGACCGATAACGAACCGATAAATGGGAACGAAAAGACATAAACGACATGAGACAAGGGAGAAAAGGGCGTAAACATGAGAAAGCCTTCTTCGTGGCGATCCATCGGGATGGGCTAGGCCCTGTCCACTTTCTTAATGAACAACAAGACGGGAAGTAAGAGAGATACACAAATGCTAGGTGCCAGACATAGGCCAAGGACAAAAGGTGAAAGGGGGGGAAACTTTGCGATTTATCTGCCAGGTAAAAAAGAGAAAAACAAGAACCGTCATCATCAGAGGTTGGCGGTCGATTTTCTTCAAGAGTCCGACGAACGAACGAACGAGACGAAAGATTCCGCGCCGTAACACTTTCCCTTTGCCAGAACCAGACCCTTATTGATTCATTCCTCCCTCTCCATCGCCGTGAAAAAAAGCAACGCACCGCGCAAAAAGAAGAAGCCTCGTACTATCATCCAGCCCGCCCAAGACAGTCCCAGCTATCCGTGTGTCCAGGGGCAGACGAGTGTAACCGGGGCGAGAATACATCTCGGTTCCTATATGCCGAGACGCATGTGGTATCGAGGGGGATTATTGATAGGTTTAGGAGGCAGGAGCAGGCGCAGGCTCCTCAGCAGGCTCCTCGGCGGGCTTGGCAGCCTCACCCTCCTCCTTCTTGGGGGCATCAGCAGCACCGGCAGCCTCGCCCTCGGCGCTGTCGGAAGAGGTCCAGAGGGTAAGGTTGTCGCGAAGAAGCTGCATGATGAGGGTGCTGTCACGGTAAGACTCCTCAGACAAGGAGTCGAGCTCGGCAATAGCATCGTCGAAGGCCTGCTTCGCGAGGTGGCAAGCACGGTCGGGGGAGTTCAAGATCTCGTAGTAGAAGACGGAGAAGTTGAGGGCAAGACCCAGACGGATGGGGTGAGTAGGAGTGAGCTCAGTCTGAGCAACATCGGTGGCGCTCTGTGGTTGGGGACAACTGTCAGCGAGGGGCACCAGGGGCCCGGATCTTGCGGCATGTGACTGTGGTGGGGGGATTTAGCCTTACCTTGTAAGCATCGTGGGCAGCGGTGGCAGCACCCTTGCGCTTCTCACCAGAGGCGAACTCAGCGAGGTAACGGTGGTAGTCACCCTTCCTGTAGATTGAAAATGAACCTGGTCAGCCTTGGTGCCAAATAATTAAAGGTGCATTGCAATTAAATTTTTTTCCCTTTTAGAAAAAACACGCAAATGTTGAAATGGGTGTAGTGGTTGGTGCATGAGCACAAAAAGGGCGAAACACGAGGGGCCTCAGGCTAGAGGCGGGGAAGATAAAAACGCACATCTTGTGGTAGAAGACCTTGGACTCGCCAGTGGCAGCGTTGGGGATGAGGAAGTCGTCCAAAACGTCGAGGACATCCTGGCAGACCTTCTCGAGCTCGGTCTCGATCTTGTTGCGGTAGTCCTTGATGGTGGAAACGTGCTTGTCGGATCCCTTAGATTCCTCCTTCTGCTCGATCGAGGAAATGATGCGCCACGAGGCACGTCGGGTACCGACAACGTTCTTGTAGGCAACGCTGAGAAGGTTGCGCTCGTCGACGGTGAGCTCTCCGCCCAGCTTGGCCACCTCCTTCATGTAGGTGACCATCTCATCGTAACGCTCAGCCTGCTCGCAGAGGCGGGCGAGGAAGGTCTTGCTATATTGAGGTAAGACGTACGAAGTTAGCGAAACGGTGTCCTGTGGCTTGATGTTTGAACACCCGACGAGCTAGACAAGATGTCGAGCGCCGATGCGGTCGGGAGAGAAGCGGCCGGGAAGCATCTGGACAAACCTTTCACGCTATCACGCCATGAGAGTTAGCATCGAAACAACATTTGATAGGGAGATAGGGATAATGAGAGATGAGCTGGGGGCAAAGACAGGCAGCGCTATATGAAGGGCAAGACAAGAGATCCGAACGATCATCGCGAGCTGCACGACCAGACTCTAGAGGTCATGAGCCGGGACTCATCGAGGAAGCTCGTGATGTTGGTGCCGCTCATGTTGGGCTTCGACTGAGGGGTTGTGTGGGCTTCGGCGGGAGCAGGAAAAGGACATGAGACCCTTTTTCAAAGAAGAGGGGGAAGTGGTGCAGCAGGATAGTGACTTACCTCAGTGGCCATTGTGGAAGATTTTGGGTATTGGTTTGATAGAAAAGAGGAAGCGGTCGTAACGGAAAAGAAAGTTAAGAAGTTGAGGTTGAGTAAGAAGATGGGAATTTTTGGAGGTTGAGATTTGGGGGGTGAGAAGAGGGAGCGAGATGGATGGAAGGCAACCAGCGACAGTAATCTCAGTTAAGGTACTAAGAGAATGAGAGTGACTGGGAGTGGGCGGGCTGTGGAGGTGGGGTCATTCGCTCAGAGCCAGCAATGGAGCGATGGACCCGACAGGCAGGCCGCACAGTATGGCGGCGGTTGGTAGGTAGGTACCATGTGCATTAAATTTCGGCAGCCTAGGCGCCAACCTACGCCCACTGCCCACCAACAGTTTTGGGGGTTCACATCGCTAACAACAGCACATCACAGCAGAGGTGGACAGCGCAAGCTTGGGCCCTGGTCGCCCTGGTGGCCTTGGTGTGGGCTGTTGATTTCTTTCTTCTCACCGGGCTAGGTACCTCGACACCGCCCGCTTCTCTCTGGACGGGTTACCTACCAGGCAAGTATGAAGTACAGTGTAGTCCATACCTGAGTACCTAGGTAGCTGAGGCAGGTCGGGTAGAGTTGTTAGTGCCTCTCTTACTCACATGGAACCCAGTCACCGCTCTGATATTCAGCGTAACCGACACTATGTACTTACCGATTTGAAGAGAGAAAATCAGACAAGAAGAAAAAAAAAAAAGGGGGCAGGCTATAGAATCTTCCCGTCAAGCGGAACACATCCCCGTTGAAAAGTTTAGACAGAAAGATGGTCAACATAGCTGCCCGCCTCACCCAAATTGCACCCTCAATCGAAGACTCCGTGAACAGAAATTGCAGGCTGGCTACTAATAAGGTACCTCCCGGACACCTGCCAGGTTAGTAGGCACCGATTGAATGTAAACAATGGAAAATCAGCCACGTGAGCGCAAAAAAATTAAGAAAAGAGGAATAGTACCTGGTGACGACACGCAAATCTTCCATTCTCTTCACCCCTCTTCTATTGTACTACAGTACAAACAAAACAAACTCAGCCCAGGCCTGGGCCCTTGATCTTTGATCTTGATGGTCCTGGCATGCCATGTCCCGTCAACTCCTCCATATTTCCATTATAATTGAAACCCTTTTACTATATATGTAGACAATAACACCTTCGCTTAGCAATAAGCACATGCAAAACCAGCCAAGGTAGAGTCGGTCGTCGGCCTGTACTCAGTAAACTCACATAATGTTTCTGTCTTTTGCATTAGATAGGACCTCCTGAAGTCAGCCTCGTTGTGGCTTGGGAGATCCATTCATGCCCC
Source organism: Fusarium armeniacum (assembly GCA_013618295.1). Classification (NCBI taxonomy): domain Eukaryota; kingdom Fungi; phylum Ascomycota; class Sordariomycetes; order Hypocreales; family Nectriaceae; genus Fusarium; species Fusarium armeniacum. The sequence continues at coordinate 537,017 of JABFER010000037.1, forward strand.
CTGTTCGGTTATCTATGCCTGCCACAACAGCAATCCGTGTCTCACAACGAATCAAGACTGAGACCCGACAGGAGAGCTTTAGACTACAAGTGGGAACCTACCATTCAGACACCTTCTCCTACTCATAAAACTCTCAGAGGCAAGGCGAGTTCTGAGCGAGGGAGAGATGATCTCATTTCCTAGGCTGGGCTCGACCGCCTTGTAATCATCTTAGCCGCCCACTCCGGCGTCTGTAGGAGTCACTCAACCCTCCACCTACTACCAGCCAGCAAAGCAACTTGGGCTTTTATGTCTCTGTTCCCAATGCTGACTCTGAGACAGCTGTTGCGCTGCTGGTATCAGTTCCATGGTCAATCCGCTCGCTGAAACATGACCCAAGTTTACAATAGTACCCATTCAAACCATTCATTGGGATTCAGGCTCATGCATATTTCAGAGGCAATGCCAAGTTGTCAATCACTATCACTACTCAGTACGGATACATATACTACTATGTATGTATCAATTGTCTATCCGTATCAAATCTCGAGACCTGCCCATCCCATCGTCTCATCAAAACCATCCCTGTATGATTGTTCAAGATGGATACTCATTCCGTTTGAAAATGCAACCCAACCCATCCCGTACCGCAAGCTTCGAGAAATCCACGAACCTGGATGTGGGAACTCTTTTATCTCGTTCTAGTTCAACGATATCCTAGCTTGTTTCATGAACTACGCAGTAGGAGTGCGACTATGGCTGTCAATTAGTTTGGCAACTCACTTACCAAGCCCTTCTTCATTCTGGCGCAACTCGTCGAAGCAATTGGTGCAGCGTATCTAGTTCGCTCGTCATTGTGAGCAACCCCTTATTGTTGATAGAATGACTCTCTTCTAGACCCCACGGACCCATCTGTAATCATCCGAAGCCCACGTTCCACCAAAGGCGGAACCAATTCTGCCTCAAGTACAGAGTACCGTTCAGCTTATAGAGTTAGTACATATGTATTTTATTGCTCGCCCTGTGAACGTAGGACCCGAGGCACGTGATTGGGTGTTGAGGATTGATTACGCACGCCATATCAAGTTGATGTCAATTTTCTGCATGAAATAGCCTTCGTATGTTCGGCGTTTTCTTCTTTTCTTTTCACGAAACTTCATCAATACGAAGACACTTCGTGGTCATTTGACCTAGCTCAACCTCGAATGACCCTGTCTTTGCCTGACATTAACTTAACTTGTGGAGCTTTCCGTTCGGTCTAGCCCGTAGTCGTTGCGGGAGTGGCCGGGGGCCGTGGGTTAGGAACTGGAAATGTAGCATACCTACTGTCGGGTATTTGTATCCATTCCGAGTAGAGTAAATAGTCATATACCTGATTAAGCTCAGTTGGAAATCACTGTGGTCGCCGCGTCTTTCGCTTATTGATCAAGCTTCGAAACATGTAACTTAGAAAACACAGTATCCCTATTGGTAAACACTGCTCGCTTGTCGTCAAGTTAAACAACCCGGTACATCAAAGGTATCATCAAACCAAGGCTTTTTCCAAACTTATAAACGCCAGACAGAATTATAGCTCCTCAGTATATGAGCCTAAGCCTTGGTATCGCCCTCGGCCCCAGTCTGCAGGGTCTCCTCCAGGTACACAAAGGCCTAATCTCCAGAAATAGTCTCGGTGCGCAAACAAGAGCTGCCACAGCTTGAATCTCGAAGGGAACCCATTCAGCTCCGCCAACTTGTCCGAGGCCGTCAAAAGGTTCTTGGTTTGGAACAGCCGGCGGACAGTCATCCATAAGGAATCATCTGCCCCTGCTATGCACTTCGGGTCATCATCGCCGATACACATATAGATATCAGACTCAGAAGGGGTCAATTCCTGCTTGGCAATGTATACCTCGCCTGCGTGCGACTTGTAGCCCCATTCGCCCAGAGGTAGAAGAGGCACAGGGTCCTCTTTATGAGTCACCCGCCTGAATTCACGCCCTTCTAGATTATTGTCATCATCTAGATGAAATACCTCGTCCACGAAGCGGACCAGACCTTCGTTTCCGACGCGTGGCTCACCAAACGTGGTGACTATAACATTTTCCCATCCTAGCGACACCTTGAGTTCTAATGCAGCAAGGCAGGCAACAGAGCCTCCTAGGCTATGCCCAACGAGTTGTATTGGATAAGACGGGTATTGCAGTCTTAGCTGTCTCAGCTGTGGAAGAATGAACCGTCGAGTATTCTTCCATGACTGGAGAAAGCCCATGTGTACAGTGCAATTCGTGCATGTATGTTCAGGTTTATCGGGAGGCTCATCGCCACCATGATCTGGGGATGGATACGGTACATATTCCTGAGGGACAGTGCTCAAGTCGACAATTGTATTGGCAATACTGTAGGTCCCGCGGAAGGCTACCACGATAGCAGGCTCGCCGGCGGTCAGGTCACCGCTACCATCATGTTGCGTCACCCCATGGTCTACAGCGATATATCCGCAGCTATCGCTTAGCAAAGGGCCAGTGTTCCATGTGTTGATGAGAGACAGACTAGGGAAGTCGTTACATCGTGACACGCAGTTGAATGGTTTTCTCACGCCCGTTGTGCCGATGCAGTAGGCGATGTCCACAAGGCGCGATAGACGTTCCAGAGTTGCGAAGAAGGGCACCGAAACGCCATTCGGAGACGGCGTGCTTGGGTCGGGGCTGTGTTTTTGCGATGATGTTCCATGACTACGAAGAGCGAGAGCCGACGTAGCCAAGATGAACTGAAGAGTGAAAATGCTCAATGAATCCGCAAATTTGAACCGCATAACTGATTAAAAGTTGTGGCGAAAGACTAGAGTTAAGACGAATCGCCGACGCGTTCTTAGACAAGTGTACTGCGCTTTGAGAACGACGAGAAGAATGGATCCAAGCTTAATAGCAGGTTAATAGCTTGCAAGTGTGATAGTCCGCATTAGGAGAGGAGGGAACAACAGCGAACTTATGCATAATACAGGCTATTGTTTTTGTTGGGGAGAAATCTAATTTAGCTCCCAATGAAGAAAGTGACGATGGGATCTAGAGCCGGTCAAGTGAAGACGTCAAGATCATGGTTGACAGGTCTCGTGAGTGACACCTCAAACTGTTGAGGTCATACCCTCTCTGCCTCTTTGGCCGTGATAAACAGTACCTGCTTAGCCTGCCAAATGACCAGCAATCCAGAAGTTCCCAAGAATGGAGGGACTGTGAGTGGCTGAATGAGCCTGTCCTACCCCGGATTCTCTGTTAGGCCCGCTTTAGTACCTGGCAGGCGGCAGTTGGACCATTCCATGGATGGTGGTTCCTGAACAAGTCACCATACATCTTGGGTTAGTACGGATAACATAATGCTTTGTGCCGGAGATTGGGTGTTGAATATTCTATTTCTACTCTATCATAAAAAACATTATTTCCATTTTCGTGCCCAAAGCACAGATATTGGCGTCCCTTGTATAGCTAAAATAGTCAAACCAGTCGTGGTTATAATAACACCTGACTACTATCCCCAGTCTTGCACAACATACCAAGTCTTCAAAATCACAAGATCACATATAAGCCAAAGCATCTAGACTGGGGGCGGCCTGGACGGCTGAAGGCTGGTGAAACCCCCCTTGTGGTCTGTTGAGTTGGTTGCGCAACAGCCAGTCCTGGAACACCTGAGAGGGAGCATCACGCTTCCACTGGCCTCGTATGGTAGGCTCCTATACAATCACATCAACAACCAAGATATATTTAAGTGGTATATCAAGAGTACTTACCCATCTTCTTGGCTACAAACTTTCTCCATCATCCAAAGCTTCTGATAGTCACTATCCCACAGAAACTCGACAGCGCGATCATCGCACGCGAATCGATCGGTACCCATCCCAGTGATGGGCTTTGAAGAAGAGTTCTGATGGCAAGGAGTTGTCAAATCCGTGTCTTCGTCCAAGAAGGTAAAGTCGAAGCCAGTGAGAGTTTTGCCGCCATCCTTTGACTCTGCCTTGAAGTTGCGGATATGATAGGTATCAGGCAGTGTGCAGCCGTTGTCCTCGGCACTGCTTTCCAAGGCTGACAGGCTCTGAGGGACTGCATAGGCATGGGCGGCCCAGGTAGTAGGGAGGGCAGAGAGAATAAGGAGTCCGAGTTGCATCTTGAGAGTATGAGTCTTGTATGTATAATATTCGATATCAGGGTAGGAGGAAACCGATGGGTAAAGGTGATAAGGTTATAAGGTTATAAAGTAGATAGTGGGATATGATTTGGAGAAAGTGATAGATTTTCACGTCGAGGCATGACTAGTTATAAACCCATCGCGCAAGCCATATGGAGAACACGACGTCAGAATCGTAGTAGTCTCTCTGGCTGGCTTCTCCTTGTTTTACCGAACACGCGGCCTAACAGATCATTAAAACGGGACTGTTTTCCCTTTCGGCGTCTTTGTGTAATCCGATTTCACCTGCCGATCTTCCTGAGTCCGCAAAACAGGCATGGAGCTGACAGATTAGAGGCGAGGATCCGTCAGTATGCAATGCTGTTGGTTGGATGCCGATCATGTTTCATGTTTGCTGGGCTGGAGGTTTAAATGTGGATTTGTCCTCTGTATGGATAGCGCACGTTTGCCAGCATCTCGGCGGTTAGTTGTATGTTGGCCACGAATAGAGTATGCACATATGTAACGATACTATTCCCGTCGAGTGCTACAAGCATAGAAGCGTCATATCGCCATGCGAATTGATTGGGTTGAGAAGCGATCGTTGAGTAAAGTCTAGAGGTGCGCCGCCTGCACGTTTCTGTTAAACACAGATAGGATTGCGAGATGCACCCTTTGAGACTCGGTTGCCGATCATAATGCGCATTAAATCATACCCTTGGACGATCTCCCACATAGGGCCTGAGAGGCTGGGAGGCAACCAAGTAACGTTAGCAGGAGACGGGCCTGGCAGGTTACCTTGTTGCGCCAATAATTCGTCTTCCGAAAGAATTTGTTGTTTGCAGCAATGCGTTGATGCTCAATAGGCCGTGTGGTATCTAGAGTCTTGTAAGAAGCGAGTCGTACTCGGGAGATCCTTGGCATTTATCGGTAGTCGAATATACCTATTAGGCTTTGTCCCTGATATGGGCTGCCTCTTTTTAAAGTATATGACGAAATTGGTATCTCAAAAAAGTGATCTGTGTTCAAGTATGCTGGACGACGGTAAGTTAGGTAGTTATTCTCTACCTGCCTACCTACTACAGATCTATCCCATAGGGAGATAGTAACTAGGCGTTGGAACTTGAAGTTCTCGACCTAATTGCGCCACATTAACCATGCAGGACCCCCACTAGCAAAGTCAGCCACAACTCCATCGCTTACCCTCTAGCACGTGACCCACAGATCTGGCAAAACTTTTTACTCCCCTCAATCTTTTTGTGCTTCACTCTCGTGTTGGAAATATTCTCGATCAACCCTTCGACTAACCCATCCAGCAACAATGGCCGCTGATACCCCCGCGAAGTCCGGTCTGGCCGTTGGCCTCAACAAGGGCCACGTACGTTTACCTGTCGCAGTCTCACCTCGTGGAGGATCTCTGCTTCGCCTTCGCGACGGATGACGGCGCGACGAAATCCAACTAGCAGACGATGGACGCTGACATTTGTCGCCGATATTACAGAAAACCACCCCCCGTGTTGTCAAGCCCCGTGTTTCCCGAACCAAGGGTCACCTGAGCAAGCGCACAGCCTTCGTCCGTGAGGTCGTCAAGGAGGTTGCTGGGTAAGTCGATACAGTTTTGCTTTAAGGACATGGGGAATCGAGTTTGCAGCGCAGGTACAAGATGGACGATCCGACTGGGCATTGGCTGTGCTGGTGTGGCCATATGTGTCTATACTCGCTCTCGATTTTGCGGGATGAGGAGGAACTACATTAGATCTGTGTCTGGAATTGTACTAACCCTCGTTCTTTACAGCCTTGCCCCCTACGAGCGCCGAGTCATCGAGTTGCTCCGCAACTCCAAGGACAAGCGTGCCCGTAAGCTCGCCAAGAAGAGAGTACGTCGAACCGCAAAACCGAAACATCCATCGATATACATACTAACTTAATATAGCTCGGTACTTTCGGCCGTGCCAAGGCCAAGGTCGACGAGCTCCAGCGTGTTATCGCTGAGTCTCGCCGTGCTGGTCACTAAATCGCTTAATCTGCTTTCTGGGAATCTGGCACCGAATGGGGTTCGCATGGATTGGCGTGGTCACGGTATGATCAATTAAAAATTAACGGCTTTGATGCTCCGTGGCAGGGAAGCTGCGGCTCACCGGAATACCAACACTTTCAAGCAATTTATGGCATAATGATCAAGCCACGCTCCCATCAGTTTACTTTGTGACAACTGCTTATGATTTCTGTGTCACGTCTGTCATCCAGGAATGTGATTATGCCGATAGCTTTGTATTCTACTTGTACACGCTGACTATGATATCTAATCGATTTGCTGTAGTACTACCAACGCCGCTAATGGTCATTAATGTTTATCTAATATCTTCCCAACAACTTTTTACCACCCGTGTAGTAGCCGCCTATTTCTTTCCCAATTTGAGCCACTTGGGTATTTTCTTCGCAATCTTGTCTCCTGATCCCTCACCCTTCTCTGTTGGCACTGGCTGAGCCACAGACGCCTCCTCGTCGTTCTCATTGGGGGTGACAGGTTCGGGGACCTTGACTTCTTGGCCCTGTTGAGCGACATTGGCCTTGAGGAAAGCTTCTTTCCGCACAGCTAATGGCACCACTTCGTCCCAAACCAAGTTGATAAGAGTTCTTCCAGACATTTTATAGGCCTTTATTAGTCCATTGTCAGAGCTGGGGTCGTCTTTGATCACAATTTTGGTTCCGGGAAGCACTAGATGGAAGGGCTGGTCGTTATGTGACATGACATGTCGAACAGCATCGTACAGGAACTGCCCGGTATGCGATGGGCTCACCTGCCAATCGCTGCTGGTGTTATCTGGGAACCTGACCTTGACGAGAATGGATTTGATGGCGTTGATCTTGGCGGCCTCTGCAGCAGCCTTCTCTTCCAGCTCCTTATCTGAAAGTAGTCGCCTGTTTCTTGAGTTCTCTTGCAATCTAGCTTGGTGGAGTTGCGCATGCGCGATGGTAGGAGCGAAGTCGGTTTCGGGAGCGGGAGTCAAAGCTGCTGCGGGTGTTGACCCTGAAGGCGCCAGAAAGACGTTGACGGGTGCCAGCGGATCATTAGGTTGAGAAGAGTCGACTTCCATATTATCTTCTGTAACAGTCTCGGGCCCTTTCTCCTGCTGAGCAGGGATCGCCTCCAGGGGCTGCTCTGCCTGAACGTCCGTCATTTTTGAGTCAGCTGTCTCTTGTGGTGCTTCCTCTTCCTGTTTCTCTATCTCTTCCGTTGAAACAGGCTCGACCTCTGTTGTTGGTGCCTCCTCTTTCTGGTGTTCTTCATCTGTATCCTTGAAGAATTGGCTGATTTCCGTCATAGCGTCAAACAGTGTTTTGTCCGTCTGGCGGTAGGTCAATCTGATCAAAACACTTCCAGAGTTGTATCCGAGTTGTGACAGTGTCTTCTGGAAGTCTGTGAATGATGAGAGTTCTCTACCCATAATATTCAAGACGGGTGTTTCGTAATGCAACTGCCCGCTGCCGCTTTCTGAGTTGTTTTCCATACATGCAACCCCGCGGGCAGTAATGTTGATGTTCTTGCCATTACTCGCCTTGCCACTCTCGAATTGGCGCAGAACCTTCCATATGGTCAGATCGCTGGGGAACTTCTGAATCAACCTTCCACCGGGTATTTCACGACCCTCCGGAGGGGGGACTTGAAGGGCGACTTGGATGGCGGAGGGTGTTTTTGACTTCTGCACAAGCTCGAGCTTTGCGCCAGGGCCTAGACCAGAAGTACGAAAAGGGATAGAGAGATCGACTGTTTTTTTCTGGTGTCTGAAAGGAGGTGTTGTCAGTATTCGGTCAGAGAAAGCGATAGGATGCGTGTGGACTCACTTGACGAGATACTTGTCACTGGAGAGGTTAAGCCTTCGGCATGCCTCTTCCAATACGTCAATCAAGTAGGTTCCCGGTGTAACTTTGATAGTAGCCCGGCGCAGGTCGGAAGCTATCACAACGACGTTGGTTGCCATGATACAAGCAGATTCCGGTATGAAATAACGATGCAAAGTTTATGTAGGTATGAAACGGAAACGTTGTGAACTGCCTTTGTTCAAAGACGATCGCGGGGAGGTTGAGCTTGGTTGGCGGTGATGTAAGCAGGCAGCTAATAAGGACGAAAGTGTGGTCACGGCGGGGTTACAACGTACCTACGTAGGTAGGGGCTTTGAACTGAATGTACGGGCACTGCGGAGTGGGATGGGCGACTCAGGTAGGTACCTAGGTAGCCGCGAGTTATGAATGATTTGGTATTTATCACGGGCATGTTCTTTAATTTAGTACCCAAGGTAAGTACAACTACTAAGGTAGTACCTGCCAGGTACTAGATATGGTATGAATACTAGAAGCTTCTACGGAACAACGGTATTGAATCTATTACTTGAAGGATAAAGCTCTCTACCTTAGTAAATTACAGGGCGTAGGTTGCCTAGTAGGTATGGAGTAGTTTCATTTAAGGTGCGTTGAGCAAGTCAAGTACCTGGTATCAAGCGCCAAACTCTTCAGCCACTTCTTCAACTTGCTATGCTGATTTCGCAAGTCGTGCTGTAAAGACGGTGATTCACAACACCAAATACATTTATCTCGGTCACTCTTGTATCGCTGCAACTGGAGCTATCTAGGTATGGATGTAAATATGAGATCATTGCTCTGATATTCTCAGACTGTGAGCTTACCTAACACAGCCTGAGCTACCTGCTGAGCCTCAGACGCCACAGCTCTCAGGCTTCTTCAGTCAACGTGGACCTCCACTTCACTGAGCTGCTTCTTCCCGGCCGCGCCAGACCGTGTTTGCCTTGCCCACCTGTACGTACCTTTCATAGCAGCAACGCAACCTCATTGCACTGCACCTTCTGTAGCTCCAGTTCAGTGACGGGAGCTTCAACCATCCATCTTGCATTCCCTCTACTCCACGTCAACACCCCCAACAACCCACTGACGCGACGATACGATACGATACGAATTAGCGACAGCCGGAAACTTGGCTTCAATAAACCATCATTCGCCTGCATCATCTTCGGCTTCCTCTCGATAAGACGGTCGCTGGTTGACGTCGATTATCCGACCTCGCATCTACCCATTCACTTTTGAGAACCCATCATGGTATGTCAACAATGGTCCTACCAACTGTCGTTACGTTCGGAAGCTAATTGTATCAATTTGATAAACAGTCGTCTCCCTTCTCGATAAGTTCGTCTGAACCGCTCATCGTCATACCAATGATCATACAAAGCTAACCTCCCCTCCCTCACAGACGGCGGTGCCTGTGTTGCCATGGTCGGCAAGGACTGTGTCGCCATCGCATGCGATCTTCGTCTTGGTCTCCAGGCCCTTACTGTTTCCAACGACTTCCCCAAGATCTTTCAGTACGGCGATGTCTTCCTCGGTCTGACTGGCCTGGCCACCGACGTGAACACCGTGAGCGACCTTTTCCGCTACAAGGTCAACATGTACCGCCTGCGTGAGGAGCGCGATATCGCACCTCGTACATTTGCCAACCTCGTCTCCTCCTCCCTCTACGAGCGCCGTTTCGGCCCTTACTTTGTGTCTCCCGTTGTCGCGGGCTTAGACCCCAAGACCGGCAAGCCTTTTATCTGCGGCTTCGACAGTATTGGTTGTATCGATTTTGCCAAGGACTTTATTGTCTCTGGAACCGCTTCGGAGCAGCTCTTTGGCATGTGTGAGGGTCTCTGGGAACCCGATCTGGTGCGTACTTGGATGGTTCAAGCCAGAAGCTATATCTCCGTCTGGCTTGGAGATTGTATTACTCGAGATAGAAAAGCTAATCGTCCCCTCTATAGGAGCCTGATGCTCTCTTCGAAACCATCTCCCAGTCTTTGCTTAACGCTGTTGACCGTGATGCTCTCTCCGGCTGGGGTGCCCATGTTTACATTATCGAGAAGGACAAGGTTACCAAGCGATTACTAAAGGGACGACAGGATTAGAGCGTCGGCGTTATTTACAAATCTACAAGAATAGAGCGGGACAAGGAGTGGTTTATGTATCCTGTATGAATAGATACTCAGCCGACATCAACCGCTGAGTAATGAGAATGCACTTCTTCGTCTTGCTTCACTTTGGCACATGCATGGGCAATTAATGTTTATGAGATGACGGATTGCAGAACATATTCTTTGGTTCTACCGATTTCTTCCGTGAACTGACATTTTCTCGTAGGTGACTATATACTCTTGAGCTACAAATCAACTCTCCTTACTTTAGAAGGACGGCGAAAGCCTCACAGGGTGACAGCTTGATCTCACCACTGTTTAAGTCATTGAGACTCCTTCCGGCTGGACTAGTCAGCACCTCTCGAGCCTCGCCAGGTAGCTTCCATGTAACGGAATCCACTGAGAAGTTGCACACAATGAGAGCAGTCTCCCCGTTATCAGCCCGTCGTGAGTACGCAAATATCTTATCGTTGGACTCATCCACGAGCTGGAAGTCACCATAGACAAAGATATCCATGTGCTCCTTGCGCTTCCCAAGCACCTGGCGATAACAGCTGTACACAGAATTGGGGTCCGATGTCTGTGAAACAGCGTTGATATCGGTATAGTTATCGTTGACGCGCATCCAAGGTTTGGCATCAGCAGTGGTGAAGCCTGCGTTTGGGCTTGCATCCCACTGCATGGGAGTACGAGCATTGTCGCGAGACTTCTTCTGATACTCAATCTTGTAGGAATTCTGTGTTGCAGCATCATCATTCTTGTGAAGACTGTATAGGCCGTTAGCGCATGCTGACATATGGGCGCTGTATGACTTACTCCCAATGCTTGAGGCAATCAAGGTCCTTGTATTCTTCCAAGCCCCAATCTTTCGGAACGTTGGTCATGCCAATCTCCTGGCCTTGGTAGATGAAGGGTGTGCCTGACTGGAAACCGAGGAAGAGTGCAATCAGTTTCGCGCTGGCAACGCGATGATCAGGATCATCGTGCACAAAGCGGCTGACGGCTCGTGGTTGGTCGTGGTTCTCTAGATAAAGTGCGTTCCATCCTTCGTTGTCGTACATGAACTTCTGCCACTTGAGGGTTGTAGCCTTCAGCTCGGAGAGTTTCCAGGATCTGGGCGTGAACTTGCCTTCGACGCCGTGATCGAGATCCATCCTAATTTTCTCAGCTCACTACTCACAAAAGAAAATAGACAAGATAATGGTCGACTTACAGCTCAAAATGGAAGATCATACTGAGCTCTCCTCGGTCACCGTGCACAGCCTTGATCAACTCCCTCTCATCATGAACACAAGGCATCTCACCAACACTAAAGGCATCGTACTCCTGGAGAATGCTACCGATTTCCTTGAGGAACTCATGGCACCTAGGACCGCATGCATAGTACTCTGTTCCACGGAGAACAGTCTTATCTGAGTCTGGGAATGTTTGGTCCTTGCTGACAAAGTTGATGACGTCCATGCGAAACCCGTCAACGCCTCGGTCGAGCCAGAAGCGCATTACCTGGTGAACCTGTTTTCTGACCGCTGGATTCTCCCAGTTGAGATCTGGCTGCTGCTTGCAGAAGAGGCAGAGATAGTACTCATCTGTGATCTCGTCGTACTCCCAGGCACTTCCTGCGACGGGTGAGCTTTTTCGGTCACAAGTTTCGACAAGGGAATAGGGGTATGGTTACCTTGGAAGTGAGCATCCCAGTTGTTGGGAGGATGTCTGTTTCCGTCCGCATCGTACTTTGCAGGCTTCCAGATATACCAGTTTCGGTAGGGGTTGTCCTTGGATTTGCGAGACTCCTTGAACCACTCATGTTGATCACTGGTGTGGTTCATGACTAGATCGAGAACAAGTTTCATTCCTCGCTCATGAAGCTTGTCTTTGAGAACATCAACATCAGAGACATCGCCATATGGAGGATCAACAGTGTAGTAGTCGCTGATGTCGTACCCCTGTCCCGATGTTAGTGTGAACGCATATGGCACTTGAAGGGGTGACAAACCATATCGACCTGGGGACTCTTGAATATGGGTGAAAGCCATATGATATCAACGCCCAAGTCCTTAAGATAGTCAACTCGGGAGATGATGCCTTTGAGATCACCAACACCAGAACCTGTGGAGTCTTGGTAAGACGCAGGGTATATTTGATATACCGAGCTCTCTTTCCACCATGCTCGCAGATTTTGAACTGTACTACCCATTTTTGTTTCTTGGTGTGATGAGTCTGGATCTGAGAGAAATTGCTTGTGGTGTCTAGCGGTCTGTCAGCTATATACACGTTGAGCGCTCCTTGCACGTGAGAACGGCCGCTCGTGAGAATGGTCGCTCGTGATCAGAGACAAACTCACCATCAACCAATTGATGGACTTTCTGACAGATACACCGTGCGCTTTGCGGCTGTCTCTACCGATAAATCCGAGTAGAACTGAGTCGTTCGGATCGTTGTATCAGAGACGAGTTGGGTACTGAGGCTCTAACACGAACTGCTGCTCGATGGATTGTCGATGCGGGGTGGTCCTGATCTCCAAAGTTCTCACGACTGAGTCGTGTTACACAGCGTCTTATTGTTCACTTTCTCTGTAGGAGAGAATTCCCAAAGAAACACTTTACGAGGGTTATCTACAGCGGTGGTTCTTGATCATTTAATAGACAGCACGGAGTAATTCCCGGAGAGATTATCGAAATAGTAACTTGGTGCCCCTCTACAGGGTAAATTGTTCGTCTCCATATCGGTATACTCGTGGTGAGATATTTACGGTATAGTATGGTAGGAGATCTGCATAAGATAACCTGCCGACTTGCTTGCTAGTCATGCATTCTTGTCTATTTGATATCATTTCTGTTGCAGATACTCATAGACGCCATTAAGACACCACAGTAGTGGTATTTGGAAACACGATTCATGGTAGATAACCTGTACCCTTCCCACCGCAAACTACGGAAGGATTTAGAACATTGTGGTTTTCAATTGCCAGTTTTACTTAGAAGCGGGAAGTCGTATTAGTTGAGATATTCCTCGACAGAACTTATAAACCGTCTGAAAGGCTGTACAACCACCTATCAAGATAGGCACTGAAAGGAGCCTGTTAGGCATGAATACCTGGGAAAGATGCAGAGCGGACCTTGGCCTTTGTCACGGTCCCTAAGTTGCTAAACGTTACTCGTAAATGAAGTGCCGCTACAAAAGAATATAATCAAAAACCTTTTCCGTTTTTGTACTGTAGCCACGTCTTGAATGCGATGCTACATGAGTCGCTTCGGGCAGAGGGATTAAACGAATCCGGAATATAACAACAAATGCTATATACTCACCCAGCTGATCAATAGGTAGCTTGGATGATGCCGGTCAAAGATCAAACATCCAATTTAAAGATACCATAATAAGCCGGTAACATATACCGAGCTGATTCTGACAGGAGCACACTAAAGGGATTACAGCACCTATCAATGTTACAGACCAAGGCAGGAGAGTCTTGTTCGTTTCACTCTGACACTAATTATAAACCAGCAGTCTCTTAGTCCAATCGGCTATGTACTTCCCACTTCAAAGAGACATGGCGAGGCATGTTTGAGCTGTGGGGTTCGTTCAACTTGTGTCCAGCGGACTTATGGATATCATCCTTACCTTCAGGGGTCGATTAAAGAAAAAGGACAGTTGTTTTACTGCGTTCCTCGATATCTCCCTGACGGTCCTACACAATAAGGCAACGCCCAGCAACCCACCTGTAATGCTATATAGTGTAGTTGGATACCTGTATGGCCTTGCTACATGTAGCACATAACTCAATGCTACAACTGAAATATCAGCTACCAACCGAGACAGATATCGATCGAAGTTTTTAGAAGCACAGGTAAAGATCAAGCTGCTGATCTACGGGTTATGGCATAGGCTGAAAGAGACTATTGTGCAAACCCTGGTCTGAATCTCATCACCAAGGTTTAGACCATGGACCAAAAAAGAAACCGTCATTAAACAATGATGAAATAAGAAAGAAAGCAATTGTGACCCTGAATCCGACAAGGAATTAAATCTGTGAGCATGTGGTACGTGCGATTCCACTGCCGTGTCTCGTTCATTTCTAGCTAGGTAGATCTAGATGAGATGAGATGAGATGAGATGAGATGCGATGCTGGTACTTGAAGGTACACGGATGAAGTATCTGCATCCATACATGCAGTAGATCGATTGGCAGACTCTTGCTTAGGCCCTGTATTTGGTCGCAAAAGTTGCCTGCTTGGATGTTGAATGCAAGATCTAATACAGGGAGGTAGCTGACACAGGTCATGCGTGGGCAAGGAGGCACAGCAAGCAGCATAGGTAGTAGGTACTAATCTACAACATAGCATAGTGTTTGGTTTGGTTTTATGTAATCTAACCTGAAATCAATTTGCTTGTTAAAAGAAAAAAAGGCGATTGAATTCTTTGAAAGGCTACGGCAATTTGTATGACATTGCATTCATTTCTTACAACGTCTTTCTTTCCCTTTCCCCTCTCGTAAACCAAAACAAAGACCCTCCCTAACATGGACCTGATACTTGAAGCGGATGGATGTAACGAACCAGTAACCAATCAGTGGACCTCCCTCCACTGAGCTCTAGCGACCTTTCCTTGCTCGGCACCCTAACACTCAGGTGTAGCAGGGGAATAGGCTAAGAAGCACTGAGGATGATCACCTAGCCCAACCGTGGAAACACGCTAAAGACCAGACCAGCCTCTTTTTTTATTATCCTTGAACGACATGGACATTGATTGACCTTGTTAGATTTGTCCACTGACCATGACCCATGCATTCTAATGAATGGACCCGACCCCAGTCACACTCCCCCAGGTTGAAAGCGCCATGACCATGGCCAAGATCAAGAACAAGACCAAAACAGCCAGCAGCATACATTAGTAGCAGTTAGGTGCCAGTTACCGACAATTGATTGATTCGTATTCCTCTGACTGCTTGGTTGCCCTATCTGCCTTATAAAGATCATTGCACTAGTTACACTACAATCCAGAACACAAACACACATACATATTCTCTAGGTACCTAGCTAGTAGCTACCTTACATACCTAGTACTAAGGTACTACCTACTAGTCTACCTACCTAGGTATATTCCGGTCCTGACCTCTAAAGAAATATCCCTTATCTGGGTAGTAGGTAGATATATCGTCAGGAACAGGAACGGGAACAGGAACAAGCCCAAGCTTAAGCCCAGGAACTGGAACTCAGCCTCTCAGCCTCTTCCTCGCATTTCTCAGACATGACGTTAACGCAAGCACTGCCTATTCGGTATACTCCGTACTCATCTCACATAACATACAGGTAGACTAACCAAAAGGACTTTTATTACTCTACCTTGCCTTTCCTACTAACCCCTACTTGTACCCTACCTACCTGTAGCTTGGACCTCTTTTATCCCCGCGTCGTTTACGATTTGTATCTGTCTGCATTTGTACCTACACCAAGACCAAGACCAGGACCAGCATTTACTATCTACATACGTTTATCGTCGTCATTCGTCGCCGTCGCGTAGTCTGTCATTGGAAAATCATTCGTGTTGTCTTGTCCTGTCTTGTCCTATTCTATTTCATCTTGTCCCTTCATTCAGATCAACAAGTTCATTAACCGATCGAAACTGCTATACCTACACTATCCATGGCTTAAGGGACCCTGCCATTTCATCGCTTGTCCGTCCGTCCCCACGCCTCGGCGACAATGACTAGGAATGAGCATGTTAATCGCATCAGCTCTGTCATGGGCTCGGGCAACAACATTGATACGTATTCTGCTGTTACCGTAAAGTCTCAGCCCGAGTCTGAGCTTGGTCTTGAGCCGCCTCAGCTTCAGTATCAATCTGAATCTCAATCGACCTCATCCTCGACTGCCTCCACTACTCCCGCTCCCGCTTCCGCCGCTTCTACTATCTCCACTCCCACGCCCATTCCCGCTCATCACTCGCCTACTCCTAATCCGGCACCAAATACAATACCAAAGCCAGATCCAAATGCTGATACTGACGCTCTAACACCAACTCCATCCTCCTCCGCTACGACGCCTTCATCTAACACCTCTTACGTCGTCTCCTCCACGCCTCGCCGACGCCCTTCTCATCCTGCTAATTATCCTACTCGCCTCAGCGCTGATGGCACTGCTTCTTTGAGCAACCAGTGGTGAGTTTAACTTAGATCCAATTGTTACCTACCTAGCATCCATGCCGTCTTCCGTTCCACGATCCCCTGCTGCCATCTCCCGCCTACATGTTCACGTTCACGCCTGTCGCTTTCCGACCAAAGCTAAACGCTTCCCCCCATCTTGCAGGTCTTCCTTCAAGGATGAGCCTCAGCTCTCACCAACTGCCACCACGACCTCAATCTCAACCACCTACGCCCCTCGCGCCGGTGCCAATGCTCAATCCAAAGACCGTCGCATGAGCGACCTCGCCAACTATCGACGTGACCTCGCCGTTCTTGAGACCTCCCGAGTACCTCAGATCCAACAAATTCCGCCTACCGGCGGTGCGAGCCCTCAGATAGCACCTTGGGCGAACCAGCCTGGTTCCCCTACAAACACATCCACCATGCCGACCACTTTCTTCAACGAATCGACCGACAACCTGTCCCTCGCCTCCCAGCTTTCCCCGGGTCATCAGATCAGTAACCGCCAGCAGCATCAGCAACAGTACCCTTCGCACCCTTCACAGCACGACGCTCCCGATGCATCCTATTTCGACGGTAGACGACCCTCCGCCGCTAGTATTCTGACTGCGAGCAGCCAGGGCAGCAAAACCAGCATACGGGGTGGTTTTCGCAAGCTTCAGGGCTTCTTTGGGGAGGAATTCCCCGGGCGCGATAGCTCGGATGGTAGCCTACCCACTTCGCTCGCGGGCAAGGACCAGCGTGGACGCTCTTATAGTCATAGCCGCCCCACACATAGAGATCGCAACTATTCCAATGCCACGGATCACACCCGCGATGCCTCGCCATCGTCTTCGAGACCAAGAACGCCCGTCCCAGCACCAGAGGTGGTGCCTTTCCTATACCAAGATAACAGTGTATGTACCATCCCCCGCTTCTGTCTCATCACCCCGACTACCTCGTCTTGCTCCGCCGGTCTGGATCTGTGATCGATACATTCCTTCCCGAATTTCTCCCTTGGTTTGTTCTTACTGCCCGACTCAGCGCCCAGCTGTCGTGTTGTTCGATTTATTGTTTTGCCAGCGTAACTTGGTTTACTGACTCGAACCCCCCTGTAGGACATTGCGCGCTATGGCGAGGCTCCCGTACGGGACATAATGACCGGGCCCGATCGAGAGCGATATGCTGGTGACGCCTCCTCACAGGTACCCCCAAAGACATCATCATCCTCGAGGTCCGGCCATTCTATTGCCCATTTACCCGGCCACCACCGACACAATAAGAGCAACGACGACCCTCGCACGCTCAGACCTACGATGAGCAGGGACGATACAGCAATTGGCACACAAATCCCGCGCGATCGCGGGGCAGGCAGCAACGCAATGTATCCGACAAGATCCCGAGGGCAGAGCCCAACTCCCAGCACCAGGAGTGCAGGAATGACCTGGAGCAGCTCAAAATCTACACAAGTCGACGGCCAAACCTCACCTAGCCACCATAATCATGGCAAGCGCGGATTTTTGCGGCGACTCCGAGGACATCACAAGGAAAAGGACGATGCGGTCGCTAGGCTTCGCGACCTGCCCCAATCTACAAGGTCTTTACAAACAAAGTCTTCCAAGACAGATCTTCACCGACCGAGCGACGTATCATCGACTACATTAGCATATGCGGGCTCTCTTGGACCTGGTGAAATGACCGATACTACTGATATGCGACCAGCAACGGCACAACGTGGAGCGACCTTCAACAATAAGTTTCCCTTTGCAAAGAAGGGACGAACCCATCGACCTCAAGACTACACCGAAGAAGCAATTGGTCCGACTGATCGTAACGATCCTAATAATATGTATCACCTCGACACCAATTTGAATGACATGGAGGGCATTCTCACCAAGCCTCCTCCGCTCACCCCGATGGACACTACTTTTGTCAATAATGTTGAGCCTGAGCGTCACGACTCCATCATATCGACAGCACCTAAGGGCCGCTGGGATGCCCCAGACAGTTGGGCAGTGCGTCGTAACACGGAAGACAACTCTTACAATGGTGGTCCAGAGCTCGACGAGATTGGCAGCCCACCCCGTCCAGAGGAGAAAGCATCGCCATACTGTATTCGAATTTTTCGCTCAGATGGGACATTCTCCACTCACTCGATGTCTTTGGATTCCAGTGTCACGGATGTTATCTCACAAGTTATTAAGAAGACGTATGTCATGGACGGTTTGGAAAACTACCATATCATCATGAAAAAGCATGATCTTATCCGGGTGCTGACACCGCCTGAGAGACCTTTGCTCATGCAGAAGCGCCTACTACAGCAAGTCGGCTACGAAGAAAAAGACAGGATTGAAGATCTCGGGCGCGAAGACAACAGTTATCTCTGCCGATTCATGTTCTTGTCCGCAAGAGAAAGCGACTTTCACGCCAAGACTACTGACATGGGACTGGCTCGGGCTCAGAAGCTCAATTATGTCGACCTCTCTGGTCGTAACCTCGTCACAATACCTATATCCCTATACTCGAAGGCTATGGAGATCATCTCCCTTAACCTGTCGCGGAACCTCTCACTTGACGTTCCCCGAGACTTTATACAGTCTTGTAAACATCTGCGAGATATAAAATTTAACAATAACGAAGCCAGGAAGCTGCCACCCAGTTTGAGCCGAGCAAACAAATTGACGTTCCTGGACGTCGCCAACAACCGAATTGAGCAGCTGGAACACGCCGAACTTAATGCCCTTACGGGTATGCTCAAGATGAACTTAGCCAACAATCGACTGAAGCATTTACCCTCTTACTTTGGAGCATACCAGTCGCTCCGCTCCCTTAACATCTCCTCCAACTTTCTCGACAAGTTCCCGACATTTCTCTGCAGCTTGCCGAGCTTGGTCGATCTCGATTTGAGTTTCAACGCCATTGCAACGATTCCTCAAGAGATTGGCTCTCTAAGGAATCTGGAAAAGTTGTTGATAACTAACAACAGACTAACACATGCTGTGCCTGCTACGTTCGGACAGCTTGTCAGTCTGCGCGAACTCGACATCAAGTACAATGGTATCTCCAGCATCGACATTATTTCGGAACTACCCAAACTCGAGATTCTTTCCGCGGATCACAACTGCGTCTCTGCTTTCGTCGGACAATTTGAATCCCTTCGACAGCTTAAACTGAACTCCAACCCCCTTAACAAATTCGAAATTGTGGCTCCTGTACCTACTCTCAAGATCTTGAACCTCTCGAACGCCCAGTTGGCTAGCATTGACTCGTCATTCGCAAACATGGTGAACCTCGAGCACCTGATACTGGACAAGAACTACTTTGTTTCTCTGCCCCAGGAAATTGGCACTTTGAGCAGACTCGAGCATTTCAGCATTGCCAACAATTCTGTGGGAGAGCTACCATCCCAGATTGGTTGTCTAACTGAACTGAGAGTGCTCAACGTCCGAGGAAACAACATTTCTAAGCTGCCGATGGAATTGTGGTGGGCAAACCGACTTGAGACCTTCAACGCCTCTTCCAACGTTCTGGAGCATTTCCCTAAACCTGCTTCAAGAGCACCGCGAATACCAGGGGAGGAATCACAGCCAGCACCTCCTCCTGTTAATGGAAGGGCGGCTCCTCTGGGAACTTTGTCGGCCACTGCAAGCTCCGAAGAACTGTCTGACGATAGAAGACCGAGTCAAAATTCGAGCACTCTACTTAGCGTTGGACCGTCCCCACTCAATGCTGGTGATCGGAAGAGCTCTGTTGTGTCTGTCTATGGTAAAGGTGGCCGTAAGACGTCTGTCGTTTCTAGATCTGCAACTCCATCGGCCCCTACGCAGTCTATCAACCACAGGAAGGATTCTGGATTGTCATCGAGGCTCAACAACACATTTGCTGGCTCTCTGAGGAACCTTCATCTTGCTGACAACCGTCTCGATGACGATGTCTTTGACCAGATTACGCTCCTTACCGAGCTCCGGGTACTGAACCTGTCTTACAATGACGAAATAAGCGATATGCCCCAACGATCGATTAAGAGCTGGCCGCAACTAGTTGAGCTCTATCTGTCTGGCAACGCACTCACAACGTTGCCTGCCGATGATCTCGAGGAGTCCAGCTTACTCCAGGCACTCTACATCAACGGCAACAGGTTTACCAACTTGCCGGCCGATATCTCGCGAGCCAAGAACCTCGCTGTTCTAGATTGTGGTAGTAATTACTTGAAATACAACATTTCAAACGTGCCCTACGATTGGAATTGGAACCTCAACCCGAACTTAAGATATCTCAATCTGTCCGGTAACAAGCGATTGGAAATCAAGCAAACAGCTACTGGTCCGCTTGGCCCCGGTGCTGTTAACCGTGAGGAATATACAGACTTTAGTCGTTTGCTTAACCTGCGCATCTTGGGTCTCATGGATGTTACTCTTACACAGCCAAGTATCCCGGATCAGAGTGAAGACAGACGTGTTCGTACATCTGGCTCTCTTGCCGGTCACCTACCTTATGGAATGGCTGACACGCTTGGTAAGCATGAGCATCTATCAACGGTTGATCTGGTGGTGCCAAGATTCAATGCATCAGAAACCGAGATGCTCCTGGGTCTGTTTGACGGACAGGCCTTGTCCAGTGGTGGATCCAAGATTGCTAAATATCTTCACGAAAACTTTGGTCACATCTTTGCCCTTGAACTCAAAGCATTGAAGACACGCCTGAATGAGACTCCAGTTGATGCCCTACGACGAGCCTTTTTGGCCCTCAACAAAGACTTGGTTACTATTGCGATTCAACAATCGGAGGAACGGCCACTTCAGACTCATAGGAACTCTGGCCAGCCAATCATACTCACAAAGGAGGATCTCAACTCGGGCGGTGTGGCAACCGTCGTTTATCTTCAAAGCACGGAACTTTATGTCGCAAACGTCGGTGATGCTCAGGCGATGGTGATCCAGACCGATGGCACTCATAAGATGTTGACTCGCAAGCACGATCCTGCCGAGCCGAATGAACGATCGCGCATTCGCGAAGCTGGTGGATGGGTTTCGCGCAATGGAAGACTGAACGACTTGCTTCAAGTCTCGCGTGCTTTTGGATATGTCGACCTGATGCCAGCTGTACAAGCGGCACCCTATGTCAGTAACATGACTATTCGAGAGCAGGACGACATCATTCTGATTGCTACCGGAGAACTCTGGGAGTATTTATCGCCTGGCCTGGTTACCGATGTTGCAAGGGCTGAGCGGCAAGACCTCATGCGGGCCGCTCAGAAGCTTCGTGACTTGGCCATCGCATACGGCGCCTCAGGCAAAATCATGGTCATGATGATCAGTGTAGCGGATCTCAAGCGACGAGTCGAGCGATCGAGGCTTCATCGCGGCGCTAGTATGTCACTTTATCCCTCTGGTATACCCGACGATGCTCAGGTCCTCAACACCAGAAGGGGCCGAAGGACCAAAGGTGATGTTCTCGACTCCTCTCTCAACCGCCTCGAGGCCGAGATCCCAGCGCCCACGGGCAATGTATCCATTGTGTTCACCGATATCAAGAACTCAACAACGCTCTGGGAAATGTACCCTAGTGCTATGCGATCAGCTATCAAGCTCCACAACGAAGTCATGCGTCGGCAGCTGAGACGAATTGGTGGCTACGAAGTCAAGACTGAAGGTGATGCATTTATGGTGTCTTTCCCAACAGCTACGTCAGCACTTTTGTGGACGTTTGCGGTGCAGATGCAGCTTCTTGATGTGAATTGGCCATCAGAGGTTTTGAACTCGGTCTCGTGTCAGCCTATATTTGACAAGGACAACAGTCTTATTTTCAAAGGACTGTCAGTACGTATGGGTATACACTTTGGTGACTGTGTAAGCGAAACAGATCCAGTTACTCGCCGTATGGATTACTTCGGACCCATGGTGAACAAGGCGGCTCGAATTTCTGCCGTAGCAGATGGCGGCCAGATCACCGTTTCCACCGACTTCATCTCGGAGATACAACGATGCCTCGAGAACTACCAAGACACAGACCGTGGCAACGCTTCCGGCTCAGAAGATACCTTTGGCGACGAAGAGACCTATGCCAGCGCGATCCGAAAGGATTTGAGATCCCTCACCTCTCAGGGCTTCGAGGTTAAGGAAATGGGTGAAAAGAAGTTGAAGGGTCTCGAAAACCCCGAAGTTGTGTACTCCCTGTATCCTCATGCTTTGGCTGGTCGCATCGAGTTCCATTCGCAGCACGAGAGAAAGGAAGAAGGGGGTGCCGATAAGCCAGCTGTCCTTGCGCCTGGAACCGAGCTGTGTATTGACCCAGACAGCGTCTGGACTCTTTGGAGAATAAGCTTACGCCTCGAGATGCTTTGCAGTTCATTGGAAGGAAACGAGCCCCCGGGTCTCCAGCCACCCGAGACAGAGCTGCTCGAGAGGATCAAACAACGTGGAGGAGAGGTGACGGATCGATTCTTGTTGAATTTCTTGGAACATCAAGTGGCCAGGATAGAGGTGAGTTTAAAACGACATTTATACGACCGTCCTTTTTACTAATTCTTACAGACCTGCATCTCAACGCTAGCGATGCGCCACATCGCCATTGGCGGCGGCACTATTAAGGAACTCGAGGATCTTCACGGTCCCATGTCCGCCATCTTGGATCAATTCATGGCACAGAACAGAGAATTGAAACGTTACAGGAGGAAATATGGCGCGCTGCCCAACCCGGTGAGCAGCATCAGCAGCAGCGAAGAGGAAGAGGAGGAGGAAGACGATGATGACGATGATCCCGACACCGAAGAAGGGAGCAATACAGAGCAAGAGTTGTGATCCTATACGACTGGTTCGTCGGAACCAAACCTGAGCACTTATATAAGTTATAATCATCCACGTGACACGAGGAACACGACCTTAGGAGGTTGGACAGAACGCTTTTCTTATAACTTTTGGCGGGAACTGAATGGAAGTACGCGGTTGTGGGGGTTTATGGCGGGAAATCATGTTTTGGCTGGGTACAGGTTTGCTCTCTGGGTACATTCCGGACGGTTTGGTGGGAGGTGCTTGCGATGTGTTTGAGAATTGGAAAAGACATTCGGCTGGAGAAGCAGTGCATGGCGTTGGGCTACGGGGAAATTAAGGGCATACTGATGATTGGCGGTTTTGTCCACCGATGTGCGTACTTCTTGCGCCCATCGGGATTATTGGATGACTGATTCTGTTTTCAATGGGGTATGGATGGCGCGCGCGCACGTATGCATTGCTTATACGATATGTTAGGCATTACAAAACAAGCTGATGTAGTATTATAAGTCATTGCTTATACACATGCCCTGAATAGTGACAAGGCATGCTGGGACTAAAACTAGCTAACACGCCTCAGTATTCTGATCTTGGGCGACATTCGGGGCCCAATCCACCAACCACCCGTATAGCCCCTGACGAAGTTTCTCAAGGTCGCAACGTGAGCGCCTAGGCCAAGGACTCTCTCGCCATCAATCCTTCCCTCCTCACTTTCATCGCCTACAGGTGAAGAACCTGGTTTGAGGAACTCAACACCGTCATAGCCTGTTACCACTCCTACAACCTGCCATCCGCCCAACACTTTGCGTGGGTCCTCGGCTAGAGCATAGTCGAAACTCTCCCAAAAACGCGACAGGGCAAGTGTTTCCTTTTGCTCCGTCTTGTCGAAGAGCAACACGGGAGCTGTAGCATCTGGCTCCGGGGTTATGGGAAAGGCGACGGGATAGCCAGACGGGTTTTGCCCAAACAGTGTAAGTCCAGTCATGCAGGCTAACACATCGGCGTGAACGTTCATAACGGGAGTGGGATCATCGCGAGTGATGTATTGCAGTTGTTGAAGTGCGTCGCCACCAGGATAGTTCAAAGATGAGATGAGGAGCATAACGACGCTGGCCCCAAAGCTGGCCAGGGTGAATAGGATCGTAACGACAAAAGCGGCGTGATAGACAATGGTCTTGGACGCACGCGAGGAAATGTAGTCAGCCCCAAGAGCAGCAGCAGCAGTGAGAGATGGGACGACATAAAATATGAAGCGGGCCTCCTTATGCGGCTGAGCCGAGTAGATAGCAACAAAGAGCAGGTTTGGGATCGTCAGGGCTCGCGCAGCTCGTGAGGTACCCGGCTGATAAAGTGCAAAGGCGATCAGAGCCGGCATAAGGGGGTTGAGCATAAGTTTCGGCAGCGCGGAGGTGAAATAATAGTGCCATGGAGAGATACCCCATTCTGACGAAGATCCGAGGATAGCGTTGAAGTAGAAGCCCCAGAGTTCAGGCCATAGCGACTTCTGCCAAAAGTATGAATCAATAGGTACTGAAGCAAAGAGAGAGGCGAAGAAAGATGAGAAGAAGACGACAATCAACGGGCCTAGGGCGATGCGGCGGGTGATAAGGAGGTAAAACCCTGTGGTGCTCAGTAGAATGGCGACTTCGGATCTGAAGACTGCTGCTGCAATGACGAGAAGAGCAATCGCTTGCTTGTGGCGAACAGAAGAGAGTTCAGTCGAGGATTGTGGCAGCAGAAATGCCGAGGCGAGAGTTGCTAGTTCTTGTGAGCCGGAGTTATTGGGAGGTAGGTGGAGTATATTACTTACTTAAACCGAAGGCATACATGTTAGGCAATGTCCGTGAGAGGTAATAGTTGATGTGAAACTGGCTAGCCATAAACATAACCCACCAGACCGATACGCCGTGCCCATAAGCTCTCTTCAAAAGGTTCTTGAATGTCAAAAGGGCAGCGACATTCGCCGCAGCAAGTAGTCCTCGCACCACGAGCTGTGCATGTTCGAAGCCGACAAGGGCAATAATAGGTTGCCCTAAACCAGCGAGAAGCACAGCACCGAGAAACGTGCGGGGTACAGCCCCAGGGAACGTGAAGTGATCGTAGGCGTGTGAGAGGCGATCATTAACATCTTTGGTGGGCATCCCGTAGATGAGGATGTCATGTGCTGCTTGGATGTTGAACGATTCCTCGACTTTGGTGTATGGGGAGACAAGGAGATGAGTGAGTGGAATGGTGATGAGGAGGCATGTTAAGATGATATCTAATGAGAATCAGGTCAGAATTTCTGATTGATTGAAATAATTCATTGAAAGAACCAAAGTGATCGTACCTGATGTCTTCATCTTGGCTAATATTTGATTGTGAGAGCTCCCTCAACAAGGAGAGAGCTACTGCATAAGCTGGGAGTTTGATGTATGTGAATATTTGATTCGTGGAACGTAAGAGTTGAAACTTTCCTCAAGAAATATGAGAATAAGAGCATAAATCAAGAACCACACCTCATTTTATTTTAACTTCATCCAAAGTAAGGTACTTTTGATTTTGCATCTTGTTCATTCATAGAAATCTAGAGCTCTACCTATGTAGCTACCTACCTCTAGGTTTAGGGGACTTCGGATCGGCCTAACCAATCCCCCGCAGTAATTCCTAGGTACCCCCCCCTACCTTAGTACCTCATTGTGTTTAACCTGCCAGGTAGCCACGATAGCAGCTGCGACGCATGGGTACGTACTTGCTTAGCCAGCCAGCCAGGCACCACAAACCATGTCGAGGATCCATAGCTAAGGTAGAAAGAAGGTCGATAGTTACACATCACCGACAACTCTCAACTGCCATATCTAACCCTTCCTTCACGATCAACGCCATCGCCCAAAATGTGGTTCTTTGGGAGTTTTCTCTATGGTAGATAACATGCTACTCTTCCTCCTTCAATGCGCGCCTGCTAATCCATCTCGCAGTCTGCATTCTCCTCATCAATGCCGTTGCTGTCCTTTCCGAAGATCGATTCCTCGCGCGCAGTACGAACCACCCCAATCCCGAGTCTACCTATATCCGCGCATGCTTTTTCTAACAAATTCCATCCAGTCAATCTTTCACCAGCATCATATGATCCCGCATTCGGTGCTGGTCCTGATGCCAGTGTCAAGGCCAAGATCATCAATCTCATCGCGAGCGTTCGAACCATAATGAGGAGTACGTCCAATGTCAATATTCACGCAGCGCAACACATATCGAGAGGACGTTGCATTGTGCATTACGACCAGACACTAACGTCATATTAGTGCCACTGATTTTCGTCAACTCTGTTATTATTCTTTACGAGCTCATACTTGGTTGAGTCCAAGTTTCACATTTGGACACACATATACAACATGGTTATTAAAGAGGACGCAGTAGACTTTTCCAGGCATTAATGGAGTCAGGCAATTTTGAGTTGGAGTTTTGTTGATATAAATTACGATAGGCCATGC
The DNA here is from genome assembly GCA_013618295.1 of Fusarium armeniacum. NCBI lineage: Eukaryota > Fungi > Ascomycota > Sordariomycetes > Hypocreales > Nectriaceae > Fusarium > Fusarium armeniacum. The sequence continues at coordinate 563,451 of JABFER010000037.1, forward strand.
GAGGAATCACCACAACTTGGTATGAAGGCGATGTGGAATGAGTCAATGTGAAAGGGAGACACCCGCCCTATGAAATTGCGCCATGTTTCATGAAATAGAAATCCCCTAAGCTTGGGCTTCTGGCTTCCTGTGTAACTCATGTATAGTACAACTGCTACGCCGCAGGCTGTAACCCTCAGCGCCCGAGTAAAACTGAACAAGCGAGCTCGTTCGAATAGTAGTAATATCTAACCCATGCTCTTTGCTGATGTGATTCATCCTCTATTCAGTGTCCCTGTAATTAGAAGCTGTTACAACCACCACAAGACTATGGCAAAATTTGTCAAAGAGACCAGGAAGTGCAGAAGAATTGACCTCAAGATGATAATATTGGCTGGTCCAAAAGACGTCACGTCTCTTACTTGCGCCTGTGCTTTTGGCCATGTCTCTCTTCATATAATGGCAGCTTCGTTTAAGGTGTATGGGTATCCTACATCTGCCAAAACCCACGAGAGCATAATGATAAACCCGAGTTCCGTCCGTATCCTCTTTCTCTTGTGTAAATGCTGCAAAGTACGTGTTTGTGGTAAGATTAAGAAAGCAAGTTTGTGCTCTTTTTGCGGCCTAGGCTGAAGCTGAGACGGTCTTTGAGTTTGTCATGCTTATCGCTCGAATCGCCGTTAGGGGTGTCTGGAGCCTGCGCACTCGATTTGTCTTTATGGAAAAGTGAGAAACTCTTCCGTGACATCGACTTGCTGCCCCTCTTGGTCCGGTCGAGAATCCCATTGCTCTGGGGTGTTCCGTTTTCCTTCTTCCTTGCTTCATCTTCTTGCGCGGCCGACTTCTTGCTGGCCTCAAGGGCTTTGGCCAGCTCGTCGTTTTCATTTCTTCGTGTTTGCATCGCCTTAAGACTATCTTCTCTTCGTTTCTTCTCGTCCAGCTTGGCCTGTTTCTCTCGCTCCTTTTCTGCAAGCTTCTCAGCCTTTTCGGCTGCCTCGCGCTCTTTCTTCTCACGTTTCTTATCTTCCTTGGTTTTGACTTCTTCTTTTTGAGTCTGGACACGGTGCAGACCATTGGTTGTAGCTGTAGGAGGAGGCGAAGCATCAGCTGGAGGAGCAGAAGGCATGGCCGGCGCTGTTCTCGCATGAGCAAGGTTCGCCATTGACTCATGATGCGTCAGAGGCGACATGGGCTGCGTCGCTTGTCGCTTCAATGGTGACGTATCGGCCTTGTCCCCGTTCTCCTGAGCTAGGTTGGCCACCTCGCTGGCGAGTTTCACCTCTTCCATACCTTCCTTCTCCTGCTCCTCTCGGACCTTTTCGAACGTCGTTTCCTGGTAAAACAGAACGTATGCGGTGGCCATTCCGGGTTTGTCGCCGAAAAAGTTGCGAACAAAATTTTTATCCACCGGTTCGACCATTTCATCATCAAATAAGATCCATCCCCGACCTGGAACTTTGATTATAGACACATAGTGACCGTGGTAGGCATTTCCGCCAATGTGAACTACCACTGCATATAGCTCATATAGCCGATCCGGGTCTTCGGCATTATCCGTCGTATTGAACATGCGTAGATGGTAGGGATACACAACCCTGTGGAAAAGCTTTTGCAAACGGCTGTAGTCTTCTGTATACTTGAATCTCTTCAAGTGAAGTGTCAGGATTTTGGGTAGTCGCTTCACCTTCATTCTCTTCTCAGCTTCCTGAAGACCTCCACAGTGGTCGCAGTGGAACTTATTCCTCTCGCAGAGCATCTCCTCGGCTGAAAACTTGCGTAGGCAGGATGTCACGGAAGAATGCTCCTCCAGATCGATGGACAGATCAAGAAATGTCTCATCACGCTGAGAAGCAGTTTCGCAAGTTAAACACTTGGTTTCTGATGTCAGAACGCCTTCAAAAATATCGTGAACCCAACCAGTCGCCGGCGAGCTTGCTCCGGCCACATGGTTCGCCATTGCCGATCCAAGAACATGTTCAACTGAAGTGGCCAGCCCGTCGAGGCCGTCAGTCGGTGCTTGTAATTTCATCTGACGAGCTGTACTTTCAACGGAGTTAATGACATCATTCAGCACAAGACCGTAGAACTCATGAGCATCTTGGTGCATAGAATTCCTGAACATCTCGTTGTCGCGCTTGAATATTTCCAGAAATCGTTGAGGGCTGAGTACTCCGGTATGAGTATTGCTTTCGAGCAAAGCCAGAAAGATATCTTTGAGTCCTGTGAAGGTGCATTCATCCATACCATAGGACGTAGCGTTCTCCCGCGCCAGCTCGAGGATAGGCCCCTTGATCATGGCTTGTTTCTTCTTGTATTCAGGCGTATCAGGTTTGTCTTCGGGTCGGACGCCTACCTGCCCTGGTAGTTGATGACTTGAATTTTGTCTTTGCTTGATTACTTGGGAAGTGCTGAGGCCCTTTTGCTTGGGTAAGTTCTCCACGGGGTCGGTGGGCGGAGGTCTAATGGTAACAGGAACTTTCGGCCGGCTACCGTTTGTTTCCGTTGGCGAAATGGGAGGGTAGTTGACAACATTGTTTCGAAACGACTCGGAGTAGAAGAGAGCCTGCACGATCGAGTTGCAGTAGCTAGACGAAAGGGTCAGTATAATGACTTGGCTGGGTGATGACTAGCACATCTCGTACCATGTATTTCCAAACTATCAGCGGATTAGCCTATTTCTCGTGAAAGTGATGTAGTCTGTTTGAAGCAGAGACAGGCGATTGCGCGCCAGGTTTGTTGGGCAGGGCTTGACGTACATTCTCAAGACCGAAGAAGCGATCGGTACCGTCGTCTCGGAGGGAACCGGCGTTCTGGAGCATTTTCTCGAGCGGCGTGAGGTCGAGGACAGGCTCCTCTTTCTTCTTTGCGACGGCATCTTGCTTATTGGGTGTAGTAGTTGTGGCCTAGAAGTAGAAGCGAGAGGTATTTGTCAGTCATGAGAACCATACTTGACGCAATTTGAAGCGATAGATCAGATGGAACTGGGACAATCCGAGATGAAAATGTGCAGTAAGCAAGTCCAAGACATACAGTGCCAGAACCCTTTATCTTGTTGAAAAACCCGGCCATGGCGGTGTCGTAATGTCGTCAGTGGTAGCAACTCGGTAGGAAGGTCGCGGACTTGGTGAGCCGATCAGAGGGACGTTATTAAACGGCTGACCCGCAACAGCTGCGGCGGCAGCACCTCGACGAAGAGAGTCGCAATTGGGACAAAGTACCATTCGCGAATGGTTTCAATTTTGCGGAATATAAGCAAAGAATCGCGCAAAACAGTTAAGACAAGTTGAGAAACGGCAAGCCAAGTCAAATTCAGAGTTGCCGAATGTTGAGCGAGGAATGGCGTGGGTGCTGGTCGGCGTTGGAACTTGGCACCGGCCTGGGGAAAAGCGAGGCGTGGTTGTGTGGCGTGGACACGATAGCGCCGGTCGGAGCTACTATACTGATCTGAAAGCCGAGCCAGAGACGAAGCAATCGTCGCCTGAACACGGTTTGCTGTGGCTGTGAAGAAAATAAATGCAATTAAGGTACCTAGAATAGTGGATGAAAATGGCTCCAAAGACACCTTGGATGTAAGAGGTAGGTGTCAAGTTGCTAGAATGCAAGGCAAGGCAAGGCAAGGCTAGGTAGCAGATTAGAGAGCAATACAAGCTGCTCTTGTGCTGTAGATGGAAGGCACAGACAGATTGAGGTAGGCGAGGTAAGGTAAGCAGGCAGGGTCAACCGCCGATGTAAGGAAGGTAAGGATGAGGGTGGCGGGAAATGACCTGGATGGAGGTCAAGTCCGGGGGAGATGATAGTGGACATGAAAGTGGAAGTGGAGGAGATGGAAAGAAGGATGGATCAGTGACCTCGTGGTTGGATCCAATGGTACCGCGCCCCAACATGGTAGGTGCAGTCAGTGGTGAGGTTCCAGGACGTAGGATTTTATCCATGGGTCCTGCAGAACTGGACTGGGTTTTGACTGGATCACGGATTATGATACTAACCTAGGTACATATCTTAAGTTACAGTATATTCAGCGCAGTTGGTAGGTTAATATTACAGGTCCATGTAGTCGGACCAGAACAAGTCATGATGGGAGATTCCACAGCCTATAGGCACCATTGATGAGTTTGTGCGCGGAAGTTTCCTTCTCGGCAAGGCGGGTTATACAATCAACGACGGCCGTTGCCTCTTTCATTGTGAATTGGTTGTTACCGATGCGAATAATACCATACCTACGGAAACGTCGCCCGCCATCTTCTCCCCCAATACTAGAGCATCTACAGAGTACCTACCAACATATCCGTACATCGATCGACCTAAGGGAAAAGGCTCGCGCGACCCCAGTTTGCCTAGACCCCCTCTCTAGTCTGCAGTACGGTACTAGCGCTACCACTCTTATGATGGTGCATTTGCTGGGTCCCTAGATCCTCCAGAGAATACCACCCCAAAGCCAGGACGAAAAGCAGAACCATGAGAGCTGAAGAACGTTTCTATGAGACGAGAGAAATCGTGTCTAATTTCTCATTCGAGCTGGCATGACAACTGTGTGTGTATCCAAACACTGTTCAAGCTACTGCCACCTTTGTTCACTCAAGTACTAACCAGATAGCATCTACGGTAAAAACGCGCCTCTAGACCAAGTAGGCGGACTGAATAGACTAAACTCGATGTAGACGTCCAACATCATCGCTGAAGAGGGGCCTGGGGTACTGTACGGGGTATGTGCCAGTGCGCCAGATTGGACCTAGCCCGACCTGACCTGGACTAAACATGGTGTGGACGGATGGTTGATAGACGCCAATTACTGGCCCGGTGTCTGGGTCGGTAGGAGACCAGGCCCTGAAGCTAAGTTACGATCCATTGTTTGGTACATCAAAGCCAAACACAGTCAAGAGTTCAATATGGGGCTCTAAGCAGTCGTTGACCAGAAATTCGATGAAAAAACACAATGGTATTGCAACCATGGCTGTTCAAGGTAGTAGGCAGAAAGAGTTGGTGTTTGAATCCAGCTCTTCTGGTTGATATTCTATTTGCTTAGGCAGACTCATGAGTCCGCCTTATTGATGGTCTATTTGAGGAAGAGCCAACATCAGGTGGTCATTGCCTTCAAAGGTAGAACTCGCGAGCGGGCAAGATTTCTTTTAGAGGAGCGACATACCTTCACATGATTCCTGTATGTCTTTCTCCCAGGCAGTGACATAGGTAGACGGCAAGCCCGACGCAAATGCTTTTTTCTCCTCAATGAACCAACAGCAGGTATGTGTCAACAGTCAAACCGTCACGCCAGCAAAAGACATGGATAATTCCAAAAGTCCCTCATATGTTTAGATGGTCCTACAACTACTTTGTACATACCTCCACCCCCAACCTATCACAGGTTGGACCAGATAAGTTTAGAACAACCTCAATCAGTAATATCTCAAGAAAGTCGGGCACTGTATATCAACCCTCCGCAACCGGCAAACAACTCCAGAGGCTACTCACGAATTGAAATGACGGCGTCAAAAACACTAGTTCCAGCTTTAGAGACTTGTTCTTCTTTGGTGCGGTAAATAACGACCAGCGCCACAACTCATCGGTTACTAGCCTCCCCCAGCTCTGAGTGCCTGTGCCTCTCTTTGAGTTTGGGGTTGGCTTTTAGCCGAAGCATTCGGCAGGTTGAGTATTCTGTAGCAAGCGGACGTCGAGATGAACCAACCACCGCCAAGTCGGAGAGGACTGTGTCATTGCTGATCAGAGCAACATTATTTCATTCGAACCATCCATTCCTTATCCTTGTCTCGAGTAACATTGGGTCATTAGTGTTGCCGCACTTACTTGGGGTTGCTGTTTACACAGTCAGAAAGATGTTGTTGCCTCATGTGTATGATAAGGTAACGTCGTCTTTTTCATTGCCTTGTTCGTCTAGGAGCCTCGAATAATACGGCTACTTCCCAAACTGGGCAGGGCCAGAAGAGATGGAGACCACTATTGAGTCCCATCCTTACCTGAACCCTGTTGCTTGGCATTGCTGGATAAAACAGAAATGGAAGCTGACTGACAAATGTCCAGGACAGGTCGATAACATGGCATTATGGCATAGTCTTGGAAGCCAATCATTGAAGAAAACCGGCTTGACCTATCGAGCATCACTGTGCCATAAACTGTTCACCGTCCCTGACGTTACTCGTTGGCGGCTAGGTGGCCATGACGAGTCTTGCGACTAAGACGATGCTCGCCAAACCGAAGTAATAGTAAACCACACCAACCCCTCATCTCGAGGCATGAGAGTGTGGGGTTGCCATGCGGCACATCTCCCAATGCCCACCAGAACTGTCACCAATCACTCGACCCTTCGTACCCAACCGTGGTAATGGTATCCTATCAATTCGATTCCCCTCCCATCCTGATCGTCTACCAGTCGGTCCGTTGTTGTCAACATGGCATCCCGTGCATTTGCATACTGTAACAGGTGGTCTAAAGACGATGTTCAGGTTTCCACGACAGCTTGGTCAAGCGCGGGCATGCACGTTGTGATGTTTACCGTTAGACTCACAAGCCAGTAGCTATTTGTGGATATCGAATGTCTTAACGTGCATCGGTCCCGGGTGTGTTAGTTAGGGTCTGCTTTCTGCCCTGGCCTTCTTCCAAGTAAGCGATGCCTTTATAAGCGATGTCGAGTTGGTGGCAACCAGTCACCTATTTGGCCGTCTGCTTTTTCCTCTGATACAGTACGGTGTTGTATGTTGGAAAATATGTAGTAGACAAGGGGTCATTATCAAATCTGGTTGCTGCGCCTATGTTAGTCATGATGCTACGCTACGACACCCACCTGTTAAGCCAAAGGTAGTAGTGTTCTGGAACAAACGTCAGTTAGTACGCTAGCTCTATGTATCGTAACTGAAGTTCATAACCGTCTGCGTATGGCGCTGCATCGATGCGTATAGACAGCGCCGCTCTCCGCGGTGCCCACCCATCTCATGTACCATGACGGCATTACATGCAGCCCTTTTTGGCGGCAGTCTGGAACTGGCTAATAGATAATCTAGACAATAGTTTTGGATAATATCTACAAGCCGCACCACAGCAGCATCTTTTGCACATTGTAGATTGAAACTTCATCTAAGCAACGATTTCAGGAGCGATACGCTACTTTTAAGCCTCCTGCAAACGAATGGAAGCTTGACATTTGACACGGGAACTTCACATAACAAAAGTCATGGGTTAAGGCCTATCGGCATAAGCACCTGTTATTTGTGCACACAGCCTGTGCAATTACGAGCACAAACATGAAACTTTCAATGACAACATACAGCATGAGAACTCCGAATGACATTCTCGGTCCTTCACGCTCTACATACTCCCGCAGACAACATTATTTGGATCTGATCACTCTTGCGTTTAAGGGATGCCAAGCAGTAAATGTGCTTCTTCTCACTCATTTAAAGGATGCAAATGTCATTTAGCCTCGAGTAGCATCGTCATTCTGTCAAGTTATTGCCGTGCCAGGATGAAAGGCGATAAGCAGAGTTCCACAATGTAGATGCATAGTTCCATCTATACCCGATTGCTCCGGAGACATGTCACTATCAGAACGGACTATGTTATATAGAGAACCCAAATGTTTCGTAATACGCTTCTCAGGACGTGTAAAGGACAGACAATTTCATAAGACAGGCTGCCATGACTCATTCCTGCTTCTTAGCCGGTGGTGGTCCGCCGCCTGTGGTCGGGAGGCCCATAAAGATCTTGAAGTAGTCCTACGATAACGTTAGGAGCAACGCCAAATAAACCGAGAAGGTTGTCAAAGAACACTTACATAAATCATCCACTGGAGGCCAGTCAGAGTACCGATCATTACGATTCGCACAGGGAGGCCGTTCCAAAGGCCCCCGAAACCAATGTCCTTATAGATTCTGCCCATGGCGCTTCCAAAAGCTTCTCCGGGTTGACGATTCGAGTTCAGCTTGCTGACCATGACATCGGCGGGGTGGGACACAATAGCACATAGAATTCCGGCAAGGTAACCACCAGTGAAAGACACACCAGTTTGAGCAGCCTTGCTGTAGTCACTCTTCTGACCGGGGAGACGATCATAAATCATCTCAACGATAGTCTCAAAGGAAGCAAACTTCATCATTGTGTAAGGAATCTGGCGACCCCAGAGCGGGTACAGACCCTTGTAGAGGCCAGCAGTGCCCTCCTTGCCTGTGATGGCACCGATTCCTTGTATCGTTCCAGTGTAGGGGTTTGGGATCGAACCTTGCATGCGGACCTTGACAGCTTCAAAGGGACAGAGAGCAAGGTCGGCGAGGAACTCAGCTGAGGCAGAGGCGGCAAGATACAGACCAGTCTTGTACTTTGTGGCCGCCTCGGGGCCAGCCATATCCGAGTAGGTCTTTTTGAAATACTCATACCAACCATACTTGAAGGCACCCTGAGCAGAATAGCCAAAAAGCGTGGGACTCCAACCAGTAAAGATACCGCGGATACCCTCGCCGCGGTAGATCTTGCCCCAGGCCTGAAAGTTGCTGGTGTAGAGCTTGGAGTCAACTTGACGACGAGTCTTTACAAGATCCAGAGGGGTCACAGCAGCGTGAGTGAGTCCCTAGATCGTGTCAGTATGTATTCTTGACTTGAATGGCCAGTCTTCAACAACGGTATGTTTCCCCGGATTGGAACGAAACACGTACACAAGCCATCAAACCACCAAAGGTACAGGCAGCATAGTATCTACCAGAGTATAATTCGATCTTCCCAGTCTTGGCTTGAGCTTTTGCGCTCGCCTTTTCAAACTCGGCTGTTGCTTCAGCGCTCAGCTGCTTGGCCTTACCCTTGGCATCTTCAACGACGGAAGAGTGGACAGGAAAGAGTTCAGCGCGAGCCTGATACGGAGTGCGGTTTGTTGCTGAGAGTGGGCTGTAAAACGCTCCCTGGAGGGCATCCTTGGATGGATGCAACGAGGACATTGTAGCTGCGGGTTGAGATGTCTACTGGTGTATTAGCGATATTTTATCCAAGTTGAAGGTAGATCTTCTCAATTGGGTGTTTCCAAAGGAGAGCTTGATATCTAGGTAGGTAGGTAGGAATATGCTGGTAGGAAGAAGCCTTGGTGCAAAGATAAGGGCATTGTAGGGAAACAGCAACCGGGAGGATTGGATTCCTTACTGAGCCGGCTAGTAAGGTATTGCGGCAAGCTGACCCGGATGAATCGGCTGTCTTGATTGAACGGCCTTACCTGGCTGATAGTCGTTCCAGCTCCAACAGTGGATGAATCCAGAGGTACAAGTGAGTATTTTCCCAATGTGCCTTACAAAGGTAGAAGAAGATACCGCAAGGTGAGGTGGGAAAAGGAAAATCAGGGTTATCGAGGTCGGGAAGGATGCACCTATCTTTCGGAGTTAAGGTGCCTACCAATTCCATCCCGTCCATGATGGAAGAGGGTATGACGCTCGTGGCAGGTGCACAGAGTGAGGGGTGGAAGGTGACATCACGCTTATCATAGCCATTGTCTGTTTCTTTGACTCTTAATAGCCTTGGAGAAATTCCTGGCACTGCCCTGTATGAACATGAGTTCTCTTGCATTTCGTATATTGATCATGATAGCTCGTGTCTATAGATATTGGATAAGTTATTCCACTTACACTGGACCTTGTCTTACGCGCTAATTAAACATCTCTGTACTATAACGGGACGATCCACAGGTTGCCCGTGGGGCTCTGGGATAGTGGGGTCAGCTGAACCTAGGTGCCTGGTAGCATTCTGAAATCTGTGTAGGCTTTATTTCTGTAGCTTCTCCCCAAACAGCTATGATGACAGAATAAGCGACACAACATGTACACCAGGGTAGCTCATGTCCGGTCATTTATAACTCAGGACCCTAAAGTGTCATATACTGATTTCGAATATTGTTTGATAGCTTATTGTTTTACGGATCATGATATGTATTAACAGTTGCCCTGGCAAAACTACCTCTTAGTACTGCAACTGTTAGTGGACTAGCTTACCTACCTACCCAGCCCATCCATGTCATGATAATCTAACAGAAAAAGCTGTGCCCCACTATCCATCAAGTCTTTTGCGTGACTCGATTCGAACTTAGACCTGCCCCGCGACCCCTTCAACACCCCGACATTTCAATCAGATCTAATCCGGGTACCAAATTCCCTTCGACATTTACGTTAAGCTCGCCATACGCTTTCCCGTCATCACTCAATTTAACATGGCTGCTGCTACTGCTACCACCACAATGTCCAGCGCGACACATCCTATCGTCACAAAGTGGTCTTCTCGATACCGTGGGGTATGTCTCTTTGCCTGAACTTGCTCATGACACCACTTTACACCAGGAGCTTCAATGATATGATGCCCGAATAGAGTTTCAATATTCCTACGAGGCGCATTTCAATACTCACGCATAAACTAATGTTCTACAGGCCACTGTTGAGGATCTTGACCCCCCAGCCGCCCTCTCTCTCAACCCCTCCGACGCCATTTCTCTCGCCCTCCTTTCCGCCTTCGAGCGCGACTATACTCACTTGACCATCGTTGACTCCGATACCCGTGCTCTCTTGGGATATATTTCTATTCCTCATTTGCAGTCGCTGCTCGACTCGGGTAAGGTCAAGCCTCACGATCCTCTCTCAACCGCCATGACACGTTTCCAGCGCAAGGGCCGCACCTACAAGGTCATTACCATGGAGACCACCCTCGAAGAACTTGAGGACTTTTATCGTGGGGGTGTGCCCGAAGGACCTTGGGAGCAGGAATTTGCCGTCATTACGGATGAGAAGAGGAGGTTTGTCCTGGGCGTTGCGACAGTGCAGGATCTCGAGGAGTTTGTGAAGCGGAGACCCGAGTAGACCGTCAACTTCTCGTCATGGAATCAAAAGAATCTGTTTCAATGAGTATGGTCCATATGGAGGGCGACAACAGGAAACTCTAAACATCTTGAATGGGCGTTGGGGAATAATGATCTAAACATCATAAGACTGTGGTGGGCTCGCTACAGCCTGTCAAGCAGGAAAGCTGCTTTCAACATAGCGCAATACCCTGGGGATAATAAACCTTGATGGATATTACTTTCACGTATAAACTGTGTAAATTTTACAAATCATGTTCGTTTGGTTGATTGAGTGTTTATTTATTTATTTATTTAGGCAGTTAACTAGTAGGGCATCCAGGTAGAAACGAGTATTCATGTCGTTGATCATAGGTGAGATAGCTTGAATCTGTGGGAACTAAGCCTGGTAGTCGTAGATGAGTTTGGCCGTGACTCTCTGGTCACCTTTGGTTACTAGGACGTGCCTGACATATCTCCTCTCACCCTTAATCTCCTCGAAGCCCCAGATCTGATTGGCGACCCAGCCATTGTCAACACTCTCGGCGATGCTCTGGACGAACTTGCCATCGCCCTCAACGAGCCAGCCCTGTTTGAGAAAATCGTCCTCGACCTCGTCGAGAGTGACGAATCGAGAACGGCCCTTGACAGCACCAAATAGCCAATCAGAGTGCTCGCGCTCCTCAAAGTCAAGGCACCGGTTCTCCTGGGTGCTTGTCAAACCAGAGGCAGACTGGGTGATGTCGATATGGGTGAAAACGTCAGTGGATGTGTTTGGTGCTTTAGGAGGGGCGCTGTATTGATTGACTTCAATGGAAATTGTGGCCATTCCAATGCCCTTGCGAGTAAGGTAGCCGATACCCTGGAGGGCTAGGATGGGCTCTGAGCTGTCAGAAAGTTGTTTGTTCTGTTGTGAGGTGTTGTCAGTCTCGTCATTCGTCTACAGTCCATACCTACATGTATGTAGCGAGTGGAGGGGTAAAACATACGAGAACCCATTTGCCGCTAAGATCAGTGATGGTCTTTTCAGCAGGGGCAGCCATTGTTGCGGTAATTCGAATCAGAAAAAGGGTAAATCAATGTTTCGATGTTGGAAATTTGTGAGGGGAAGAATATTGTTTGTTGGGAAAAGTAAGTAGAATCGGTTGCGCAGCGATTGAGGCGTCGGTTGATAGATAGCAGGTAAGGCTGTGCTGGCTTGAGCTGAGCTGGCGGTTGGTTGGTGGATCGAAATGACGCTATCAAACTGCAGATGAGGTAGGTATGGACTTTTCTTCGAGGATATACACGCACGATGGGCAACTTCTACTTTGTCCAGATAACGATTTGGAATAAAGAAAGTATCAATGTTACTGATCTTATAACTACACTCTCCTGGCCGAACACTCACTAGATTTATATGATTCCTTTCGGCGAAGCCAAGCATGGATATTAATCACAAGCAACACCGAGCCATGACGCAAAACGCCGAGGTCAACAAAACGGACCAATGACAGTGTTGGTTTGCCCTTTTCTTTGCACAATACCTACACACGTACTCTTTGGTATCTGTTTTTTACCTCAAGTCTACTATACCAAAGCGGTAGGTGATCAGTTGTCACAAGCACATGATAACGGCACTACAGGCATGTTGGGATTCCCCTAGTGCGGGGTTAGAGGAAGAGAGGCTGAGCCGTGATGCACAAGAGACATGTCCAACTCGAAGTTGCAAATGGCCGGACATGGTTCAAATTCGGAATTTGCATCCGTGTCTAAGGATAGACGCCTTCGGGCTACCAAGCTTCGATCATGCTTCTGATCGGATCAAGTGTAGGTATTGAGATGGATGTATGTATAACGGGATAACGAGTGATGGAGGGAGTTGATGACGAGTTAAGTGCGATACTTCAAGGAATATGTTTAGCAATACTTAATTATTAAAAAACAAACTAACAAAGGGTAGCGTCACTACTCAAATCTGCTTCAGAATTACCCCTGACAGGATGTAAACTGCTCGACATCCGATGCCAACCCTCTGTATCAAAGTTCACGACGTCGACCAAGATTTTCCAGCCAGGATCCTCTCCCCGCATTGCCAATCCCTTACTCTCCATGGAGTCTTTATTGTTATTGTTTCCCTCCACGTGTCTCCTTCATAGACCTCGGCTCTGCCATAAATCTCTAGCGCCTTCATTAATAAAATACCCTGGCAACCTGGGTTCTGCAATATGCCTTGGATCTGTAAGAGCACGTATGCGCGATGCTGTTACACAACAGACATATGTCCAAGAAGGACAATTGTATGCAAAATTCATCTTGAATATGCAATGTATTTGGCTGTATTATTAGTCTACCCACTACTGGGGCACACTCATCATCCGCAACCACCACCCTTCAGAATTCCAGTATACAGGCCATGCTTCATGTATAACATCTTGTCTATCACCCCAGGATCGTCATCGTCATCTGCTGATAATCCTCGTTTGACAGACGCTGAATCTGCTGCAGCTCGGTTCTGCCGAATCCTCTTACTGCCGCTCCTCATGCCTGTGGCTTTCCATCACGCCGGGTATCGATCGTCTCTTCCAGCAACAAGCGGAATATTCGCTAAGTCGAGTTCATGCAGGAAACAAGTCAAAATCCATGTGGATATCCATATATTCCATGCACATCATATTATGCCATGGCACATCCTTCTTCTTCGACCATCTTCTCAAGGCCACCACTTCATCTTCTTGTAGCTTTCGATCACTTCTTCGATCAACTCCTTAGTCATGGCCGGCTTCTTGTACTCGAAGCCTAATAATGTCTTGAGCCGCGTCCCATCCATGCTAAGATCTGTGTCCTTGAGCAGTTCCTTTTCCATAAATGGAGTCAATGGCCCTGGTCGCGTGATGCCCGCATCGGCCAGAAGGTCCGCCCAAGGTCCCAGAAGTTCGTCGTTGACGTCGTCTACGACGCTGTCGAGGTTGAGACGGGCAAAGGTGCTGATGAGTTGACCTTGGAAACCCGTCTCGATCTTGAAGATGTCACCAATAATGGTCGCTATAGTGCCTTGGCTCGTCGCGCCTTCGTCCACTATGTTGAAAATAGGAACCTTGCCCATGCTGGCTTCATCCCACTTCGCCTTACCGGCGTCGTACCAAGCGGCAATTTGCCACAGTGCGCGTGTGACATCGTCAATGTGTGCTGTGTTAGTTCGGAGATCTTTAGTCCAGAGCCACTTCATTTCGTCCTCCAGGTGTTGGTAGGTACGGGCCATGCACAATGCCGTCGCAACCCACTGTGAGGCATAAGGTCCGTATACGTGCGGTAGGCGCACAATTATAAGGTTAAGACTGTAGGCCACGTCAGTACACAAATTGCTTAAAGCTCTAGCAATCCCACCATACCCTTCAATCTTGGAGAGTTCCTCTTCTGCTTGCAACTTAAAGACAGCAATACGATTCCATGGTTTCAACTTGTCACCTTCCTTGCTTGGTGATGAGTCTGACTTATAAACCATGCCTGTGCTCAGCTCGATGAAGGCTTTGACGCCTCTTTTCGCTGCCTCCTTGCCCACTGCAATGGAGAGGTTCAAAGACCTCAGCTTGTAAACCTCGTCCTCTTGCGAATATCTCGTCTCGCCACCACAGTTGAAGACATAGTCCCATTGCTTTCCATCAGGTCGGTCAAAGATTCTTGCTAGTCCTTCTGCACAATGGGAAAAACGATTCGTTAGCAAACTGGTCAAGAAGAGCGGGAGCCACGAGCACCAACGCAAGGTGCTCAGTGGTAGCGTGGTCAGCGCAGAATCTTACCAGGTCTGCTGGCATCGGCTTGCATAAATTTGTCCTGCGAGCAGGCTTCAGAGAACTCAGGAGCCAACCATGCCAGTTGAGGGAGAACCTTGTCGACAAGTCTCACGTCGGAGGCGAGGTCATTCTGGTGTATATGGAGGGCGAGGAAGCGGCCAATATAGCCGAGCCCTCCAATAATCAAGACCGAAGGCTTCTCGGCCATAATTGTGAGAGTTGTGGTCGAGTTGTAATATTATAATCGTGCGTGAACGTGGGGTCAGGATGAGGGCGCAGATGTCTCGACGTTGGCGGCGCAAAAACTGGTTATTAGAAGGCGAAGTTCAAACAGACTGCGTGCACCTCAACTTCGAATGTCTAGCGAGATACGTGGGCTCAGTCTTGTCCTTGCTGACTCCGATAGATGGCTGTTATGTGAGGAATATCGAACCTGAGTGCAGTATCGGAACGAGATTATTCGGCTTCAGGGGTCAGAGGGTTACAGCTGAGTAAAGGTACGCTGGCCAAGAGGTCCTATGGGGACGGATATGCGAGAATCGGTGTGATTTAGCGTTGGCCGAAGCGAGGTTGTTCGGGTCCCTCGTGGAGAGAGTGGGCTGGATAATGACCTAGCTCAGTAGTTTGATTGTGAGAGAAGGGCCGTAACCTGGTAGGGAGTCACGCACGTAAGTATTTATTAGGACATCAAAGAGCGAATAAGTGCTAGGACGTACGATAGTACAGGTTTAGTACTGTGCTTAATATTGAGCCCCAAGAGTGCTGGTGCGACGACGGCGTAAAGGCGATGTGCGGGAGCAAAGGGGAACAAGTTTGATCCAAGGCGGGAAGGCAACGGGAGGACGGACGGAAGACGGAACCAGATGGGCGGGATGGGAGGTGGTGGGAGTGGAGGGAAACACGATCAACAGATGTAGCAATTTCAACTTTTGCGAGGGCACGAGGCGACGCACCAACCGCTTGCTGGGACGGGCAATGGATGACCAGGGGCCTGGAATAACGTCAAAAGACCCGAATCCTCCAAAAACTATTGGTTTTGAACGAAAATGGCCGTGGGACTGAGCAAGAGTCTACACTGAATCGAGAACCAGCTGGGCAAGAAATAAGAGTGCCCTCGGATTCTCGAAACTGCGTCGATGAGGGGCTGGTTTGATGAATAGAAGGAGAGCCAGAATGACGGTGGATCTCCTGTTGGGAAAGACGAGGGGAAGAATCGGCCAGTGTAAGAGTGAGTGGGATGCGATGTGGACTCCTTTCCCAGTAAAAGGGGCCCAGGTTTTGATGCTGGCTGGTCTCTAGTTTAATGAGGGGCGTGTTGTGGGTTCATGGGTGTGAAAGGCCCTGTCAAAAGGTTGACATTTTATGCCCTACCGACTGTCAGGCACCAAGCTGTTGCTCAGCTTATGTATTCCATCAGTCGCTTCTGAGACTGAGACTCTTGTTTCATGATACTGGTCGGTCTTGAAGTCTTATGCCTGGACAAGGCCACCTTGAATCGAGTGTATTTAGCCTCTAGCGGACTCGATGGCCATCATGCATTGTATCGAAAAAAGTACCACAGACCGAAGGAAGCAGTGGCCTGAAAGATGAGTTAAGAATGCATGCGGGCGGGCTGTGGAGGGGTCTTTTCAACTCATGTATAGCAGGAGTAGGTACATACGGCATGTACATACCTCTACTCTAGTACTGAGTCCGCTTGATTACCCCATTCCTACCTACCTAGTCTCAGGTTAAGGCTTGTGTCAAGATATCGCTCTTTGCTTGGCTCAAGTTCAAATTTGTCATATAATCTGAAAGACGCTCAGCCGTCGTTACTTCATTTGTCTTGTTTTCATCAATCCTTCGGCACTTGATCTTGGCAGGAGTCTGACGAGTAACCACGTCTTCAATTGGGAGCCAAGACAGAAACAGGCTGGGAAAAAAGATGCAGAGCCAAACTGTGTTAGGTCAGTGGGGGGTAACCGTCCCGTAACTTAGCTGGCGGAGATGAGAATTGGCGGTCATGCGGCTGGACGAGCAGAGCTGCAGGATGGATTTGCACGATGCCCCGTTCATCATATCGCCGGGCTAATACCTAGCTACCGAGCTTGTAGTGGGCCTCCATGTTCGTCATTATCCTTATGGCAGGGGGCATGCCGACGTGACAGGGATGAAGAAGCATGACAATCGCCGTCCCTGTCTGAGCCGGTGTCTACCTACCAGGTACTATTTACCTCGCGAGTTTGTCGTCTGCATGCGCTCCGAAGGTTACCCATGATCCAGCCAGAGTTAACGAGCTGTTGATATGTATGACCATGGTAGATAATTACCTACCTACCCAAGGAGCTGAGCACGTTAAGATAATACAGGTCCTGCTCCTTTTGTTGCGTGTTGTCTTGAAGATCTGGCCAAAATGATGGTCTTGGCGGTACAGTGGATGGATACCTCAGTATCTACTGCGATACCCTCTAAGCAGTCGACGGAACCCAACAGTTATTTGGCAAAGGTACTTTGTTTACCGAAGCGCAGCCTTCTGACGTACTATGTACGAGATGGCGTAAAGGAACATTTACTTATTCGGGAGCATTTCCAAGAGGTCGGCACAAAGCAGCAATGAGGCTGTTTCTCTGCCCGGCGAAGCGAGCCGAAGAATGCCATCTTGTCTCACCCAATTGTCTTAGCGAAATATGTGATCTCTAACGAAAACTGACTTTGAGTCTGCATTTGCATGCACGCCAATTTTGACGTCGTTTGTTAACATCGAGTTGAGAAACTAGCCAAGCAATGGTTGCCGTGTGAGGTAAATTGTTGATGTACTGTTTTGAATTCTTGGAGAGCTTAGCGCTGGATACAGGCATGCCTGTCGATCCAAGATCCCGCCCGGGCCGCCACAGGGCCTTCTTGATTTTTTTTTTATTTTTTTTTATTTTTGTTTTCAGAGGAGTGGTGGTACTGAGTGCAACCGATCCAAATAGCCAACAGATTAAGCCACTCCAAGATTGGCGTTCGTTGTCCGATTCGGAAGCCCATCCGGCTTTTGTCGTGTACCTGAAGCGAAGGCTGAGAAAGTCGTCACTCTCGTCAGGGACATATGTGGCAATCGCCTACCTCTGTCACATGGGGATCTGGGAAGCGGCAGGAACAGGAACGGCACGATGCGGGGTCTTTTTTCTAGAATTCTTCCATTTGCGTATCTACCAATGACGGAGGAAATGGACATTGTTCTAGAAAGACGGAGGAATGATAGCGAAAATCGATATAGGGATTAAATCATTCGCTCTGATTTTTACATTAAAGTCAAGTCAGAGGCGGCAGTTAACCCTTTTCTTCCTTCCTCTTTCAATATATCAGTGTTTACAACATCCCACCCATGGAAAACTTGACTCTAACAAGTACTGGTGCTGTAGCTGAGATAGGCGTTAGGGGGCACCCACCACAGCCCTGTAAATCCCAAGCAGGTAGGTATCTCCTCAGGTGAGCGTGGGCATGCAGGCCGGTCGCAAAAGAATCCAATAGGCACTTGATGCAGATCAAACGAGAATATCAGCACACTCTTAGGCTAGTATATACGTTAGTAACTAAAGCTGATAAAATATTTCTAAATCGCTGAAGCAGTACCGGTCTTTACGCGATGCACCTGGCATGACACACACCCACCCTCCTTTGGATAAATATTATCAAGTCCACTCATTGACCGGGCTCTTCACTGCTGTGATCAAGTATCATCGACAAGTCACCTGCCGCCTCACTGTTTCTCTAGTGGCCTTCTATAAACTCGATAGACTGAGCCAACCCTTCTATTTTAGCACCTACATAGTACTCAAGTAATTCAAGACGTAATTCAACACCAAGCAACGCTATCTCCAACGCCAGCGTGTAGGTACCTAATGGGTTGAATACTAACATTGTACCATAAGCAACGCTAATATCAATCAGTTCAAGCGTCCAAGATATTTATCAGTCTGTGAACGTGCACGTAGCGCATTGCGACACAGTCTTTGGGCCATTGATGTTAAGATTCAGATCCCATCGCACTGCACCAAAACTCGGGGATCCGCAGGCCTGGCCTGCATGGCATAGGCGACACAGACCTCAATGCGGCTATGGAGCAAACGAAGCGAGCGAGCGATCGAGAAATAATGCAATCCTTGTTGGCCTCGGGTCACTGTTGGACATGTTATATCGATTATCGCCCGACCCTCTCCGCCTTACATTCCGCCCCCGAAACTCGTTTCACCAACTTGGACTCCTTGTTCTTGTCCAGCCTATACAGTCCCATACCACGGCTGACGATGCCAAGGTCTCACTGTCTTTTGATACGGTCTTCTGTCATATATGACAAGGCAGGGCTGTTGACCTGCTACATCTTACAACCGCTTGCTATTCTCAACTCGGCCTCAAGCTCGCGCCCACCCTACCACCTCCAGTAGTCAAGGGTGGGACCCTTTTCGTTGCGAAGATCCTTCAAAGTGTATCATCTGGCTACATTAATGCCGTGCGTACAAGGCTACAGCCTGTCACTAATCTCGTAATGTCTTCTCCATGCATTTCTGCAGAACTTGTGATGTTTCTGACTCAGAAGAAGCTGAGTCCATATTCCTTAGCGTGACCTGGCACTCTACACGAACTAACCACGCAAGCCACCATCTCTGTTGTTGAAGCCAAGCCCTATGGGCTACTACGTAGATACCGTTTCTAATCAAACATCACAAACAGAAAATCCGAACGGCGGCAGCTTGAAATGTAATTTCTATCGGCTCGAAATCCCTAATGAAATGTCCCTGAGTGTCTTGATCTCCACCAACTTCATAAGTCACATGCATCCGTAACAATCGCCAACTTTAGTAACAAAACAACTTTCGCTTTGACGATAGAATCTGATCGTCGTCCAGGATCTAACTCGGCCAATGATCCCGCTAGCTCTTGCAGGTACGATCTTTACGCGTTAGGGCCAATGCTAAAACTGATGCTATGCTGGTCTTAGTAACCAGTTCATCTACTCTCCCACGTTGTTGTACTTAGTATTGGAAAGTATGTTGGTTGCGGGAAAACGGGCCGGTCTAGAGGCGTACTGAGAACCTGCTTCGACTCGCAGTACCCATTGATAAGCAAATGGGACCCTGATATGTGCTTGTAATAACAGATTTCCCCGTGGTTGCTCGCATCGGGCACATCATATAGTAGTATGATTATTGCTTGAATGTTATTGACATGCTCGAGAATCTTGCCGGGCAATAACTTGGCAAGAAATAGCTCACCAGGTGTAATCTACTGTCGTAACTTAATATGCTGTCGTATCTGATCTACACACTCCACGGCTGTATGGCAGATAATGTTGGTCTACAGTACCACAAAGATTGAAATCAGTCTATCAAACGTATTGCTCTTATAAAAATACCACACAAGTCGACCAGAAGACATTTTCCACGTCGATCATTTCCTCATGCTCCCAATGAGTTCTCGCTGCGCCTCACGGTCTCGTGCTCCCTCGCTCAAGCTACCAATGCTCCTCAAGTCGCCCACAACGTCCTTAGCCTTGCCAAAATAGACTTCTTGCAACAGGTTGCGCATCTTGAGTTCCATATCCTCAACCAATCGTCCGACGTTGGCAATGTGACTATCGTCATTCTCCACAGGGAGATCCTGCTCGACCTGGCGTGTCATGTTACCGCTCAGGTCCATTTCACCCAAGTTGCCTCCCGCAGTCGACAGTGTCAGGATCACAGTAGATGTAAGCTTATAGTGGGTGCTTCGTCCTCGCTCGATGGCCTCGAAGACGTGGATGGAGTCCCAAACGCCCTCGGAATTGCCGCCTTGGGGAGAAGCTGCAATTAGAAGTCCAGTTAACGTTCACGGCCCAGAACTTAGATGTATGTAGCAGGGCTGGTGGGGTGGCTTCGTACCTTTCTTGAGGAGCACGACTCCTGCGAATCCATCGTCAAGATTCCAGAAATAGACACTGCTCACGCCGCCTTCGTAGTATAAATCGCGATAGACGTCGAAAGCTTCGTTCGCCTTGACTTCCATCTTGCGAACACGCTCGCTTGGAATCGCACCCTCACCCGCACCCTCGTTACCGCCAGCGCCTACACCTCCAGATCCAGCCTCATCCAGAGGGGGGTCGAACTGGTTGGACCACGGTGAGCGGTAGCTATCGCCATCGCGGTTGTAATCGCAGAGGAGGTAGTCTCGGCCAGTCTGCTTGCAGCGGCGCACGGTGAGGGGTTGGTCGACGGATGAGAGGAGATCTTCGGTCAGATCAGGGGCGATAGAGATGATGGCGTTAAGATGATCGGTTGTCTGCTTGGGATTAAGGCGGCGCAGGAGGTCACTGAGATAAAACGGTCAGCTATAAGGGGAATCCGACGTTGCGCGAGAAGGAAAGAAGACTCACAGAGCTGAGTCAAAAGGATCGACAGCCATTGTAGCGGTATATCGTGTTCTCAGGCCGGTGAAATGGGTGGATTACGGCGAGTCTCTTGTTGTCAGTTGGAATGGCCCAGTGGTTTGGTCTTCAGGCAATGGACCTGTCGAGGTGAAGCTCTGAGACGTTATGGAGTAGCGGGGTCGTCTGGAGCTCCGTGTGGAGTACGTACTTGACCTTGCATGGAAGCTCAAGATGGTAGGTAGGTAATTCCTAATTGGGCTTGAGGACAAAGCCATTCCATAAACAAAAATAAAGTTGTAAATATGCAGAATTCAGCAGTCTTAAATATTTCTTTAAGAGACTGTGAGAAAAAGGGGTGACAATACATGATACCATCAGGGTTATGTAGAGTTCAAGCATGGAATAATAGTAGATGCCCACGACCTTGCCATGTTAAGAAAATGGAAATCGATTAAACCAAAATAAAGCCTCATTCTTAGAAAAACGAAAATATCAAACCGTTAATGATACCTAGCCAAGACAAGTACTACAATGCTAGACGGTTGATGATCAGTAAGGGCGAGCCAGCCTTTCGCTTGCTCAACCATCTGGCCAGTGCCCATAATACACCATCGTGTTATCTCAACGTCCGGTCTAGTTCCTCCCGATATTCCAGTAACCCATATGAATAGTTCCTCTTCCGTCACCGAACAGAACCTCGTACAAGAAAAAGAGTACGTATATCCCTCGTCTCTCGCAAGTTCTAGACCGAACCACCTTCTCAACCCACGATACAGCCAATTTCGCCTCCAACGCCGCGCCCGGAAAATCCACCAGTTGGGCGAATCGCCTAAGTGACCTCGAAATTTTGACAAAAGAAACTGAAGCCATTCGTCATTCCAATAAGCCTTGTCGAGTAGGCAGCTGAGTCGAGCTGGCCACATTGGGGTTTAAGGTTGCCAACAAGCTGCGTGAAGCTGACTCGCCAACCTGCGCAACACAGAGTCGCGCCATTCGAGACTCGATGGGCCTGCTGACCGGAGCAGGCTCTGTGCGGTTATGCAGTCTCGCTGTTGAATATTCATTCAATACAAGCACCACATATCAGACAGTAGGCTTTCTCAGTCCAGGTCTTCTCGCCGCCCGTCACATTCTCGCGCAAATCACGGATTTCCCAAGATGTAGGACCCTCTTGCATTTTGAGGCTGGCCTCAAAGAGCCCTAAGTAGGGTTTGTGGTCTATGGCCTTCTTCTTGCGACCCTTCTTGGCCGAGCCTTTGGCCGACGCTGCGGCGATAGTTCTCGATGGTGTTGGCCCGGGTGTTGGGGTTTCGGTGTCTCTAGTTGTTTCGCGGATGCCCTTCTTGACATGAACGTTATCTTGTGTCTCTCCAGAGCGGACATCGATTGTTGGCTGGGTCTCTTTCTCCTCGGCATCGGTAGGTGACAGGGGACGCGTTGCTTCTTCGGGCTTTTCTTCCTTGACAGTCGCTCCCTCGGTCCGGTGAGGCTTATCGGTACCGAGACGTTCATAGACTTGCATGAGCACGTCATGAGCCAGGCATTCCCGATGCATCCATTGGCCGCACTCCGAGCTCGTGCATCCTATGAGAGTCTTATCAGGGTTTGCAGGGGTTTGGCATTTGCACATGATATCAACCGACTGTGTCAAAATTAGTTCATGTTAATAGGAAGCAGGCTACTATGCAACGTACCGAAAGCTGCGAGTTGCGGCAGTCGTATGCTTGGCGCCAATAAAGCGCGTCTTGAATCTCCTCGTCGTCGGACTCTATCCACTGGTTAACTGATGCAGGTGCCGTTACACTAACGACGTTGATAATATCCACTAGAATGGTTGGTCAGCAGCGCTACCACGGGAATATCAGTCAGAATTCTGGAACATACTATGGTTAGATGCGATTAGTTCATTGTGGCCATGGTATGGTTGACGACCCTGCACGGTCTTCTTGCCGTCAATGGTACCAGGAGGCAGCTCATCAGGCCAGTACATCCAGTAAACGCGTGCATAGACATGGTGCTCGTCTGAAGCTCGGATCTCGAGGATGCGCGCCACCCACGATTCTTCTCTACTGTCTTTTTTGTAGGCGCCATTGCTTTCATTTTGAGCCTTTTGATGCTCGACGGTTGACTCGTTGGCGACATAGACGAAGCCTTCGCTGTAGTACTTGATGCTATTAACTATTAAGCGTTAACTGTAAGCCCCTCAAATGTCGCGATGCCGCGATTCCATCAAACAGGTACTTACGGACGAAGCTGTTGTATCGCGTCATGTCTTGCCATCGCTTCCCAGGCTCGACTGTGTAATACAAGTCCATGGTGTCATGAGTTTTGAAGGTGCCTGTTGGCGAGAAGGGAGAAATTTGAATTTGAACTCGTTTGTCGTCATCTTGACCGTCGCGCTTCCGCTTCTTGTTTTTGTGACGCTCCTGTTCTGCGCGCGATGGATTATTCGCGTAAGTAATTGTAAAAGGACATTCTGCGCGGTTCTCCTCCCCGACGGACCGCGATCGTTTGCGATTGCTCATTGTGGCGGTTTGATGCGGTTGGGTATGACCGCGTCGAGAGTGGAGAGAGAAGGAGGGGTTTCGAGCGACAGGCAGTGAATAGCGCGATGAAAGGGTGGTAATAAGGATGAAACCAAGACGAGGAAGATGCAAAAGGGATTATTTAGATATGGTGGAGCAATTTTTTGATGGCGCGTTGTATGTGAAGCCGAGCCCAAGCTGTCTTTGAGCGACAGATCGCGGCCTGCGATGTCCTGTGCACGGAAGGCTCGATTTGTCTGGGTGAGCAACGTCGCAATCTGCGGAAGAACTAAGAATCGGGCCAAAAGCACGAAGATATTATGATCACGTGACGTTGCTTGCAATGGGGCCACCTAAGCTGATGGACGGAGTTATATCCAGGTAATCCAACGCGTCAGAACAAGTCTTAGCTACCTATCATTTCATGCGAATCTTGGCATTTTCTGATTGAAAGTTTAGAAAACAATTGGATCGGATTATAGTTGAGAACGGTTGGGGTGTCGAAGGGAGAAGGAAAGTGGATAAATGAAACGATATGGATTTACTTAGGTACGCTTGTAAGTGCAAAGTTTTAGGTAGTTTATCAGTTACTAACCTAGGCAAGTGTACTTTGGCTGTTTCAAGATGTGGGTAAAAGGAAGAATTGTCGAGAGAAAAAGCCAGGCAGGTCTGTCGCATCGCATCTAACTTTCACCCCTGCACATAAGACGGGGAGCCATAGCCTTCTAGAAACTCCGATCAAACCGAACACCGGCTGTGCTATTTCTAAAGCCATTGAAACGGTTTTCAGAAAAGTGTTTTGTTTGATTACTACATACAAAAATTTGTTCCGATTTATTCATTCAGATATCTAGGATCTACATCCACCTCTAACCATTTACATTGCTGTAACGACATGACTGATCATCCAACAAACGCCGTCGCTATGCTACGCATTCAATAACAGCCCGCAAAATCAGCGACCTGCACTCTCATCATCAATACTTTCTCCATGCTCTCTCTCGTAATCTGACAACATCCCACGGCGCTCGGCTCCGTCATCACTTTCATCTTCTTCTTCTACGATCGAGTCTGTGATGGACTTTGCAAGCTTGGCGCCTTCTCGCCTACCCCGTTCTACGTCAATGAACCATATCAGAGGCGCCGGAAAGCCAACTAAAACTGCGAGGAACCAAAAAGCAGGACGTATTGTGCCGGTCCTGTCAATAATGGCGCCCACGATCGTCGGCCCAAAAACACTAGAGCCCTTGTCTGTGATGGCATAAAGCGCATAGAAGGCCGCCTCGGATCCAGGTGGAATAAGCTCGCCGTACAGAGAACGACAGTAACCGCTCAAGCCTCCGAGGACGACTCCATACACAGCAGCCAATGGATACATCTCCCATGGCTGCTGGAGTCCAAAGACGCCCCAATTCTTGACAAATGGGAGGTATCCTAGTAAACCGTACAGAGGGATCAATTCAAATAACGCGATGCAAACAAGGATGGTCTGATGGGCTTTGAGGTTGAATAGTCGCGATATCCACGACCATCCGAACGCGCCGAAGACCCCTGCAGTCGTTGAAATGACATTGATCATACCAAGTGCCCACGGTTGCATGTGGAGTTGAGTCTTGGCGAACAAAATGGCGGTGGATGACGTGGTTGCGATTGCATCAGACAAGAGAAACCAACCAGCAAGGAACAAAACAATATCCAACAGACGTCTAGCCTGCTGAATTGTTCTGAAGAGACTCTTCCAAGCGTAGAGGATATATGCGAGCCCGGCCATAATGCCTTTTCGGCCACTGTCTGCCAGGGGAGGTCCAGGACGGGGTCGCAACCACATCGCAGCAGGAATAGTGAAAACGGTCCACCAGACTCCTACCATGAATAATACAACTCTCTGGCCCCATGTAGTATTGTGCAGTGAGATGAGGACACCAATACAAACACATTGTAGAAACAGTGCTGCGATGTATCCAGTCCCGATTCCAATCGCTGATATGCGAGTTGACAGCTCTAGCTCTTTGGATGTTATCTCTGCATGGCTTGCAGTGGGTTTTAGTCGTTCGCCATCTTCGGGGAGTAGCAGGGGCGACGTTGTCGTAACTGGTGATGACTCAAGCTGACCTACCGAGTGATCCAGAGGACGCGACTCAAATTCCGAACTACCAAGATCCGGAGTATTGGCGACATTGGCCTCAATAACATCGGGATGGTATCGCACAAGTAATGGGAGGAAGGAGTTTAATAGTACAAATGATGCGCCAAAGGAAGTGTTGGAGATGACGGTCAAGAGGGCGCCGAGAATGTAGTTGTCTTTCGTGATGAAGATGTAGGACATGACCGCGAAGCTTCCAATCCAAGCAAAAGTGAGGAGTAGCTTCTTACGGTAGTTTCCGTGGTCGGCAGCGCAGCTGATACTCACGACAAGCAGGGCTTGGACTAGGACGCTCACTGAGAAGGTGTACATGGCAAAGCTGGCAGTGTTGATCTCCATTCCGAACACCCAGACAATGCATTGTCCATCGCCATCATTTTTACTATCGCTCGATCCGCATGGCGTTTTTCGGTCAGAAAGCAGCACACCGTTCTCTCTGGCGAGAGTTTCGAGCAGTATGGGGATAAAGGAAGCTGAAGCAGGCGTTAGCGGTGGGGGTCCTGATCAGTCTACATAACGTACAGAAACTCTATAGCTAAACTTACCAATTCCACAAATCACGTATGTCTCGGCGGCGAACGCATACGCATACCATCCTAAAAGCTCTTTTCGGCTTGTTGGACGAGCATCATGGCCAGAGTGGCGCGGCACAGCTGGCTGTCGCAAATCAGCCTCACTATTGCGAGGGCTCATATCGCCGTCGCTAGAGGATCGCTCGTCGTCGGCCTCGAAAGCAGAAGTCGCGCAAGATCTGAAAGACCGTTTTGAAATATTTGAAAGTCCTGACCACGGCCTGTGATCTTTTAGGCGCGGACGCTGAAGTTGAGACTGAGGTTGAGGTTGGAGGTTTGGCGCCATAGCTGCGGTGACCTTCGAGGCATGTATGTCGCACCCGTGATCTCATCAGACACACGTGATTGTCGTCACAGGGTCAAGGGAAGTGCTAGGCAACACTCAACACCAGGCACTTTTCTCGTGAGATTGAAGTCGTTTCAGGTTATGATGGAGCTTTTTCTGCTCTTGGTATGCTGTGAATTGCTCCATGTACTCTGTCAGGATGTGGTAGGTAAACGAATTTTGGATGAGTATAGGGACCTGGTGTTGTTGAGAAGCAATTGCGCGCACGACGATCGCGATGATAACAAGTCCAAGAGAGAGCAAGAAAAGACTCCAACAACTAAAAGGGCTGCGCATCGTCGTATTCTTAACGTTGGCTGGTACCAAGAACCAAACCAGGCAAGGCAAGGGACGGACTATCACCGTCACATCCTCCAATATCCTATCTCCATCCATGATGTATCTAGTCATGAGCCAACATCCAAAATAAAATAAAAATCCTCCCATGCTAGACAAGTTACTCGCCAATGTATATCACAACGACTTAATCTCAACGCCCATTCGCTGCCCCTGGGTCTATCGCCTGGAGTGTCGCTGCAGACCAACACAATCAAGGCCACATTGGACGATCCCTGAACAATTTGGGCTCTTATCAGGGTCTTTAATGGCCATTTCAACACTAACAAGGTGCCTGCAGTTTCTCTTGGTCGATACGTGCAGCTGTTTAATGCCGAATTGGTCTAGCTTCGGTCTTGGGATTCAGGAAACCCACAAGAGCAGAGCCAATCCTGGAATATGGGTTTTCTGTTTCCAGTACCTTAAGCTTGAAGCGGAGTGCACTCCGCTCTTCAAGTTGAACTTGTCAGCTTATTTGAATCACGAGAAGTCAAGAAAATGAGGGGAAGTGGAGACTTTGATCTCGGGAGATACTATCAAGGGATGATCCTTGATAGTTGAACCTCCACTATAGATTAATCAACGTCATTGCAACCCAATGTAAAGGTTGACACACACATGTTATAGCCTTACTTGGACTTGCTCTGCTTTTTAACAAATTAGCAGTCAGATCTTTATTGTGCAGGTTAGACAGGCAGACAGATGTTTACTTGACATGATAAATGCAGGGGGGCCATCTCATGTATGTCACTCAGCACAACTTATCTACAGTCAGCTTAGCTCAGGGCCATGCATAATAAAACAGTCGACGCAGAAAGCCATTTACTTATTCGTTAGAGTAGCAACGACATAGTTGGGTATTTCCGAAAGAACCAATATCAATAATTGCACTGCCGTGAATCGAAACAAAACGACATGTCCTCCGCAGTCGTACTCCTAATCTGTCTCCCTTCGACTTTGGATCGAGGCTCTCTTTCTCTACTTCTTGTGGCCAAAGATCTTGGACTTGAGCTTGTCAGCAAGACCAACAGGGGTCTTGACAATAGGTTTCTCGTCCTCCTCAGACTTTCTTTCCGGAGTTCCGACCTGAGCATTGCCAGCGCCTCCACGGCCAGTGTGGAAATCTCGGCCATCTTGGCTCGGTCGGATCGCAGTTTCTGGGATGATGTCCTGGTCCTTTCGCTCGGTCGTAGGCGTGCCGATGTCTCCAATGTTACCAGCACCTGTTGTGGAAGTCTCGTTAACATTCTAGGCCCGGTTGGAATTAAGAAAAGGCGGAGGGTATATAATTCTGAGCAGGCTAGCGCGACCCAGCACAGAATCCAAGATGTCTTGTGTGTTGCTGTGACAGAACAGAATGGTTGGCAGATTCAGGGTCTTGTGAGCTACTCACCTCCACGACCCGCACTGTATGCGCCGTCGCCATGGCTTCCAACAACGCCAGTGCGGACGACCTCTCCGTCGACATACTCGGTATCGTCTGGCTTGAAATTACCAGCACCTCCACGCCCGTGAGAGACTTCAGCTGTCATGGTTGCTGATTGTTCGATAATTTTTGTAGTGTAACTAAACAATGCGATCGTAGAGGTATGTATAAGATCAAGTTGGTTGTTGGTTTTTATGACTCTGGTTGTGACATGAAAAAAGTCGGCCGTTCAGGCGTCAGCTGAACCGCAGGGTATGGCGACAACTTATACCACGTCGCAACCGGGCGTAAGGGCAGCAAAGCGCAGCCATCAGGTTAAGCTTGTTTGTATCCCGTGCCTGAGACGGTCTTTGATAAGGAACAAGGAACTGGCATTAATTTCCATGGCATCATGATCGGATACAGGTACAAAGTACGAATACATACAAAGCTCTTATCTATCGGATATTGAGCGATATCCATGCCTACTAGACTATCGCCCAAACGGATTCTCTTATCAGTTCACACAAGACAACCGCCAAGAACGCCCAGGAAACCAGCTAAGCTCAACTAAAACAGTGGTTAGAGCCTTAGAGGTCACTGAATGCAGGTTCTACAGGGCGTTCAGGATCGGAACGCCAAGCACGTGCTTGATTGACAGCAGAGGGTGTGATGATGGTCATGATGGGTGTAACCAGTCAGAAGCCGCCCCCCAGTCTCTGTTTACGTATGCGAATTTGTTTAGCTTTGGTAATTTAATGTGGGGGACTCAACTTATCGATTCTGCAATGCTTCTCATTTCCACGGGCACGGGTCATGAATCCCGTCTTATCAGGAGGAACCTTGCATCTGTCTGTCAGTACTCGCCGACAATTGGGATTGAACCATCGAGATTAGCCGCAGGATCAACTGTGTACCTGTCGTGCCTGTTCAATAGATGATCTGATCTGTTGTCGCAATACACGATAATGTATTTTTAGTATGTATTGCGTCGTTGATTCCATCAACGATCCATCTAACATATTTGCCCATTGTAGATGGCCGACGTACTAGTAGCTTATGAGTTCTAATAAAGCTCTGTTCATGTCAACCTTACCCCAAGCAAATATCACGAGTTGAGTGTAATAGGACGGTCTATAAATTAATACTTGGGTATCGTGCTCGCATATCAGCCCAACAAATCTATAGCATACAGATAAGTATCCAACACATACCAAAACCCGCAGCATGTCTCAAATCTACCTGTACTCGTAGACCAACTCCATTCTCCTCTTCTCGCTTCGGATCATCCCCAACAGGCTCTTTGATCCAACCTTCTGGCACCTGGGCCAAGAAGTTATACCAGTAGTCACCCATGATCCTGTAACCTTCGTTCGTAGGGTGCAGGCAGTCTCTCAAGTCCTTCAAATCAAAAGTGCTAAAGTCCACAGCGACAACATGCTCTCCGTCTTCTCGACGCTGCCTCACAACCTCGGGAATCAATGCCCTGTACTCAGGCATTCTGGACTTGAATCTATCGCAGGACGATAGAGGGATTGCGATGAGGATTACTGCATCCGGGCAGTAACGGATTATCTGGTCAATCAGGTGGCCTAGTCGGTTTGCGACACCTTTTGGGTCGCTTCCTTCTTTCGAGACCGATGGCCGCTGGTCCATGTCATTTGTTCCAGCGTGAAGAAGAACAACATTGGGTCTTTGCTCCAGAGATTCTGTAACATGATCGCTTATGTATTGAATAGTCTTGCCCGACCATGCTGCCTGCGAGTTTACATGAGCTTAACATCTTTGTCGGGGAATTCGAGGCTTACATAGTAGTTACCCTTCATTGACCCTCTACGTCTTGTACCGGCAAAAACAACTTCCTCACCTAAACAACAGTCAACGCAGATTCTTCAGAGCCATCTTCTCATCCCCCAAACTCACGGGATAAGTGCTCTGCAAGAGAAAGTCGATAGCCGTTCCCATCACCGCCATTCGAGCTGCTTCCTGCTCCTTCAGTGATCGAGTCTCCGACACAAAGAATACGCAAAGGGACTTCTATTCTCGGCGAGTCGTCAAGGCGAGTGCTGGTGTAGTTTAAGACATCGTGAGCTGTGAAACCGGAAACGTTTCTGGCTATTTGTGCCGTGTCTTGTCGAGGTAGGGTATTTCCAGCGTGCGCTGTGCTCAGAAGACACAGCAAAAATGCGTGCCACATACCGATGCCACGAAATGAAGATATTACAACGCAAGAGAGCAGCTCAGACCAAAACCTTCAGTTCTGGGTTTTATGCCATATATTTAGAGTTACAGTCAGAAGGCTAATGCTAAATCTTTTGTTGTTGGTTCTTGTCGATCTTACTGTCAGCATATCTCCATGGTTCCACATCCTTTGGGTGCTGATCTACGATGAAACATCTCTATGCAAGGTTCTGTATGTTATCCGCAAATTGCTGATATTAAATCACGCACCTATCACCAAAATGAAGAACCGTTTGCATAATAAACAATAGCAGAAGTTCTGCATCATGAACGGTCATTCACCAGACTCATGAGTTGTTTGCCCGTTTACACATACTTGGCTTCCGCTTTGCCTGATATACCAAAAGTCATGAGACATGGTATTGTTGTTCTTGCTCTATCTTCGATTTCACCTCTCTTGTTAGTCCAGTCTTTGAATCCTCGAAACCTCCAGTGGCGAAAACTCTCATCTAAAATTTCATCAACGCCATATCAAGCGTACAAACTCCACATCATTGTTTTTTTCTTTTCTTGAATCTGCTCGTTATTGATAGCTGCACCCATCAAGCCTTTCCAGCACGACCAACCTGCAGGATCTCACCTGTCAGGGCCTCATCTCCTCGCAAAACTGGCCACGAGGTGCTGTCAGATTTGGCAAGGACAAATTCTAGCTTCGTACCGAGCACTCTGTAGGATGACTTCTCTGTGTCAATCGAGGCGTAAAGAGGAACTTCAGCGGCGTAACGCTTAGGAGGTGAGTCGGTCGTTGTCAGGTCGAGGTTCAGCTGTTTGGGCTGAAGTTCAATCTTTGCCGTGCTCTTGTCGATCTTTTTCAAGAAGAAAGAAGCGATGACGTTGACAGGGGTTTGATAGAAATCGTGTCTAAAATCGTTAGCATAAACAAGCAAAGACCTACCCAGTCAACGTAGACTTACCTAACGTTAGAAACGATTTCCTCGCTGCTAGCATCATCCTTCTTTCCACTACCAACAAACAAGTGCTGGTTCTTGGTTTTGCAGCCCTCGATCTTCATAAACTGATCAAACTCCAACACTCTCCTCTTGCAGCAGGAGTAGCCCTTACTTCCCTCGTGAAAGATTGGCACCCCCGGGTGGTGAACACACTCCTCGTTATCTCGCGAGCTACCCTTCTTGTAGGTTGCGCCGCATGCTCTTCTCTTGCAACCAACACCATCGGCAATTTCGAGACTGGGGTCATCGTCTTCCGACTCTGGAGCTGGAGGAGGCGGGGTGGGAGCATGTTGAGCAGCGGGGATTGGTGTACGAGAAGGAGTCGCAGCGTTCAGCGCATCAATTTTCTGGGCGAGAGCAGCATCGTCCTGCTGGGGCTTCTCCTCTAGCTGAGGCGGCTTGTCGGTAGTTGAATGAGTGCCCGTCGTGCAAGGCGGAATTTCCATAAACTCATCGAAGGTCAAAACGCGAGGCTTGCAGCACTTCCATCCTTTGCGTAATGAGTCAGTGTACAGAGCATTAGGCTACCTGCTGGTATTTGATCAACTTACCTTTCTGCCCTTCATGGAAAACAGGCGGACCGGGGTGGTACTCGCACTTCTCATCAGGGTCTGTAAACTCCTTTCCACAACCTTGATGGACACACTTTTGGGCCATTTCGTAAGTGTTATTATTGAGGTTCGTGCTCCACAAGCTTGAATTGAGTGTTTTAGAAAGTATAACAAAAAGTAGAAGACGAGTTTGGGTATCGCAGACTTTGGTGGGGTGGGAGCTTCTAGAATTCAAGCTCTGACACCCATGGAGGCGATGACGATGCCCACTGAGAACGGGAACAGCTGGGTCAGCTATGGTCTGACCGCTTTCCTTTTTCAGTGCGGGGTTGTATGGCATCCATTTTATCTGTAACTAAATACTCCTACCTCAGACCATCTCAGATTATACCCAGATTTCAACCATTGGTTGTTATAATCAAGCCGTTTTTTTTTCTCTCTTTCTCATAAACCACCTCACCATGTTTGCTACTCGCCGTCTTCTATTCTCAACAAGGATAACATTTTTCACTCGCGAAACATGTGGCCTATGCAAACAAGCGAAGCATGTTTTGTCTGATGTCTGGGATAGGAGACCATTCGACTATTCCGAAATCAACGTCGACCTTCCAAAGCCTGAGTCCAAACAATGGAGAGACATATACGACTTTGATGTCCCTGTGGTATGTAAGAGACGTTAGTTTAACATTGTTAGTTATTCACATGAAATTTCAGATACATATCAGCAAGTCCACGGCACCTGAGGAGAACCCTACCAAGGTTGGGAAAGCCATTAAACTGATGCACCGATTCACAGTCGAACAGGTTGAGGCTCAAATGGATAAGCTAGAGAAGAACTGAAGTTCCAATTGCTCAATGAGCTTTCCTAATATCCTTTACCCCTGGCCGGTGCAGAGCTTCCACCTGCAAAGCTGAGCTGTTCCTTGGCCACAAAGGCCAACGATGTGTAATCTGTCACCACGTTCATCATGTCAAATCCCATATCGGCATAAACCTTCGCCTGTTCTCCTCCCGTGCAGTACACTCCTGTTTTCTTTCCTGCCTTTTGGCTAGCAGCAAGGATCTTGGCAATTGCATCTTTCAGTTCAGAGGCCATGACTCCCTCGATGATGGGATGGCCAATGGCGTTTCCTATTTTGTATTAATATTCAGCGAGCTTTGTAGGAACTTTGAGGAACTTACCTAGGTCAAACGGCCCAATGAACAGGACATCAATCCCATCTACAGCAGCAATCTCGTCAATAGACTCAAGTGCCTCCTTGGTCTCAATCTGAACAATGGTTAGGAGGGAGTCGTTCGCCTGTTGCAGATACTGCGTGAAAGTGGGCTCAGGATGGAATCGTTCAGGAGCAATGGGGGATCCGAACCCTCGTCGGCCTTGAGGGGGAAACTTGGCAGATTGGACGAGTTGTCTCGCCTCCTCGGGTGTCCTCAGCAGCGGAACAACAATCTTGATAGAGTCAGTCTCTTGCATCGTGACTTTTCAGCCGCCAATACTTACACCGTGAGCACCGCTATCGAGTGCGCCTAAAGAAAACGTCAATCTTGCTTTCTTAGCCACATGTTTCTGTTTGAATCTTACGTTTTACCATCCATCCTTGCATATCAGGCAATCTCACAATAGGTGAGACTCCTACTGCTGCAATAGCTGGCACAGCGTCGTGCATTGCACCATCTGAAAGGACGTTAGGATTCCTCAGTATGTGCTGTAAATAGGCTCTTACCATCTATGTTGCCATGCTCACAGTCTACCAAGACCCAATCGACACCTGACCTCGCCAGTATGCGTGATACATTTGCTCCAGGAAGCATTTGCCAAGCACCAAATGCCTTCTTACCCTCCAAGAGAGCTGTTCGTAGTTTGTTAGACTGTTGCATGGCAGATATGTTTCTGGTTACACCACGTAGTCGGAGTGTATTGGTTACGAAAGCTGGTCGCAACCGCAAGGTTGCCGAGGTCCATACTCTACTCATGTCGGCTACTATATCTGGGCTCGTGTAGGGGTAATCGATAATAAACGCACGAAGTCAATTTGCTCGGAGAAGCAAGCCCCGAGAGCCCAGTTTTAAGTCAGAACATCGTGTATTTTCCCGGTGCCCCCCGCTCCCATCCCCAGGTTTCCAAGCGGGGAGTCATAGACTGCGGGGTTTCGTGGGGAATATCAAGCTGTTTCAGGAAACCAGAGCATGTCTTTACGGTCTGCAATTGGCCGTCACCGGAGCTCGTGTTGCAGGGCGGACAGTATTCACTCACAGGGCGCGGACGGAATGGGCATGATTGGGTATCTGTGTTTTTATTATCTGTTTTGCAAACTATAAAATCTTGCGTAATTGTCTAATCCATCGCTATCAAAATAAGCCAGAAACAAAGCCCATTTCTAATAGCAGACTGTTCCCAATGTCATCAACTTTGGGCTATCTTGACACCTAAATATCCATTACCAAGAACTGGGATGTGGGATGTGGGCTCAATGATGGCACTGCTCGGCTTTACCAACCGAACCGTCTGCCAATGAACCTCTCATCCAAGACACAACATCCTATTGTATCCTCAGTGGCATGGCAGTTCATAATTTTGCCCCCAAATAAACTTTTGTTGCAGTAGCCAATGATTTGGTGGCATCTGTTGTCGGATAACTGATCATGCTCGGCGCTTGGTGGAATGCCTCTGATCGTCCTCGGTTTTGAATTCTCCCAACACCACGCTAAAACTAAGAGGCCTGAAGGCATCTGGAACAAACTGTTAGCAAGTAGACATAAAGACACCCCAGAAACAAACATACCCCAGATAATCCTCTTTGATGCTTCCAATAGCCCACATCTCACCGACCTCTGTTCTAGTGCCGATGATCTTGACGCGAACATGCGTCTGTGGTTCGATAACGGTATCCTCGTTGTTGGTGAATTGAGGTGGTGTCGCATTGGGATCCCACTTAACATCGTTCGGGATCAACTGAGGTTTGTGTTAAAATTGTAGGCGACATTGTGACTGATAGGAGAAACTTACATGAGCCGACACAAAAAGCTGCAGAGGTCCAGCATGAGCGAAGAAGCCTTGCGGGTTTATAGAATGTACGACAGCATCAACCTGAGTCAAGTCAGACTCCTGAATTATTAATCCTCAGTAGTGGTAGCCTTACCGTCTCGCCTTTGAACGGCCGCCACACCACAGCTCGATATCCCACAGTGAATTCGGCCATACCGAGACCAGGGAGGATTCGACCCTCCGAAATTTCGAACGCATCCATGATGGAGATGATAAAGTAGCTGCCAGCGCATGTGCCTTCAACATCCTTCAGGAGCTTGCCTGTCACGAGCTCGTGCATGTTGCGGCCCATGAAAGAAGGGTGCAAGGTGACCTTGCGTTCCAAGTTATAAAGAAAAAACATGATGAAATGGATTCAGAAGAAGCGAAGATGTTGATAGGAGGCGAAGAATCGTATTATTTGAACTGAATTTTTTTGGATGTCGCGATACGGCAGATAATGGGCGAGCGAAAAGAAGTGACGATTCGATATAACGGGAGCTTAAGCTAATAAGTACCACGGAGTAGAAGTGCTAATGCGATCGATGGAGAGGAAATGCCGGGGAGAACGCGTGCGACAGATTATGAGTAGCGACAGGTCGACGTGGATTTGGGAAAGAGAGCGCGCTGAGACGGTGCGTGTCTATCGCCAAAGGAAGTCGGAGGTGAAATTATGCAGGTTGGAAAAGGCCTTGGCGTGTCGAGTCAGAGTATGACTGCTTGCCTTGTTGACGCGGGCGCAAAGAGGTTCACGGTTTGTTTTAACAAAGAATGCGAAGTGAGATGCAAGTTGGGACATTATCGACGAGGCTGAGTTGGCCTATGCGTGTCTATAAATCCTATCCAATCAAAGTTCAAGTGAAGCACCGCCACACTTGTGGCTGTTCGAACAGAGAAGGTTGCCTTTCCATGCGAGTTAGACTGCTGTGCAGATAGCTGGCCCATTCAGAAACCTAGATGGATAATAAATAAGATTACGAGTGAAACATATAGCATTTCGTTAGTTTTCACTCATGATTGTCGTTGAAGCATAGAATGAAGATTTCGGTAGGGATGAATGGTTTTGAAAGTGAGCACCAGGCGGAGATCCAATGAAAGTAAATACTATCCGTACCTGCATGGTTTACTGTTAACACAACGACCTGCTTACTATTATTGTACGTGATTGGACCTGACCAAGAATACAGTCCTTTTCAAGTCAGTGAAAGTAATATCGCTGGAACAAATCACACGCAAACAGCCCACTGATACAGGTAAATACATGAAGCTTCATAGTGGAGGTCTCGGTCTTTGGCAACCTGCATCTTCCAGAAGAATCCCACAGGATGTGGTGTGATTAGGAGAAGCGAATGGAAACCTTCCAAAACCTACCTAAACTTGTACTAAAGTATAAACTACTAAGGTACTAAAACACAAATGAAACCTGGGGAACTTACAAAAGGAAATAAGAAAGTATTCTTAACCAATCCCATGACATGCCGGGTAGACTATATTTCCAAGGTTCGTACCCTACTTTTCCATCTGCTTGGCGGTAAATCATCAAGTGCATACCTGCCTAGGAAGGCAGGCAATTAAGGGTCTCTGTCCAAGTCAAGGAGATGAGCACACGAGCTGGAAGGAACGACAGACATGGATCAAGGGGCTGGATGGAAAGGAGGCTCCAAGTTATGGGACTCTGCTCCACAGAGGCAGGTGCGGCGGTGCAATTCAAGCGGGTCTTTACCAGGTTTAGAGAGGTTTTTTTGCGGGCAGGAAGCCTCGCAAAAACGGAAAGCACATGAAGAATGGACAACTCAGCAAAGCCCAAAGCCAAAAGTCAAAGCCACTCAGTCAACCACTTTCATTCTTGCTCTCATTCGCTTCATCGTACCGAGCCACCCGCATTCTCCCTTGTCTCGTCTTATTTGGTTCTTATTTTTGAATAGCATCTCTTTTCCCCCCCCCGCGTTTCTTCCTTTTCGCCATATCTTGACTTATTCACTTCTACTCACTCGTTCAATGCCTTTGCTGCCTGCATTAGCACATCGTCAAACAAACCTCGGTTTCTGAATAAAGGGGTTCATTCACCTTTTCCTCCCATCGTCTCGGACTGTGCTACCTTGCACTGCCTTATGCTACATTAAACTTGGGGTAACCACATTATATACCTAATTGTAGTCGACTTCAACATCGCACCACAAGCTAGCATCATCTCAACCTGTCAACTCGCGCCTTTCAAGGTTCCTCGAATATCTCTCCAGTCACCTCGACCTTCTCTCCGCCTTCAGCTCAGATCCACAACCACAGTCTCAGAAATCGTCAAACACTGCATAGTCCACACGGACCACATTAAGTCGAGTCGCTTGTCTGGTTGATCGCGACTCGATAAACTTTTATTCGCGTCACTCTTCCACCTCCAGTTTACTACCATCATCATCTGGTCTCATCTTGTCTCTACCAAGATTCTAATCACCATGTCTCTGGATCTTGAACACCATCTCACCTTTGTAAGTCTGGCTCGATGCTAGCCCATTCTCACTACATATCAAACTCATGCTAACATTTTCCAGTATGGTGCTTATCACCATAATCCGGTCAATGTTGCCATTCACATGGTTTGCGTTCCCCTCATTCTCATCTCGGGGTTTTCTCTGGTTCGTCTATCCACCTCCTGGTTGCTGGGCCATGTGCGCATTTTGGCCCGTCAACTTGAACCTAATACACCAGCTTACCATTCTACAGGCCACATACAGCGGCACTCTCATCCCCACACCATCTTGGCTTACCTTTCCTTATTTGGAGCCGAATCTTGGCATCATTGCCGCCAGTCTGTACTCCCTGCTTTATCTTCTCTTGGAGCCTTTTGCTGGCTTTCTTCTGGCAGTCTTCTGTATGGCCGGGGCAGCTTCCGCCAACTACCTGCGCCAACAGAACCCTGACTCAACCTTTCAGGGTGCTCTGGCTGTGCACATCGTCTGTTGGATTTTTCAGTTCATTGGTCATGGAAAGTATGAGGGTCGAGCTCCCGCTTTGCTTGACAACCTGGTCCAGGCCATCTTCCTAGCTCCCATGTTTGTGTGGCTTGAAATCCTGTTCAAGTTTGGATACCGACCTGAGCTCCGAGCTCGTGTCAGCAAGAAAGTCCAGATCGAGGTAGAGAAGTTCAGGGCTAAGAATGGCAAGGCTCAATAGAGCAAATTCTTAGCCAATTTGACCATCGAGACAAATCTCGTTCTGATTTGTAGGAATACTACATCTTAGACACCGTCAATCGATGGTCAACGCAGGATACCCGAATCAAAATGGTCGCGGAGTCAATGGGTGTAATGAAGGAAGTTATGGACTCCGCTGCCAAAGAGAACGTGGTATTGGTGATCTCATCCGCTGGCTTCACTCACGTACTTGGAGTTCCCAAGAGCAGTATCGATTGCTTATAAGGCCACCACATTTATTGCGTTGCGTTACGTTACGTTACGTTACGTTACGTTACGTTACGTATGTTGCCCTGAGATTCACGTCAAAACCAACATGCATATTTAGGATGAAGGAGGGTCTGAGTAGGGTCTGGCCATATTGGCAGACTCATCATTGCACGAGGTGTCAGGAGTTGTCTTATTTGCAATTAAAATTAGCAGTTATCACTCGAGCATGTAGCAACGTTGTTTATTCACTTTACATCTCATATCAAGCATATATCATTTCGAGGGTCAATAGCTTGTTCTTGTTTTGCTTCTTCTTGACTAGCTAGTTCTGCTTCAGGGTTAATGAGGGCTGACAAAACAAGATGTTTATCTACTCTTTGGCTTGAGGCTCGTCGTCATTCACATGGCAGAGTTGCACCTCAACGAATGTGCGAAGCTCCACAGAGTGCTGTGCAACATATTGAGGCCGACCTTCTGGAGTCTGTAAGATACGCTTGTCAGTGCGAGTCTTTGCTTCTTCGGCATTCGCAAGCAAGACTTTGTTGCGTGAGTGATCCGGGGCTGAACTCTTTGGTTCATTCATCCGCCCGTAGACTCTATTCAGGTTTGTGATTGGACGGACGCGGTACAGAGTTGGTTGGCCTTTCGCTGTCCGACCTGATGGGAGGGAACGGCGATTGAGGCGCCGTACTGGACGGGGTCGTCTGTAGTTTGGACGTTTCCGATTCAGCTGGAGTCTGGAGTTCACGCACCGAGGGCGTTGTGTTCCTGAATCTCCTTCCCCGCTTGGTGGAAGTGAAAAAGCAGCACGTCCTGGCTCATGTATCTCCGCTGATGTCGCGAGGGTCTTCTAGGCCTGCCGTGACATATCAGAGAATGCTTGAACATCGGGCGTTTGTTCAAGAGGCTTCGCTCTGCATTCGTGGCAAGCGTTTTTTGGTCTCTGCATGCCTCTAACTGTCTCGTTGCAGGGTTGGACTGGACAGAGCCAGTCAAGAAGAGGTCGGAGACATGCCTCGCGGCGTTCTTTGAACTTTCGGCAAGGAACCCGAACACGAGAGATGTGCCGGCATTGGAAGTTAGAAATCTGGTAGCACATTGTGAAGGCGCTGGTCGATATTGTTGGGGAACGGGTTTTGAGTGTTAGGAGTTCTGTATCAAAGTTAGTAATCAAACGAAAGTCGATTGAGAATGGGTTGAAGTGGTTTTTGTGGCGATGACTTGAGTGATTCCCGATGGCTTTATATTTGCATATGATGTTTACATTCAGACAACTATTGTATGAACATGTTCTTTGTTCCAAGGACATTTACTTTCTCACTTGAGTTGCCTTTTAGTATAGGACATCTTGTGATACTCGGCTTTGTTCTTTGTCTAATTTTAACACCCTCCAGTAGGTAATCAGAAGAAACAAGCCGTCTGTTCAAAGCCGTGGTGAACATGCTGCTCGTTCTGATGTTCGCACTAAATAGCCATCTGACATAGTAATATATAGCTTGCAAAGAATTTTGCAGCAGTCTGGGCATGGCTGTTCTAAACAAAGTATCTCTGGATTTCTTTCAACTCAACACTCAAGAAAACAGTCCCTGCCTCATCTTCCATTTATCCTCCAATTTGAGTTATTACAAAAGCCCTATTCTCCTTTTTTATTGTTTATTTTTGTCTAAATGATGCCCGTTAGTGTGGGTCGTTTCGGTGGTGGTCTTGATGCCTCACCTTTTAGATTATGTACTTGGGTGTCCTTTTGCTTTTTCCGACTAAATGCATTCCAGTTTCCTTGTCTGAAAATCTCGGAGAACAGCCATAAGAACAGGACCTATTCTCCTTTATTGTTATGTTCGTTTTTATCTAGGTCATATCCATTAATGCAAGTTTCTTTTATCCGTGGTGGTCCTGGAGGTACCTTACCAGGTCGTATACTCGAGTGACTTCTTACTCTTCTTGACGAGGGGTGTCACAATTCCCTCCCATCCACTTCTCTTCCCATCAGTAGTATCGCCTTCTTCGATACTACTACTCCTGGTCATCCCTGGCGATCAGCTCCGCGGGCACCCAAGGCTTCGTTTCCAACAGGGTAAAGCCAGCGGGCTTCTCTTCCATGATGACCCCTCGGTTCCTAACCTTGTACTCGTAGTTAAGGTACGAGGGTCGACGATACTCGGAGTCCTCCTCGTCAATCTTACTGTCCGTGCTGGTACAGTTGTGGGAAACGGAGGTAGAATTGGCTTCGTCAGCATTGGAGGGTACCTCCAGAAGCTTGCTGCCTGTCCAGTAGACGGAAAGTAGTTCCGGGATCATGTGGGACTGCCAGATCCCATTTGGACAGTCCTCCTTGGAGGCACGGTTTCTTTCGAGACCAAGGTATTCCGGAAAGAAGAAGAAGAGGGAGGCGATGCCAACACTAAGCCTGATAACCAGTAGAAGTATGATGAAGAACTTCATGCTGCCGATTTTGTGGTTGGCTGTACGATTATCTCGCGGTTGTGATAACTTGTGATGGTATCCTGTGGTAATGTCCTGTGACGATGAATTACGGATAGAAGTACTGGAGTGGGCAATAAGAGACCATCTTATAGATGTGAACCTCAACATTTTAACCTTGACTTTCTGGGCTAGGATTTGTCCCCAGTGTTCCAGTATGTGGATAACAGGTAACATGTAGGTTTGAGAACACCACCCGTCGCTTCAGCCTGATGCGGTATATTAAAACTGACAATATACCCGAGCACTTTGGGTTTGGGTGAGTTGTCTTTTCTGACGACAGTGGCAGATACTTTCAGAAGTGAGGGGAAGAATCCAGAGCCTTTTTTTTTTTTTTTTCTACTGAGGATTCTCTTAGGGTATGCTAGGAGCTTCATTCTGGTTGTCGTCCGAACATGAAGCCATACCAGGGTTGATGCTATAACAGCTTCTGTCTCTAGGCTCACATGTTTTGGGTGGCCAATATGGGCTGCGACGACCAACTGTCATTTCTTGGCATAGATACATACTAATTCAGTAAATGATTGAAAGTTCTCTTGTCGTTGTCTTGATCTAGATCAAATCATTACCTTCTTCGCATTCTGAGGCGATTGTGGTGAGGTTGGTTTTCAGTTGGTGAATGAGTAAGCTATCTCAATTGGCCAATGGCGTGTAAGCGAAAGTCGGAGATTTGTCGTGAGAACTACAGGGTAATGTATTTTCAGGTGATGGGACGATGGATTGT
This sequence comes from Fusarium armeniacum, assembly GCA_013618295.1. NCBI lineage: Eukaryota > Fungi > Ascomycota > Sordariomycetes > Hypocreales > Nectriaceae > Fusarium > Fusarium armeniacum. The sequence continues at coordinate 605,053 of JABFER010000037.1, forward strand.
GGTTGCTGTGCCACTTTCTCTGCGAAACTTCGATCGCTATCAAAACATACGATGGCAGAAAATGTAGGTTCGGGATCTCGGCGTTTCTTTTTCTGTAGAGTTACATGTTGCTGTTTGGGTTGGCTGAAGATTTGTAGGTGGGTGTTTTCGGACTCTGCGGAGTTTAGAAAACATGATCCAATAGCTAGTTATTCTGACTACTGAATTAGGTTTTATTCAACATTGATTTACGAATAATAGATACGTTCAGAAGCTGGACAAAGTAAACAACATGGTGAGAGCCTTATCATGGATACGTCAGAAAATTTTGCGTATCATGACATGGCCGGTAGTAACTAAGAAGGATCTCGACATTCGGAATCTCTTCATGACTCAGAAACTTCCGCCAGCGGCTTTTACTACCGCCCAGGCCCTGAATAGCGGCGGAAAAGGCGGCGAGCTGTCACCGCCAGAGCCGCCGATGCCGGGGAATCAACTATCTTAGCTGGACATTGATAACACGGCATTGGCTAGTTTTTCTTTTTTTTTTTGATGGGTCAGAGAGAAGTCGCCAATTATTCTAGATGCATGCTAGCACCCAGTAGAATTGTTTTCCTTGTTGCTGACAGCAGTTTGTCTGCCGTGTCCTTGTCCTTTCTGTCTTTTTTCCTTGCCAGGATTTCAGAGTGCCCTGAATTGTCGCCGTAACCGGACCCATAGGCTTAGCTGCATCCGGGGAGCTCTGGCAAGGGTCTGCAGGTACTGACAGTTATTGCATTGGCTAATGCCAATGTGTTGAGAGCTTCGTATAGGGACAGACAGATAAATAGACAGGCCATTAGATGACCAGACATACAAAAGCATTAGACACGCTGACAACCCAAAGTCCAATTGGGATGATAGACTGCAAATAATTTGGCAGCTGGAAAGCTATGTGCCTTGGGTACTCCACGAAGAGCCCCTCGAGCGAGACGCTAGCAAGGGACGATCTCTATCGAATCTTGGTTAATTTTCTCACTACGGTCGAAATGTTGGGGCAGTCCACTTGGATGTATCTGTCTCTGTGTCTCAAGAATCGGAGGTATCTGAGCACCAACTTGGCCTAGGGATTGGCTGCGTCACAACTTTTGTATCCGTAGAGTCACACACCACCCACCAGATAATAATTTTCGGAGGTGCGCAAGGCTTTCTTATCTTATCAGCGGCATCGTGCCGCCCGCCATTTTTCTTCCTTCAAAGAGTGCCCATCTCCCCTACCTCTCTTCTCTCCCCTCTCTTCCGGATATCATTCCACAGAGTTACCGTCTCTTGTGTCCTTCACAAACATCGCTACCCTCGACGTTTAATTCGGGACAAAGAAGGGCAACCTCGCCAGCGGGACGGTTCAGCTTGCATTGATACGTGCAAATTATCCGCTGCAATGCCTCTCAACCTGGCAACCACTCTCGCTGGTCGAGCTCCGGCCCTGCTCCGTCATGGACGCAGGGTCCCGCGAGCTTTGCCCTCTCGCTCATTCTCCTCGGTGAGCCCTCTCGCCGCCTCATGCCGAGTCTCAATGGCTGCTACTCGACCTGCCAACTCCAAGCGCCTGGGCACCCTTAAGGTTATGCGCGGATACAGCTCCGTTGCTCAAGACGCTCCTAACCCCAAGGCCTACCTCGACAGTGGAGTTATCAAGCCTTCCCAGACTGTCGATGTCAAGAAGGTTCTTGTCATTGGCAGTGGTGGTCTTGCCATTGGACAGGCTGGAGAGTTTGACTACTCAGGTTAGCACACCCAAATCAAAACTGCCTATCTGTGATATGCGAAAATCTCACCGACTTACCCCGCGACTCCTCACCGAAATATTCAAAAAGAAGACCACAAACTGACATTGATCAATCACAGGTGCTCAGGCCCTCAAGGCTCTCAAGGAAGCCGGCGTTGCTTCTGTCCTCATCAACCCCAACATCGCTACCATTCAGACCAACCACAGTTTGGCTGACGAGGTCTACTACCTCCCCGTCACCCCCGAGTATGTTTCTTACGTCATCGAGAAGGAAAAGCCTGACGGCATTTTCCTTTCCTTCGGTGGTCAGACTGCTCTCAACCTCGGTGTTGAGATGCAGCGACTCGGACTCTTCGAGAAGTACGGCGTCAAGGTCCTCGGTACCAGCGTCCGAACTCTGGAGCTGAGTGAGGATCGTGACCTCTTCGCTAGGGCTTTGGAAGAGATTAACATCCCCATCGCCAAGTCGATTGCCGTCGGCACTGTTGAAGAGGCCCTCGAGGCCGCCGAGACCGTCGGATACCCTATCATTGTCCGAGCTGCTTATGCTCTCGGTGGTCTGGGTTCCGGTTTCGCCAACAACGAGGAGGAGCTCCGCAACATGGCCGCTCGATCTCTCACTCTTTCTCCTCAGATCCTTGTCGAGAAGTCACTCAAGGGCTGGAAGGAACTTGAGTACGAGGTCGTTCGTGACGCTAACAACAACTGTATTACCGTGTGTAACATGGAGAACTTTGACCCTCTTGGTATTCACACTGGTGACTCCATCGTTGTTGCCCCCAGTCAGACTCTGAGCGATGAGGAGTACCACATGCTCCGAAGTGCCGCTATCAAGATTGTCCGACATCTTGGTGTCGTTGGCGAGTGTAACGTCCAGTACGCTCTCCAGCCTGATGGTCTTGACTATCGTGTCATCGAGGTCAACGCCCGTCTTTCTCGATCCTCTGCTCTGGCCTCCAAGGCTACCGGATATCCTCTTGCCTACACTGCCGCCAAGATCGGTCTCGGACATACCCTTCCCGAGCTTCCCAACGCCGTTACCAAGACCACTACCGCCAACTTCGAGCCTTCTCTTGACTACATCGTCACCAAGATTCCTCGATGGGATCTTTCCAAGTTCCAGCACGTCAAGCGCGACATTGGCAGTGCCATGAAGTCAGTCGGTGAGGTCATGGCTATTGGCCGAACCTTTGAGGAGTCTTTCCAGAAGGCTATCCGTCAAGTCGATCCCCGATTCGTTGGATTCCAGGGCGACAAGTTTGAGGATCTTGACTACGAGCTCCAGAACCCTACTGACCGCCGATGGCTCGCTGTTGGCCAAGCCATGCTCCACGAGAACTACTCTGTTGATAAGGTCCATGAGCTGACCAAGATTGACAAGTGGTTCCTTCACAAGCTGCAGAACATCGTTGACTGCACTCGTGAGCTTGAGCAGGCTGGTGGTCTCCAGAACCTGAAGAAAGATCAGGTTCTCAAGGCCAAGAAGATGGGTTTCTCCGACCGACAGATTGCCAACGCCGTCAAGAGCACCGAGGACGAGGTCCGTGCCTACCGTCTCAGCTTCGGAATCCACCCCTGGGTCAAGAAGATTGACACCCTTGCCGCCGAGTTCCCTGCTAACACCAACTACCTCTACACCACCTACAACGGCTCTACTCACGATGTCACCTTTGAGGACAACGGTACTATTGTCCTTGGCAGCGGTGTTTACCGAATTGGTAGCTCCGTCGAGTTTGATTGGTGTGCTGTCAGCGCCACCAGGGCTCTTCGAGAGATGGGAGAGAAGACAATTATGATCAACGTAAGTTTAGTGCTTTATTTCATAAGTTTATTGTCATTTCATAAGTTTATTGTTTTCTTTCTTAACTGCATGCAAATCTTTATTGTCGGTGGCAACAGTAGTGTTGGACTTGCGACACCCAACCAGAACCGAACCTGGTCTTCAACAATTACTTTCTTCACTTCTACAATGGATATAAGCTAATTAAAACCGCAGTACAACCCAGAGACTGTCAGCACCGATTACGATGAAGCGGATAAGCTTTACTTTGATGAGCTGAGTTACGAGCGCATCATGGACATTTACGAACTTGAGAACTCAAAGGGTGTTGTTGTGTCTGTGGGTGGTCAGCTGGCTCAGAACGTCGCTCTCAGGCTTCAGGAGACTGGCGGTGCCAAGGTTCTCGGAACCGACCCCAGGGACATTGACAAGGCTGAGGATCGTCAAAAGTTCTCTGAGATTCTTGACAGCATTGGTGTCGACCAGCCTGCCTGGAAGGAACTTACTTCGGTCAAGGCTGCTGAGCAATTCGCCGAGGAGGTTGGCTACCCCGTCTTGGTTCGCCCGTCTTACGTCCTGTCTGGTGCTGCTATGACTGTTATCTCAAGCAAGGCAGACCTTAAGGACAAGCTCGAGGCTGCCAGCAGCGTCTCCCCTGACCACCCCGTGGTTATCTCCAAGTTCATCGAGGGAGCTGAGGAAATCGATGTCGACGGTGTTTCTTCTAACGGCGAGCTTATTCTGCACGCTGTCTCCGAACACGTCGAGCAGGCTGGTGTTCACTCTGGCGACGCCACTCTTGTTCTCCCTCCTGCCAACCTCGACAGCACGACGATGGAGCGTGTCAAGGAAATTGCCAAGAAGGTTGCCCAGGCTTGGAAGATCACCGGCCCCTTCAACATGCAGATCATCAAGGCCGAGAACCCCGAGGGTGGTGAGCCTCTCCTCAAGGTTATCGAGTGCAACCTCCGTGCTTCTCGATCTTTCCCCTTTGTCAGCAAGGTCCTCGGAACCAACTTCATCGATGTTGCCACCAAGGCCCTAATTGGCAAGGAAGTTCCCCCAACGACTGATCTCATGGCCGTGAAGCGTGACTACGTTGCTACCAAGGTTCCCCAGTTCTCCTGGACCCGTCTTGCTGGTGCCGATCCCTTCTTGGGTGTTGAGATGTCTTCCACTGGTGAGATTGCTTGCTTCGGTAAGGACCTTGTTGAAGCCTACTGGACTTCTCTGCAGTCCACCATGAACTTCCGCATGCCCGAGCCTGGTGAGGGTCTTCTCTTCGGCGGTAACGTTAACAAGCCCTGGTTGACACAGGTTGTCGATTACGTCGCCCCTCTCGGCTACAAGCTGTACGCTGCTAGCCCTGAGGTCAAGGAGTTCATCGAGGCCAAGTCCAAGACCAAGGTCGAGGTCGAGGTCATTGAGTTCCCCAAGGAGGATAAGCGAGCCCTCCGAGAAGTCTTCAAGAAGTACGACATCCGCGGATGCTTCAACCTTGCTGAGTCACGAGGCAAGACCACATTGGACGTCGACTATGTTATGCGCCGAAATGCCGTCGACTTTGGCGTTCCTCTGTTTATGGAGCCTCAGGTAAGTTTATGACAGACCCACACTAAATTTTATAAGATGATCATAAAGCATAAAAACTAATCATAAATAGACCGCTATCCTCTTTGCTCAGTGCATGAGCGAGAAGCTCCCACGTTCCGAAGGCATTCCCGCTGAGGTCCGCCGATGGTCCAACTTCATCGGTGGCAAGCCTCTGTAAAAACATACATGGCGTTTTTGTTAATGGAAAGGAAAAGGATTAGTCAGGATTTCAAGACCATGTGCTGGGTGAAATCTTTCTTTTGAAGAGGGCGGGGGTTTTGGGAGTTTGTGTGATGATTGCTTGGGCTTATAGTATACCCGCCCTCTTTGTACCGATAGATGGAGTAGATGCGAAATGAAGCATGTTTCATGAGACATGTTAGCTACTACTCGTGACTTCTTGCAGCTGAATGAACAGTTCGTTGCATTCCACATCCTATGCACGATTGTGGCTGATGTGTAACTTGTATCTGAGAGTATGCTAAACGTTTCCTAAGAATTATAATCCTATGAACTACAACACATAAATTAAGTAGAGAACATAAATGCGGATACCACACTTAGGATCCTCTTTACGTAAATAAGGCAAGCTCCCCATCACGGTTGTTATATCTTTTCAACAGCTCGATCAAAGCTTTAAAGTATGTCCCCTTCTTCTTCTTTCAGTAGCTTCTTCTTTCAGTAGCTTCTTTGATGTCGTGTAAGAAGGAACAGCAGCAGACGCATACTGCGACGACAGTGAGCGGCAGACAAAACAACATCCCTCTAAGATTTAGGATACAAAAATAAATGAACTACAGCCCATAGTCTAAATGTCATAAACTGACTCACTGATTTTATCATCCATACGTCGAGCGGCCATTTCTTCTGATGCCCTGAGGCTCGGCAGAGAAGTGGTTCTTCGTTCAATAGCGCCTTCTCTTCTCGTCTTATATCAGGCTCCCTGTAAAATTTACACCAACTGCACTTTTGTCGTTTTTTCCTTCGCGGTTTCTAATCTAACACTGACATTTCCCTCGGTTTGACGTTTTAAGTCACAGAAGGTAGCGCTCAAAGGACGACCTTGTTCTCACACAATACAAAGGCGTTGCTAAGCTGCACTTTGAATTTACGCCTCAATTCAGCCGATGTGATTGATTTGAAGGCTTCATGCCCTGACAGGAAGGTAGAGCACCTTTTAGCAGAAAATTGACCGCTCGACGTGTAAGTGAAAAGAACAGTGGGTCAGCTGCTATTTAGACTACATGTTTAGTTTATTTATTTTTGTACTCTAAGCCTTTAGGTCATTATCTCTGCCACCGTGACCAAAAGGGTGCACACAAATAAGGTTGAGTGCTTTCACCAACTAAGGGTTATATGCATTGTTCTTGGAGGCACTATGCTGTAACGATGTAGATCGTAGTTGCCCCTGAACCAATATACCGAAGCACGCTCACGTGCTTTGGTAAAGCCACCCAATGAATGTTGCCATATGCTCTGATTCTGTTGTAAGTGATCCCTTTCCCAAACGCCACCCCAGCTACACATGCAATATCGTCTTCCAGGCCGTTGAAGGTAAAACACCTGGCAAAAAAAATCCGGCCTCGCAACCTTTGGACTTCTCGACGAAACTAACCCTTTATCTAATACCAAATCCCAAGCTCTTGGTCCTCCTCAACCAATTCTTCCGTGTTGACTAGGGCGGCGTCGGATTGGCGGGTTTGGTCATGCGCTCGTTTAGCCTGAAGGCAGCAAATCGCTTAGCAAGGGGTTCACCCGAGTCGCGAATGGGATCTTGAAAAGAAGAGGACGAGGAGGGCGAGGAAACACCGCCGTCCTCCCGCTGACGCTTGGGGATTCTCTCACCAGTCGATTGAAGGATAGCCTGGAGGGTCTGCCAGCCCTCGGTAGAATGAAGCTGAAATGTATCGGCAAAATCATGTTGGCTCGCTACACGACAGAGCAAGGCTTCTTCGTCCTGTATGTTATGTTAATAAACTCTATCGCATCGAGATCGACGCGCGCACCTTGGAGAGGACACCCATCTGCTGAATGAAGCAGAGAAGGTGGAAGTTGGACACTTCTTGTCCAGTGGGCTTCTGGTTAGGCGATAGTTTGATAAATTTGGACAGAGCAGAGTGCTCTTGGCTCTCTCCGACATATTCTCGATTCTCGATAGGGAAGCCTTGCTGTGTGAACATAGGCTTGGGATCGGCAGGGAAGCCGTGGGTTAGTGTGACAAACAGATATTCGACAGGGAAAGACGGCTTCGCGTTCTCCTGAACATTGGCGCCGTACTCGTTGACCCTTCGGTAGAAGACCTCGGGGATATATCGTGTACGGCTGACTGAACCATCATCTTCCTCCTCATCTCGCACAAGCATGACATTAGGGTCAGCGGAAGGCTCGACAATATCTGCGCGAACCATCTCGACAGACTCGTTCGACATCTGGTAAGATGAGATGGAGATTTCACCATCCTCATTACCAGTGATGATGCATGTTACAAAGTTTGAGCCAAAATTGCCGGTATCACTCCACTTGGAAGCCTTGGGGTACTGAGCTTGCAATCGCGAAGAAAAGCAGATTTCGAGAGAAGACAGGAAGTAAGAATCGGCATGACGCTTACAAACCACGGAGCCATCTCCGTTACCAGCATCAAGCAGATCAGTCCAGATAACACCCACCGGCTCGAGACCACACTGCTTGGCTACCTTATCGACCTCCTTCTGAGACTCCCATGCGTTCAAGGTGATGCCGTCAAGCTCATCAACTTGGGGAGGCTCATATATGGCCTCTACAACAGCCTTAACGCCGAGAGGAACTTCGGTATATTCGACATATTTTCCGTAAAGATAACCCAAACGCTGTGACCCAGTCTTGCGCCAAGTATCAATGAAGGTATCGATGATGGAAGGCGAAGAGAACTCGACGTGGTCGACCATTCGAAATTGCTGGGGCTGCAGAGTAATCGCACTGGGTTGACACTTTGTGCAGATACCTTCAGGCCATGCGGGATGACCCGAAGGGCAATCATGCCTTACTCGATAGAAGGGCTCGACCAGAGGAGGAATGTACGAAGCTCCGAGTTCGGGCTTGTTTGTGGCGGCATTAATCTTTCGTAGATACGAATGGAAGGACAGGTACTTGATCTTCTTTTCTGCTAGGTATCCAGCATCAAAAGGGTCGAGGGGTTGACAGTAGTCACACATGCCCTTGGGGCCATGGCGACACATGCGATCGATTCCTCGAGGAATTTTGCCATTCTGTCGGTCTAATCGATCATCCAAAGCTGACTGGCGTACCACTTCCCACGGCCTAGAGATCCTCTCGGGTTTGGGGTTGATAGGTAGGTCTTCGACTGGAAGTACTGGCTTTCCGTTGAGTCTGGCAGAAGTGCTTGATGTCTCGGGAGTTTCGCCATCGGCGGCGGCATCGGCATATTGATAGGTGAGAAAGATGAGATCGCCGTGCTTGAGACCAATCTGACCAACTTTGAAGTTGATTATATCGCCCAGTCGCTTCGAGTCACCTCCGTTTGGCGCGTTAGATAGAGCTATAGTCTTGGGATCTACAGTCTTGGGGAGTTGATCGAGCAGCTGGCAACCTCAGATGTTAGTGAGAATAAGGACAGATTGAGCATGAGTGACGACAAACCAGCTTCCCTAAATCTCCAAAGGTAGTTGTTGGCTCGACAGTTAGACGAGCCATGCCGTCGGGGCCCCGAAGTCGTAGCAACATGGTGGGCGTTGTCCCAAAGAGTTGTCGCTGGTGATAGATGGTCTTTGGTGGGGTACTCTCTTTATCGCCTTTGTATGCGATGTTGATGGTGCAAAAGGCAAACGACAAGGTCCGAAGTAAGAGTGGCTAGGCTAAAAAGGTGAAAAGAGTAGAAGAGGTTACAAAGTGATGTCGGAACTCAACGAAGTAATAGCATGGAATAGAAGAGAGAAGTAATGGACCTCAAGCTCGAGCCTGTGTACGTACCTTACCTAAGGTCGCTGTTCACTTCAGCAGTCAAAGAAAGCACAGCGTCATCCCTACGGTGCCTGCCTGCGCTGCGTTTGCGGGTGGAGAAAGAGCTTATCTAATAATGCTTTAGTGACGTCGCACGGCAGTCAATTCCAGGGCCCATCTGTTTGGAAGCCTAGGTACACTAGTGGGTGGCAGAAAAAGCAACCTCTAAGATTTAGGATACAAAAATAAATAAACTAAATCTCTGGTCTAAATGGTATAAGCTGACCCATTTATTGTATCAACTGCACCTCGGCGTTCAATTTTTCTGATTCCCAGGGGACCAGCCACGATTAAGCCGCCACACTGGGCAAGACAAGAAACGTTATCTGGCCTAAAGGTGCATGCGCCACATCACCACCACTTTAACTGCATTACTTACTGTTGTACCTTTTGCAATCTGTATTCGTGTCGATTAATCAGTCCCGCACTCTCAGTCCACGGCCGGCTCGAATCATTTCTTGACACTCGTTTTAATTACAGCACGCAAATACACTGTGTTTTTCTTTTCATAAACCTCCTTTTCATCATGTTCAACATTGATTGGAAGGGCCTTGCCCTTCCCTTTGCCTATGTTATCGTTCTCGGCAGCGCTCTCATGACATTCTCGACTATCTACCGGAAACGACAAGCTGGTATGTCCTTGTCAGATACTGAAAGAAGGAGATAAACCAAACGGGAACTAACTGTCTTGAATAGCTGAGAGCGCCAACCTGGCTCCGTGGTTCGGCCCCCATCTCCAGCGCAACGTTTACCTGTCCTTGCTACACCTCGAAGATGGCAGCGAAAAGAGCCCTAAAGTTCCCGAGAGCGTTCTCCGCGCTGCCTTGTTGCGACGCGCTGTCGAGGATATCCGTCGTCTCATCCAGATCAAGTCAGCCAAGCAAGCCTGTGGTTCTTTGTTGGCAAAAGGCAGTGTAGGCGATGATCTGTGGCAACGGTTCCAGCGCGCTGAGAAGGAGATGGAGGAAGAGTTGAGAGATGTTGTCACGGAGGTATGTCTCCTCGTCTACTCTGGCGCATTCGTCGGGGGTTGATACTAAGAACGTCTTGCTGATCTTAACATAGGCCAACGCCCTTGCTCCCAACTGGGGCCAGTCCATCTTCCAATCCGCCCACGAGATGACCGCCAACGCTGCTATGCGCAGCTCAATCGAGGAGATTCTCGCCCAAGCCGAGTCAGAGAAGCAATGGTGGGAGAAGCGCCGCGGACAGATCCAGACAGAGTTCATGAAGGAGCTCGATTCTGAGCAGAGCTCTTCCGCCAAGGCCACCAGCGAGGAGGATGCTGTCTTAATTGACGAGCCTTCAAAGTAGGAAGACAATAATCAAACAAAGGTGGAGTTCCCAAAGTGACGGATCGCAAGAATGAAAACGTCTTTACATACACAAAGTTTGAATCTGTTTCTCCTCCTATATGGGTTTGTACAGTATACCACGGGTCACTTGTGTCAGAGGCAAGGCGCACAATTGGTGTGCATCGGGGATGACGATGAGAGGAATCAACATCAGTCGGCGTTGCGGGTGTTCTTTTTGAAAATAGTAGCATGGGCTTCTTCTCTATTGATATATGGCTTGTCTTTCGCTTCTGTACTCCTATGAAAAATGCAATGATGCGCGCTGGCTAGTTGGCCATGTCTAGCAATGCGACCTCCTAGATGCAAACGACAAAAAAAAAACCCCCCGGAACCAGAACATATGCAACTCCTTTAAACCCAGAAACACCAAGACAAAAATCAGACTATTACCCCAAGTTACCTAACCAAACCAACGCCGGTCGTCCCTCGCTTGATGCCGATCAGTAAAAGCCCTTGCGCCTCCAAAGGTCCTCCTCGGCCGCGAGTCTCGCTTCGCGTGCCTCCGCCAGGATCTCTTCCTCAGTTTTGAGAAGGATTGGTGTTTCACAACCTCGGAGGCCAATGAACTTGCCCATCTTGCGCCGCTTGTCCTCAAGAGTCAGATCGGATTGCCATTGGACAGGACATGGGTATTGGTAAGTCCAAGGGCCGGGTGTCTTCTGATGGTAGAAATCGGCGAGAGACTCGAGCTGCTCATCGGTGAGCAGCCAGAAGTTGAGGACGGTAGTGGGAAATGAAGGATGCACTTCGCCTGTGTTGAGCTGGACCAGAGGTGCCAGCGGTAGAGCCATTTGTTCCAGCTTGCGTCGAAGACTTTGGTTCTTGGCAAGTCGTCGCTGAGCAAACGCCTGGCGGTGCCTGGAAGGAATCTCGCCTCGCATCATAGTGGCGGTTTGGTCGTGGTTGCTGGTAAATGAATGAGAGGTTGGTCTTGGTAGTGTTGAGTAGAATAGCCAGCCTCAAGCTTTCTTTTTGTAGATCAAGAGATCCAGTCTCTTGTTGCCTCCCAAGATTGACACCTCTGAATAGGAATAGTCCTTGCAGGTGATCAATGGTCAACGATGAGTGGTGATTGTGAATTGGCTTTGGCGGGGTGGCTATCGACAGCGGTCTTCTCCGCAGTGTAGTTCAGTGAATGACAGCACCGACTGGAGTTTTGAGTTTTGTAGTCTAACCCTTCACTGGTATTTGCTACTCGGACTATCCGCGAGGCTTGCCTGGAACTGAGGCGAGAAGTGAGAGACTCAAGGTAGAAGCAGAAAGTCTAGTTAGAGACAAGGAAGAAATAGAGAAAAATAAATGGAAAGAGATGTCTTGTAGTTAAGATGCTAGATGCTCTTACTCTTGCGGGCGAAACCCCGCCTTCTTGTACGGAAAGACATGAGAAGCTAGGATCGCGAACAGCCAGTCGAACGTCTTTGTGACCGAAAGCCGTTCTTGCTCTTGTTCTGCTCTGTTCTCCTTTTGGAAACAAAAACCCAATGCACGCACGCATGCGCACACCCCCGGGCTTGACTCTTACTCCAAGAGCAGCTGTTCTGGGCAAAGCGGGCTTTGACAGCTCAGAGACCTGAAGTTGGAACCGCTTTGAGCTCTTCAACTCTCTACTCTGTCTGGCCTGGCTTGGTCTGCCACACTTTGACTCTTTGGAACTAAAAGGCCTTCTTGCCAACGCAGAGAGTAGACGAACCCGGCTCCAGGTAAGACCCAGGGTTTATTAGTGGGTGTCGAAACTGAGACAGACAAGACTCTCCTGCACTAACTACAGTGTAGAAAGGGAACCAAACCAACTACATTAGGTATGTACTGCCAGCTTGGACCAGACGCAATCGGGTTGGTCTGGAGGCGCTTGGTTCATTCAAAGCAAGAAACACCAACAAACGATGGCGTGGAATGTGACTGATGGTCATGACTCAAAGTGATGTCTCGGACAAGACAATGATAGGGTCAAAATAAATCGAGTTTACCGCCTTTTTATTAGTATTTCATTCTTTCTTTTGTTCCATTTTTGATTAATTCATTGACCATCAAAGACTCCATCCATACATGCATACCTACCTACCTACCTACTGGAGGTAGGCATCATAATTAGCAAAACTCACATGATGCTTTGTCCTATGCAGTTCGCTCCGCTCCCGGTGTCTAGTCTTGTTCTACTGCTGCATGTCTTGCATTCTGCTGCGTTGGCTGTGCTCGAAAATCTCCAATTGCAACCCTTCCAGCCACCTGGTGTCTTGGACTGACGACACTTTCTTCTTCCGTGGCTATTAACTCAACTCCGGTCTTCATTAGATGCAAAAAAAATATGAGCACGTGAAAAAAAAGCTTGCTCCTGAGACATGATTAATTCCGTCCCTCCCCCTCCTCGCGAGAGCCCACAAAGAACCACCTTTATTTGCGGTTGCGGTCTTCAAGTGCTCATTCTTTATCGCCATGTCTCTCTTTTTGCAAACTCTGTCAGCCAATTGCAAATGCAAACATGCTTAGAGCCACTTCAGCTTGGCGATGTGATCCGCTTTCTTCTTGCTTGCTTTGACGAATCCCAAAGCCCTCAGCTCAGCCAGTGCACGGTAAAACAGGACCAGCGATTTGCGCTCGTCAGTTTCCTCGTTGCTGATCAGTGCGGAAAATGCAGCCCACAAATCTGCCACGTTGATGAGGCTTCCAGTCTCCGTGTATAGGCGGTATAAAAGCACAGTAGCTGGTAACGTTGCTGGGATTTCTCCATCCCCTGGCTTGCAGCATGAACACGACAAGTAATCGTGGGGTCTTGTGAGGCTGCGCTCTAGGACGGTCCGTGGGCGAGGCACAAATACATCCCGCGATGGGGCCCGAGAATCGTATAGCCAGCTTTCCGACAACAAAAGAGAGCCGGGCTTGGGAGCCTGGACATGCTCGACAAGCAACGCTGTGACGTCGTTAACGATCTGAGTAAGTTGCTTATCCTCCTCTGTAAGTGCCGCTGAATCGTGGCTCAGCTGAACTCTTTGTGCAATAACAGTAGTTCGGACAATCTTGCTCTGGCCACTATACTTGCTTCGTAGCGTGATGCCGTCTTTTTGTGCCTTTGAATGCAGCTGTTCCAAGCTGATGAGCTGCCGTGATAGTTCATTTTTAAAATCGATATCTGCCTGCTTTGTTGCTGGGCCGAGTAGCAGATCAGCATCTCCTTCTTGCAAAATTGCGACCACCTTGCGGAGCAGAGCCAGCAACTCGTTGGTGTCCATACGTTGCACCGAATCGACGGCCCTCGAGCTTTCTGTTATCGAAATACCGTCGTCCATAGCCTCAACATAAGCTCTTGAAAACTGAATGTCCTGGGTTTCTGCTTCTCTGAGAATAAGTAGTGCCCGCAAGAAGTCTTCGATATGCTCTTTTCGAGTGGTAAGGCTATTCTGAACTTGCAAGACAAGAAAGTCGTTATTTTCAAGCAGATCCTTGGCATATTGTACGTTATCCAAGATTCCGGTTTCCACTGCACTCTCGACATTTTCTCTGTAAGAATTTGTGTGTCGAATTGCTTCAATGTGCTCTGCTTGGAAAGATGGCGCATGGGAAAGGACACTGAGGGGATTCGCGTAGAAGTGACACATGTAAGCGTACTGCCGCTTTTAGTAAGACTCCAACCTTGTGGCAGTTGTGTGGAACTTACCTTCAAGGACATGGTAAAGGTTTGGATGCCTGAGACCTGGTCATGTTGTCGATCCAACATGCTGTGAAGAAGCGACGCGCCTAATAGAATAGGAGTATCCGACGCTGCCACGGCGGCTTTGAAGACGGTCTCGAGAATTGCCGAGGTCTGGATCACGTCGAACTGTGCTCCGTAAATCTGCTGGCATGCAGCCTTGAGAAGTCTGGCTTGGAGGAGCTCGACTGATGTGGCGATACCAAATAGGAGAGTAAAAGGGATGCGTGGGCGCCAAGAGCTTGAAGGATTAGCAGGCAAGAAGAAGTTTCAAGACTGGAAAACGTACTTGAAGAGAACAATCAGGTCGGACAGTAGACTACTGTCAAAGCCTTCGCTGTCTTGAAACGCGACGAAAACATGCTCGCAGTTTTGGGATTTGATAAATGCGTGCAGCGCCTCAAGATCATAGTCAAGATACCGTCGTCCCTGCGAGATGTGAGAATGGTAATCATTCTGTCAAGTTAGGTAACTTACCTCACGACCATCTCCAACTTGGAGGTCATCGTCCTCATCATCAGAGACTTTGGCTGTGACATCTCGAATGACTTTCTTCAATGCTGCTTTGAGAGTCGATGCTTCTGACGACCGCAGACCGACAAACTTGCTTGGCGTTGTTTGTTGCAGTGACTCTGATAGCTGCTGAAATAGAAGGTCCTGCGAAGCAATGTTGGGTCCTGTAATGATGAAAGCCGATGGAATCCTATCCCCACTGTACAAGAATTAGGGGCTGCGTACACATGGATAAGCTCTGGATTGGGTTCTTACGAGTCTGTCACTGCGTCCTTGACGAAATCTCTGACCTCGTGTAGAGTTTCCAAATTCGAATTCTTGAGAATTTCCTAGTCTTGCGTAAGAGTTGTTTCATGAAAAGAAGTCTCATACAGCTCACATGTATGCGTCCATCGACCTCGGCCCAGCTCTCCTGAAATAAGGTCTCCCTTAGGTGGACAAACTCGGGCTTCTCGGCACCGTTGAGCAAAGGCACGAAATGCGATGAGTCTTTAATAGATTCTTCATCTTTCTGAGCTTGCCGTGAGACTCTTTTTCGCTTGGCAGACTTCTTCTGTGACCCATCATCTTCAGGGTCAAAAATATAGGCGACCTTTCTGTTGCATTAGCGGAAACAGTCCATGAACCCTGAAACAGGGCTATTTCTTACCTGATGGTCCTCTTGACTATAGGCTTCTTGTTCAGCTTCTTCACGTGTCATGATTGATACTTCGACGACGCTGATAATGACAAAATTCTGGAGATGAAACTCATGAGGCTCGGTCTAGTATTAAAGGTCAACGCGTTTTCAGACGGTGAGCGCGTTCCACGACACTGTATTACGCACTGTATCCCAGCGACCACTAACTGACTGACCACTACCTATTGACCCTCATATCTTTACAGGTATTAATACTTACCAGGGCACCCAATGGGTAGTAGTTACAAGGTAATAGCACGGCTGTTTGAAGAAGAAGAAAAGTAACTTGCCATAGTTTCTTGAATATATAAATTTCATCCTCGAGTACATCTAGATAGTTCTTTGTCCCGTTCATCATCTGTATGCCATTGCTCACCAAGCCCACCTTCGTTCGATGCGCCTCCTCTCAGATTTCATCTCATCCGCTAGCTTCACATCGCATTCCTTATACCATCACCTTGGCGATGTGACCTCTTCCTATCCTCTGGTTCAAAGAAACCCATATTAGACGAGGCTCTGAGTCCCAGCATCCTCAGTTTTTTGCCGTTTGTACACCCCTGGAAAAGACATTTCTTGCCCCCCATCCCTGCCAACCCCATCACGACTGAAGCGAGTCGCGGCGCAGCTCTGCCACCAAATTTGGCAGATATTCATACAAATAGCGGAAAAGACGCGATGAAGTAAGTCACTTTTACCACAACTGAAAAAGATAAGACCGTAAGAAAAGGTAAAAGAGACGGAAAGTACCAGTGTTGGTAGGCCATAACCTTGACGCCACGAAAGAATTTGTTCTAAATCACAATGAGCCTCGCAACACCATAATTAACCTAAGCTGCGGTTTCAACAGGCTCAGGAGGAGCGACAGTCTTGATTCATGTTAGCAAAGTGAACTCCGGTGAGGTGGGCATCAAGGCCATGACTTACATCGTCCTTCTTCTCTTCAGAAGCCGAGGCTTGTGGTGTCTCCTCGATCTTCTCCTCTTCAGACTTGTCGTCCTCACCGGGCTTCTCGATCTTGGGCTCTGAGGCCTTTAAAATCTCCGACTTGGGCTCTTCGGTGGTCTCCTTACCGCTGTCGTCCTTCTTCTCTTCTGGCTTGACTTCCATGTTGCCGTTCACGCCGTTGGTTGACTCTGCAGCGGGGGCTGCGGTTTCAGCAGTCAAGAGCTTATTCCACTTATCCAAAAGAACTTGCGAACGATCCTTGAAGTGGAATTCGTCCTCACGTGGGATTGACTCCAACTTGAGGATGGCCTTGAGAACCTTGTTGATCTTGGTTGTGCGGATGATTGACACCTCCAAATCCTTCAATTTCTCCAGCATAGTGACGTACTCAGACATTTGCTCCATCTCTGTTACCTGGGGCTGTTGATCTCTAGTGAGGAGACCACGTTGAAGCTTGTGTCGGAGGTAAAGTACCTCTTTCTGTTCGATAATTAGCACTGTCCGAAGATATAGCATAGAGTGTATCTCCGTACCTCTTTCTGATGTCGTCGCTCCTCAGGAGTCACCTTGGCCTTCTTGTTGCCCTCGGCCTTCGTTTCAGCAGTCTTCTTAACCTTAACCTTGGTTTTGACAGCAGAGTCTTCCTTGGTTTTGGGAGTGCCGTTAGCAGCCTTAGGGGTGGACGTGTTAAGCTTGATCTTAGGCTTCTTAACGGATTCTGGCTTTTGTGGTGTCTGGTTTGGGAACAGTTAGCATTTTGATTAGAGATAAGCATGTAGGGGTCGTGCTTACGTTCACGTCATCGTCGGCCTTGCGCTTCTTGGACTTTGACTTCTCCGTTGTGGTATCGTCGATATCCTCCATATCGACATCTTCGTCGGAGGCCTTGGCCTTTCCCTTCTTGGCCTTCTTGGGTGTTGCTGCGGCTTGCTGTTTTGCAATGTATTCCTCTTGAAATTGCTTCAGCATGTCCTTGTATGTATCGAGATCATTGTGTTCGGATGCGCGTGTGAACGCCTCCTTGAGATCCTTGCGCATCTTTTCGGTAATGGTTTCCAAAGCCTTCTCAGGTGTGAGCTCCGTAAGTAGTGTGTTTGGCACCCAGCCACTGTAGACAAGTTAGAGAGAGCCCAGGATCCCGATAGGGGAAACTTACAATTCATTTGTGTGGAGGTACATGACAGGGAAGGTTCTGTCGTTGACACGTTTGCCACCATCGGCATAGGCTTCTGTGTAGGTGCCATCAGGCCGCGCTGCAGCTACGGGGCGGCTATCGACCAGAGCTTGTGGCAGCATTGATTCATCGCAAATGATGGCAGGCCAAGCGGGGAATCCCTTGAGCTTGACTAAGAAGTGGTCTCCTGGCTTGGCATCCAGATGCGTGAGGCGCGCCTTGGAAGCCTTCTTGCTCAGGCTCTTGCGAGTGTTGCCGCCAGTTGATTTGCGTCGATTGTTCTTGCCCTTTGCTGAGGGGGTTTCGGTGGCAGCGTTTTCGGCCGCTGTCTCGCCATCAACAGACGGAGCCGAGTTCTCTGTCTTGGTCTCCCCGGCAGCCGAGGTCTCGGGCGCGTCCTTCATTTCAATGTCGGCACCTTCGTCAGCGGGCTTCGATACGTCGGTCGCGTCTGTGTTTTCGGCAGTCTTCTCTAGATTTCCAGATTCAATGTTTCCTGATTGCGCAACGTGGTCAGCATGAGTCTGACATAGGGAAGGACGCGCCTCTGCCAAAGGGCACGCGAAAAGTCGGGGCGCGATTTCAACAGCAAATCAACTAAGCGCGTAGTAGACGCCGGGCACACCATAGTCATAACTTACCCTCAGCGACCTTTGTTTCCTCCTTGCTTGCTTCGGCATCGGCCATCGCGGCGTCGTCTCCGGTTGATGATGGCTCCACAGGCTTCTCGGTTGAAGGAGCTTCCTGCGCGTCAGGAGCAGGAGCCTCAACTTCGGGCTTCTCGGTAACCTGATCCGACATTATGAGAATGGTTATGATGTTTCGCTGGTCAATGTACACAGCAGCTAGAAATATAATGCCAGTTGGCAAAAGGCAGGCGAACGCGTAGCTGAAGACGTATCGCGCGCGTCAATGGAGCGCAAAATTGGTAGCGCGATGAAGGGTTCTTAATGGAATTGTTGCGCAATTGATGAAAGAAAGGTGCTTCGTCGAGATGCTGGGGTGTTGGAGGTGACGAAAGAAAAAACGCTGGTACGAGTTAACGGGCTCGGCCTGAGCAAGGGAAGCACTTTCAAACGTCACCAGAGGATGGACGGTCACGTGATAAGTATATGGACAGCCAGGCGGCCTGGTGGGTAACAGAAAAGTCTTGAGGACACAAAAATAAACAGTCTAATAGCTCGGGGGGAATAGCATAAGCTGACCTACTAATTTCGTCTCCTGTGGTTTGCGGCCAGTTTTTCAGGAACCCTGAGGGGCCTGGCGGCGTCATCAGCAACCCAACCCCAACCCCAGGCTCTTTTCTTCTCACACGACATCGGAGGCCAAGCGCGTAGTTGACGCTGATTCGACGCCTAGGTATACGAGACCAACTCAAGGGCGCGTCCCTAGTCTCTTTCCCCAGCATCTTCGCTCCCTCCTGCCCGGCAAAATCACGTCGTCGGTCTGGCCGTGACTAGACGCGTTTGGTGTTGTGAATACTTATCTCGACCCTTCACTCCTCTTAAACTCGTGTGGCATCATTAAACATCCACACAACTCAACTTGTATCGGCACAACTCCCCTCAAAGAGCACATCTCAGTCACATACAATGTCCCCGGTCATTGTCCCAGTTGATAGATTCGAATATTATAACCCTAAATTCGCATTCGTAGTTCTGCAGTAGTGTACAAAGCCATCGCTGGTCATCGCCGTAGTAATAGGGGTCAGTGATGAGATATTACTCGTCGTCTTCGTCCTCATCATCCTCATCGTCGTCCACGTCCATACCCTCGGCCACTGTAACCGAGAACTCCCGCTCTTGATCAACTCCGACATAGCTGTCGCTCATCAAGAACAGCTTTAGGTCATGCTCACCTTCTGATGGTACAGTGTATTCGAGGCGAACGTTCAGCTCCCGTCCGATCGTCACTCGCTTGATAGCCAAGAGGCTCTTGGTCTTCTCTTCACCGACAACCAGCCACCAGTTCTCCATCTTCTTGGAGGGGTAGAATGGTGCGTGGACAGTAGAGTCATAATCACCATCTTCCTCCTCCAGGTTGCGAGTAATCTTGATGTTCAAGTAAGCGGGCTCACGAGCCCTGATTTCGTCCTCGTCCAGAACCTCATGCTCAAGCTCAAGATCGGGGTACTTGTCGTTTGTGAAGTTAGCCGCCTCTGCCAACTGATTTTGGGACATGCCAAGTCGCTTGACGAGCTTGTTGTAGTCGGCGTTCTCTTCCGGATTCATGGCCTCCATGAAATCAAAGATATCCTTGATTCTGCAAAGATTGTTAGTTGATGCTTCAATTTCGAAATCACGACATTTTACATACCCAAACTCATTAGCCACCTTAACAACCTCTGGAGAGAAGTGAGGGATCTGCTTGAGGGGGCTATCACGGTCCCACATTGCTTGGACAATCATTTGCGACATCTCCATGGCACTCATGGCATTGAGATGACCTTCGGAAGACAAAATGTCGACCATTGCGCTGAGAAGACTCAGGATCTTGGTCAGTAGAATCTCCTGGTCCTTCGCCAAGTCAATCGGCAACTGCATGCGGGAGAAGTGAGCCTGGAGCAGAACGAAAGACTTGAAGTGAGGCGAATCGTAAACTACTTCAGACATCTTGACAGGAACTCGGTCATAGATACGTCGCAACAGGCCGTCCTCGTGACGTCGAATCTGGATCGTCTCAAATTCGGTAGCCGAAGTGACAATCTCCATAATGCCCTTGAGCTTTGTACGGGCACCCAATGAGAGGATGAAGGTCTGCATGGTGATGTAGGAAATGTTGTAGTAAGCAGCAATCATGGCGGCATTTTGAGGTGCCACAGATCCGTCATCTTCGTCAAAGTCGATGATCTTTGACTCGCTAAGCTCGCGCAGAGTTGTTTCAACCAAATCAGACATGTAGTTGCTGAGGCCTTCATGTGTTGTGCTGGTCAAGCTATAGTAACTAGGGTTGGCGAGCAGCCTTCGGTAGAAATAGGTAAAGGTGGTCCAGTTGATCGCATCGTCACCAGACTCGATCATTTTGGTGCTGATTTCCGTCACGAAAACATCGTGCAAGTAGTTGTGTAGGTGTGACTCGACAGGAAGAGCCTCATTAAGGAACTTCTTGTAATACTCACGCTTAACCTGGGGTAGCATGAGAACACCACGGCCGCGACCATCCTTGGACGGGCGAAGGGCTTTGCCAAACATGTGAAGTACTTCGCTGAGAGGGTAATCAACATATCGGTGCTCACGGCCCTCAAAGTACTGTGTACCCATGACTATGACAAGGTGGGCGGTGCTGTTCAGCTCCCAGCAAACATCTCGAGACGCGACAAGCACCTGGATAGCACCATTGTCATAAAGGTGCTTGACAATCCGCTTGTCACTCTGGCTAAGAGCCTCGTGGTAGTAGCCGACACCGTGTGAGAGTGCTTCGGCAAGCGCCTCCTCGTTAATGCGGTCAAGCAGAGGTTGCATTTGTTCCACCTCAGCATGAAGGAAACGATCTTCGTCGTCGTCGGCAAATGCTGCGGCCAGTATATCTCGGGCGGTTGCTCGAGTCTGCTTACGGCTGGGTACGAAGACCATAGCAGGCTTGTCAGGAGACATTTGTGTGATAGCCAAGTATGTGGGCTTGGCCATCGCCAGCATAAGAGAAGGAAAGTGGGTATTGGTAAATGACTGAAGGTGAAGCTCCAATGGCACTGGTCGGACATGAGGGCTGAAGTTGTAGATGTCGTGCTTTTTCGCATCAATCCATTCGCCGATGTCTCGCGCATTTGCTAGCGAGACACTCAGTGCGATAATTCGCAGGGGCAACTCGGTTTGGGTACGGATGTAGTGCATACGAGAAACAACAGTCTCGTACACATAGCCCTGGGAGTCACCAAGCGAGTGGAGCTCATCAGCGATGAACAGCTCAACTGTCTGGACGTTCTTACGTCTCTTCCATTGTCTGGATAACACATCCCATTGGGTGGGTGTCGCCAAGATCAAGTCACCCTTCTCCAAGAGCTTGAGATCTGTGGCTGTTTCGCCAGTCAGCTTCACAATCTCCTTACCACCGTTAAGGGAACCAAGCCTCTTCTGCCAATCCTGCAGACGAGAGTCGACAAGCGATTGGAAAGGGGCAATGTATACGGCACGACCGGCCTCGCCCTTTGTCCAGTGTCTTAAAAGAGCAAACTCGGCGCACACAGTTTTGCCGCTGCCAGTGGGTGCTCCAACAAAGATGTTCTGGTCCGTCTTGTAAAGCGAGTTAAAAGTCTGTGTTTGTATCCGGTTGAACTGCTTCCACGAAGGATAGAGATTGACGTATTCCTGAACCTTGAGGGCGGCAACGGGGAGGGGCTGGAGCTCGAGAAGTTCAGTATGAGGAGGAAATTTCTCGGGCAAAATCAGCTTATGGAAGGCAACAGGGAGTCTAGTCTCAGCATGCATCCATCTATCGGAAATAACCGAAACGAAATAGTTAGGAGGCATAGGATCCGTGATAGGCACTGTAAAGTCGACGATATGCTCGTTCTGCTCCGATTCGGCGTATTCCTTGCGCAACAAGAAGGTGTCATGGTAGAGAATGTCCTCTCCGTCACAGTCCTCAACCAAGATCCAGAAGCTCTCAGCAGCACCATGGATGGAATCGTCCCATTCAAAGTTGGGGCTGATGCTGAGCTCGACACGCAACATTGATCTAGTCATGGGCTGAACCTGTGCCTGAACCTCAACTCGAGGGAACTTGGAAACTAAGCTGCAGACAGTTCGACCAGCTCGGGGCAAACCAAGAAGCTCACCCATGCGAGGGGGGTCCAAGTCGAAGTAGCTGCTCCAAGATACATCAATCTTCTCGACCTTCTGGAGAACGTCCCTCGGACAGGTGGGGAATTGGCGCAGGGGAGACATTGTAGGCCACATGCGCTTCTCGGCCATCTTACAAAGGTCCAGGGCTGTCTTGGCAACCGACGCCCAACCCTTCTTCAGGGCAATCTCGAAGATAGCACGCAGAATTCGGCCGGCGGACTGTGTCACATATACCATATCAGCCATCAAGGCCAAGCCTTCTAGCTTGAGGCGTGAGATGTAAGCTTGCAAAAGCACGTTGATCTTGGCATGAGGTTCCTCGATACTCTCCTTGACAGGGATTGGCACTCGTCCCAGTAGCTTAGCTAGCTCCAGCTTTTCATCTTGTCGAACCGGGATATACTTGAACTCGGCGCTGAGAGCAAATACACGGAAGAGCTCAATGGTAGTGATGGAAGGCTGAATAAGGTTGTTGTATGTCTCCATAGACCCAAAAGTAATGTAGTAATGAGATGCAATACGACCCAGCTCTGTGGATTGTAGCTTTCCTGTCTTCTCGTCGTACTTGATCAGATTCGACTTGCGCAGAACCATAGCTGCCGAATGAATCAGATCAACTCGTTTCTGCTCAAGAGCCTCGTCGTCTTCATATTCTGCGCCAACCTGATAAAGACCAGGAGAGCGCAGCATTCTCACAAACAGATATGTGTAGCCTAGCCATTCGACACCTTCGTCGCGGGTCCTGACATTGCCAAGTACAACCTCGGCATTCAAGTTGTCCACCAGCTTGCTGACGAACTGACTTTCGATTGGAAGCTGTTGGTTCAGAAGCGAGAGATAGTACTGCATTTCACTTTGTGTTGTGATAATGATACCTTCGCCATATGTGTCATATTGGGGTCGGCCAGCACGTCCCAGCATCTGGAGAACATCCTGAGGGCTGAGTTCGACCCAGCTGCCCTTTTCAGGAGAATAAACTTGCGTTCCCTTGATAATGACGGTGTGGGCAGGCAAGTTAACACCCCACGCCAATGTGGCAGTACACACCAAAACTTGGATAGCACCACGAGCGAAAAGATCCTCAACATCTGTCCTGTCAGCTCTGCTCATACCAGCATGGTGGATACCGAAGCCGTAGGGCAGGATGTCTTTAAGATCCTGGTCAGTCGCCTGAGAAGATGCCTCCTCAAGAACTTCACGACTGCCAGCATCATGACGAAGAATCTGGTGGATTGTGTCTGACTCGACGGCCTTGTCACGAATGTAGCGTGCGGTCTTGGCAGTCTCCTTTCGGGAGTGAACAAAAATAAGCATCTGGTTGCGGTTCGTGCCTACATGCTCGATGACCTTGTTGTAGCAGACATCGTTCATGGTCTTTAGCTGCTTAATGGCTTTGCGGTCAGTGACACCTACGAACTCCTGTCGCAAAGGACAAGGTCGGTAAGAGCCGTCGAAATGGAAGAGGCCTTTCTTTGTGTCAACCCGCAAGAAACTTGCAACATCTTTGTAGTTGGGGAGGGTGGCAGATAAACCAAGAATTCGGACGGGCTCGCCAGTCTGCTCGGTCTTACGAATAGTTCGGCTGACAATACTCTCCAGCACAGGACCACGGTCATCATGCAGCAGATGGATTTCATCGATGATGATAAGGCGTACAAGATTAGTGTAGGTCAGGTCGTTAGACTTTCTGGTAATGACGTCCCACTTCTCGGGTGTTGTGACAATGATCTGAGTCTCAGCGATTTGCTGCTTGGTGAGTTGGCGATCACCCGTCAACTCTGCAACCCTGATACCGTATGGCTCAAGTCGCTTGCCTAGGTTGCCGACCTGCTCCTGGACAAGCGCCTTGAGAGGGGCGATACAAACGATCTTGAAAGCATCGAGGTCGATATCGCCGGTCTCGGGGTCACGATGCTTGCCAATTTCTCGAAGGATCGTGAGCATACCAACATTGGTCTTTCCACTACCAGTGGGGGCACAAACAAGCATATTTCCGTCATCGTTGAACGCAGAAGGGTAACACTTTGACTGGATCTTGTTCAGAGACTGGTTTTGGCTGAAGGGGGTTCGTGCCCACTCGGGCATATCGGTAATGGGCATCAAGACATCACCGGGTTCGTTCCGTTTCTTGGGCGTTGGGATGTGAATCTCCTCATAGCCCTTAAACGTTCTCTTTGTTGAACCCTCTGGTAGTCGGACCTTGGGGTTCGTCATAAGATGGTTTCCCTGGTCGAACACCAGATTGTCGAGGTTGATGAGCTTTCGGGGCTGAAGTCCGCCAACAAGCTGGCCCTCAGCACGTTCAGTCTTGGGCGCTTCGGCTGAAAAGGAGGCCGGAACGTCAATGTCCATCTTGATATCCATCTTGCCCTTCTTGCTGTCGGCAGTGCTCTTGCCCTTAAGCTCGTCCAGAATCCATTGTAAGCCTTCCGAGACCATCTCCCGCTCCACGTTGGTACGTTCTTCGGGTGTCTCTGTTCGTGCCAACTTGGTAAGCCAAAAGACCTTTTCCCTGTTCTCGACCAGCTTCTGTACCAGCTCGTGGTGCTCGAAGTCGAACAGTTCCATGAGGTCATTTTCAACCTCACGGAGAGTCTTTTCTTCGCCATCATCCCCAGGTTCTCCTGACAAGATCTGAAGTGCTGCCTTTGTCTTGTCGGTTTGTTCGTGAGCATCGGGGTACAGAGTTCCAATTTCTCGCCGTAGCCAAAAGGCATCGATATCCCGGGCTGGTACGCTATGCTTCTCTTTTTCATCCTGTTTTCCTCCTGGAGGCGCCGAGTCGAGGATCATCTCATCTCCCACATCAGCAACGGCATCTTCTGCCTTTTTCTCGGTGTTCTCATCCTTCTCTTCTTCCTCCTCTTCTTCATCATCGGATGACTCATCGCGAACCTCATTAACGAGGCCGCCCTCATCATCATCCTCGTCTTCGTCAAAGGCGACCGCGACACCTTGGCGCTCATCTATTTCGGCATCGTCGCCGTCGGCGCCTCCCATAGCAACGTCCTCGTCGTCGTCCTGAGCGTCGTAATCTGTGATCTTCTTGCCAAGATTCACAAGCTCATTGAACTGCTTAGGGCTTAATGATACGCCCAAAATGTCGTCGATTTCTCGCTTCTTGTCCAGATCCTTCAAGTCGTCGTCCTTCAAGTACTCTAGGACAGCATCCGCCGCACTGCGCACGACTTCATGTGGTACGTCGCCAAGATTATTCGCTACTATGGTGATGATCAGATCGAAAGTCGCCCGTGTCGCAGCCGTTCGAGGTCTGTATGTGATGCCTTCCACAAGGAGATCGTTGGTACCAAGGACTCCAGTCGATTGGGGGGCTTCGGCCTTTCGTCTTTTTTGCTCCCGTGCTAGGATATCCTCGCCTTCCCTTAGGCTCCCTCGCTCGATATCAGGCATACCGGGCTGCTTCTTTGATTTTGGCGCGTCGTCGCGTGCAACTCGGGCGCCCATATCTCGAATACTCAAGCGTCCGGCCAGCGACTCTGGATCACCAGTGGCCTCGTCGGTTCGTCTCGTGACGAAACGACGATCGGCCTGGAGAACCAGATTCGACATGGCCGAGTATTTGTACTGCGACACATCGCGATTTGCGTCGGACATGATGGCTAAATTAATTACGTAGGTATCAAGGTTGTTGTTGTTGGAGAACGTCGATGTTCTCGACAAAAACCGCGGGTGTTAGATTATTAAATGACCATGGGTTAGTCACGAGCCGCGACTGTGGTAGCGATATAGCGGCTGTCTCGATGTTCCGGTTCGCAATTGATTCGCAGGCGTTGAAAGATTGTATGGAGTCGTCAGTGTATTTGAGAGAGCAAGTCGCGATCGTAAATTTCAGATCGCAACCTAAGAGTAAACTACGCTAGCCCAAATTCAGTTAGGGTCACTCGAAGCTCGTAACGTGTCAGTGGCGTAACCGTATGTATGTGTGGCTGAAGGTCCAGGATATTGCTACTTGACCTGGTTTAAAAGTAATTGTTGGAATATGAAGATAAATATTTCTGATTAGTGCTTCATTATAAGTTCATTAGAATCTCGTTTTCACTATGTACCTCCTCTATCACTTGTATCGTCGCGATAGGACCTACCACTAGCCACAATTCAAACATCGTCTAAATACCTAGGCAGCCCATGTAATTCGTTTATTTACTTACTCCTGTCCACTAGGACCAGAGCAACAAGCATTGGATCAATGAACACTTCACCGCCAAAATATGAACCAAAATGACGAACTCATCAAACACAATTGAGACATTTCAGAAAACTCTCGATCCGTTCATCAAGCCCCGAGAGCAAGTCAATTATATCCGACGAGTATTGGCACTTCATCTTGGATCATGCTCTCATGATGGCCCAGTCAAGCAACCAGTATCTCTGGTAGATGCAACACGCGACGTAACTCCTGACCCAGACTCGAAAGGGTTCTATAGAGAGTACATCGATGCACTGAAGGCCAATATCGATGCCCGTCGAAAGTATGAAGATACTGCGCAATCACATCTCGCCTCATCAGCTTCAAATCAAGCCTCATCATCCAGCAACGAGCTACTGGAAGAGCGACTATCGCTTTTGAAGCTTCAGGCCAAACAGAATCGACTATCGGCTGTTCAGGGTCATCTTGACGCACTCATGCAAAAACCAGCCGCTGCTCCTGAATATTTAGACCCTGAAGACGTTTTTCACGAAGCTGCCAGTCTACCCAAAGTCCCAAAGGAGGTAGTGAACAGTCTCGTTGCGCAACAGAGCGTCAAAAAGACGGATTTGAAGGAGCAGGTTGCCCAGCTTGAAAAGACAGTGCTGAGAGCGAAGCTTCTTTTGAAACGAGAAGAGCAACTGCTTCGTGAAACAAGGGCAAACGCCCAGACTATACCAGATGTAATAAGCAATGGTATAAGATTACATGCACTGAACACAACACGAAGTGAACTCATCCAGTGGATTGAAACTGAGCTGAGCAAAGCATCAGAGGATGAGGAGGGGGGTGAGGAGAGCGGTTCCAAGAGCCACGCTCAGTCGACTGCGGATCAAGCCACCATCAACGAGCAGCTCGGCACGATAAAGAACAAATACGCCAAATACCTCACAAGTAGACGGGCGCTCCTATCTTCTGTTGGTGAAAAGTTCGATTCTTCGGCAGCTCCGGTCCTGGCTCCATCCACAGCCAAACAACAGGCAGATGAACCAGAACCTGCCTCAAGTACATATCTTCTCACTCCATACATTGAGACTCTCCTTACGCTATCAAAGAAGCAAAGAGCAATGATAGCACAGAAGGCACACGTAAACACGTCCCTCGGCAAGGAAACTAAGGATAACTGCCAGTCGCTTGGTCATTTGGAAGAAGAAAGCCAGTTACTCCCATCTCACTATTCGGCACCGGAATCTCGACGCAGGTCTGTTTTGGGGGAGTTTCTTGCCTCTAGCGAACGGTCAGGCTTGACTGGAAAAGTCCAACCTTGGGTTCTTGCTGCCGACTCAGCCAAAATTGCGACGCTTGAGAATGTTGCAGAACAAGTTGAAGGTGGTCAGCTTGCCTTGGAAAACTCTATACAGACATTGCAGCAGATCGATCAACTTTTAGGTCAGGTTAAGGAGGACCAGGAAGAGGAGATTCAAGCTGATACTACAGAGGGTGACGTCTGGCTGGAATCGGGTCCCAAATCTCCTAGTAAAGTAAGGAAGCATACAGAAAAGGGTGACACGGAACAATCGAAAGATGTCTGGTCTACTTTGCATGGCAACCTTGGATTACTTGGCCAGGAAGATGCGGCATAGAACTAGAATAAAAGAATAAGTACAACAAATGTCTGGTAGTATAGAACCAGTTTAAACGCCAATCCATATCTAACCGCAACTCCATTCCTCATTGTTGGGACATAACCCTACACGCCAAGCTGAGGAACTCATTTGTTTGCCAAGATAGCTGATATTCTCACTGAGAGATCGAGTACAGAAAGGTGCTCGTCAGCTCCGTCTACTAATCGCTTGTCAACTTCTGAAAAGACCATAACGATCTTGTTCTTCTGCGCGTCAGGGATTATCTCATCGTACGTCAAGGCTTGATAGAGCTGCCATGTGTTAGCAGATTTTCAGGCGAAAGATTGATGCTGGACTTACCTGGCCAACAACTTGTCCTGCACTCCAACCGTCTGCAACAAGCTTCTCGACAACATCAGAGATAGCCTGATACGACGATCCCGAGCTCTTTGGGCGTATTGCGCTGACAAGATCGCCAATGGTACTGTCCGGAATGACACCAGCGATGTCCTCAACGATCTTGACTGTGACTGCCTTTTTATCCACGTCCATCGCTTCATCGCCCTCTCCGTCCTTGTCGGAAGCGTTGGCACCCACCAGCCGAGCAGAACTTTGTAGGAAGGTGATAGCTTTTCGAAGATCGCCCTCACTGCACTTGATGAGAGCGTCAACCGCACCATCTTCGAGCGGCACGCCTTCCTTCTCTGCAATTTCTTCGAGTCGCTTCTTCGCATTGCTCTGGTCGAGACTCTTGAATCGGAATTTGCTGCATCGACTGGCAAGCGGATCTATAATTCGAGTGACGTAATTGCAGATCAGACAGAAACGAGTGATCTTGCTGTACGTCTCCATGGTTCGTCGCAGTGCACTCTGGGCATCTTGGGTCATGGAGTCGGCTTCGTCGAGGATGATGATCTTAAACGGAGGGCAGGGGTATTTTTCTTTGTATCCTGGGGGTGGATTGGTCAATTGCATTCGCGCAAAGTTTTTGACCTTTTCTCGGACGATGGAGATACCGCGCTCGTCGGAAGCGTTGAGCTCAAGCACTCTCGACTTGATCATATCGGGACCATAGAGCTCCTTTGCCAGTGCAAGGACAGTCGAAGTTTTTCCTGTGCCGGGAGGGCCGTAGAACAGCATGTGAGGGAGCTACAAAATCAGTATTGAAGCGCTTCAGTATTTGGGGGTTGAGACAATCGCACGTTGGAGGATTGGAGTGTCCTTTGGAGCACATCGACCGTATGGTCTTGTGCAGTGACATCACTGAGAGTCTTTGGTCGGCTATAGATAATGAGTTCCGAAGCCCATGCTAGATCTTGGGTATGTTCGATATACGTACTATTTTTCGACCCAGGGTTGAGTTCGGGCATTGGTAGGCTTGTCTTGTTTCTGGTCGGCGTTACCATTAGCAGCGGCCGCAGCCTTTCTAGCCTTGAGATCGAAGAAGCTAGCCATGTCGGTTTGGTACTCTGTTTAAATACAAATGTGGCTATGCAAGTGATGCTGTTTTGTAATTCGACGTCGTTGTATGGCAATATCAAAATCGCCAAACTGCGTTGATGTGGATGGGAGCTGGGGAAAATCAATTAACGCGTCAAGCTAGTCAGGCTACGCGTAGCGTCCCTGTCTCTAACGGCAACCGCTGACATAGGTACGCCTCACCTTCCACACTACCTACCTACCTAGGTACAGTAGCTCAATAGGTAGCTTCCGGGTAGGCTTTTACTCAAGTCATGTTACACCGAAATATAAGAATTTGCGATGACCTGGAAGATTCCTCAGCTGAATTAACCAAATTCAATACCTGGCCAGTATTTAAGTATGCAATTTTCTTGCGCTTGTTCGAGTAGTACCTACATGTTAGGTACCTATTTACGCAAGGTCTCGGCTTGCTGATAAATGGTACTGTCTAAGTACTTACTAACCTATCACTTATCGAACAGACGCAGTCATGCATGTTAGCAGCAATAGACAAAGGCAGGCCAGACCCTTAAGCTATTAGAAAAGTTAGCCACAAAGCCACAAGAGGTGAAGTTAGTAAGCCAGATTATGTTATATATACTGTGACTCTAGGCTATCTGATTTTATACCACAGCCTACTAAGGTAGAGGTCAATGCTTCCGTTCCATACCTACCAAGTATACCTGTATCCGTCAGCAAGTACCCATGGTAGGTAGGTAGGTACCTAGGTAGGTAGGTTAGTAGCTTGGGGTGCAAGAATAGCACTACCTATAAACCAACTACAATCCAATCATGCGGCTTATCTGTTCAATAGACAAACGTCAACATGTGTTTGGCACAAATATTGCTGAATCATCAACCATTACGTCCAGGATCCTTGCTTGCCATGAATCACTGGCACGTCTACATCGCAAGCCCCTCCAGAAGTGCTCGTCGTTCACCAAAACTAAAAGGCTGCAAACTGCAGGAGCAACAACAAAGAAAACAATGTTCATGCAAATGGCCAGAAAATAACCCAGAGATACTCTAGTCATGTTCTGGATAATTTGATATTGTGGGTGAGGATCTCTGGCCCGCCCAACGCAACTAACACCGAGGCAGCAGTCTCACCCCACTTTCCTCATAGGCACAATTCACGGTCCATCTCACATCCCACCTTGACAACTACAACACCCAGCATCAATCCACCTTTACCTCAACTACTCGACAGAGATCTCGCAACCTCAACACTAAATTCTTGATCGCGAGCCGTCCATGTGCGTCGCGCTTCGCAGTTGACGTCAAGTCCCGATTACCAGCATCTGAACTGCAATAAACGAAACGCCATGGACCAGTCTATTATTCGCATCTCCAAGGTTCGCTGCCCCGCATCCGCTTGCAGCCTCTCTCATCCCTTGGTTCACGATGCGAACTTGAGATACTGATTTCTATGGTAAGGAACTTGGAGATATCCAGAAGAATTGCGACCTTTGTATGTGGCTCCCAACTGATTATGCGCGATGCCCATCATGAATATGACCAAACTGACCACTGTATCCATTCATTGCAGC
Source organism: Fusarium armeniacum (assembly GCA_013618295.1). Classification (NCBI taxonomy): domain Eukaryota; kingdom Fungi; phylum Ascomycota; class Sordariomycetes; order Hypocreales; family Nectriaceae; genus Fusarium; species Fusarium armeniacum. Next base: position 636,084 of record JABFER010000037.1, read on the forward strand.
AATCGCTGTGGCATGTCGCGATGTCGATGTTCGCAATGTGAAGGCCTTGGTCATGGGCCCCCACGAGACTCCATATGAGTTTGGATTCTTTGAGGTTAGTTTGCAGCCTTGCCTATACTCTTGATGAATCTGACTGACTCAAATCTGACAGTTTGCGATCCGGTTCCACAAAGGTTAAAGACCCCATTCGTATAGTAGACCCCAAACTCATATTTATGCAGAGTATCCCTCCAAATCACCAACTGTCGTCTGTGCTACCACAAACGGCGGACGTTGCCGCTTCAATCCAAACGTCTACAGCAACGGCAAAGTCTGCTTGTAAGTCTCATGATACAACTAGGCTTGCTTCATGCACTAACACTATCAGATCAATTCTAGGGTAATTATAGTTCTGTCAAAGGTTCGTACACTTGATTTAACAACCATTAGTACGTGGCGTGGTGAGCGCGGAGAGGAGTGGTCCTCTGCGCAAGGACTGGAGTCGATCTTGTTGTCCATCCAAAGTCTCCTCTCTTCCAACCCGTACGAAAACGAACCAGGGTTCGAGGATGCCAACGAAGAGTCCGACAAGAAGGCCCAAAAGGATTACGTCCAAAAGGTATGCTCATAAGCTACACTGCATGAGTATGTGAGCCTCTGACTTTTGCTAGATTCGGCACGAGACGCTGCGCATCAGTGTCATCCAACGCCTCGAGGGATACCTTGGGCTCAGCTCTAATGGAGCTCAGCAACACGGCGCCTCTGGAGTAGAGGTGGAGGATGAAGATGTCGATGAGACCACTGTGCCATTCGAGCCATTCAAAGATCTGTGCAAACGCCGATTCCTGTGGTACTTTGAGTCATACCAGGCAGCCGTCGAAAAGGGAAAATCGGAAACGAAACCTAACCAGCCGTTTGTGAGGATGCCCTTTGAGTCTCCTGGCAGTAATTCTATGGATGGGAAATTCAACTACCCGGAGCTTGAACGTCGTCTGCACGCTATCAAGGCCGCCATTGACGCAGAACCCCTGAAATGGGCTGAAGAGGGCCTGGAGGCCAAAAAGCAGGAGACCACTGTGGCCGTGAACCTTCAGCACCAGTTCGAGCAGGTCGTTGAGGCGTTCAAGAAGAGCGATATGCCACATGATGTCTTTCTGGAGAACGAAAACCCCTTTGTCTGGGTGGTGACTTATTTCGGACGCCCTATGACCAACCTTGACGGGGGCCTTTTCAGGATCAAGATGAATTTCAGTGTCCGTTTCCCTGAGGAGCAGCCTCGTGTGAAGTTCGAGACCAATATCTTCCACCACCAAATTGCTGAGGATGGCACAGCATGTTATACGCCCAACCCAGCCAAGAAGGAAGACGTGCGATCGCACATCGAGGCTATTTTTGCTATTCTCGAAGATGACGAGCCCGCCTATGACCCTCGCAAGATTGTCCGCCCTGAAGCTACCAAGATGTACTGGGGCGGCGGCGCAGACAATAAGAAGAAATACAACCGGCTCCTTCGCCGATCAGTCCAGAAGAGCGTGGAGTAAGTCCACCAGCATCTCTGATTATATGACGGATGAGCTGACATGATTCTAAGGGACTTTCCAGAATGATCCATGTACCTTGTCAAAGGCCGGATTTGAAGATGTGCTTAAAAATACAAGGAGGCGTACAGGCAAATTAAGGACATTATTTGGGCTTATTTGGCGTTGTGGGATCGGGGAACTTGATGTACGAATTTGACGAGGATTGTCATTTCCTCTAGATACCTATGACCAACCTACGAGTGTAAAGCAAATACAATAGCGACGTTGTCCGTACTATTACTCTCACATAAACCCAACCAGCAGTAGAGACAGTTAAGTCAAGCAGTCTTGGCAGCTACGATTTATGCTATATACGACTGCCTGCCTATTCTTTCAGCCAAGGCAGAGATCGACTCGCCATGGCCCGCAAATAAGTTCTTGAATAAAAAGAATAGGAAAAAAGAAAAGAAAAAAAGGATAGTATTTATGGTGGTTCTTTGGAGGCTTTCTATCGACAATGGCCAACAAACGGAAGAAGTGCAACGCTGGGTCGTGTATTGCTTGGATAGTGCACCTCTCAAATCAACATACCATCTATAATCAACGCCGGACTGCAGATGGTATAAGCCCATCGCCATGAATTTTCGCTCAAATATGATGGTGGGAAACTGTGTGTAGGTAGAATCATTCTTTCGTAAACGTCATCTTGTCATCGTTGCTCATGACCTTCTGCTCTTGGGCTTCTTTTTCAAGCGATCCTGAGTCGGGGCATATGGTGCCGCGACACCTTGGTATCTCTCTTGTTTCCCCTCGCCCCTGAACTCGTACATACCGTTTGCGCCTACGGTTGCCGGCGTGCCCTGATTCGGACGGGCGACTTGCTCGTTGTGCAGCTTATCTAGAGAGTCACCAACGACGGCATATTGAGACCAGTTTATGGGTGGGCAGCGGACGACATTTTGTGGCTGAGGAATATTCCTCCAAGCTGGTGGTTCGGTAGCGATGCGTTGCTTGGAGGAGCCTTCACCGGGATCTTGCTTTTGATTCCCCGAGCCCCGCCCGCTCATCTCTGTATCATCATCATCACTGTCGCTATCGTCGTTGGTGGGCGCATTGATCTTGTTCGCGACAAGATCACCTATAAAGGCTTCGGGGTTCTGTACAGCCTCATCTTTTGCGCGGCTAAGGGCCTGGATATCGGCGGTGGCACGTTGTCTCTGTATTTGCAGGATAGATATCGCCGATTTAAGGGCTATCACATCTGGATTCGCATCAAAATCTAGTGGTTGAGGTGCGGGCGGTGGTATCGCAGTTTGGTCAGGCTGTGAAAGTGTAAAGCTTGGGCGAGCGGCGGCGCTAGAACCGGAGGTTTCAGGGGCCGGGGGTTCAGTGGGACGTAGCGGGGGAGTAAGAGGAGAAACAGGCGGTCGGCTCGGTGAAGGAGGATTGTTGCTGGGAAGGTCGTCGGTATTGATTGTAAGGGCGGGCATGGTTGCGTTGCGCCGCAGTTAGATGTTGCTTTTGTTGACTCACGAAGGGAGTCTTGAAAGCGGCAGATGTGAGGAACGAGAGCTTGTTTGCGCAAACAGAGCCGAGCTGAACTAGACGGGGCAGGCAAGGCACCGACGAACGGAGACGATTCAAGTGGATTGGGTGATGGACTGACCAATAAGAAATCAGATTCGAGGCGAGGGAGATGATTTGGAGAGGGTTGAGAGTTTAGAGGGATGGAACAGACAGGCTGATGGGGTTGATAGGTTAGTACCTAGTGCGAGCTCCCGTCAGGTGCTATCCATTCATCTGTCAGCTTTTGGCGGGGTCAGCCTGACCGGGTAGGTATTATTATTTGGCGAAGCATGTCATCTTTCTGAATAAAAAAGAGATGCCCTTAGCTGTAATACCCCAAAATTACAACAATAGACATTGTCCACTGACGACCTGCAAGACCTAACGCCTGCATGGGTTATTCAACTTATATAACCTAGCGGGAAACAGAAAGGTCGTCTCTAACTCGCATAAACTGACAGAACAGATTTCGTCAGTTATGTTTTCAGCGGTCAGCTTTCCTGAGATCCTGAGGGTACCTACAATCAAGAGTGGCTGAAATGTAACATCAGACACTGTGATCAATCATGTTTACCAGTGTCTGGAACAATAGTGTACATACCTACCTAGTATAGGTAGAGACTTGGTATGACCAGAGGCAGTCAGATTTGGATCAAGATACACGGCTTAATTCTTGTGGAACAAATTTCGAGGATGTTTAACTAATTTGATGCTCACTGAACAGGTACAATGCAGTGTCTTGCTATCTAGTAGACATGGATTGTAGGACGGATGGACCCCCTCCTGGCTAGGATTGGATCTCACTGCCCCCACTTTGAACAAGTCGATCGGGCACGATCTGGCACCAGGTCCGATGCATTCGAGCACAGACCATCCTATAATTTATGTACTTCTTTTCAGCTTCCCGTCAATGTAAGCATACTCTAAATTGCTTTTTATAGGTAGTGTACAGGTATCTATGTCTTACTGCAGACTGCAGAGTTACTATGGTTTGTCCAGAGTCATTGAAGTGAAACCTGACAGGATGAACGCGACGGATTTGTAGCTCGAGCTTTGAACACTGCTCTCAAGATGTTGAAAGCGTTGGCTGTTAAAAGCAAAAGAGATGTGATTGTCAATACAGCCCTTGCTATCCGTATTTGGACCACAATATATGCCATGAAGTTAAGATAGATCAACCTTCCTGCTACCTATTAGATAACGTCACTTGGATAAGCTTTAATATCACGTTCCTTTTTACATGTTTTCATCGAATGTGATGATGACTGCACCAAACTCCCGGAAATGACAGAGTATCCTTGGCGTCTCGGACATCCTGTTGTGACCAGAAAGGGTCCGAATTCTCTGGCCGGGCACTGCAGCACTTTACACCGGGCCTGTCCAAATTTAGTAACTCATGCTTGTGCATTAGTGGCTTTACACCATGTCAATGTTTGCCTATCACCGGGGTACGGCAAAGTCTGTTTGCCATGGCATGTTGAGACGCGGGCGAGGCGAGGCGAGGCAAACCGTTCCTACTAGCGAGTGGGAACTTTATCAGGAATCTTACCTATTGTACACAGATGTGTAAGAACGTTGAAAGTAGTCAGGGGAGGGCGAACTTTGCTTGTTGATAGCAATACGAAAATGCTTGTATCTAATAGTCACTCATGATGTGCAATAAACTCTGCTTTGAGCTGCAAGACTTGCATAAAAATGGCGCGTCCTGTAAAAAGGTTGTCGACTTTCCTGAGAGTTAGATAAAGAAGTGATCGGCGCAGATTGCTCTATCGAGACTCATCTTGCTTTTTATTGTGTCACTCGACAGAGACTAGCCAGCCACATACTCTGTAGTTTAACAACACCAGACAGGCAGACAGGAAACCTGTGACACAGGATTTCCGTTCTCGTTAATGATCATCTTAAAAGAAGGCGTTTGACACTTCTTTAGTTATCGATGGGCCGAGTTCTCGGGTCGAGAATGTGAAAGACTAAAACGTCAATCCCGAAAGACGGCTCAACGACCTGGCACCCAGCTTATGCCCGTATGTAAAGTTAGTTCAGTGCCACCTTTGATTCTTTCCACACCCTTGGTCTTGTTGGTATACGCCATTGAAGCCACTGGTATTGTCCAAAGTCCCATTCGAACTTTAGCTGCTCTCAACAAGGACAAAGCAAGGCACAGGAATTGGCCGTCACGCTTTTGAGTACAAGAAAACAAAGGTGAAAAAGAAGGACAAATAAAAGGCTACTGTATGTCCCTTGTCTGGTGCGGTCTCGAATCAATTACTAGCCTCCATGTGCGATTGAATTGTTTTTTCTTCTTTTCCCTTGCATTTGTCCTTTGAGCTGAATACAATAAGTTAAAATCGGAGTTGAGGGTGTGACGTTGTGCTGCGTCGCGTTGCATGATTTGGAAGCGCCAAAGCCGAAGTGACGCTGGCTTGGGTGGCAGTGAATGGATGGTCAGAAAGTACTACCTACCTGTTTGTGTTGTGCTATTGGACACTAATATATTTGTTCGTCTTGTTGGTGCCGAACAGCCTTCGGTGACATGAACCACCTCGGTGCACTAGACTTGCAGCCAGTAACTACCTTCAGCTTCCATTGATTCTTCAAACCCTCTTTCCCGCTCTGTTTTTATCAACTTCTTTCTCCTTCTCTTCTGTTCCTCTTGCCAACATTTACCCTTACACTCTTATCCCAGAGGACCCCATCAAGAATTATCTATATTCCTCTCTTCCCCTGCCCGATTTATTCAAAATCACTAGTTCTTCCAGCATTCCATTCGCCCGCTGATCCTCTAGTCTCTATCGGCAGTGAATCCCATTTATGCTGTTGCACGACTCGTGTACTTGCATCAACCATAATCTTCCCGCTGCCGCCGTTGGATGTCAACGGCATAAAACGTTTGTCGCCACACAATCATAGCCATTGACTTCGTTCCTGCATTAAATTGCACTACACTGTACTGGTTTATTACACAGGATCTCATAAATACGCTTCCGTCCTTTGACCAAGGCGTTAGAGTCTTGGGGGCGAATAACGATCACGAGGAGGCTGTGGCGTGAAGGACTATGCCGTCTACAGCAACGTTGAACGGTCTTGATTATCCATTTATCAAAGGATCTTGTTGAATAAATTGGACTGTCTGTCACAGAATATCGTCTCACGGTTTAATCTATTAGTCCGTTGGGACCGTCGGCGACTCCATCGATCATTACAAATCAGAATAATATCATCAATCATTCATCGCCATTATCCATCAACTACCAGCCTCTCAAAGCCTAGTCTGAGGCTCAAATCAATCCCATCATGCCATCAACCAATGTGTCAACCTCCGATACACCTATCAGCCCAATCTCATCAACTTTCATAAGACGAAGTTCGTATTATGAATACGACCCATCAGTCAACGGATTTGAAACGTCACGCACCTTCATGTCCTCGACAGACACAAGAAAGTCAAAGACAGGAAAACCTCGATGGTTTACCCAAGTCAAGGACTGGCTATCAGTGAGCGAACCGTCGGCGCAGGCTATGAAAGAGCAGAAGAAGAATACTTTCAGACGGCATGGCATTGACATGAAGGACCCTCAGGCAGCAGTAAAGCTACACCTACCAATTGAGAGAATACCCGAAGACGCCATCACTTCAACCCGAGGCCCAAGTCCAGAAAAGGCACATGAACGTGCTCGGCGACAGAGAGCAGCCGCGCAGTCTTATTCAGGAGGCAGTCAAGCGTCTCATTCAGTATCTAGCGGTATCAGTACCGTTCCTAGTGCCAAAGAGTTTAACCCAGTTACACCTTGGGACACTTGATCTCGGCCAGCTACGATGAGGAAATAACGATGGTGGACTTGAGAAGGGGTGGCTGATGTTCTTATCATCTGTTTTATAATGTCACAAGCAAGCGTAGCCTGGAGTTGGTGAAGGAAACAAAGATACCCTGACTATCTATCTATAATGTAATCGCGCGATGTTTGGTTATACAAGACACAATCTTTGCTGGTCTCATACCACCTTCTATTATGTTATTAATAACATCAGTTGTTGGAACGATGTGCGATGGCAAGGCCGTGTTCATTATGATGCTATTATGGGTTGATCCTTGTTATACTGAGTAACAGTCGTCGGACAACGGGATCCGTTGCGTGAAACCGTGACGGTCGCCGGTTTACTGCTGGTGAAACTGAAACATGCATGAGCTCAAGAACATGATCCGACCTCTTATTCAAAAAGGGTGATATGAATGTAAAGCCGAGTAATAGCTGGAATGATTGAGGACATTTCAGGGCCGCAATCGAGAATGACACAAAGCAAGGGAGAATAAACGTAAACAGGGTGCACATGGATGTATAAATCAAAGGAGATTCTTGCTTCCATCCGGTTTAATGGAATGTCCAAGTTGAACTGAAAGAGACAATGATGATGCTATGTGGCTGTCATTCGGGACACCAATTGGGGCGGGGAGAGGTCATGGTGAATGTGAGTAAGTTGGATGCCGAACAAGATCGGGGCCAGCCAAGCCAAGCCAAACCAAGAAAGAGAGAGAGAGAAAGAGAGAAAGATCGGTCTAGATCTGGACTTACCTTTTGGACATCACATGCTGCAATCAACTGTAGCTCTTCTTATAGCGCTCTTATGCCTTGTTTTTTTTTCCGTGGCCGGAACAGGTTCATGATTAACTTCAAAGCCCATTTATTAGATGTTTACTCAAGAGGCCAAGCTTCAGCTCCAAGCTCCATGTCCCGGAAGCTTGTGGCCGCGCTAGCACTCCCTTGTGCACCACTAACAGAGGCGATTGGTGACATGGCAAGCTGAAATGGCTGGCATATGACGTATTCTACTTTGTTTGGTCTGCTTCATCATGGATACAGCAGCTACCTATCCGTATACTATGAGCATTAGCATGACTAGAGGTACCTACCAAAGCCGGAATTATCGGTTTATATAGAAACCTTGACGGTCTCAGAACTAGACAATTGAAACTGAGGGGCTTGTTCATTTTCCTCATCTTCTCCTTCTACCAACGTTGCTGTGTGACATTGCCATTCGATTCCTCGCAGCTGGAATCCCAAATCACGTCCTCCTTCCGACTTTCTCACTCACCCATACTTCCGCGCAGCACCCTCACCATCAGACCGCCAGCATTCTCACAATGCCGCTTTTCTCATCTCCCAAGAGGGACCTGAGCCAGGAACGCGAACCGAGGCGACTCAACGGCTCAAATGGCGACATCAATGACCCCGAAGAAGGCGATCAGATAGCTCCAGATGAGCACACTAGACTACTACCAAACCGCGTCAACTCGACCCAGGCTGGCTTGCTTGCGCCCGATGATCCCGCAGTATCTCCCTACAACCTGTGGAGTATCCGAGCTCTGCGATATTTGACTGTTGCTTTCACCTTGATAACACTAGTCTTCTGGATTTTGCTTCTCGTGGCTACCTTTGTGACGCCACCTGGTATTCATACTCGCGGCAGCCCTTGGTTTGCCTTTGGTTTCGCAACATGGACGCTTGTAAATCTTATCTTTACCCTCATTTTCTTTGAGGTGCCATCCAAGTCTGTCAGAATTTTGGCCATTTTTATGTCGGTAAGTCGAGAACCGTTATCATGGCTTAACCTTCCCACTTACGCTCTGCATAGGGCGTCATCCTCTTGGACATGATTCTCCTCTTGTCCGTGCAAAAGACTCGATATGAAGAGGGCTGGGTTGGCGCAATCAGCGTCATCTGGGCCTTACTCACTGGCCTTTGGACTCTGTTAGTTGACCGCATGGTGAAATGGGGCAAGGCCGAGGAGGAGGAACGCCTGACCGGCCGAGCTGAGACGAGAAGAACCCTGTTTGAATGGTCCGAGGTCATGATCTCAACTATCGCTTATGCCGTCATGTCAGTCGCTGTCTTTCTCATCACTCTGACCATTATCCTTCGAGCTCTCGATGCAGGTGTGCCGCATCCAGGAAAGCTACACTGGGTCGACAATCACAAATATCGCATCCACGTCTACTGCCATGGTAACAAGACCGACTCAAAGGGCAACGAACTCCCTACCGTCTTGTTTGAGGCCGGTGAGCGAACTGTCGAATACGAATTCTGGAATTTTGCCGATAATGCCGTTAAGAATGGATCCATCTCGCGATACTGCTTTGCTGACCGCCCTGGCTATGGCTGGTCAGACAACGCGCCCTCCCCTTCATCGGCAGGCTTTGTTGTCGATACTCTTAGCGAAGCTCTGGCTGATGCTGGGGAGAGTGGACCATGGGTTCTCGCCAGTGCCGGTATTGGATCAATCTACTCAAGAGTCTTTTCAGCGCGACACGGAGACCATGTCAAAGGTCTGCTCCTTATCGACCCTCTACATGAGGATCTACTTGATGATGTCGCATCCCCGGGACGCGGATTCATCCTCTGGCTCTGGGGTGTTATTTCTCCACTCGGACTGGACCGAATCCCTGGTGCAATCTTTCGCGGACGGACAAGCCGCGACCGAGTATATGGACGATCAGCACAGCAGAACGGTAAATTTATCTTTGCCAAGTTGCAGGAGAGCCTTGTGGCTGGCTCTTTTACTCGACGAGACGCGAAGACCAGCCGCCAGATTCAGGACAAGCACACGCCGCTTGTTGTAATTAGCTCCGGAAAGCATATCAAGAACAGCCACACATGGGAGAAGAAGCAGCGAGATTTGACCAAGCTGACGGATAACTTGAAGGACTGGGACATTGTCGACGGGGTCCCTCACGAAGTTTGGAGCACTGTCGAGGGCCGAAAGAAGATCGAGAAGAGACTCAAAGAGCTGGTACATGCTTGATGAAGGTATTCGAAATAACGTCTTGAATCGATCAACGTCACAGCCAGACTTGAACACGCACGTGCCCTTTGTATCAATCAACATATGAAGACCCGAGAGAAGACAAGGGTTTGGTACTTAATGATGCTTGTAAGACGGAAAGATGTGGAGAAATCTTGCCTGTATATGGTTGGATGCAATGAGTCGGGCGGGTTGGCATATGCATGAGCATAAGCATCAGCCATGCATCTCCTGGTCTTTTTGATGTATAGTTAAAGCGGTAAGAAGAATGTTTTATGCTGCTTATTTTAGTGTTACTTAATTCTAGCTCATGTACAGATACAATCATGTTTATTGATTGAGATTCTTACCACCGGATAATCGAAATATGAGGTCGTCTACGTTACATTAACCCTAGTCTACCTTGAAATGTACCTACCTGGGTTCGGAAATGTAGACCATTGATGTAATATACATACAATAATCCAACCTGCAACATACAACATAATACATCCTTGATGAAGTTCCAATGACTACACATACATACATACATCGGTACACACACCGAAACTCCTTGTCTATGCACTCTTAAAAATGTCTTGTGTCTGACCTGATGCCCTGCGCTGGCACTTTCGAGTGTTAGCCCCCATACTCCTCCACACTCATAGGACACACGTGATGAGATCTTCGTTGAAGCAATTTCCAACAGAGCAAGGTTACTTGCAGTAGTGCTCAATAATAATCGTGATGTCAAAAGAGTAAATCTGACTGTGTTCCTTTTAACCTGTTTCAGGCAAGAGAATTTCCTTCCTGCCTCTGCCTCTACCTCTATTATCCGACAGGTTTAAACATCTGTTAGTTTGTTTCGACCAACGTTGCAATGCCTGCCTCTCCAGCTTAAAGGGGGGAATCTGGGGATTGGAATGACCTCATAAACTCACCATACCTGTACCGTGCCCATAACTTACTGGTAAGAAACAGGCTAACCAAGGCAAGGTAGTACTGCAACTAACTGTATGTAAGCCGTGCTTTTGTCTAGCGACAGCTTTGACCGTCCATGGCTGACAGGACAGGGCAGGGTGTTGTCTAAGTTTCCGAGGTACTAGTCTATCTAGTAGTTAGAGGCTCAGGCCGACTTCAGGCGGAGACATTCCCAGCGAAAGAAAAGCCTGGTGGGCAAGCAAGCCATAGACATAATTTCAGGTTTGTTGTTGATCGTGGTATTGTTGCACCGTGCCTCTATATAAATGCTTGAAGATACTCACCTAGGTGTATGTAAGCACTCAGACACTAAGTCAACATACTGCAAATTGACTTTGATTCCTGTCATCGTACTAGTAACGACTGGCCAGGCACTTGTTCGAGTGACATCCTTGATGACGGACCCTAATTATTGCTGATAATGAAATTATCGTCTCGCCCCCTCGCCCCTCCTTTTACGCATGAAACATCCATATCCATGGATGGGGTCCAATGGAGCAGATGTATGTAGGACTCTTGCGGCAGACGAAACTAAACATGATAACAAGCAGCATCATTACGTTTGCTTACCTATGTAGGTAGTATCCGTACCTAGAACAACTACAGCACATAGTTACGTATCTGACATCCAGAACTAATTATAATCATCCAAGGCTGTGCTGACGGCGACCTGCATCTGCTGCATTCAACTACATACTACCTTGGTAGTCTACATACCTCACATGTATCCGTATGGATGGATACACCTGCACCTGAAGAAAACGATTGTTGAAACACTGAACGGGATTCACCGTTTATTTTTATTTCAGAATGGATCGCTGCTAAATCAGCGATCCTCATCATGTCCACGGTAGTCTCTCTGATGGATCCTCATGGCCTGGGCTGGAAATTACAAGCAGCGGAGGTAAAGGAACCTACCTAGTCTAGGAAATTATTCTATACGTATTCAAACGCCCCTAATACAACAGGGCCCACTCTTCTCTGTATTCCCCATCTGAGTCCACCGGATCTCACATTTCGTTCGTCAAAGGCAAGGGCGCAAGACAGCGGTACCTTGTTTAGGATTGGACTGCACTGGCAATTGTCATTGAGTCGATTCAATTCGATTCTTTCGAGTATCGGTTCAGTTTTCAAGTACACAGTACCCTTTTTTACTGCTGCAGCCAACCGGTCGCCCACGCATGAGATAGGTACCTACCTACTTACCTACCTACACACTACCTCTTAGTGCTCAACTCGTTTCTCCTGAGTCCCTGAGTCCAAGCATTTGTAGTTAGTCCCAAACCCTCATTTGCCTGCCAGGTAGCTGATCTATCGTTTATTCATCCATTAAAATCTCGGGCTCCTCCTTCAGCGTAGGTTAGTACTGGAGTCGGGGGTCTCATCTATCTACTAGGCACTTCGGTATCCCCCCGCCAGGGTACAGACCACCCAGGAGGTACCTAGCCCTCCACTGATGCTGATACCCGATATTTGCCCCTAGCAGTACAAGTACGAGAGGCAAACCACTAGTCCCCTATTGCAACAGAGGTACCTATCTCTGACCGGGAGTCTTTTGCTCCATCCATCCAAGGTACAGGGCCCTGGATTCCACCACTGTCAGTATCAGTCCTAGTTTCCACCCAACTTGGACTCAGCTCCCCTACCACCAGGGCGTCTCCTACCTACCTTTACTTTACTCTACTTCACTTTACTACCTTACTCTCTCACGACAAGCTTCGACTTTACTCCCACGCTCCTTCACCCAAAGCCGCCGCAGACGCGCCGCGCCGCGTCTCGTCTCGATCGTATTTTTTCCATTGTCTCTGTTTTACTTGTTCTTCGCTTCAGCCTTGCTGTTTACAGTACATGCTCTAGCTTCACGTAGCGTATTAAGTCTAGTTGTCTTGTGCCGCATCGCTTCTTCACTACCACCGACTTGCTCCCCTCGCCGCCTCTTGTCATCTCAGTCCGAAAACTGGGTAGGCTTATTGTTGGGCTATCACACGAACACCAAAACATACTCGACTTCACCTTTTCCTCGACCAATACCACCTCTTACTGCTTGTCAAATAATTCGCCTGGCTTCGCCAATTGATCCTCAACACAGCCGTTGCTCCTTGCTGTCGTCGCCTACTCTCAGCCGGTGCTGATGCCGACCGCTGCAAACATCCGTCGACCTTTGTTGGAACTTTGGTACCGATAGACCATTCTGCCTTGGTTGATTCGGAACAAGGAGAGGGGATTGTGCATTTTCGGGATTTCTTGTCACCATGTCGTCGAGCTACGACGACGCCATGCTCGGCGAACATAGCCATGGCGACCACTCTCACCAATACCATGCTCAGGACATGCCCCCGCAGGCTGATTCGAACTGGCAGCAGAACGGCAATTTCAGAACCCGGACCCCTGATAGCAGTTATCGGCCGCGGCCTCCCGTTTCGGCTCCAGGTACGCCCAACCCACCGGGATGGGCAGAAGACCAGCCGCCCCGCAAAAGCTCTGAGCGGAACAGGTCGCGAGGGCGAAATGGAAGGTCTGCCAGCGGCCAAACGAGGACATGCCAGGCTTGCGGTGAACCCTTGACGGGCCAGTTCGTGCGTGCTCTTGATGGAACTTTCCATCTCGACTGTTTTAAGTGTCAGGTGCGGATCTCAGGCTGACATCCCCGGGCAACAGTAGATGCTAATTGCTCAAATTATAGGACTGTGGTGAAATAGTTGCTTCCAAGTTCTTCCCGGCCGAGGACGAGAACGGTCAAGGTCAGTATCCTCTTTGCGAGACTGACTACTTTCGACGACTTGGCCTCCTCTGCTACCAGTGCGGGGGAGCCCTTCGTGGTTCCTACATTACCGCCCTAGACCGCAAGTACCATGTCGATCATTTTACATGCTCATTATGTTCAACGATATTCGGCGCCCAAGATAGCTACTACGAACATGACGGAAACGTTTACTGCCATTACCATTATTCGACTCAGTTCGCCCAGCGGTGTAATGGGTGCCAAACAGCCATCCTGAAGCAGTTTGTTGAGATTTTCAGAAATGGTCAAAACCAGCATTGGCATCCTGAATGTTACATGATTCACAAATTCTGGAATGTGCGGTTGGCGCAGCCCGCGGACTCAGTACCTGCACTTGAGAGCACAGACGACGCTGCGGGCAGAGACCTTATTCGCGAGGAAGAGGAGCGTATGGAAGAAAAGGTCTTCCGTATATGGAGCGTTCTGTCGACATTTGAGGAATCGTCCGCTGCGTGTATTTCGGACATGCTGCTACACGTCAGCAATGGCTCATATGTTGAAGGTGTTTTTGTTGCCAAACGCTTCATCTATCACGTTGAGATCTTGTTCCAATCTGCAGATAGACTCGATGGAATTATGGTGGGCCTGGAACAAAAAGGTAAAGACACTTTAACCTTAACGTTATGTTGTGTAAAATCTAACTCTATATTCAGGCATGTCGTACGGGCGAGAAGCTAAATTACTTTGCAAAAAAATTGTTTCCTTCTTCTCTCTGCTTTCAAAAACGCAAGACAACGCAACCCACAAGATCGGGGTTACACAGGAGCTGCTATCCCTCGTTACCGGCCTCGCCCATTACCTCAAGCTCCTCATCCGAATCTGTCTTCAGGGTGCATTGCGTCTCGAGCGTGAAGCACATTCTTCGACTGGCTTGTATCAGTTTCTAGACGATTTAAGCGACCTCGACGCGACTAAGAACGACGACGGCCAGTTGTCTGTGACTGCAAGCGGTGGAAAGCTTTCTGCTAACGACTCTGACCATTGCGCTCTGTGCCATAGATCCGTTGAAGACGAGTGTGCTAAGAACGCTGACATGAGGTGGCATCTCAACTGCGTTCGGTGCACAAAGTGTTCGCGCGATATCGGGCGATCACTGATAGAGGCCCGTCTCAACACTCTTGATCGAAAGCTCTACTGCACAAACTGTGCCGGACCTAATGCGCAGTCACTTGAGCATGTCTCAAAACTACAACAATACGTGTTTCTGCTTCGCGTTGCCCTGGCCCGGTTGTTGGATATTCTCAAGGCCAACGGCACACTCCCACGTTCGAACGATGACTCCGATAATAACGGGTTTGGGGCAGCCGATGGACCAGGAGGCGATCCTAGATCACGCGGAGGAGACCAATCACGCGGGCCTGGCGGCAGCAAACGAGAGTCGTCTTATGAGAACACTCTGAATGATGTGCGCAGACTCCGAAGTACACGATTGGACCGTCACCTCTCTTCTAGTGTTCGACAGGCTCGGAGCTCGAGGGTGATGGACACTGATGGACGGGGACCACGCCCAGGCTCAGCAGGTGATGCCAGCCAAGGTGGCCAAAACTCCACCGACCTCATGTTTGGACAAAACGATGGTATTACGTTGGATGATATCCCAAGAATCGTGGCTGTAGAACAGTCTCGCGAACAACAACAAAGGGTACCCCAGCCTTTTCAAGACCGTTCGCTAGATGCTCCGTCTGCTCAGGGTCATCAGCGATCGCAATCTAACGACCGGGAACGCTCCGATATGATGCCTCGGCAGATTGGACGAAAGTTCTTTTCAGAACTCTCAGGTCTCGAATATTTCAACGTCCGACATCTCGCTGTTCTGACCATGCAGCCCATGATTGAGCAAGAATTCTCCTTGGACGAACTACTCAGCTTCATTGAGTCGCGTAAACAGGCAACTTTCTGGAAGAATATTGGAAAGGCCTTCAAGAACGACAAGAATAAGAGCGTCAAGAAGAAGGGTGTATTCGGTGTACCCCTGGAGATTATTATTGAAAGAGATGGCGCGGACTCAACAGACGGCGTTGGTCCAGGTACTCTTCGAATCCCAGCAGTAGTCGATGACATTGTTACATCAATGCGCAAAATGGACCTTTCCGTCGAAGGTGTGTTCAGAAAGAACGGCAACATCAAGAAGTTGCAAGGCTTGGTAGAAACCATCAACACTGAGGGTTGCGACATGGTCAGCTTTATGGAACAGCCTGTTGTCCAGCTTGCCGCTCTTCTTAAGCGTTACTTGAGAGATCTGCCTGATCCTTTAATGACCCATAAGTTGTACCGGCTGTGGATTAGTGCAGCCAAGATCTCCGACCACGAGAAGAGGAAGCAATGTCTGCACTTGACCTGCTGTCTTCTACCAAAGAGTCACCGAGACTGTCTCGAAATTCTGTTTAGTTTCCTCAAGTGGGCTGGAACGTTCCATCAACTAGACGAGGATCTTGGCTCCAAAATGGACACGAGAAACCTTGCCACTGTAATTGCACCTAACATTCTTACAAATCCTACCAAAGCCATGGCTATGGATAGCGAAGCCATGTATATCATTGATGCGGTGGAAATGATGATTACTAATATCGAGGAAATGTGCCAGGTAAGGAGAAATTGAGACAATTAGCTGGACGCCGTCAACTGACTTTCATAGGTTCCCGACGAAATTCTGGGTCTCATGAACGACCCTTACATCTTCAGCAACAGTGGCGACCTTACCACAAAGGACATTCTGAAGCGTTTTCAGGATAGACGGGGACAGATTTCAATTGCTGATGTGAACGAGGTTTACAACCGTCAGGACAACTCCACCCGACCTCCAGCTCGGCGAGTAGAAACTGACCCAGCAGTATGGCAGGGTGAGGCCACCGTTCGTACGATACAAGATCCTTCGATGCCTCTACCCAATAATGGGCACGCAACTCCGCCGGCTCGGTTCAGAGGACGGAACGATCTTAACCCCTCGCCTTATGGCCACAACCAGTTCAATCAGTCAGACAGTCAACTCGATAGTGCCGAGCATAGCAGGAGGCGTGAATGGCGCAATTCTGGCATAGGAGGACGTCAAGGCAGCGGCCTCGGTGTATCCGGCAACTCATGATACCTTTTTTCTCTATTGATATTCTCAATCATAGCTGGGCTAGGCAACGCCCGGTATCAGATCTCGTTTCGGTTCTTACATGCAGTTTGGGGCGCATGATTTGGGTGTAGAAAAACCTTTGCATAGTCGACGGCGGCCTCCTCTTTGCGTTTTTCATAAACCCGGGCTGTGTTGTATCACGCACATACGCGACTCTTGAAAAATAGGAGGAAAGGCACTTTACCGCGACAAACCCGTGGCATTCATTTCTTCTTTATACTACGCTGCATTACACAGCACGACACGACAAACCTGGTAGTTTTTCCTACTCTGGGAGAGATGACGAAGCTCTCTCTTCTGGTAATATTCTCTTCTAACCGCTCAACATTTTTATTTTACATTTCTACCTCACATCACCCAAGTGGTGTGAGAAAGATTTGCACGCTGGTTATACACTTTTTTGGTTCAGTGGTTATTACATGGGGAAGGGCTGGACTCGTTGGTCTACACCTTTTTCTTACGAAAACAAAAAAGGGTTTCAAGAAGGGGATTGTTAATTTTTTCAGTTTCTCTGCTTCTTTGCTTTCTATCTTCTTCTATACCTAAGTTGGATGGAGTAAGCCATATGAGCGGGTTGATTCCGTTTGGTATGGCAAGACGAGACAATACGAGGCGGAGCCGAGGATGCGGATGGGTCGTTCATATTTACACCTCACGCAAAAGGTGCGTGGATGCTGGGGTCAGATGTGAGGATGCAAACATGGATGGGATATTGGTCACAGATGCAAGTGACGACGAGATAGGAACAATAGATTCCGTTCCAATTGGGTACTCATGACATGATGATGAGATTTTCGCTACCAATATCTTTTGTTCGTCCCATTAATGCTTGTGAGTTGAAAGTCAAATCAAAGTACTATGGACAACTCAGCTTGCCTGCCCACAATAGGGGCTCGAGCGGATCTCCATGCACCGCTGTCTATAATCATAAACATACGATCTTCCAAACAATGAGGCTATTAATTGTTTTAGAGTGCTGACATCACAATCTTGGGATAGAGAAAGTGCCCATGAACTTCGATTTGAAGCATTATCAATTGTAATTACAGAATTTGCCTATTAAATGGCAATGGCCAAATATGAAAGTTTTATCCCATTTGCCCTTCTTATTCATTAAAGAAAAAGACCCCTCTCTTGCTCATTTCGCTCGTTATTAGGCATTTTATGCCTTGATCGGGGCCGCGGCAGCCTTGTCTTGTTCAAGGAACCAGTTCACGCCGCGATCAATGCCCTCCTTCAAAGTCCAGAGAGGTTGGTAGCGCAGTGCCCGCTTAGCCTTATTGATGTTGTAGTAGCGAGTCATGCAGCTCATGATGATAGCCTTGCGAGTAAGAGTAGGTGTCTTGCCAAGAATGCTGGAAACCACCTCGCTGATGTAGCCGAAGGTGATACCCAGCTCGCGGTTGAGGTACCAGTTGGGCTCAGTCCCCTTGTCGTAGCCTGCAGCGTGCCAGATGGTGCGAGCAAAATCCCAGAAGTAAACAGGAGTGTCATTTGTAATGAAGAAGGCCTCGCCGTCGACACGCTCGTGATCGAGGGGAACGGTGGGAGAAGCGGCGGTGGCGAGGAGGAGCTGCGCGGCGAGGAGATGGGCGTGGGCGACGTTGCCGACATAGGTGAAGTCGAAGAGGTTCTCGTTGGTACCAACTTGAATTGTGTGCTTGCCGCGCTTGTAGGCGTTGAGGATGCCTGCAAGGGTCTGGACATCGCCTTCGCCAAAGATGCCGGCTGGACGAATGGAGGTTGTAAGGAGCTTGGAGTCGTCCTGGCGGTTGGCCTTGATAACAATTTCCTCGGCTTGGGCCTATGATTATCACGTTTGTTAGTCAATCTGTATAAAGCGGGTGGTGATATGTCGTGGGCATACCTTGGTCTCGGAATAGTACTCCGTCTGCTGGTCACCGCGAATCAGAGGCCATCGCTCGTCGGCGTTGAGCAGATCTGTGACATTGTCACTGATGACGCTAGCAGAGCTGGTGTAGACGAGAGCCTTGACACCTGTCTTTTGGCAGGCGTCAACGACAGCCTGTGTGCCGTCGACGTTGACCTTCTTGAATACATCGTTGCCGATCTTGGGGTTGACAGCTACAGGCGAAGCTGTGTGGATAACCACATCGGGCTTGAGCTCCTCGAATAGAGACAGGAGACGCTCAGAGTCGGTAATATCGCACTCGCGGTACTCGGCGTTGGGGTTACGGTTGCGCTCGCATCGCAGGTCGACGCCGATTGTGGCAGTTGTTGTCCAATTCTCGAGGGCCTGGTTGACAATATGGTGGCCCAGGAAGCCGTTGCCGCCAATGACAACAACTCTTCCTAGTGGACCTCTGGATGTTGTCTTTTCAGACATTTTTATAATGTTGTGTCTGTTTGCGTGGGCGAGAAGGGTAGGATCGCAGGAGAGAGAAGATGTTCCTAATGATGGGCGAATAGATTCTGGATCCCTGGGGTACTTTACTATAAGCTAAGGCCAAGTTAAGTTAATTTGAAGATGAGAGTAGTTGGAGCAGGGGTCCATTTATCTATATGTGGCTGATTAACCCGTAATCTTAGGCTAATGGATATATGGATGGTTGGTTGGGGTGAGTACTGTGCCGTAGGTACTATCTAACCTACTAGTACTTGCTTGTGCCCCGACCAATCAGTGGATCAGCGCCTCGAATCTTCAGCAGCTTCTACTTAGGTCGTCTTTGTTGGACTTCCTCGCCGTGAATCAACATCGTGCCTTGTGAAAGTTTGTTTCTCCTACACAAATAATGCATTTTTGCTTTACCGGGTTTACTTAAACCAAACTCTCTTCTCTTGTTCCTCTTTTCGCCCTATTTATAAACTAATACCACCCATCGTCATCCTTGTTCCCCCCCCCTAGCTCGTGCTCTCTCTTAATATTTCTAGTCGCTTTGGATATAAACACCCTCGGCCTCTACTATATTATACACATTACCCACTGACTACAACAACTCTTACTCGCTCGATGAAATAGTGTCTTTCGACGAGTATCAGCCGACATGCTTTATTGGTATTTGAAACATGGCAAGCAACATCTCGGATAACACAGAAATACTTGTACATATCACAGCGCCAAGTCGGTCAGCCGACGATGCACTCTATCGTCAACTTGCGCAGGCCTATCTCGCATTTGAGCCTCAGAAACGGACAGAAGTTCCTCTAGTGTCGCCGCAGTTAAGGAAGGAACCCTGCGACGTGGTAGTGCAGAATGAATGGGTGCCTTCGCCCACCCAGATCCGAGTAGGAGCCTCATTTGGACGGTCTTTCGAGATCACGTCGCAAGACATGAGTTTTGAGGGAGCTGTGGACAACCGTGCGTCACCTCGTCTCCCTCTTACAACGGTGGCACAGGATATGATTCCTTCCTCGGACGATGCCGTTTTGGCATCACTCAATTCTTGGTGCGCACCTCCGAGTCAGATCAGCGATTCTTATCCTATGCCAGATCCTGGTTTGTTGAGCGGTTCCCTAACTTGCATGCTTGAACCTTTTACTGGAAGGACGCAATCATCACAGGCTTCTCTTCTACATTCATCGCCAACCGCATATAAACAAAGTACCACTATTCCTATCCCCGAAGAAAGTCTAGACATACCATCCTCGCTACCTGTGGCCAGTCAGGAAGAATCGCTCCCACTTGAACCGCCAAGATTTATCCAAGTCGAAGATGTTATCCCATCGACACAGGAGAACGAAGAAGTCGATTTTCCCATTCCATCGGCCAACACCGAAATAGTAGCTTTTGAGCATATGGTGTCAGACATCACGCACAACTCAGCAAACCCGGTTAGTGACCGCTCGCTAGTTCTCTCCCCTCGTGGAAGGTCAGAGCCTCCTCCTGCGAAAAGATCCAAGATTGGCAACACGGAGCATGCCGACCTGCTCAGAAGCTCTAGCGATACAGGCCGAGCATTGTCAATGACGAACTCGCAGATCGATCAAGTCAACAGCATCTTGGAGATTCGGCCACCATCCCCGTCTGTTGGCGTCAAAGATGTCAAGCCCGTAGATCTGGTGCCCGAGAAGTTTGCAAAGCTCGCGCGCGACCTGGGGTCAAGATACCGTCCTCTGGTGACACGGGACATCGATCCCTTTGAAAGGGGGTACTGGCTCCTCGACTGCAAAGATTGGAACCCAGCAGCTCGATTTGATACTTGGGTTTTCCTCAGCAACTATCTGAAGAGTGGCTTAGCTGGCTGGGGAACTTGGTGTCGTAGAGATACGACTCATGACTGGATTCGGTTCTATTGTTGGGGCCATGTTGCAAAACATACATACCTGCTTCTATACCTTGCAAGTGGGAGACGAATCAAGACAATTGGTGCTAAATGGTATGACGCAGAGGGGGAGGCAGTTCTGGAAATTTCACCTCATGACAAGCAGGGATGACAGGAATCATATATCGTATCCCTGCTCCAGGATCGCATAGAACTTGGGCAACTTTATTTCAAGCGAGGCGCTAGTCGGATCCTTTGCATATCTAGATCATCATCCCGGGGCATTAGACAGTTGGATACACGTTAGCAGAGCTTTATCATTTATATTAGACGAACAGATGTTGTGCGCATAGAGAGCCTTGATTTACCGACTGCTTACTGAGTAACTGACTGTACATACCCACCACCAGCTCTGCTGGTTTCGAGGTTTTCCTGTCCTGCCGAAAGCCCCATACCATACACCTGTTTCGGTACAAAATTGACAACAGAAAAAAAATCAAAGTACTCTTTCTTCGTGACCCTGGCATTCATCCCGTTGTATCAATCCCACCATAAACCGCAACTCAAATCCCAGTGGCATGATAAAGCCCGGGTGGAAAACAGTGCTTTGTGCGTAATACTACATCGTGTGGGCAATATCCCGTTCATTTCTTCTATTTGGGCAGGCCAGCCTCCTTGATGGCTTCTGCGCGGGCCTCAACCTTGTCCATCTCAGCCTTGAACTTGACATAGTCCTCTGCAGCCTTCTCCTCGTACCGAGCCTTCTCGGCTGCGCTAGTTTGCTTCCACTCCTCACCAAGCAGCTTGAACACCTCGTGGCGACCGGCGCTGGCAAAGCGCGAGTGGTTCTCAGTCACGAACATGGCATAGGAGCCCTTTGGACGCTCGGGGAGGCGTTCATCAATGATGGGCTTCTCAGGCTTGCCAGTCAGGAACGCCAAACGACGGCGGGACTTGTTGGCTAGGTGAATACGCGCGGGCTCGTGTGCCTCGACCCAGGCCTTGTAATTTTCCTGGTTCTTCTCACGGTTGGCGGCGGCTCTGACGGTGAGGTCCTGGATCTGGCGTTAGAGTAAAAAGAAAAGGAAAGAAGGTGAGATAAGAACATACATCAATCTCAGACTGGCTGAGCTGACGGAACTTCTCTGCCATTGCAGTGGTCTGCTGGGTGATTCCACCGGCGCCCAGGTTGCTTCCTCTGTTCTCGAATGTGTACAGAATCCATGTAGAAGCTGGTAGCTGAGGAAGCTTCTCTTTGAGGGCCCACTTCTTGACTTCCTTGATCTCAAGTTTCTTGAGCTTCTCGGGGTCGACCTCCTTCTTACGCTTCTTTGGCTTTTCCTCAGCAGCTTTGGCCTTGGCCTTGGGCTTAGCCTTAGATTTATCCTTCGAGTTGGTCTCAGTGGCCTTGGCCTTGGATTTGGTGGTGGCTGTGCCAGCAGCCTTCTTGGTGGCAGTAGTGGTCTTCTTGGCGGGCTTCTTATCGCTTGCGGTAGGAGAGGACGACCATGTTGAGACAGTGAAGCTTCGAATAGGAAGCGCGGTCGCAACAGCGTTCTGGCGGGAGAGCAATTGGGCGGAAACGGATGTGGGAGCAGAAATGCGGGATGTCTGGACGCGACGAGCTGCGGCCCTACTCACGGAGTTGAGCATTGTGTAAGTCGTTGTTTTTGTTTGGAGGAAATTAAGTTTTGCGCAACAAGTGGTCGCAAATGCAATCGGTGGGCGATTGAAGACGAGGCTGAGTTTTGTGTAAGGTGAGGAACTGGTCTAATTTGGTTAATGGTGTTGACCCTCCCTCTAGATCAGGCCGGTCATGTTTTGCGCATTCTGGGCAGTTTCAGTGCCGCAAAGGTGGGCGGCGGGCAGGTGGGCTTAACTTCCACCATGTAACCTGGACCCAAGAGCTCCACGCAAACAGCAGTCGACGGAAGATACCTTAGAGCTGCACCAATTGTGGCTGAGCTGTGAGGTACTGTGTGTCTGGTAAGCTACAGCTGTTGCAGCTAGAGCATCAGCCCAATCACTACCAAGAAAGCTGATTATGTAAGGATCTAGCACTTCCGTGCCTCCACCTCATCCGCTGTTCACAGGCTGCCGTTGGACGCGACAGTGAGGTCAAGCAAGGCTGGGCTAAAGGGTAGCTCTACTTTCAACTTCATCATCAACACCATCAACCCCCGACAAAGGATTCTTAACTCCACCGCCAGCGAGACTTTTCACCACTACAGAAGCCATTGATCTCGTCGATTACCCTTTTACACTCCACCTTCATCACATAAATCATGGATCACCGTCCGCAAGCTTGGGGCCGTGTACGTCCACCTATACAGATCCCTCGATCCCATCAATTACAGCGAAGCTGACTCCAAATAGCCTAGAGACGATGTTTATGGCGCCTACGATGCCTCATTCATGAGCGACAACGGTCCCAAGCAAAACACCCAGCAGCCTATCGTCACTGGTACCTCCGTCATCGCCGTCAAGTTCAAGGATGGTGTTGTCATTGCTGCTGATAATCTGGGTACGTCTTGTCTACATATCAATGCTACATACAGTACCGGACTAATTATTCATAGCTTCATACGGATCCCTCGCTCGTTTCACAGATGTCAAGCGACTCCGTCCCTTCGCCAACTCATCGGTTGTAGGCTTCAGCGGCGACATCTCCGACATGCAGTATCTCGACCGCCACCTCATCGAGCTTTCTCTCGACGAGGCCTACACCTCCCCCGATGCTCCGCGTCTCAACGCCGCGAACCTCCATCGCTATCTTGCAAAGCTTCTCTACCGCCGCCGTTCCAAATTCGACCCCCTGTGGAACCATCTCCTTGTTGCTGGTCTCGACGATGACGACAAGCCTTTCCTCGCTGCCGCCGACCTCCTCGGCAGCACCTACAGTGCCCCCAGTCTGGCCACCGGCTTCGGTTCGATGCTGGCCCAGCCTATTATGCGTCGCCATGTTCCTGACGAAGAGGCCTCTCAGAACCTTGACAAGGAGGGCGCTATCAACATTATCAAGGAGTGCATGAAGGTCCTATACTACCGTGACGCTCGCAGTTTGGATTCCTACTCAATGGCCGTTGTTACCAAGGAGGGTGTGGAGATCAACGACGGTCTGCAGTTGGAAGCCCAGAGCTGGGCTTTCGCAGAGAGGATCAGGGGATATGGCACCCAAACCGTCTAAGCTACAAGGATTTGTTAATGGGGAGTGCATCGTGTAGCAAGGACTCGTTACAAACGTACTTGACTGGAGAGGTTGCACAAGGATTCAAGCAAGAGACTTGATCTCATGTTACATTAGAAAGGCTTGGCCCAAATTACATTCATGATGATGACAACGTGTTTCGCAATTGCATTTGAGCACCGTGACCAGCAAGGACAATCAGCTTTGACACTAGCGCTGACAAAATACTGAGTGTAACAAAAACACTACAGGTGTCCAGCATATTCTTGGACTTTTTATGTACTTTGCAAGACTTGATATTCGTGATTATGTTGCCTGGACTATGTATCGTAAATAAGCCAACTTGCTTATCCAACCTCATATCGAGGTATATCATCTAAACTAAACCAGACCGGCCTGGTTTCCTGGCCTCCCATTTATTCATTTATTTTTGCCAAACACTTTGTTCCATGCTATCCAGGTAGACAAAACACAAAAGACTTGACCAATATACTCATTGCAAGCCAGTGCTGCCCAAAACCCAACTCCAAACGTCATCATAAACCTCTTGTTGACACGCAAGAGTAACCCAAGCAACCGCCAAACTCATACTGTACATGACAAGCAGCCAAAACAGTGGCAAGCTTACTCGACAGTGACCGACTTGGCCAAGTTACGAGGGAAGTCAACGTTGAGACCCTCGAGAACGGCGAGCCAGTAGGCAATAAGCTGGAGAGGGATGACGTTGAGGAGACCCTGGAGGACGTCGACGGTCTTGGGGATCTCGATCTTCTCAGCCTCGGAAGCCTTGAACTCCTCGTCGTCGGGGTTGCAGATGACGATGGGCTTACCACCACGAGCAATAACCTGCTGGTAGGCGTTGAGGGACTTCTTGAAGAGGTCATCACGGGTGAGGATCATGATGATGGGAAGGTTCTCGTCGACCAGGGCCAGGACACCGTGCTTCAGCTCACCAGACATGACAGCCTCGCAGTGAAGGTAGGAGATTTCCTTGATCTTGAGGGCACCCTCGAGGGCAGTGGAGAACTGGCTACCACGGCCGAGGAGGAGGAGAGACTTCTGGTTCATGAAGTTCTCGCAGAGCTTCTTGATGGAGGAGTCAAGCTCAAGGATGGACTTGATCTGGGCAGAGACGTTGGAGAGACCCTCCATAATCTCTTCACGGCGAGCCTTCTTGGAGGCACGGTCCTCGCTCAGTGACAGAGCAAACATGACCATGGCAATGAACTGAGAGGTGTAGGCCTTGGTGGAGGCGACACCAATCTCAGGACCGGCGTTGACGTGAACACCGCAGTGGGTGAGGAGAGAGATGGAGGAACCGACAACGTTGACGATACCAACGGTCAGGGCACCGCGCTCCAAGCAGTAGCGGAGAGCCATGAGGGAATCGGCAGTCTCACCAGACTGAGAGACGAAGACACAGGTGTCGTCACGGAAGACAGGGGCCTGTCGGTCAAGGAAATCGGAGGCCAGCTCAACGGCGATAGGGATCTCAGCAAGCTCTTCAAAGATACCACGGACAGCCATGCAAGAGTGGTAAGAGGTACCGCAAGCAATGAAGATGATGCGACGGCATCGGCGGATGGTGGAGATGTAAGAGCGGAGGCCACCAAGGGTGACGGTCTTGTTGGCAATGTCGAGACGACCACGCATGGTGTTGACGACGGACTCGGGCTGCTCGAAAATCTCCTTTTGCATGAAGTGGTCGAACTTACCCTTCATGATCTCCTGGAGCTCAAGCTCGAGGGTCTGGATGGTTCGGACGTTGGAGCTGCCGTCGGCCTTCTTGAGGCGGTGGATGTTGAGGGAGCCCTCGTGGATATGAGCAATGTCATCGTCCTCAAGGTACATGACCTTCTTGGTGTGCTCGACAATGGCCGAGGGGTCGGAAGAGAGGAAGAACTCAGTGGGCATGGGCATGCCATCATCGGTCATGAAGGCACGAGACTGAGATCGGTGGAGGAGGGACTTGTCGGGGGCTCCGAGAAGACCAGAGTCAGGGGCGAGAAGGTCGTTCTTCTTGATGGCGACATTCTGAGCAGCAGCCTCGGCGGGGAGGGCAGCATTCTCGTCAGAGTACTCAACATCGACGAAGTCGACCTTCATGCGGCGCTCAGTCTTGACACCGATGACAAGAGGAGAACCCTTTCGGGCGGCGATAACCTCATGGGGGTAGTGGACGGACTTGATGAGGAGACCGTAAGCACCCTCGAGCTCCTGGATGACAGCCTTGGCCAGGTCGGTGAAGCCAATTGAAGGGTGCTGGTCGTGGATGTACTTAGTGAGCTTGGCGATGCACTCAGTGTCGGTCTCGGTCTCGAACTTGAAACCCTTGGTCTGGAGGAGAGTCTTAAGCTCCTTGTAGTTGGTGATGATACCGTTGTGGACAATGGAGAACTCCCAGTTGACGTCAGATCTACATTCAGGAGTATGTGGTTAGCATCGGTGTCCAAGGTCACTCCTGATTCAGAATTGATCGTCACGTCTTCACTCACGGGTGAAGGTCCATGAAGAACCAAGAAAGCAAGTCAAAAGTTTGGGGAGCTCGTCATATCAAAACGTACCGGTGAGGGTGGCAGTTGGTGGTGGAAGGAGGGCCGTGAGTAGCCCATCGGGTGTGGGCAATACCGGCATGTGAATCAAAGATCTTCTCGAGGTCGAGGTCGGACTCGTCGATGAGCTTTCGGAGCTTGGCGACCTTGCCAACCTCCTTGAAGGCAAGGACCTGATTCTTCTTATCACCGTCGATGGCTAGACCAGCAGAGTCATATCCACGGTACTCGAGACGGGACAAACCTGTGCAAAAAAAGCAATGTCAGCAACACGAAGCTGAGCGCCGATCCCGCGTCTCACCAGTGGATGGTGGGGCGGGGCATGTCTGATGAAAGGGATGGTGAGGGGCAGCCCGGTCTAGCTGAGGAGGGGAACGACAGCTTGACTTGGACATGGGAGAACTAACCGTTGACAAGAGTGTCGAGGATGAACTTGCGGTCCTTCTCCACCAGGTAGTTGATGTATCCGAAAATACCACTATTGAGGTATGTAATTAGCGATTGCTGTCTTTACCAATTGCACCGCCCAACCCATTGACCGCCAGCTTTTCTTTCTTGTTTGCCTTTGACCATGACCTCGAGTCCCCCCAATCCTAACATGCGATGGTCGCAAGCTAGAATCAGTGGAAGCTTGGTGGCTGGCAACAAAGGAAGCCAAGAATGGCGGTAACGAAGGCGGTGACGAGGAGAGCTTCCTTACCACATATTGACTGAGCTCTTTGCGGTAAGAAAAAGACGTGCGAAGAATGAATGGGTTTCGTTAAGAGGCGGTCGGTGAGAGCAGAGCTAAGAGCGAGCGGATGAGTGGGGGAGGAGGGACAGGCGGAAGCGTAGAGTTTAGGGGTATCAAGAAGCAATAAGGTGTAGATGAGAGAGGAGAGAGAGGAGAGAAGAGCAGAACAAGAAAGGTGGTGGAGGGAGGAGAAGGAGGTTGTATATGTAGTTGTTGAGCTGCACCAGACCACTGCAGATAAAAGTAGAAGGCACCTCGTCCATGGATGCAACAGGCAAAGGCGGGCAGAGCGGTATCCGTACAGGATGGCCCCAGCTTCCAGTGTTGTGGAGTACTTTGGCCCGCAGTCACTCACTGTAAGCTTCCTAGCAGCTAGTCTAACCTCCACTAACGTTTAGGTAGGCTTAGGCGCCATGTTTTCCCATCATTGCCTTTCTCTCACTAGAATTCCTATGTACTGTAGCCTGCCCGGGCATGAGGCATGGTCGTCCGTGTCAGAGGCCATCAGATCCATGCCTGCACTCCCACCTTGAAGTGGGGTTGAGGTGATAATAGAGGGTGTGGTTGACAGGGTTGTTCCGGTAGGCCCCTCCCTCATGGGTGAGACTCGAGAATGAGACAGGCTGTTGTTTGGCTTTAGGTACATACGGGCGATATTCTTGACAAGCATGCCAGTAGGCACCTATTACAGATAGAGGTTAAGAATTAGACAGACAGGAAAGTGGGCAAAGTAGCGGTAACAAAGGCTAATAACTCTACGAAAACACTGAATTCTAGAAAGATCTCTGGTATCACAGTGACAACAAACCTTGGCTTGTGGGATTCACATTTTTGTCAGAGCGTCACCAAGTTTGAGATGGCTCAGGGATATGCCACCATCAGACGTTTTGAGTTGACTACATTACCTGTTAATAACCTGGAATCTTACGGCTGAACCAACAAGTCGCCATTGGTCCTGTTGCACAGCATCTGTTATCGTAAACGTGGCCGTAGCTCGCGGCTGCTGAGACGTTGGACTAGATGGAACATGGAGGAAAGAAGCCATCCATCTGATTTTGCCTTGCCTTGTCAGCCATCTCTCATGGTTGCATAAGGGTCCAGGACGACGCCAAGACCTTCACCGGCCTCTGAAATCCCCAATGCTGAGCTAGATCAACTACCTGATTAGATCTTATGGTCTATACCAAGTGCTAAGAATACGACCTAAACTTCCATATGCCTTGATAATCAAACCTGCCCATCAAGTCAGCGCCCAGTGAGTGGGCGGTGTTCCCAAGTTCCCATAAGAGTGAACCCCTGACAAGAGAAGAGAACTGGTATGTCACGGTTTGAGTTAGGTCGTGAAGCTTAGGTCCCGTTTCCTCCAACCTTCGTCATGGCAACGCATCTCGCCGAGCCGCAGGTAAGACTGCACTAAAAATGCTGTACTGTACTGTACCGTACCCAAAACCCCTCCATGATGGAAACTTTTTTGAGGGGACAAGTTCCTGATCGGCAGGACATGAACTCTCTTCATCTCACAGTACCACTGTACCTAGGTAGGTACTCGGAGTGTAATGAAAACCCGTACCATCCAACTGCTAAGTTAGTATGAATTATGCATTACTTGCTAAGATATCCTCTCACCGTCTTCTGTTCAACTTGGGCCATGTTCTCTCTTAATGCTACCCTTACAAGCTATCAATAAGGTAAAGTGTCACTTAGCATCCAATCTACATAAACATCGTCATCAAGAGGCGGGCAGGCCCCTACCTACCAGTGTCTAGCCCACCTGTGCATACGTCTACGCCTCCACCAGCCTCACGGGGTTCCCGGGGCCTTGTCAAAACAATACCAATACCCGGGAATCTGCTGCTGTCTCGACAAGTCTCAGCGTGTCTGCATGTCTTGTCTGCCACTAAAAAGCAAACCCTGGGCAGCCAGGGACAGCGGTGCTCGTTATCTTGAAGCACACATAGCATGAGATCTGCACAGCCATACGAGAAGTTTGTTCGTATTTTAGTCCTGTATTGTATCTCTCCGGGTGTTCCTCCTCGGTACTGGATGACCCCCTGCGTCCTGTGGAGGGAGGTATGTATGCATACATGCAGATATGCATGCATGCCCCTGAAGACATGCTGTTGTTGTCTCTTAGTGCTTCCAGTTGTTGGTTTTAGATCATCACCGCTGAAACATAGCATCTATGCACTGCCGAATCTCACGACCTATGATAGGTAGCATCAAGATACTAAATCAACTCTTGTATACCTATTCGTGCATACCTAGGTAGGTAGGTATATATCCATACCCAGATAGGGACCCAAGTAAAGTAACAACCAGCGATGCATTAACAATACTAGTGACGGTGACATGGTCGTAGCATCAGATGGATCGTCCCTAGGTCGTGGGTCTTTCGCTTTGCTTGTCCCCAGTTGTGAGAAATTCAAATCAGCTCAGTCCAGTTCAGTCCAACAGTTCACAGCCTCAATCGCCCCAACCAAAAAAAAATCGACCCTCCTAAGAATAGCAACTTTTCCTAGCGCCAATTCCGCTCCGCTCGGCGCTGATTCCCATCTCAAGCGCAAGCGCGGGTCTTGGCCTGCTGTTTCTTGTTCTCGATGTATTCTAGCCTGCCATTGTCTCTTTTTGGTTTGTTTTTTGCTCAGCTATCAATCCTGTTTGCCTTGTTCTTCATTTGTTTCTTCACATTCCGTTTCTGTCTTCGGCTGGCTTGCCGGTTAGCTTGTTGTTGGCGTCCATCGCCATTACATCTGCTGCTATTGTTAGTATATCTGGACGTCATTTCCTTCTAAAATGAGAGACCCATGTTTGATGAGACTTGGCGACTTTGATTCCTCTCATCTCTACTATGTATGTACAGAGTACAGAGTACGGAGTACCGTATTGCACGTTGTCTTCCTACCTAGCCCTGCATCCAGTACAACTGAGAACGAACCATCCAGGTCTCTAACATCAACCACGTTGTTCTCGATGTACCCCCGCTCAATTGGTTCCGAGTTCCCACTGTCATCAATAAAATGATGGTTCTCGTCAGCCCTGCTGGACCCTGGTCCTGTTACTAGTTGTGGCTATTATTTACGTGTCATACTTTGAACATTGGGCTTTGGGTCTGTCCAGTATCCGTAATGGCATCCATTTCAAGCCAACTAAAACACACGAACCAGTCGACAACTTGCAAGAAACAATTGATGAAACACCGCACTGGATTAGAACTCAAAAAACGGCAAGCTGAACACACACACCACTCAGCCCTAAACTTAAAGATTCCGTGCCGCCAACACCCTCAACTTAGGCTCAAAGACTCGCCATGTATTGGCTACTTTGCTCCATTGCTTACTAGATCGCCATAGTAGTAAAACAAATCTCATCTCACATCTTTCTCAAGTCTGACATGTTTGTTGACTTTTTGACCTAGCCCCCACCAATCCTGACCCTAGGAAGGATTGGCCGCTTACGGCGTTGATGTTTGACACATGAATCTCATACATGTCGACTCTGCATTATGTAGGATCAGCTCCTTAGCGTGAACAGCTTCCATTTCCTTTCCTGGACGCCATGTACATTCCTGCTTCTAGGGCTGAGCCAATCTAACACTGCTGGCCCTGACTCTATTGTACAGTCTTACAGATTACCCAGCAACGCTGTATCCATCATCATAATCCACTACTCGTGGGGTTCACATGCGCTTATCTGTCCTGGCTATATCCACCTTCATAGCATGACATGCCCAGTCACCGCTTACAGCTTCTGGTACTCAAGCTTGCCTTCCAGTTTCTTGGATTCGGCCACCTTGCGGACAGCCTTGTTGAAATCATCCTGGTTGATTGATTCCCTGTAGTCCTTGATGGCAAATAGACCGCTATAGTCGTGTCAGAAAGATGTTCAGGTTTGGGCAGGTGCAGCAACTTACGCTTCAGTGACAACGTTTCGCAAATCAGCACCGTTGAGTCCATCACTCATCTTAACAACGCTCTCAAAGTCCAGATCACCATCGATTACAACACTTTGCGAGTGAATCTTCAGAATCTCAAGACGTCCAACCTCGTTGGGAAGAGGAATCTCGATCTTTCGGTCAAGTCGCCCGGCTCGAAGCAGCGCAGGGTCCAACGTGTCAGGTCGGTTGGTGGCCATGATGATCTTGGTCTTGCCCAAGTAGTCAAAACCGTCCAGCTGGTTTAGCAACTCCATCAGTGTTCTCTGAATTTCTCGGTCGGCACTAGTGCCCTCTGAGAAACGTCGTCCACCAATGGCGTCGATTTCATCCATAAAGATGATACAGGGCTCGTGCTCCTTGGCATAACCAAACATCTCGCGAATGAGTCGTGCCGATTCACCGATGTACTTGTCGACAATGGCGGAGGACACGACTGTTTCAGTGTTAGCATCGTCACAAATTCATGTTGGGAACCGTAGGTGCCGTACCCTTCAAGAAGTTCGTCTCCAAACTACTGGCAACAGCTCGTGCCAGCAAGGTTTTGCCGGTTCCGGGGGGGCCATACAACAGAACACCCTTTGGCGGCTTGATTCCAACTCGTAGGAACAGTTCGGGGTTCTTGAGAGGAAGCTCGATAACCTCCCGCAACTCTCGAATTTGATCGTTCAATCCACCAATACCAGCAAAGCTCACTTGGCCCGGGTCCTCCAAAGACATGTTGTACACCAACGGATCAACTTCACGAGGCAGCATTCTCATGATGGTAAGTGTCGTCATATCAAGTGCCACACGGGTGCCTTGCTTCAGCTTGACCTTGTCCACCTTTGATCTGCATCCGACGACGTATCGAGGTCCGGAGGAAGCCTTGACAATAACTGTGTGGGAATCATAGTTAGCAAGCATTCGTCTTGTGCGAGCCCAGACGGTGGGTGTTCCCCTTACATCGTTCGTCATCGAGCTGTTTCAGCACCTCGCCGATAATTTGTCCCACACTTTGTAGCGCCTTGATATTGTCCTCGGTCTTGTCAAACTCCCTTTGCATGTCCTTGATTTCAAGACGCAAATTCTTGAGCTTTGCCTCCCATTCTCGCGACTCGATGAGCTTCGCACGGTAGGAGTTAAGGGCGGCCTGGCGCTCTTCTTCGGCTGACATTGTGAGTGAATTGATTTCTATCCTTTGTTTCCGTAGTTAATTGCTTTCTGTATTAATTCTGGTTTTCTGTTTGGTCGTTTTTGGGGTATCGGGGGAGCTCAAGTTATGTTGTCGAGAAAGTGTTTAGATGGTGATGGTGGTTGCTCATGGCAGACGGAGCTTACCTCACCAGCTGGAGCCTTCAGCTAGCGGCTCGAGCTCTATCGGCAGAATCTCGGCACCACACTGCGTCACTACCAAAACGTCTAGGCACCTACCCTGGATCAACAACGTGTAAACTGGTTTAGGACTTTGTTGTTCCATTGTCTTTATGAGTGATGCCAAAGAATTCTGGTTCGATTTTGAATTCGCATTACCTTGCAGATGTACTGTTAGATTTTCTTTCACGTAATCATCAATGCCTAGTGCCAACACAACGTAACAAATGACCTCTTCATTTGAGTCCAAAGTAACCCAACAATTTAATGTTTTCATATCTACTTGGAGTACGGAAGCCGGATGCCGTGGTCGTCGTAATTCTTCTATTGAGACAGCATAAAATAAAATATGCATCCATGTTCAACTGTATTCCATTGTGTATGGACATCACTTTCAAGCATGATCGTATGTCAAGTCAAGTCATGTTTCCTCTGCATATTTGTCATACCAAATCTGCAACGCTAGCAGGCCGATTCCAAACCCCAATCTACCACTTGGAACGTATCTTGTCTAACTTGTGTGGTGCTCCATTTCGCGAGCGTCTCGCAGAGAGCTGGGCTGGGCTGAATACGGGATGAACATCGAATCCACCTCCAGACGGCAACTAAGGCGCAAGTGCGGCCGGCAGATATAGCCCAATAGGCAAGTGCTGGTTTATCGAAGGTGTTGTGGGAAAAAAAGTAGGCATCGCCTTGTCATCCGAAATAGCGTGAGCAATAATTTTTACTGGCCGTCATGAAAGCTGGGGACCTGAAACCAAAAGAATAGGTTCACCTGCAGAGATTTGCTGGTATTCAAGCCGTAGTGTAAGTTTGATCGGAAACGTCAGGTTCGCTTCTCAGTCCTTCTTCTCGTCTTCGTTCTCAGCGGATGTCTTGGGCTCTCCTTCAGAATCGAAGCCAAGTGCATCCAGCTCTCGGATGAGTTCGTTGATCTTGATGACCTTGGCAATCTGCTCGGGAAGCAACGCTTCACCATCCTCTTTCTTGTTCTTGAGATCCTTGGCCTGCTTTAGCTTCTTCTTAAGGTTTCGAGCCTTTTTCTGGCGTTCGACTTCAGGATCGACTTCCTCGGTCTTGGTCTCTTGGGTAGGAGCTTGAACATCGCTCTCTGTAGCCTTCGCCTTCTTCCTAGCCTCGCGGCGCTTGGCATTCTTATTGCTAGCGGCCGAGCCTTGCTCGGAGCTCTCTTCCTTCACACCTGCAGCACCAGGAATGCCGATTTTCTTGCCGCGTTCTCGGAAGGCTTCGGCGGTGCGGTTCTTGTAAACCTCGACATCCTCGGGCGGACGATAGCCAGGACGAATTTTGATGGCTCTGCGAGTACTGCCATCTGCGCGAACGGACTGTGGAATCTCGCGATCGCCGCTGTTTTCGTCGGTGACGATACCCGCATTCGAGGGTTGTGAGGGCATCTTGGTAGGAGATGAATTGGAGGAGAACTTCTTGAGAGAAGGAAGATTTCACCAATCTCCGACGCTGGAAATTGGTAATTGGTACCAACAGACCGGGTTCAGAAATCTGCTCGGCAGCTACCTACCGAAGCGGATGAGAGCTGCAAGTGTAACAAGGAAGTAGCAAGTCTTGGAGGGGTTTAGGTTAGAGGGGCTAGGGGGGAAATAAGACTTCGGACGCTGGCACGGCAAAGTTAGGTGACTGACGTCCGAAGTCTTATTTCCCCC